>OU911038.1:19423252-20673252 GCA_918358695.1 Melinaea menophilus ssp. n. AW-2005
AAATGGATGAGTTTTTTTGTGTTGTGTTTTGTAACAAATTTGAAGGAAACAGAAAATAATCTTTATCCTAATTAATTATAATATCCATAAATCTAAATGTAGAAAAAAATAATTAATTTAGTACCTTTTTAAATTAAATATAATTATTTCTAATACAAATCATTAATAACGAGCCGTCGATAAAACCACATTTGTCATTGCGAGTAGAAGGAACGAGTTTGAAGATATTTTTATTAGTAATTTATCTGTATTGTAAAAAGATTAAACCTTAATCTGAAGATTAATTTGAGAAGAAGTTGTAAAAATGTAGATATCAAGCGTGACATCATGACACGAGGCGCTGCGTGGAGATTATTCACAAGTTACAGATAGAGGTACACTCTATATAATTAATAATTTCCTGCTTCGTTTAAAAGAATTTTATATTTTTTCTTTTTCATGTCTTCGATTTCGCATATTTTAATAAATTTAATATTACTTTGTTTTTTCCTTGTGATTTATTTCGTGAAATTATAATATTTTTGATTAAAAAATATGTACTTACCTACTCGTATCTTTTATTTATACACTCGTATACTAAACGGAAACAACTTTTTTACCCTTTAATGATGATCTTATATTTAATTCTCGCAAAAATTTACTATCATAATGTCATAATCAATTTAACATCTCCATGTTACACGTTACACGTTGAACAGACAAACCAACAAACCAACATAACCATTGTGCATACCATGAAGGACAAGAATACGACCGCATTACCTACTACATATATATATAACATAATATATATGTATGTTTCTGTCGTTGCGTCATGGAGACACTCAAAATAATAACTATTTTTCTATGTATTACCTTCCCTTGAATTTGTTATAGAAATATTAATATATCTCTTATTTCTTTATTACAAAAAGGAGCGCCATTATTTTTTAATTAGTTTCTTTGTCACCCGGTATCAGTATTATTTGTGATTACACTTTAATTGTTTTTGTAATCCGTATAATGATATATCTATGCTTATTAGATTTTTTGTTGTTTAAAAAGATTAGCTTTTACCTGCAGCTTCGCTCGTACTAAATTCTCTATTCTGTGGTGTGTTCTAAAAATGTAGCCTGTATGTTATTCTGACGTATAAGCTATATAACTGTAAAGTTTAATAGTTTTTGAGTGAAAGTGTATCAAACATACATACATCCTCATAAATTTACAATATTGGTAATTTAAGATTTTTTTAGATTTCCGTTGGAATTTTACCGATTAAAATCCACTTTAAAAGTCCACTGTAAGGGACCTCCCTGACTTAGCACACTAACTAGACAGCACCTAAAATAATCACACACTAACATAATACACACATGCACCTACAGACATCCCGTACATAGCTAAATATATATTTATATTTACAAGTTTTATCTCTCCCAGGAATCACAAACAAATCCTTTTGTTATAATATAATTTCAATTAACTGTAATATGATATGTATATATATATTAAATTTATTTTTTATTAATAATTAAAATGGAATGAAGAGCAACATCAGTAGCTATGCCTTGTGTGACATCGGTCCCGAGTTCGATTTCTCATTGATAAAATATACAGGTATACAGACCGCAGGAACAATATAATATATGTGTTAAGCGATGTATTGTTTTATTATATATAATATGTATATCTCGGCATTATTTTATTATTTCTTTATCAATTATCAAAGTCTTGTAAATTATGAGATCAATTAACGCTTTTGAAAAGGATAATATAAAAACTAATAAATCCCCACTTGTCCTCAGTTATCAATGAAGTTATTTTTATTTAATTTATTACCATCGTATGTATTAATAGTGCAAAATGTTGCCAAGGCAACAATAAACACATACACAGCATATGCATGTTTTATATTAAATATAAATAAAACTATTAAACATAAGTTATTATAATATAATTTGTTTACATTTAAAGTTGAAATAAATACTGTAAATTAATATAAAAAATCGTAACTCACCAAATGCCTTTACAAATGTAAAAATAGAATATACATCAACGTTATCTCGTATGCGCGTGCGCTGCACTACTCACTGCTGCATATCACTGCTTATTTGTTTAGATGATTCCGTTGTCATATTGACATTTGTAATATGACATCTGACGTACACACACACACACACACGTCAAATCATAAATGACGTTACGTGAAATGAGTGTTGTAATAGAATTAATGAATTTAATTAAGTTACCAGTTCAAAATATACAATAAATTTTATCTCAAATTTAAAAATCGACTTTTATAGCAAAGAAATATAATGTTGTGGTGTTGGTTGTAAATTGTTGTCCCGTAGGCCGAGTATGCATTTTATTTTCATTATATATATGTATAAATATAGTCTTATAATGTTTCTGTTGTTTTTTTTGCTTCTATTGAATCAATATGAAAATTAATTAATAGATTAACTATATAATAATAATTAGCAATAATGCTATACTGAAAAAATTACCGTTAGAGTAAGAAGAATTATTCCCGTGTAGCCCTGAAAAATAATATGGTTACCCAAAGTAGGTTCAGTATGAGGTGATCAAGACATGGACGACCGTGTCAGAGTTATCGCGTCTCGCAGGTGTAATGCAGAGACGGACCTATGCGGATACATACGGATGCTATGTTCAAATGACTGTTGACGAATTACTCTGTCCTAGTTCTTTTAAGATGCCTATTGGTCACCCGAACATATCCACATTCTTGCTAATTACAATTATTGCTAACTATTCATCTTAATAAGTTCTAGGTAAACGTCAAGGCCCAGTTTTGATCGTCTGACCATTACCAGGATACGGAATGAAGAGCTCATTCATGGTCCGCGTATCTGCGATCTGAAGAGTCTGGTACAACTAGACAGTCGAGTGGGCCGTACATCAATTCTGCAATCGTTCTCAGAACATGTGCCCCGGAGTTGAGGCCGGAGCTAACACATGTATTTCGGGACATAAAAGACATAGTCACGGGTCACGGCAGTCGGTACTTGTTCATCCGGTTGCTTAAAAGACTGGCTAACTACAGGTTTATTCCATTACTTCTCTTCTCTTCAAAATATTCTAATAAATTATACTCTATTATTAATCACTAGTTTCTTTGGTAACATGAGGATAACACTGGATCAATGATCGACAAAATGGTTTTTGACATTGTTAATCGGCCCCATAGTTTAGATATTGCGAAAGCCTTTGATCATGTATGACTTGAGCCGTTTCTTTCGAAGCTATCTTTTAGCTTCCCAAGAGTTTGCGCCAATGGATCGCCAGTTTTCTAACGGGGCAGACTATAAAAGCCGTAGTCGACAGATTTTGTTGAATTTTCCTAACTTCCATTATTATGCGGATAGTAGTATCGTGGATGCTGTATATTGTGGTCATGCAAAAATTTTTAGAAAACGTCAACGAATTTCTGCTACCGATCTCCATTATCACACTGCACCCCGCCGAATAGGATATCATCCACACCATCGGGATACATGGCGTCCTTCCACGGTGAATTTCCGGGAACTTTCTTCTACATACTGCTAAAATATAATATGTAACGAACGTCCGTCGGCGTCATTTTCACTTCCAGTACAAGGTGAAAGAGAAAAGGATACGACAATGCTTTAACATAAATATTTAAAACAATAAAACGTTATTGAATTCGAATTAAAATAATTTATTGCTTAAATTAAATTTTTATAATTTAACTAAATTTAAATAATTTAATTATAATACATTAATATTATTTACTTAAAATGTAGGCAGAACGGTTTATAAAAGTGGTCGATGGACATAGTTTTTTTTTATATATTTTTTTTAACTATGTATATATTATAATATATATACTCAGTGATTATTACAAGTAATAGTAAATATCTGAATGTCGTTATTACGAGAAACGAGAATCGTAATATAAAAACTAAAGTTAGTTGGTTTATTTGTATGAAGGAAAAATAATTTTCTTTATTACTTTTAGTCAATGAAGATAAAATATAAATATAATATATACACTCAGTAATATTTATTAATTTTCACATTTTTTTTATAACATATTAAATCTTGTAATTGTATAATAAAAATTTTGTCTTTTTATTATTTTTGTCTTTTTTGAATATTTTGCAAGAATATTTTTTAAACATATAAAAAATATTATTTACTAACCTACGAAAAAAATATATGCGTATAATATTTTACAAAGTTTTAGTAAATATTGAAACCAACTGTCCTAAATATTATAATTAATGCTAACAATATTATAGAAAAAAACAATCTATAATAGTATAACTCAATAAATAATTACATAAACAAAAAAATATCTATCAAAAAAACAAACAGCAAAAAAATTGATTCAATAAAATATATATACATTTTAGAAAAGTAAGAAAAGTTTACAAACGCATGTTTTTATTTTTAATATCATAACTTCTAAACACTCATATTATTCAACCTTTCAGTTTTCATCTCTTTCGCACCCAACAACTGAAAGTGATTAGAGCTTAATAAATAATTTGACTAAATGATTTTTAAGTACAAAATGATTTACTATCACAGGTGAATTTGTAAGATACACGACCCAAGAGTTTGTAATTGACAGAGCAATGTACATCTCCTAATTATTATAATAGTAGAGGGAATACAAACAAAAAACATTGACGCGTGATCATGACGTAAAATAAATTAGCTCTAAATAATAGAAAATTATTTATGATCTCAAATATTTCACAGTTAGTCTAATGCCAGTGGAAGACACAGTGGCAGAGGAGCAGATAGGCGGAGGCGACGATGAGGTGTCCGACCATGACGGGGAAGCCGATCTTGAAGAACTGCATGAAGGTGAACCGGTACCCGTGCTGCTCCGCCACGCCCGCGCACACCACGTTGGCGCTCGCGCCTATCAGGGTGCCGTTACCTGGAACGGAATTGATGTTAACAGAATGTCTGCCCTGTTTTGAGAAGTTGTAATTATTGAAGAAGGAGGATTCGGGAATCAAGAAGACATTCCTTTTTTCAAGCTCTTAGAATAAACTATTTAGGGCTGTTTTCATAATAATAAAATAAAATTAGTTCTAGCTTAAATTAACATAATTTTTTTTTAACAAAATTTCAACTACTAGTCGATAAATCTTATGAGAAATGACAATGTCTCATTCAAAGAGTGTATTATTTATTGACTAAATTACATTTAACAAATCTCTCTTCTCAAGTCACAATCACTGAAATCAGTCCATTTCGAGTGTTACAGAATTTGTGTTTTTGATAGTTAGGGTGCTTTGAAAACTTGTTAATAATGAAAAAACTCTATTACTCCAAACTATTATCTAGTGGTTCCATCGATCCGGTTTTTAATGAAAATCAATTGTATTTTTAATTATGCCAAGCATGTCTATGTGTATGTAAGCTAATATAAATGTATATTAGTTTCGTATCGCATCGATATTTCGTTCAGTTTTATCTGTGGGATATATTTCAACGATAAACAGTTGCGTGTATGGGAGTCTTAAAACTACTGTCAGACTCGATTCGAAATTTATTCACCATAATTTCTGTTCAGCGAGTGGTATTAGTTGCTAGCACTATAACTCGATTGTTAAAAAATTCTTCAATAAACTTTTGGCATTTCTTATATTTCTAGTATTCTGAATTTAGAATAAAAAATCTATAGAATACCTTGTTATAAAACAACACATGGACATAAAAACAGTAAATTGCCAGTTCTCCCTGCTGTCTGTACTCCTTTACCTAGGTATGACGGTTAAACACTTGCCCGTAAAAGCTGCTGTGATGCCAGCTTGTGCTCTGCTTAAAAGCAGATTTTATTGATACTACACTTAATTACATTTACGAGAAGTATATTTTTCTTTTTTTGTTCAAGTTTTTATATACGCTTAATTAGGTAAACTTATTTCTGTTTAAATAAAGTAATTTAATAACAACAATCGGTTAGTATTTGGCGATTATCTGATTAAAGCAATTAAAATAGTATAATTTGTTTGTCTCATCTCTGTCAAAGAGTTTGAAATGCCCACCTCCCAAGCAGGCTCCAAAGGACAGCGCCCATATCAGCGGAGTGATGGGCAAATCCAGATTGGGGTTTGATCCGAGCGCTATCACCACTCGCACCATCATGGTGGTGAGTGGGATGTTGTCCACGAACGCAGATGTTATACCTGACACCTACATTACAAAATAAGTATTATCAATTTTGTTGAAAAATATATTATATTACTACATCAAAACTATAATGAGGACAGACAAGTACTAGTTCATTATAAAAAGGGTCTAAAATCTTACCCATAATAGAAGTACAATGGCGACAGCTAACCGTCCGTTCTCATCGACGCTAAGTATCAGAGACTCGGTCAGACCTCCGATAAATTCTATTAGACCAAGCTTCGATAATGCCTGTAATAACAACGTTAAATCAAATCAAAATAATTAGTACTACATATTAATTCTAAAATAAGTACTAAGGCAAGCAGTACGATAGTTTAGTGGGAACAGAGATGGTATCACAGAAATATTCAGTCTAGAATCTATCATGTCAATTTTATGTACTATATTTATAAAAACGCAATTTAAAACTAACCTCCATGAGAACGAACAGGGCAGCAAAGAATAAAAGAGTAGACCATTCAACTCTGTGTAAGATGGGTTCCAGGTCTTCTCTGTCAGCGAGGGTCAGTAACAGAATGGCTCCTAGGAGTGCCGTCCAACCCAAGGATACTCGATCTGGTGCAAATAAATACGTGTAATTGTTAAGAAAGAGTGGTTATGCCGTAAAATAAAATAACTTGAGAAATAAGTTATGATTTATTATGGCTAGTCATTTAGTGTTTATTTTCTGTCAACTGCGCTTAAGGTTACGGAATCATTAATTTGGATCAATATTATATTTTATAATTATTATTAACTCAATTAGTACGTCGTACGTATAAAATAATTAAATACTATAACTTTGAAGTACCTATGTTATACAACCAGTTTATATTAACTGGTAAGACGCTTACTACATCTAAATAAATATACAATTAATAATGTAATAATAGTTCTTTGAATAAACACTAATTATATATATATCATTATAATTTGTTATGTTGTACAGTAATCAGTATGTAAATATATATATTACCAATTTAAAATAATGGTCGAGGAATGTTTACAGCGGGTTGTTTTCTGCAGAGTTGTAGTATATAAATACTTTATATTATATAAAATAATTGATAGCGGTAGTATGCAAAGTGAAAATAACATATTACTAATGGCTTTGTCAAGACAATCGTGATTCCAAACTCGAGGCACGTAACATTGAGTAATATAACCAGTAGCCAATTAGTTTTAAGATCCGATGTAAATCTTTGATGAACTAATCAAGACTCTTGATAGTCTTCTCAAATCATTATATATCTAATTATATTTACACAAATTAGCATACTCTCTTAGAAGATCATCAATAATTTATGTCTAAGGATAAATATCATACTGCAGAGAGAACAAAATTGAATCTATATCTACTAACTTACTCAGTTCGGGAATAGAATGTAGGAAAAAAACAGCGACGACAAAACTGATTGCGATCGTTGATTTGAATAGCAACATCTTATCCCGGATTATGTACTGGAAACAATTAAACATACTGTATTTATGATCTAACTCTTATATTTATTTCCACTGTTAGTATATTTGTCTTACTTTGTCTTTTAGTTGACTCAGGGTGGTCTGAAACGTTTCTTTCGGACAAACTCTCTTGTTACTCTCCTTTATCATAGTTTCTAATTGAATGTTTAGTTTCTTCATTTTTCTTTCTAATCTTTCTCGTACTACATGTTGATCTTTGCTCAAATGCGGTAGAGACTCTATCGCGCGACGCCATATTGAAATTTGGTGCCTTAAATCTAAAACAAAGCAATATATACTAAAAACATATTTTTATTTTTCTTCACAGTAAACTGTATTGTTTTAAAAAAGATTACACACCAACATTCGCTGACTTAATATAAAATAATGTATTATAAAATCATAATCCTTTAATACCTTGTATGTCCCTCGGCACGTTGAGTCTTAGCTTGTTCGTGTCTCTGTATATATAACGAAGCTGGAAGTATGTCTGTACACACACCAGTAAAATACCCAGTGTCATATGCATGGTGAAGTTAGTGAAATTTATGCCCTGAGGAGAAGAGAATAATAAATTATTTAATATCAGTTAAGAGAGAGAGAGAGAGTTGAGGTTCTTATATAAACATAAAAATAACTATAATTTTGTATATTGGATTTCCAAATATACTCATCTCAACAAATAAGGCAACTTTGTAATCCAATAAAAATGTAGAGTGATCATTTATTGATATTTGACTAACAGGCACCAGTACACAAAACACAATTTGAAAGATAAAGGGTACATCAATAAACTGCATAATATGATAAAAGAAAGTCAACTATATAAATGGGAAAGATAATGAAATTTAATTCTAATGACAAGGACCTAATCAAAATAATTTTAGGTGATTTATTTTATTTGATAGAAAACTTGAACTACCCACATTTTTGAGATGGGAACATTCGCGGATATAAGTAAGTAACAAAGTTAATAATTATATGGAGACCTATTACTATTTATATTTATTTACTGAAAAAAACGAACCTTATTATACGTTTCAACTCACCGATTGCACGACCGCCTTGTTAGAAGCGATGATAACATTCGGCGGATCCCCCACCGGAGTGGCGGTGCCTCCTATATTGCTGAACAGCACCATGGACATGAGGATCGGCACTGGATCCATATCCATCACCTCGCAGAGCCTACAGATTGTAATATTAAATCGAATGAACAGTTTAAAGTTAGTGATGTGATTAATGAAGATTCATTTAATTTATTGTTAATTTCTGGAGACACGGTTATTATTTTTATAGAATGCAGTTGGTCTATCGGTGTTACTTAACAACAGCATCGCATCGCAACACTTGTTGTCGATGCTCACAAACATTTGAAAATATAAAAATTTGTAAATACTTTGCCCTCCTAGAGAAATAGATGCAGGAGACTAGAAAAAGAGAAGAAGGAAGATTGTCCGGGCATCCGGGCACACGTTCACTGCATGTAACGGAGCTATCAAATACTTTACTCCTATCTTGCTTGACAGAGCTGCCAAGTCGGCCCGTATACGGAGCTACTAACACATCTTTTATTGTCTTTAAAAAGAATATTACCACTAACCGAATCGTGACAGGAGTCATCAGTAGAACTGTGGTCACGTTGTCCAGGAATGTGGAGAGCACCGCCGTTATCACACACAGCAGTGTTATCAGAGGCCACAGCTTGCCTTTCGTTACCTACAATAAATTTCAATGTTGACATATTCCATCAATTATAATCTATGGTATACCATTCGATCAATCTGACTGATTGACTGATTGCTCGTCAAGTAGGATATAGGATATGAGTAAAATTTTACAGAGAAAATAGTCTGAGTGATTGATATGCTTTGAAATGTAGAAAATAATTGTATCAAACTTCCTAACAAAAAACATTTTTTGAAGTAAACAAATATCAACAGTAGATTTATTTTTAAGTGAAACATCGACGATCGCACAGGAACGTACAGGTACAATTAATTATTTAATAAACATCTATGTCACACTGTGATATACATATAATATTATTGAAGTACAAGTAATACAGTACTTGTATCTCGTAATGTCAACACAATATCATTAATTCCCAGTATTTTGTTATCAATAGTGGTTATAAATTTAAATGTTCTAAGATAATGTTATTTTCCTCCAATAATTATTTGATTTAAATGGATGTATGTACTCGTATGTAGTGTGTTTGCAATAACTCGTATATTCGTATGTATCTTATGAATACTCTAAATGTGAGATCTCTGTTTGTTCTGCGGAAACTGCTTAGCACATTTTCACGTAATTTATCGTTTTTCTCAAATTTAATAAATGTAAAGTGAAATTAAAATCAAGACAATAGGAAAATGAAACAATTACACGAACCTCAAAGGTGAAAACTGCTAAAAAGTCAAACATTCCAGTCTCCGCCATGATGGACACGAGGATCATCATGCTGAAGAGAAGCAGCAGGGTTTCCACATCGAGCCAGGAGACCAGCTCAGGGAGAGAGGGACGTTCGCCGACCAGAGATAGAACAGCCAAAGCTGTCGTGGAGATAAGAACAGCTGCCATGGTACGATTGATAATCTGAAAAAATGTATTAACATAATTTTTGTGGTGATGGTCATCAGAGGCCAATATGACGGGTAACAAAGCTGCATTTGATACTTTGGTGTCGTCGTGCATGGAATACAAATATGGAAAACTGAAAATGTGTTCCCACTCATGAAAACCTGGAAAGTTTGCAGGAGATTAAAATACGCGAACAAGGAGGAAAGTTTCGGCATCCGCCTCTCACGAACGGTAGCGATTATACCAAATACTATAATCTGATTTAACATATCATTATTTACTTTCACATCTTTGTGTTACGTTTTGTCTCTTCTGTCACAACATTGTAACTATTTTTATAGCCTGCTCAAGGAATCAAAGTAGAGTAGCTCGCCAGAGCATTGTGCATGCGAAAAGAATTTTAACACTTTTTAGACCGACACGTAGGTCACACTTAGTACGTACACTTATATACGGGATATTTAGAAATAATTTTAATATTGACATCCGATTTTATCATAATTCTAAATTTCTAATAATTGTTATGTAGTTAGTCTTATCTTTTGACATTTGCTGCCATTACGTATTACTGTTATTAACTTTAAGAATTTTATAATTTAACAACTAAACTTATTAATGGATCGATCGATACTGGCTTGATGACAACCATAGTTGGTTTCAAGCACAGATTGGATATTGGGAGAGATCAACCAGAAACAAAACCAGACAAGCTGCAAGCCATTGAAGCTGCTCGAATAGAAACTTATCTTTCTATTTGTATGGGTTTTTCATAATATAACGCTATACTATCTTTAACTTTCATACATTTGAATAGAATCAACAACGAAGGTTTGCCCTTCACGTATAGGCTGCTCGGGGTCTATTCATGACCATAATACCCGTACCTGACCCACCACGTGTCAATGTCAATGTTTATTGTTATTAAGTGTATGAGACGTGACGATTAAGTGTTTTTATTAAACAACATTAAACTTTAACCTTCGTAATCCAATATCCACTAGTACTTACTTACTTACTCACGATTATAAATACTATATGTTACGCGATAACAATAAGTGCATCATTTTATATTTATTGAAGTTTAGTTTATATTTGTAGTACATGACGTCCCGTCGGCTCAGTGGCTTGTTCCCGATCACTGAGTAAATGTCGTAGGTTAAATTATTGTATATATTAGGATTCCGGTATTAATTTTTTAACTGTTGTCACCAACGTCGCCTGGAACCCCTCTTCCCCTATCTTTACTTAAATTATGTCATTTGTCAAAGCGAAAAGAATATACAAATCCAAAATTTTCATGTTAAAATATTTTTTATAAAAATGTTGTTTTCTTACGAATGCGAGGACTTTAGAGGTAAAAATATATGTCGACTTGGCATACGATGAGCTGTAAACATAATAACAATCATCAAAAAACATATTGTTTTGTTGTATAGTAATTAATCCTTGTATTTTTCCATAACAATGTTTAAAATTTTCCTATAGTCCTTTGCGTTTACCGGAACAATAACCGACTTCGTCTGATGCCCGAACAAACAAAATTTATAAAAACTTTTACTTAGACGGTTATACATTATCAAACGAAATGTTATCAAAATCTGTCCATCCGGTGTTGTTAAATAGACGAAAATTTCACGATTCATTATTATTTACATATAAATATTTTGTTTTAATATATATTAATATATATACGACGTGATCTCATTACTGTGTTCTAACAACTACAGTACCTTATATTACTGACACGTGCCAGTATTAACAGTCATTAACTATTGTCAAGAGATAACGGAGCATTCAATTCATTACACACTCTATTGTATATACAATAAAGTATAAAATTCAATGTAAGTAAGGATGTCACTAAGATGATTTTCTTAAGATTTAAATATAGTTTAGATATTCCACGTGTAGATCCGTTGTACTACCGATATAACTGAGTAGTGCAATGCAGTGTTCAACCCCATTTTGATGTATCAATACGATGATTACTAGTCGTGTGATAGACATTTCCAAACAGTGACAAACCTCTTTACGACCATTATATTGTATTAATAATGAATTATGTTACTTTTGCATTGCAAAAAGAAAACCCTAAAAGATTGCACGTAATTATTTATATTCGGGGACATAATAATGGGTGCAATAACTTCAAAACTCAAAAAGCTCTGTTTATCCATTAATTTTTTTATCTTTACGTTAACACAGACCAGTGGTGCATCCATATTTTAACAATGACTCCTTGGCTTCATCGACATTATCAACCGATTAACTGATAAGTGTAGCCCGAGTTCAACTGGGGTCGCGACCTACCTCCCCATCTGTGTTGCCAAGCTTCAATTACATTTTAATACATTTTACTTTGGGGTATTTTTTATAATTATATAATTATCACTAAATAAAAGCTTGCAACTAAACTTACCTCAAATATAATTAATACGTACAACCCAAACAGCAATATACAGGAGTACATGACGCCCGTACTTGTGTCCAACGGGTTAACCATATAGTTCAAACTAAATGGAGCGCTCTGATTGGCTGTAGTGCGCATTTTAAGTGCGAATACCGCACTGCCATTGGTGGAATTTGATTCCAAATTCAAGGTGTTTGATCGGTCTTCTCCGGTCGTGAAGTCAAGATCGTCCTCTTGGAGACGGATTGTCCAGATTTTGGAAAACTGATACGTTTAAAACATGCGTGAATCGTTGATTGGGAATTCAATGTTATAAGAAAATCAAATAACCGATTATATGTTATAACCACTCAACCTACCTCTCTGTCCAGTACATCGTTCTCGTCAACGACTCCCCCCCCACTCCTCCCACTCCATCGTTCAAGCCACACGTCCATTCGCCTGTATCCTTCTAATTCCGTGGAGTTCAACCTGCCCTCCCCCTGCTCTGATAGAAAGGGTCCGGAGAGTTTGATTCGTAGGGATAAGTATGAGTCAGATATATTAAGTAAATAGCCTGCGAACAAATAATTATTATTAATTATACCTATATTTGATTATGATAAATTTGATGTATTTACTTAATTCATTTTAACATAAGTTGTATGTCAACATAATCCTTTATTTTAGGCTAATATCTGTACCTTTTTTTATTTATTGAGTAATAATAACAAATTAATCTAAAAGAAGAAAGAAAGAAGATACAATAATATATTATTTAAGTGGTACCACTTGAATATGTCATTGAATATGTGCAGTGTGTTTGTGCATGTGTGATCGTCTTACGCTCACTCACTCTTAGGGTCATTGACCGTGAGTCCTAGGTCGGTCTAACGGTCTAGACTCTAGACTTTAACTCGACTGCTAGGTTTCCTTTTACCTCTATTTACTTAATCCTAAGTTATATTGAAGAGAAAGTATAACATTTTGTGTAAGGAAAGTTAGTTGTAGTAGTTTAATTTTATTAAAAAAAATTATTTCTAAAACATTTGTTTATTATAAATTCCGGTTTCAAATGCACATTTATTGGAGAGAAAGTTACTTAATGCTAATTTGTAATTTCCATTCTTTAGGTTAATTGATAAGATAGGGAAGCTAAATAATATCAATTAAAAGTATCGTACTCTTAACTTCTCCTGGATTAACAGATGTATGTCTGTCGATGTCTTCCTTCTCGTTGTACATCATGAATATTAAACTAAAGAAGACCCAACACGCCAAGAGCAGTGTCATTTTTATGTAATGCCGCGCGGACACCATCTGTTGAAAGAAATTGTTTAATAATAAGCAATATTTTCTAGTGTATCTTAATTGTTTGTAATAATTTATAAAGTTACACATTAGTATTTTTAATAAGATATGATAACTTACTTTACTCTGCCGTTTGGGGGCGAAATTATTTTCTGCACTGTAACAATAAAATAAAATAAATAAAAAAAATGATTGTAAAATATTCTAACAATTGATTGGATTGTAATGGTAAAATATTTAAGAAATTGTCATTATTAGTTCGTCAATTGGCTGTTGCTAATGTAATTGAATAATATCAAAGTAGTCAAAAACCGACTACCGCTTGGTTCTATGTGGTTGGTTGTATGGTGGTATGGTTGTATGGTTGTATGGTTGGAGCAAGTCAGTAAATTCCCCACGTGTGGTCTGTAAGGAGTGGGAGTTTTGAATGAGAGTTGTTTGAAGAGGACTTAAAGATTCTAAGTACTATTATGTATCTTAAAATTAGGTAATTGAATTGGTGATTGTTAATTAAAGTAATAATAATAATCCAGTGTTAAAAGCATAGAATTGTTTTATTAAAATAGCCGAATGTCATTACGATTAAAAGTAGACTTTTCAATATTATTCCGAAAAATTATTTTACATTATAAAATTTAAGTTGTTATAATCCTGCTCATTTGAACTGGAAAGAATATATATCAGGTGTACTCGAACCTGAGACCACAGACTGACCTGCCGCTTTATCGACTGAGCTATCGTGTCGTTGCTTGTTTCGTGACATTTTGCCCTACATGTGTATGGATGTAAGTGGATTCTTCAAAATCACCTCTGATTCGTCTCGGTGCAAAATAACGTCGGGAATATGTCACCTATTATTATTATTGAATTTAATGGTTTTTAAATGCCATCTAAATAATGATAACTCACTCATTGCCTGGTTTTTGAATCTCCACTCCATCCAGCACCCCGCTAGGTATTTCTTCTACTCTGTTGTTATTGAGATGTGGTGCTGATTTTACTAAGGGTAGCCGCTTCGACTCCGGAGTTGAACCATTTTTAATTTTGAGAGCTATGCCTTCTTGTGTTCCCGCTGAGATCAACGCGTTATGAAAATAATGTGTTAATGTTAATCTTCTTTTTATTTATTAGAAAATATATTAAATCGATTTGCACCACCTCACGTGTACCAACTCATCATTTTAATGGAATAATTCAGGTAAAAAAAACAAGTTTTATTCATTATAATAATTAAGATTATATATTAAGTATATTCTACAATGTTGTATGATGACTATAGTGGAAATTAATTGTATGCACACCTATGAACGGCCCTAAAGGTGCTTACACACTGTACCCTATCAGAATCATATGCTAGTTGCTAAAAGGACGGTCTCACGTGGCCGTAGTAATATTATTGTGAATGTTTACGCGCTTTATCCTAGTTTTGTAATCTGAATTAGAACGCTATATGAGGATTTTTTTCAGAATTGGGATGTGGATGCAGTGTGTAAGCACCCTAAGAATTACGAAATCAATTTACGAACAGAAAGATTGCAGACTGAAAAAATAACATTATATTATATAAATATTAAATCAATATTTGTATATGAAAGACGCAAAATGTTTTACGTTTCCTCGGAGTCATTAAAGTACAATATATTTTTTTTATAAATCTTTTCCTTACAATGTACACTCTAAGATATTATAATAACAACAGTCACAATCAAACCTGCTAATGGTATATTAGACGTAAGACATAAGACGACCGTCAAAATATCCCTTACAACCAACAGCTTGGGCCGTCAGTGGATTAGGAAGCAGAGGACAGGTCTCTATAGCACACAGATAACGTAAAATAAAACTGGATCGTATAAAATTTCATTAATAAAATTGCATTGAGTTCCGCCGGCGATGATAATGCAATAATTAATTCAATGCCAGCTGATAATTATCGACCTCTTGCTGAGGTCACTCACTCGCTGCGTATATAAATGTAAGATTGCAGACAATATATTCAGACTTGTAAATTGTAAAACAAAAAAAAGATAAACCCAAAAGAAATGGAAATAATCCGAACGTCAGTGTGTGCGTGCTAATTGTAAAATAAAAAAGAAAAGAAGCAAGAGAAATGAAAATGATCGGAACGTCTGTGTGTGCGTGATGTTTAATGAATGTGTCTAATTAGATACACATAATACATAATATGACATGTACATAATAAACTATATCTATATATGAATATAATATTTTTTGAAAACGTATTTCCAACGTTAAGATACATACATAACTTATAAACGGATTAGTTGCATTATGTGTTTGCTTTTTACTTCCAAACAACTGGTTTGAGAGATAATTACAATAAAAAATAAGTTTCATACACAACTTGACATAATTAGGTATATCATAATAACTCCCTTATTTAAGGTTTGTGACACAAAATCAATATAAAATATACTCTAGAGGGTTTATCTCCAACTAATCCTTGAAACAACATTGACATATTATATAAAAGAGTTAAACTTTAAAATCGTATATACAACTGTAACATACGAGTAGTTTTATCACTTCATAATACTTTGGTATCCATTGTCTACAAACAGACAGGAAATATTTATTACATTTACATAGACACTAACTTTTTTAAAATTTTAACATAAACCTGGAAAAACACGGATTTAAAAAAAATCAAATATACAATAGAGTAAAGGCCGGCAACGCTCTTGTGTATCCTCGGATGTTGCAAGAGTCCATGGGCGGCGGTGATCACATATTAACGGTGACCCGCACGCTCGTTTGCCCTCCTATAACATAAAAAAAAAAAAAAAAAAAGAGTATCAAATAAGGCGATACCCTTTCTTGACTACGGATTTTTTCAATTTCGTCAAAATCGATTTCGACAGACATGTTTCTTTTATTTAAGGATATATTAGATTATAACATGAATACCTCGTAAGGTTAACGTAAACAGACAAACTCATACATTTTAAATATATATATACATATATATATATGTTTCCTTCTGACAACATTTGATAAAATTTTCCATAACCTTGTGATGGTTGTGGTGATTACAATTGACAAATGACATCTGACGGTGAGGCGACCGTCTACCATGTTGGATTAACTCGTGAAATAACGACACCACTTTGTGTTAAGATACGATAACTAATTAAAAGTCTCATCGGTCTTACACAAAAACAATTTCAACAAAAAATAAATAATTTGTTTTTAATTATTATCAGCGTCAGACCTTATTGCAATTCCATGTATGCCATATATTGCATAGCACATAATTTATAGATTTTATGGCACTTGCAGTAGAAAAAATGTACATAAACACGTGATAACAATCCCGAAAAGAACATTAATGACTGTTATTAATTTTAGTTTCAAAACTATACATATATATATTAATTAATATTATGTATAAATGATATTGTGCTACCCGTGTTGTTTGTTTTGTATTGTTTTTAGTCGGAGCGTGCGCCCGACGCGCCTGACGCGACCGGGGCTATTTTGAGCCGCGACCGGTTCTCGATACTCTCAAGGGATTCACCGACTACCAAATAATAACTTTCAATAAAATGTCAACATTATTAATAACGTCGGAGAAAAAAAAATTGGTTTCATTTTGACTAAAAAATTTGAACTAATTCCAAGAATAATTATTTATTTTTTATAGATATCAATATAGATTGATTATAGAATCATATCTGCCAATACTTCATAGATATGTAAGCATATGTGCAAGACCGAGATATGCCAACTACATCACACACACACACACACACACACACACACACACACACACACACACACACACACACACACACACACAAATATATGATTTTCAATAAAATATAAACTCGCATAACTGAATGAACTGTAAATATAAAAAGATGCCCTGGACCTGGGAGAAGTAGTGCATTAATAATACCTTACAGTAAGATATATCCCAAAAACCCAAAAAAAAAAAAATATGTTGTTGTTGTTATTCATCGGTGGGCGAAACCGCGGGCTAAAATAACATAACATTGTATTTATATACACCTACATACAGTTCAACCATTTATGAACTAGTTCAGGCCGGTTTTTAGTGGTGGCAAGATTATTGGACTTCAATTAAGACAGGTGTAATGTGACGAGAAATGTATTACATATTTAAGACTACCCGCCATTGCACTATGATTATTCTAACCACTAGATCGTGACGATACGAAAATACAATTTGAAACATTGAAAAGCTACATCAAAAACCAAACAAAATGACACAAAAACAATTTGGAATGATAAACACACAACACCAACCGTCGCGTCGCCCGCAGTCGGTTAAGTTTATTTTATATCAAGGTTATTTTTATTTGTAAACAATTTTTATGAGACCACTCGCGTGACTCATCTTTGCGTGGGCTTTAACATTTAATTACGAAATATTATTTATTTACAAATAGTTGTTTGTGACATTTATTACTTATGTGGTGGTGTTATATAACTCTTTCAAAACAAAAAAAACGCTTCCAGCTAAGGAGACGTATTTGATAGTTCTTAAATATCATTTTAATATAGAGCTATAGCTTATAACACAAGTATGGATGGGAAAGGTTCGGATCAGATCAGATGTATCAGGACCGTTTTAATTAATTTAATATATTTATTACTAGTGCATGACGGGCTTCGCGCAATCTAGGGCTCCGGAATAGCCGTGATGGACTCGCGGACTTTTAGTAGATTTTTTTAATATACTATTGTATAGTACATTATTGAGCCAGCGTTTACAATATAACTGCACAAAACATGTTTTAAGTTAACCGACTACTACTTGTAACCTTCAAACCATAAAAACAACAATTTAGCAGGCAGGGAAAAGTAGAAGTGTGGGGGAATCGAATGAAACAAAAATCTGTACTTAAAATTTTTAGATTTAACAAACAAATCCCTTAATCGAGTAATCGTTTTATAAAACCCACCATATTTTTAAAGTCCTATCTAAGGAGATCCCACTTTATGGGGTATTTATTCCACAAATAAACAATCCCAAAATTTTTTTTTTTAAATTTTTATTTTACCACTGCCGGCGTGGCTGACAACGTACATTCGTGACGAATTACAGATTCAACTATTAAGTGTCTACGAGCGAGGCTGTGGATAGACGGACGGACGGACAAGACGAAACTATATATATAGGGTTCATAATGGACTACGGAATCCTAAGAAGACACTTCCTTTATTATATACTCTGGGAGGCTATAACACAGTAGTACTCCTTGTAACGATATAATCTTCATACCGTACTTGGTTCTAGGGTTAAGTGTAAGGGTAACTTGTGTTTGGTGTATAGTGTTTGTGGGATTTTGTATAAAAAAGTATTGTTTTTTCGGGATAGGAGGCACCATCATAATGATCTCTTGAACAAATAAGTTGTAAACAAACGAGTACTAATAAATATTGAAACAGATTGTACGAGGATGTATCTATTAATTTATTATAAGACTAATGTAATTAGTGAATCCCTTTTATGGGTTTTTGAAGGTTTTTTGTTGTGTTAATTAAAATATTTGGAAAACCTTCAGAAGTCCATAATTTGTACGGTGTATTTGGTACGGCATGTCAATCACTCAACACTATTTGTCTCTCATTTTGACAGGTCGAATTGACCGACTGACAGACGACACGCTTCAAATATATATATATACTTTACTATTGAACGCTTATTATATTCGTTGACAAGCTGTTGTCAGCGACTTCGTCTGCCCCCCGGTCCCCTTGGACTCTCAGACTCAACACATAAACCATCAACCACTTCAAATTTTTGAATGAATTGAGTCATTTGAACCCGTAACAATTAACGTAAAGATAAATAGCGGAACACTATTATATAATATAATTTTTTGTATCTCTATAAGGCAGGCACTACTTAATGTTTATTACTTAAAGGCCTCTTTTGTAAATAACTGATAAAAAATGACACTCGTTGTAAATGACTCCATATTTAGATAGAGTTAACAGGAAACACAAACATCTCATCGTACCATGTCATTGTTAAGTAGTTTTTTAAATTTACACTCTGATACTGTTTTGACGTTTGATGATATTATTAAAATGTAAGATTACGCCTCTTTCTGCTCGCGATGGACGGTTTCGTTAATTAACACGGTATTCTGAAGGTGTTATGTAAATCACGTGTTAACTGATAAATATGCCCTAAGATTTTCACAATTAATATTTAAATTAAACGGTATATAAATCTCCATTGCGGTGTATAAATCTCCATTTTGTTTTTAGTAATCTCAATGAGGACTTAAATACTATTATAAGTATGACTTAGTGTTTTTCAAATACAATTATACTTTTTACCTCTCGACAAACCGCAAGCTGACCTTAAAACAATGTATTTAAGTATCATTTAAAAACAATGATATATAATGTACAATAGTTTTAAAATATATCAAATTATTTATGGTTTTTAATATGTTTAATGTAATTTCTAAGGTTTTTAGTCGAAGAGTCGCACTTTTTTTATTATTTCATAATATATTATCAGTGTCTGTAGTGATAAGCTGATTAGAGTCCGTCTATTCCATGATGGGTGGTCTTTGACACTATAACACGTACTTTTTACCTCCTCTTATTATTTAGGTAATTATTTATTTTGTGGAATAACACTAATGTAACTTTTATTATAATATTTTATGTTGAATTGTTACAAACCAAACTAAACGATTGAATCAATTGGAGCATAGGTTTTGTGATTACAATTTTTATTTGTTTCGATCTAGGTAACGAGGTAACGAATATTTACCAAATATTGTTTAAAAATATTTACTTTTTGTGGAATTCGAATTTATCCTCGCATTTCATTTAACTTTCCAAATGTTGACATTGTTTCGGAGAAGCTGTAATAAATAGTGTATACAAAAATTTACTATTTAAGGTCAAACAATATTATATTAAAATGTTGGGTTACTTTTTTTATTTCTATTTATTTATTGGCAAATTATTGAAACATATACAGCCGTTTTTGCACATTGTTAGTCTGTTTATCTGTGTGATCTCCTAAAAGTATTTATATTTAACACTCCATTTATCAAAGTACAAAAAACATTAAGATATAAGTGATATGAATAATAAATAGAATTATGATAAGTCAACCTCCGACACATGAAGAGGGGTGTTTGACATCCGTCCGTGTGCGGAGCTTCCATATCAGCTGTTATTTACGATTATCTATTACGACGCCCGAAGATTGTATCTTTGATAGTGAATCAAGACTTTTATATTTGTTTAAATTATTATCTTTATTCTACACATTTATAAAAACGACATTTTCATATATTAATAGCGATAAGATATGTATATATCGGCCGGTCAGACGCCATTCAAGAGTACATTGCAAGGATAGCTGTATTCGATCTGTAGTAAGTTATTAAAAATGTTCGCTAATTAACATATACAGTGAAATACTTTAAAATATAAGGATATATAAATTAATATTTGATAACTTTAAGAAACATGTTTTAAACTTTGATATATGGTTACGACTCAATCACGAGTTACATTGGATCAGACGAACAATACGTACCCCTACTTATCAAAATACAAAACTATTAAACATTACATGAAACAACAAATCAAATACATTTGATAATGATAATTAATTGTAAATGTCCTTAATACCCTATTATCAATTTAATCTTAACTGTACATAGTCATACCTACATTCATTTTACTTCAAAATAGTTATAGAAGGACGCAAAACAATAAAAAACTAAAAGTTGACTCACCTATTTCCTTTTCATATCGTTTCTGAAACGGTTCCAATTCAGGGTCATATTTGATCTTCTTGGGAAGCTTCAGCCAGACCTGAAGAGCTTCGGCCGTCAGTTCCCCGGTCGATACCAACGAGTACTGACTCCGACTCAGTTCAGGCGTCGAAGGTTTTCTGGACACACCGCTCCATCCCTTAACTCTTTGTACAAGTTTATCCATTGCACTTTTAATTAAATTGTACTTTAAAATTTGTAGGGTTATTGACCCTATCTATTTTGTGTATTTGAAAACATAGCCTAATCAAACTTCTGTATCTCGATGACAGATTGCTAGATAGAAAAAGTTTCCGATTAAATACTCCTTAAATAGATTTTATTTAGTTACTCCAAATTAAGATTAATTGTTATTTAATTTGATATTAAATAAACTTTATTATTAAGGCTGGGAGGAGCCCTCACACCCGCCGATCCAAATATGAAGTGATGTGTGAAATGTTTGATCGCCCTTTTATAGGTATTTAATGTCGTCTGTTTGCTCCTATACAATATACAATATACAATTCTGACGTTGTCTTGAAGTTTACGCAAGTGAGTATAAAAATATGTAGGTTTATGATAATAATATGAACAGTGTGTCGAGTTAAAATCAGCCATTTTGTTTAATAGAAAGTGACTTTTACGATTAAGATTGATAAATTATCGATTTATCAATCGTCGGTTAAGATTTAAGGAATCTATTAATATGCTTTGTCGTTTTTTACAAAATATATATAAAATACATAAAGGTTGTTTCATAATTATTATCTGAGGAATAAATGATTGATCTTTATAGTATTTTTTTGTATTATCTGTATCGGGACGATCAACAGTCATCAAAGTAAGAGACCATGTGCGCCATATTTAAATTTTCCACGTGTTGTTTATTAGTTTGACGATGTTTAGAAGGAAGTAGTGTTTATGTCGGGGGATTTATAACTGTATTTATACTCTATATTTTTACTATCTAATAACAAACATGTTCTACCGAGCCCTGGAAGAGTCATCATTTCGGGGATGTAATAATATTACTGAAAAACGAAATGAAATAAAAAATAATAAAATGAACTTACTATAAATGAAGTCTGTCTTCAATAGAGGGAGAAACTAAACTAACTGTATATTTTTTGCACTAAGTGTCAATTTTTTTTGGATGTGGTCACAAAATGAGAATTGTCTGTTAATAATAATTTATCTGTGCCTCGTAAGACGGAAAATATTTAAACCGAATGCTCGAAAAAGAGAAAAAGTTCGCAATAATGTATCAAATTGTATATAGCAACTCTTGAAATAGTTGTTTTTTTTAGGTAATTTGATTATAAATTTATAATAATTAATTAGTTGAGTCACATAATGTTTAATCGTTTAAAGGATTCATCTTCCTGCCCTTATTTCAATTTTGGGATCGGCGCAGAATGTTTTTTCCTTCCATACTCTCCTGTTACTCGTCATAACTGTACAAACTCTCTTCTTCTCCATATCGTTTTTCACGCAGACTATCCATGTTTTCTTCGGCCGTCCTCTACCTGTCCATCCCTCCACTACCATACCGAGCACTCTCGTAGGATTATTGAAGTAAATTAGATTAGATAAGTCGTGATGTTCCGCGACGTCGTCAACAAATTTAATTTGTCTATTGACTGAACCTTAAAAATTTCTAGCATTAATTCTTGAATTGAAATGTCTCAAAGTTTGGTTTGGTTAAGTATGTTAAAACAAAAAACCTCCAGACACTTAAAAGCGATTAAAATCCGATTTGGTATATGTTTCAAGTGGACATAAAAATAAGAAAATTGGTAAATAATAACGCGGTCATTAACAAAGGAACAAGATTTTAACGATCAGCCTCAAAACTAATGACACACCACACTATTACAATATAAAGTTATACTGGACTTGTTTTTTTGGAACAATCTGTTACTGTGTAATGGTTACGTTGGCAAATTATTATTATTAAATTTAAGGAGACAAAACCTGGTTACAGGTGGTTGATATTTCTGAATTTGAAATGGCATCTGTTTTTGAATTGAAAGTCAATTATAAAGTTTACATTAGTTGCTTCCATGTATGTGAATAATAATAAAATGCACCATGTATTAAATTATTTTCAATATCAGTTATCCCAAAGAAATATCATGTTTTTGAAAAAGAAATGTTTAAATACAATGACTGGTCATGTGATTGAAATGTGCTCCTCGTCTTCACGAGGTCCTGTCGTACTGGGTCTAATCCAAGAGATATAGATAACTTTACTTTCTCCCATCATAGACCAACGTGGGTGATGATTGTATCCTCTGCACCCTTTCGATCCCTGGAGGGTGATATAAGAGTCTACGGTAGTTTATTTGATTTTATGTTTACTTATATCAGTAAATGGGAACTGAAATTGCATTAGATATCATATAATAGACCTCTTTCACTTTCATCCAGTAAATTGCAGTCTGGTAATGTCATGATGACGCAGATTATTAATATTATTATTTAAACGAGTGATACTGTTCTTAGCGAAGACAGAGAAGTGGTTGCGAGTTTTAATATGTTTCAGATTATAATAATAACAACACGTGTGTGTATGTGTGTGTGTGTGTGTGTTTGTGTGTGTGTGTGAGTGTGTGTGACAAAGAAGAAAATAAAAGAATAATTAAAAGGATACATATTGCAGGTAAAATATAAAATGTATTCATTTCTTTGTTCTTTGTCCAGATTTATTACAATGAATATATTATTTTTTGTACAATTCTTTAGACTTTATTATCGGTGTATTTTTTGTGTAAAGAAGGAAGAAACGAACTTTCAGATATCCTTTGTCAAATTATTTATGATTTTTGTATGTCATTATGGAGATCTAGTTCGTAGTTAGATCGGCTTTTAACAAAGAGTATTTAATAAGTAATAAATGAAATAATAATCACCACTGGGCGATTGACGTCCATTGAAGATAAAACTTTATTGGTTAAATAATTATCGGCCGATATGTCGTGTCGTTACATTTATACATAAAGTATCGCCAAAAACCATTACCCGACTATTAAGGTGCCATTAAAACTGTTGATTCTAGAAAAATGAAAATTGGAACATAATTTTACGTTATAACGTAAATAAGTATTTGCTGCGATAAATTATTTGAAAATTTAATTCTAAAGAGCGTTGAGGGACGAAAGGTTGTATGAAACAATGTTATATGTAAAGTTATATTCTAAATTTGTATTTGCCCCTCAATTAAAGAAGCAAATAAAGTTTCCAAATTTGTCTTAGCGACAAATTTCATCACTTGGGAAACGAAGATGGCGGTCATCGCGTCTTTTATTAAAATAAAATTATGTCACACGTGTTTTATTATTTCTCTAGTGACTAGTCAGTGGAACACATTTATCGGATTTTGATTTGGCATTTTTAGTTTTATGTCGTTATAACCGAAGCTATTTTTGTCTTAATCGAAACGAACAAACGACTCGACTCTCGAACACCAAGTTTTGAAAGTTGTGTCATAACTTACAAAGTAAGAATTGTTATTTTAGTAGATATTTAATACAGAGTTGTATGTCGCATGTCCTCGTATTTATTAGTGGACGTTTATTTTCTACAAATCGCTGCCCATTGTATGCATTTAGTAATGTCCATCGTACATCGTACTGTGTGCATTATTCAACAACCACGAGACACAGAGACACAAAGAATAACATCGTATCAATATTTAGTACATTATTTACTTCATGTTTAAATCATACACCTTATTGCTAACGACTTTATCTGTCCCCATCCCAGTGTTTATATGTATGCGAGAGTGTCTGAGCGATGTATCAACGGACAGACAAAGCCGCATCTAAAGAGAAGAGATTGAATCTGGATGTAGAATTTTATAAGAGAAAAAATCGTATGGACTTCGTGAAAAATAATATGTCGATGAAGAATACTCCTCTGTGGTGTCGAATTATAAACGGGAGTGGAAGGACATAATCATCGGGATAAGGATTTCTATTACGAGGATGTTGTTTCAAATATGTCGTCAATAGCCATTGAAAAGAGGTTTCTTTAATTTCTGTCCTTTATATCATTTAAAACAATGAATGACATTGAAAAAAATACAAATCAATTACGTTAAAGCAGTTGGTTGGTACTCAAGGAGTTGGTCGGCAGTTGTTGTTTAATAGCAATTCTGTTGTCTTACATTTGATATTAACAAAACTAAGTTTATGTGAAATAAAAGCTTTGAAATTAAACATAAAAGGTCAATAAAATAGATATCTGGAGCCGATAAGAAACAGGTTGTTAATCACAATTATTATTTACATTCTAGACCTCGACTCAGTGTCAAACTGTATTAAACAGTACTCGGAGTATTATTACAGACTGGTAGATACTTTATATTTAACTAAAAAACGGTTCTGTTGCACGTTCAAAACAGTATTACAAATCTGTTCAGATTAACGCAGGAGTAAACAAACACAATGTTTATATTATTCAAAGATATAACTGAAGGAACGAACCGCTTACGCCATGAACCTTTGTTTGTTTGATACAACAAAAGCAGTCGTGTCTCTTGTGCTCAAGAGCAAAGTAATTACAGTTCCTTTATTAACGCGCCATTATTAAATTATTTACGGCCATTGGATATAGATGTTAGAATAATAAATATGGATTGATTATTTTAACCGATTTAATAAACACGAGACGTTGTTCGTTGTTACATATTTTAGCAGTGACTTTTAACCGGGGTAAAAAAGGGAATCTTAAGTAACAGATGATGGTAGCAGTGTGACGTCACGGATGCTGTTTTTCTCACTATGACCGCGGATAAAAAGTAGCCCCTCTAAAGTAGCCTATTTACAGTAGACTATTTAAAGTAGCCTGGTTAAATTATCCTATTTACAGAAGCTTATTTAAAGTAGCCAAATAATAATAATCATAACTATCAAAAGAAACTTAAATGTTATGGTTTTTTTAACAATGTTACATCAGCAAACAATTAACAATCGCTCTCTCCCTGCAAGTAGCTAATATTAATGTTAGATAGAGTATCTATTAGAATTGATTTTTATCTAAAGAGTGTATCTCATGACGTCACTCCTTATATCTACAATCTAACAACTGATAAGAAAAACTTTATGACTTCTGAAATACTCTTTTGTACGAAGATTAGAAAAAAATATGTATACGTGTAATAAAAATAGTTATGTGTATGTGTGTGTTAATCTTTTATTACAAATAATAATATAACGAAATGAATGTGTGTTATTTAAGTGTTATTAACTCTTGTCATGTCGCTTACTTTATTTCATTATTATTAGCTATGCGTACATAAAATTAAATTCTTTTAGAATCACTCTACAGATTCGGCTGATTATTTATTTGTCTTTATAATTTTTTAAATGAAAAATATGCCTAAATAGTTTTTTCGGCAAATCGTTAGGACACTTGGGTCTCAATAGCGAGACGATTGAAAATTATGCAGTGAGATATGATATCGATATAATATA
The DNA here is from genome assembly GCA_918358695.1 of Melinaea menophilus ssp. n. AW-2005. NCBI lineage: Eukaryota > Metazoa > Arthropoda > Insecta > Lepidoptera > Nymphalidae > Melinaea > Melinaea menophilus. The sequence goes on from OU911038.1 coordinate 19,450,420, forward strand.
TGATACGATATATGTATATATATATATATATATATATATATATATATATATATGAGACGTGATCTTATATTTTATATAATTTTAATACGCGGTAGTTATGTGCTATCAGTCAATAAATGGATCGTTATGTCAGTCTTATAGATATGGATCAGGATAGATTATTAATTTTGATAGTTATCGATTTTGAAATTAATTATTTGACAACATTATGTATGTTTGCGTGTTTACAATAATATTTCATACTTGCCTTGGACACGAGGGACCGTTTTATTTAATTTTCAAGGCATAATTTAAATAATCTATTGGCAGTATCACCTCACAAAAGACCTATGGCGAGTGAAAAAGACGGATGACAAACGCTTTCTCTTACTCACTTTTAGAAAGAGAAAAAAAAGAGAAAATTCTTCCTCACTGAAAAAAGTTACGTATTTTTCATGATGAAGGATAAATAATTAAAAGATAAGACAATATAAAGTACTATCATTAAGGACGATCTTTCGATCTCTTTTAATTCAATGCTAACGAGACTCTTAAACTGTGATAAACACAGCTCCGAAGAACAACAGGTGCACCTCCGCTAGTACAGGACATTCTCGTGCAGTTCGTATAACATAGGTTAATGTTATTACACTTCAAGGACAATCGACTGAGGTAAAGGTAAACCATTATGTGAACAACGCGTTTAATAGTTGTTTAAAATACAAATTACAAACTTTTAATATATATTATTTTCTATATTCGGGTTTGTTAGTTATATTATAATTAACCGCAAACAAACATTTTTTTAATTTATAATTTACGGAGTCACATTACAAAACTTTTCTGCAATCGAAAATTGAAATTAGTTTCATTTAAATACATCAAGGATTTGTTCAAAGTATTACAGGAAAAAATACTTTCTGTTGTGTTTATTACTACTCTATATGTGCAGTATAACCGGTACAGCAGTAGTAGTAGTAGTAGTAGTAGTAGTAGTAGTAGTGTACCAGACTTGTAGGTAAACCAATTAGCGTCCACTGTTACCAACAATGGTGTCGAGGTGAACACATTTACACGCATTCTTAAGAATTCCGAAGGAACCTGAAATCTGATTAGACTTAAGATTGAAATCTATTGTAAAGGCTGACATACACAAGTGTAAATCGCCTTTCAAGTGTAAAAGCCTTTAATGAAATAAAGATTACAGATCCTGGAGCGCGACACTCAACAATTTTTAATTGAAATTTAATAGTTATATTAGACGTGTCGTCGAAACGGTCAATGTAATGACGATGGTAACTAAAGATAGAGTTGTAAAACCCAACCGCACGGGGACACGGCATTCACTAAGTATGATCTATTTACAAATTACAGAGCTTATTTTACTACTTTCATATTGCTTATTTCCACAGATACTGCTTCATTGTCACGGTGAGATCGCGGGATATATATTCAATATGAAGATGAGTTTTACACATTTTTTAACCCCGAGCTTTGCAGGATACTGTTTAGAGAAGTCTGTTCTGATTATTTTTTAAAGAAGCTTATATCGAAGCTGACAGTGTTGACTGTTGACTGATCGGAGGCGACATACAATTCTATAGCACATTATTTAAATCTATCTTCTACGCACTGAATATATATATTTTAAGTTAATCGACTATTACTCGTACACTTGTAAAGTCTACTTAGTTGTGATAGTTTTTCTATTAAATTCGTTATATTTACCAGTAGTATAAGCTATTTAGCCGGCTGGGGAGGAGGGGACACTTGAATTTAACGAAAATGTTCACTTTAAATGTCAAGATTTCACAAACGAATACCTTAATAGAAAAAGACCTATCTAACAATTTTTTTTCTCTAGCATCATGGGATACTAGAGAAAAAAAACAACCCCACTACACGTATATCCTACCTACCCTAAAAAACATTTTCAAAATTTTATTCCATGACTTTGTCGGTATGTCTAATATCTGTGTTCATGGCCACTTACAGCTTTCTAGTACTAAGAGCTAGGCTGCGAACAGACGAACCGACGGACCGACGGACACGACGAAACTGTAAGCGATCCTAGTACAATACGAAACCTTTAAAAGGAGAGTTTTAAATGAATATTTTGTAACTATCTGCCCTGAACCAAATCTTGTTACTAAAAATCAAAAATACTGTAAATCGATTGATTTCGATCTAAAAGATTTATCACATATTCCTCACCAGCGGTCAGTATATAAAGATGACGATTGACAGATCTGTCAAGAGCTGTGATTGGTTGTTTATAAATATATCAACCAATCAGAAAGGATGGCACGGAATTAACAGCCAATTAATTAATTTTTATATTGATCGGGACACCGCGTGTGGTCAGACACTCGTTTGTTTTAGAAAATTGTTTACTTAACGTGTGACACACTTACGAAGACAAGTCTTTAATTATTATATAATTATCTCAAAGACGTATATTATTTACACGTGGTACTTAATAATGTTTATGTTATTATTTATTTTTTCTTTCTCTTAACACCGACTAAAGTAGGTCTATCTGTACTCAAGCGCAAATCCATATCGGCAATGGGTCAATGCCTTCTCCCTCCTCCCCCCTCTCGATTTTAATCAATTTATATATTTACTTATCTCGATAAGAGTGACTTTAATTATAAAATATGAGTACTTATAACGATATCGCTTTTATTAAACATGTATATTTTATATTATATATAAAACATTATAGCAATGTATTTACGTCTATTTTAATGTAATCTTCATAGAATAAGTTAATCTATGAACTACTTATATGTTAAGCTGCCACTTCAAAGACTACAGCCATGCAACAAATTATACTCAATAATAATATAAATATATAAATATGTGTGATTTATTCCAGATTAGATTATTTAATGATAATTTACTAAGACCTTCGATAAAAAGAAATCCTTTCTTTGTTTCCGGTACTTATCTTCTTAACAAGTAAATGAAGGCTAGAGATAGCGGATAAGGCGTGAGCGGTGTCGGACACAGAGGTAGACAAATTATATAAAAATCATTATTATTTAATCGATAGTATTTATTCTCCATTTGTTTGTTGAATGAAAGAAAAATCACTGAGCGGACTTTGACTATCTGAATATTTTAGTAACATTAATAATAATAATAATAATTAACAAAACTATTGTTACAGACAATTAAAAGAATATATATATATATATATATATATATATATACTTCTCTACCTTTGGAATCGTGCCACTACCGTGTGTCGTTTCATACATATAAACTATTTGTGGGTGTATGTAAGTATGTATGTATGTATGTATGTTACATTTTGTTTGTGATGATTTTGAATACTTTGTTAGTTATTTGCGATAAATCATTACTTTGTTTATTATTTGTCATGTTTTTATTTTATTATGTAAACTATTTTTTGTAGTTTTTTTGTTACATCTAAAACTACATTTGAGGTAAGAATAATTTAAAAATGATTCTTATAAAATATTATATAATGTTTTATATAACTTAATTAATTATATTATTATATTATTATGCATAGTGTGTATTTATTGTCAAGTGATCACTAATTAAAAGGTAAATCTGCTTGTATCAATTAGTTGATAGTTATCAGTCATTATAATTTATTAACACCTTATAAAATGATACGGCCATTACAATTAATAAAAAATTTAATTATTTATTAAGTTTTTGAATTAAATTTGATTAATTATTAATTATAATGAATAATGCATTCGATAAAATTAAACGCAGTAAAGATTCAACCAACGCAGTAAAAATTGTATACTATATATAATTTATTCATAGAACTATCTAGCAATCATGACATACTTGGCACCAATGTATACAAACTTTTTTAATGATCACTGGCCACGTACGAAACACTAAATGTTGACATTTAAAACAAAAAAAAAAAAACCAAATTAGACATTCAAGTTCCCGCGTATAACTGACAAACGGATACTTTTTAAATTTAGAAATGCACGTTCGGAATCGTCAGAGAGTATCGCGCGACTGGCGGCCGGCTTGGCTTGTAAACATAAATAAATAGAGCGTTTTTATCACAATGTTATCAATGTTGAATTTATAATAATTTTATATGCATTATTCGATCATTATCACTTAGCTTTGATTCATCAGTGTTGAAAACAAACCAAAAAGGGCGTGATGTTATTGGTTGTACGGGTTTTTTTAAGAACCTGTAATTATAATTTAATCTTATAATGAAGGTGCAACTGATAATAACGTTACTACTTTTTGTTGTGTCTCGTGTATTTATCATCGGTCGTAATTGAAAAACGTCTTTATATTTAATTTTTTTAAATAATTATGTAGGAGTATCATTGTTGTTTACTAAACAATATCAATTATAGTTATTATAGTAATATAATGGCACGGATACTCATAAAATACTTATGAGTTTCAAGTCTTTTCTAGGGTTCCGTATTTTAAAGGAATAAACGAAAGTTATACAGGATAGCGTCCGTCCGACTGGTTGTCTGTGTGTGTCCAGACCCTTAATTCCGGGACACGTATAGATATCGAGTTCAAATGAAAACCACATACTAGGTATAAGGTCTACAGCCCCTTGAAACTGAAAAATAAACCTTCTATATTAACGTAAAAAAGACACAGTCGTTTATATCGCAAAACACGTATATTTCGACACTAAAAGAAATCAACATTAAAAAATTGTGAGATTATAAATTACTCAGTAAAGAAGATACTGGTATACTGCGCTTCGAAAATTAACATAATGTAAAGTGTTGTAACACAATGTATGAAAAGCAAGTAAATGTGTTAAAGTTAATTGCAGTGTTTTCTAATAGGTACCTACTCCAATGAAAACTATTTCATATTTATTAAAAATGTACGAAGTCTGTTAAGCCTAACACATTCTGATACATGTTAAGACAGACCTCAATCTTGTTAAGGTTTCCTTTAGAAAAACGAATTTACTTAAAAATTAATAATATACTGGTGTTATTGGCCGGCAAAAATAACGATGTTATATGTAAATAGAAGAGACACAGGAAATAATTCTCAGTAGCTCCCCAAAACATATCAGCTGTTTTGGGGCAGTGGTATTTGAATGGCAGAGTTTTTATAATAAACTCCCCAAGTCTATAACTGACCTGTCGGATACAATAATTTAAACATCAAACGTGTTTTGTATCCAAGGCTTACTATGAAACATGGCATTTTGACGATCGGAAGACACTGCATGTGTTGCTTCACTGTGACCGCTTCCAAGGTGTGACATTGGCATTGTTAGTTAGTTAGAAATTAAGATACATTTTATTTAAATTGTAAGGAAGTAATTCTGAACAAGTCCTTGTGAGTGTAAAATCATATATGAATAAGAGTACCCAGCAGCGTGGTTCCTTTAGCTAGCTTACCTATTCTTCTGTTTGTCTTACATCTTATGTTACATCTTAGTTGAATTCTAATTTCTTTTCACGTTTCAATAACGACATAAGACAATACTGTAATATATTGTAAATCAACAATAAGTTAAAATGGAATCACCGGAATGTCTTGCTATTTTCTTTTTTATGTTTGTGCTTATTAAAACTGTACAACTAGTCGGACGCCTCACAAATGCAATAATAAGATAAAAACGTTGACTATCATTCATTAAAATTCAGTAATATGTAAAACTCCTTTGAGAAAAATAAAAGACCCTGAGAGACACGTCAAACAATAATCTATACTTATAATAAATCTGTAGAGAGGTCAATTCTGTACATGAAATATATTTACAAAATAAGTAGTAGGGGGTGATTAGTGTTCGATACTGATGCCAAAAATGCAGTTAAAAAAATTTTTGTCTGTCTGTCTGTCTGTCTGTCTGTTTGTATGTTATTTATAGAAAAAAAAACTACTCGACGGATTTTAACGAAACTTAGTACAATTATTCTTTATACTCCTGGGCAGGTAATAGTATACTTTTCATCACACTACAATGAATAGGAGCAGAGCAGTGAAAGGAAATGTTGAGAAAATGGGAGAAGTTGCTTGATTTTTTAAGCTTCCGTCGCGTGTGCAGCCTTAATGGTTAGAGCTACATAGAAACTATGTATAACGGAAATATTCTACATAAAAATACACGAAAAATATTCCACGACAGCATATATCTACCTTTTATAGTTAACTCACAATAACACGCATAACTCTCGATAGCTTAGCAGTTCGGAGATTTCTTATTATATTTGTTTACTTTTACGTTTATAAAACCAATAATGCTCACCATCATTCCTAATTAAAAAAAAAAAACATTAGCACCAATTCAATAAAAAAAGAATCATTGAAATCGGTATAGAAACACCAAACTTATACTTACTTAAATGAAATACGCCAACAAGACATCGCGCGTGAATAGTGAATCAAGCTATAAGGATTATTTTTGCGTAACGGTTGCCGCGCTCGACGGGGCTCGCGGCGGCAGAGTATAAAAGGGGCGGGAGGCGAGCGCAAGCGTCATTCAATATTTGGCTGTTGATGCGTTCAGAGTGTTGAACTTTATTGACAGACAATAATTGTTATTTTATAAACCGTGCTTATCAGCGCGACTTTTTGTCTTTAAATAGTTTATTTTAATTTCTTTTGTTGTTATTTTCTAAATTAGTTTTAGTTTTGTTTAAATTCTTAACTATTAATAGTTCCTATTTTATTTCTTTTTAAGTAGATTTAGATTCGATTTTTAGATTAGATAATAGATAGATAGATTAGATTATTGTTAGATTTTTAGTTACTGATAGGTTAGTTTTGGGCATTTTATGTTTAGTTTTTTTTGTATTGAGTAGATAAAAGCGTAGGTAGGTACTTTTATTAATTATAGTATTCATAGGTATTTTTTATTTATTTTTAAGTGAAGTAGGTATAGGTAGATATTGCCTACTATCTACCTATACTGCACACGTGTTTTAGCTTTATTTTCATTTCTTTTTTTTTTTGTACCTAAGTTGTAGGTAGGTAGGTACATATTTCTTAGTTTAATTCTATTAGAATATTAGGTATTTAAGTTTAAATAGGCACTTAGATTTATATTTTTTTATTATATAGCAGCTGTACTTAGAACATCTAAGGTTTTTTTTGTATTAGCATAGGTACTTTGATTAATTACAGTAGTTGTAGGTATTTCTTATTATTCATTTTTAAGTGAAGTAGGTAAGTGTAGATAGTATTGCACACGCATTAAGTATAGCTTTATTTTCATTTTTTATTCTTTTGTAATTTGTAGGTACCTACGTACATATTTATAATTCGATTAGAATATTATTTTAGTTTTAATAGGCACTTAGATTTATATTCTATTTATTATATACTTAGCTATAGTTAGGACCTCTGACGTAAGTTTTTTGTTGGGTAACTAAATAGAATTTAAGTTACCGTCGATTAAAAATAAAATAAACGATGCCACCTAAAAAACGACCATCTTTATCTCGAACTTCGAGTCAAGCTAGGAGAATGAGAATGACGCGTTCTCAAGAATCGGAAGAGGAAAGAGCACATCGGTTAAACTCTATGAGAGTTAGTGCCTCAACATCTCGAGCTAATGAAAGCTCTCCAGAAAGAGAGATGCGATTAGCAGCTGAAAGAGCGAGACGAGCTACAACACGGGCTTCTCAAAGCTCTTCTCAACGAGAGCTAAGGCGTTCCATTGACCGGGAACAACATGCGTTATCCCGAGAAGCTGAAACTGCTTTACAACGAGAATTGCGACTCACAGCTGACCGCGAACGGCATACATTATCTCGCGAGTCTGAAACCTTCACTGAGAGGGAATTACGGCTTACAGCTGACCGCGAACGTCATATTTTATCTCGCGAGTCCGAAACCTTCACTGAGAGGGAATTACGGCTTACAGCTGACCACGAACGTCATATTTTATCTCGCGAGTCCGAAACCTTCACTGAGAGGGAATTACGGCTTACAGCTGATCGCGAACGTCATATTTTGTCTCGAGAATCTGAAACTTTTACTCAATATCAAGACCGTTTGACAAATGATAGGGCGCACCATAACATGATTCGATCTCTTGAAGATGAACATGAGCATGAACAACGACTAGAGTCGGGACGCGATTATTACAATTCTTTGAGACAAGAACAATTGATTACTTTATCTAATGAAAGATTAAGAATTGAAAATATTCGGTCGCTTGAAACAGAAGAACAGCGAGAGGCCCGTCTTACTGCAGATAGATTTCGACATGGTCTTAATGACTTAGATATACACGTGGTAGATCAATCTACAAATTCGGTGGCGTGGTCCGATAAATATAAAAGTGGGTTTGCTTATAACCTCACAATTGATTACAGATCATCCTCTGAAATAGGCGATATGAACGTAGTATGTTCCTTTTGTAATGCTTCGAAGTGGAGGAAGGAGTCTGCTGGTTTCTGTTGTTCTGGAGGTAAAATAAATTTGCCTTCGTTCGAAGACCCACCGGAACCTTTAAAATCACTACTTTTAGGGGAACATTTGCAATCCAAACAGTTTTTAGATAATATTCGCACTTATAATAGTGCATTCCAAATGACATCCTTTGGTGCTAAACAAATCTCAGAAGGCCCTTTCATGCCTACTTTTAAGGTACAAGGTCAGGTTTACCATTTGATAGGGTCCCTTTTGCCTGAAGAACAACCTAAATTTCTTCAAATATATTTTGTATCCGATTACAACGAACAGTCGAATATAAGAAATCAATATTTTCCGAATTTAAATACTGAACTCATTTCACAACTTCAGAACATGTTACATCAGGTTAATTCGTACGTATGCAGTTTTAAATCGGCATTAGAAGCCCTTTCTCAAGATGGTAATAACAATTATAAAATTGTTATAAATGCCGATAAGCGTCCAACTCAGGAACACCCTGGGCGTCATAACGTTCCATCCACGAATGAAGTTGCTGTAGTACTGGTCGACCAGGAATGTGATAGGCGTGATATCGTTATACGTTCCAGAGACAATCGTTTGCAACGTATTTTCGAAACCCACAGGGCTTACGACAGTTTGCAATATCCTATGATATACTGTCGAGGGGAAGATGGTTATAATTTCGCTGTATACCAAACCGATCCGCGCACAGGCGCACCTAATTATAATAAAAAGGTGTCATGCCTTCAATTTTATTGTTACCACCTGCAAGTGAGACGGAATAGATTGGTATACTTTCAACGTTTTCGTGGCTTATTTAATCAGTTTATTGTTGACATGTACGCAAAAATTGAAACCGAAAGATTAGTTTATATACGATCTAATCAAAGGCAGCTGCGCGCTGAAGAATACGTGCACCTTCGCGATGCCATGCAGCAAGATAACGATACTGTGAATATGGGTCGTTTAGTTATTTTACCCTCTTCTTTTACTGGTGGTCCACGCTACATGCATGAACGTACTCAAGACGCTTTTTGTTACGTAAGAAAATATGGACGTCCCGACTTATTTGTTACTGTAACTACCAATCCCAAGTGGGATGAAATCACTCGGGAGCTTCTTGAGGGTCAGGCACCGCATGACCGCCATGATATTATTGCAAGAGTGTTTCATTTAAAATTAAAATCAATGATAGATCTTCTTACCAAAGATAACATTTTTGGAGAAGTATTGTGTTATATGTATAGTGTTGAGTGGCAAAAACGCGGCTTACCTCACGCACATATCTTGCTTTGGTTAAAAGATAAGGTTCGACCTAATGATGTAGACAGATTAATCAGTGCTGAAATTCCAGATCCGACTGCAGATCCCCTGTTATACGACATTGTTAAAACTCATATGATACATGGTCCATGTGGTGCATTTAACGCAAATGCTCCTTCCATGAAAGACGGTCGTTGCACTAAAAGGTATCCAAAAGCATTAGTGGATGAAACTGTAACAGGACATGATGGATACCCATTATATCGTCGCCGTTCAAGAGACAATGGTGGTTTTACTGTTGAAAAGCGAATGTCTGGACAACAGGTTACTTTAGATAATAGGTGGGTCGTTCCGTATTCGCCTGTATTGTCCAGAGCATTTCAAGCTCACATAAATGTAGAAATGTGTAATAGTGTAGAGTCAATTAAATATATTTGTAAGTACATTAACAAGGGCAGTGACCAAGCTACGTTTGCGTTAAGAAATGAACATGATGAAGTTACTAGATTTCAGTCAGGCAGATATATCAGCTCTTCAGAAGCTGTGTGGCGGATCTTAAGTTTTAATATTCACGAAAGATATCCACCTGTGACCCATCTGGATGTTCATCTGGAAGGCGGTCAACGTATATATTTTAACGCCGAAAATGTTACAGAACGATTAGAGAACCCTAGACAAACAACTTTATTGGCATTCTTTCGACTTTGCCAAACTGATAATTTCGCAAAGTCTCTTTTGTATGAAGAAGTTCCATCGTATTATACCTACGATAAACAACGAGGTGTCTTTAACCGTAGACGCCGAGGCAGGCCTGTAGATGGCGAGACAGGTATTTTCAAAGAACATGTTCTTGGTAGAGTGTATACTGTTCATCCTAACAACGCAGAGTGTTTTTATTTGAGATTATTATTACATACAGTGCGAGGACCAACATCATTTATAGATTTGAGAAAAGTAGACGATGTTGTTTATCCAACTTATCATGCAGCTTGCCAAGCGCGTCATTTGCTTGAAAATGATCAACATTGGGATGACGCTTTAGCAGAATCCTGTGTTAGTGATAATCCACGACGGTTACGCCATTTATTTGTAACATTACTCACATTTTGTAATTTATCTGATCCTGTCCAATTAGGGGAAAAATATAAAGAAAAATTTGCAGAAGACTTTCTTCGGAATTTATCAATAAATAATATGTAAAAAGTGTTATAATGTGTATTTTTATTTCACATTTCCTCATCCATGATAGAGACACTCTTCTGAAATAGGTTTTTGTTTAAATTTGCTAAAAGAAATCTTAACCGAATTGTAAGTTGCAAACTCGAGTGACATTTCTTTACTCGAGTGACTCGAAATTTCAACTATGACTCGAGTGGAGTAGAAAAACTGCTCGAGTGACTCGAGTCACAGAATGCTATTCGAGTCGCATATCGCATAACTATTCCATAATCAAACGGCATGACAGAGATAGTACGATGTTACGATCTCTTTTCTTTTCTTAAGCGGAATACGTCGAACGAAAAATTTAGTAAGATTTTTCTTGTAATTAGACACGAGCGTAGAGAGACATTTCAAATATGTGTAGTTTTCTCATAGAAATAACTTTAATATTTAAAAACCGGTCAAGTGCGTTCAGTGTAGCGCGCGAGCCACGTGCATTGTTCCAGGTAGGGTTCCGCAGTTACCGTAGTTACCTATCATGGATAGATAGCTAGATAAACAGTACAGACCTTTCTAGTACTGAGAGTCTCTGGGCTAGGCTGCGGACAAACGGACCGATAGACGGACATGATGAAATTATAAGGGTTCCTTGTGGACTACGGAATCCAAAAAAGTGAAAGGAATTAATGTGGGTGTGCGTGAGGGTGTGTGTATTTGTGTATATAATAAAATACTTACACATATTCTTGTAAGTTTTTAATAGATCTTCTGGTGTCTTCTCTTAAGCTCCGTCTAATAAACACTTTCTTCGTCGGTTTCTCGTTGAAGCTCCTGTACCAGACGCCCGCGAACCCTGCTCCGCACACTGCTCCGCACCCCTCAACTTTAGCCTTGTACTTCATTCTTAAATCACCTCTAAAATGTTCATAGTTCAGTTAATTTCTGTTTTTCTAATATACTAAGCATATTTTTTTATTACATTGAACGAAAAGAAGACATTTTATATAAAATTATTGATAATTTACTTGGTTTTTTTTATATAAAAATAACAACCTCAGTCCTCGGTCACTGCACGAGACACAGTTATAATGATAATAGTGTTACTGAAGGTGTCACTCGCTTCTACAATGTTGTTAATATGATATCTTTAATTCAAACATCCGATTGTGTGGAGATGTTTGTGTTGGACGGACGCGTGGACACGTGGACACGTGGACGCGTGGACGCGTGGACATTTAACGTCATATATTGTCTGTAATGTCATAATCTACATTTATTTTTAATTTAAAAAATCTATTGCTTCCAAACTATTATCAATTCTCGCAATCTTGCATCTTGACTATTGCAAATTAGTTCATCTTTAAGTTCCTCGTAATCGCAGTCGAAGCCAGTTTTTGAATTTTTGTATAAAATAACTGAATTTTCATATCTATTACAAGATTCGTAGTAGTTTTGTGATGCGCGGAACTACTCGTAACAAACAGATATATTTTTTTTTATTATTAATATTTTTTTTTTAAATTCGTGTAAATTAGGCCTTGTTTTATTAAACATGTAGATAAAATGATAACACGATAAATGTTTATATTTATTTAATGAAACTCTCTATAATCTGAATCTTAAATCTTAAAACAAAATGGATTTTGGAATATAATTATTTATCCTTCTTAAGTTTGCTCAGTTTATTGAACACCACGGCCCTATATTTGTTTATTAAGTTCAAATCCTCCCTCTCCTTCTGCAGAGGAGACGTCGCAATGAAGAAGTCACTGTACTCCCGATACTCCTGAAATATAAGTGAAATAACATTGCAACGTTGACTTATAATCTATTAATTAATGATAATGTAATTAAAGCGGTCAGTGGCTCGCCTCTAGAGTCGTGGCTTCGACTCCCGTGTCGAACAGCGGGTCGAGGAACTCCGCGGGCGACAGTGGAGTAACGTTTAACCTGGAGTCAAAACACTCTACTTACACTGTTTTAATAATAAACCAGTGAAGATGCAACTACCCAGGGTATTTTCCGAACGAACTTTGACGAAATTATAAATTAATATGTAATATAATTAATAAAAAAACAATTGATTTTTAAGTAAAATGATTATTATTTATTGAAAAAAAAAGAAAATGTTAAATACATGTTTATTTATAATTACTAAAAAATTACAAAAAATGTGAATAATAATAATACAAAATAGTAATATAATTAAATATGAAAATAAACTAAAAAAAAATTCCTGTCCACAGACATCCACCCGAGAAAAGTGAAAACAATACAGAAAAAACATAGTTCGTTCGTAAAGACACTGATTGGATGCAATGTTTGAATCGCGGTGAAATACAATCACAAGATAGTACCTACCTACAGTCAACTCATTATTACTTTAATCAAAGAAGCCCTAAAACAACTCGGTTGCAGACATTATTACGTAAATGGCGCCAAAACTCATTTTTTGACATTTCAATTGTTTGTCATCCAAAGTTCCTGGAAAGTCTGATAATCTAGAACATGGTACCGATGGATTATACGATAACGTATGTGTGTTTGTTTATTTGTTACCGAACAATCCTCTCAGCGGTGAGCACGGCGTCGAACAGTTCCAATATGACTCCGAAGCCGTATCCTTGTAACACTTGCGCGAGCGACTGGACGCAGTACTCGCGGGGCATGCTGCGGATCCTGACGACAGTTGGTTTATGGATGGATGGACGGATGGAGGGCATGAATGGATGGTTGGATGGGTTCAACAAAATAGTATACGAAAGATTCCATTACGTTCTAGGCAACCTCATCGTATATAATCTATAAAACAACTTATTTTCATTAATAATCTTCAAAATCTATTTGTATTATCTATTACCATTCCTTTTCGACAAAAATATATCTTTATTTTACATTAGTTATGTGTGTGTGTGTGTGTGTGTGTGTGTGTGTGTGTGTGTGTGTGTGTGTGTGTGTGTGTGTGTGTGTGTGTGTGTGTGTGTGTGTGTGTGTGTGTGTGTGTGTGTGTGTGTGTGTGTGTGTCTTATTCAAATATATAATCAAGATGTTGATTACTTCTGAAGTCGTTCGTAGAAGAATAATCTTAAACTGTCGTAGTCTGATCTCGGTACTAGGATAACTTCAGAAAACAAAGAGACCATCGGCTTTCCTTGAGCGACGAAGGGATTCGAGCATGTGGCTGCAACAAATAATAATAATATCACAGGTGGCTTACTCTGAGGACTGCAAATAGATGAAGTCGCAGGCAAGAGCTAGTTCAGAAATATAGTTTTATTTAAACTGGACCTCTTCATACGATAAAATAATTGTACCAATAAATATAATTTTGTCCTGCGGTAACATTTGTTTTAAGCATTTCGCGAGCGGCGTTCTCAGAACTTTCGCTTGTAAACCTTTTTCTTCAGGAGGCACCTGGAAAATATATAACATTATTTACCATCGTCTTAAATAACTTTCAACAAAATATGAGATGAGCCGTAAACATGAAAGAAGTCTGTGGAATAGCAGTATTTTATCTTTCAATATAATATCTATAGTTGTGTGTATGGATAGAAATGGTTTCCTTACTAAATATAAGTAATTTTGTGGATAAATCATTGAAAATGCTAAATATATAGGAATGCTAAGCTATATGCTTAAAAAATAAATTTATGCAATTCTATGTCGATACTTTACGATTTTGCTTTATCGATTTGTTGACGTTCTTTAGATGTAAGAATAATAAAATGTGATAATAATGTATTAATCCTTGTTCCGTCCTACCTTCTTGCTGAAGACCCTTTCAACGTTCCTCATGTAGATGACAGCTGGTTGGAAAACTTTTGCCGCCAAAAACACATCGGCCAACGACCGCGCTGGATTGTCAACAATGGCGCTGAACACTTCGGGACTTATGTCTATTTTAACTGCATCTTTATAATAAAATGATAATATCATAAATAGTTACATTTATTATATTATAAAAAAACAGATATTACTTAAGTCAACGGTAAATGTAAATATTTGTTATTATTTGTTTAACTTTACTACCTGAATGATTCTTAGTTTTAATTCACTTTATTTATTTTTGTTTATGTTTATTTTAGAAGACTATGTAATAAATATTTTTTTAGAAGAAATGAAACCGAAAGAAATAAAATTTATTGCTCTTTATTAATCTCCTTTTATTTTTTTATTCCTCGTATTTTCTAGTGTAATAATGTAAATATAAAACCTTAACTTAATAATTTTGTCTCATCCTTTTTTCTGTTTGACTTTGTTAAATAGAACTTAGGAGTTATTGATTGCTATTATTGATTATATTAAATAGACTCATTGTCGAAAGCCCCCACAACTACCAAATATGTGTATTGTATGATTAATGCTATTGGACTCACTAAGTTCTCCACAAACTGCATCCACCATGAACGACTTTCCGTTCCTCTCCGGACCTAACAACATTACTGCTTTGTTACGAACGGCACCGGGTTCGATTCCCGATCCGAACACACAGGACAGCGTCAAACGACGTCTAACATCACCAAACCCAGGGGGAGGAAAACTAAACAAAATAATAATCACAATAAATAAAACCTTAATTACTAATTAAAAGAGCTTTCAACCTAAGCGTTATTACTTTAATATTTACTTATCAATAAAGTATAGGAAAACATTTTCCAAACATAATAAATGGCCGCCCGTTAGTTACATACATATTATTCAATTTTACCCCGGTGAGAGAAAAAGGGAACAAAATAAAATACAGATTCTATTGATCTTACAAGAAATGATATAATACGTTTAGAAGACATATTATGCGCCATCAGCGACATCAAACGAAAGTGTAAGAAAAAATAATTAAAATAAAAAGCACATTACGTTGCATCTGGGTCTCTTAAGTTGATGTCGTAGGCCGCGTAGTTTAAGTCTCCGATGATATCTTTTATTTTGGCGGTCGGTTTGGAGATTATGTTCAAATCGAATATATTCTGTAATTAAAATAACCTGTAGAGGGCGCTACACTATCTAAATATCCAACTGTCACCTGTCACCTGTCTTCTCTCTACCCACCTTCAGGTTCTCCATCAGAGCGTCGTTCATCTTCAGTGGCTTCGCGGGCGGCGTGTACTTTGGTTTTCTTCTAGGTCTTAATTTCGGATAATTCCAACCGACTCTTTTGTACATTTCTTGTTGCATCTTTATAAGAAGTTTTAAATCCAACCTAAGATAAGATTAGATGAAAGACAGGAACCGAATTACGTTCATAATGAAGTATATTCTATTCCCAAATCATAGTTATTTAAGATATGAATAAACGAACTACTTTGTATTAATATAGATAATTAAAGGATAAGATTACAAAAATAAGACTAATGAAACCTACTGCTACAACTAAGAAGGTCAATCTTTGTATTATGAGTTACTCGTAGCTAACCGCATCAGTTCGTCGACATATTTCCTACAGTCCCTGTGAAGCTGACTCATCAGGTCCTCAGTGAGGATGTCCTTCATGTATCCGTATATGACTTGCGGGCACTGAGCCGTCGGGTACTTGTCGTATATAGACCACGCCGCGCGGTACTTTTGTAAAGCCTATAAACCATTTGGCCTTCATTGTATTTCTCATAAATTATCAATAAATTACAAGATTACAATAAACAGTAAATACACTTGAACGTACACGAACTTCAACATTTTATTTTATCTTTTTAAATTTTTAGTTTATAGCGTTAAACTTATAAAAATATGCTTTATAACATTGAGTAATCTAATTTAATCTGTGCATTTTTAAAATATTGTTGTAAACATTGTAATTGTAAATAAACACTGCGACTATAAATAAAACAAAATAACACTTATTTTTTTAAGCCTATCTGGTCAACTCACATTACCTGGACTAATTCCCCGGTAACTTCAGATACCTTCGGTCGGTATCCAGGGTCGGACAGCGGGTTACATCGTAACTTGAAGAGTTGTTCCGCTTCCTTCTTCTGTGTCTCTCGCGCTGTCGCTTCTTTCAGCAAGGCATCCGCTTTTGCTTGCTTCTTTTCCGCTTTTAGCTGAGTTTGATAAGCAACAGATAGACACCAAACTAAGACATTAATAATGCATCTTATCTACTGACAAATATTTTCTGTATAGATATGGTATATAATAATTTGTGAATCACGCTAATTATATTGATTAACATATTTAAAAAAAGAATGTGCTGTGCAATAAAACAAGTAGGTACTTACACACTAACTACCGAAATAAAATCGTCATCAGTTCACCTGTTCCTTGGTCTTTCCTTTTATACTGTTCAAGTACAACTCGTCATCCTCTCTCTTCTCCTTGATGGTGGGGTAGTCGCCCCTCACCACCAGCATGGTGCCCCCCTCCGCGTCGTACGGGTAGTCCGGGAACAGACCGTACCCGTAGTACCTTAGTTATTAATGAGATCCATTGGACATTACATAAAAAATATATTTGTTTATTGTTATTTACTTTATACAAAGTTTACTTTTTATTTTAAAATACGAGTCCGATGACAAATATTGTTTTTGCATCTGATAGTACAATTGGTAATAATTATTCATTTAACCTACGAATCATCTTAGGATAAATATTAGAAACTTAAGAGAAATTATAAAGTATTGGAGTATAATCGAAAGTGTCAAATTCAAAATATCTTTATTCAAGTAGGCACGCACGCACACACGCACTTTTGAATCGTTAATTATTACATAAAAAGATCAGTGTAGTCAGTCCGTGAGTAAGCTACCACCGGAATGTTGCTCTGCTAAAAAGAGCCGCCCAGAAACTCAACAGCTGCTCTCTTTAAATGAAATTTAACAATGTTAGATGTAAACATTGTAATATCAACGTCGCAAATGAGTCAACAACTCAAGTGCCACAAATTTCGATCTACAAAACACTCATGAATGTTACAAAAAGATTTAATTAAGGAGAAACTTTTAAATTTAAATTTATTTTCGTACCATATTAATTG
This sequence comes from Melinaea menophilus ssp. n. AW-2005, assembly GCA_918358695.1. Lineage (NCBI taxonomy): Eukaryota > Metazoa > Arthropoda > Insecta > Lepidoptera > Nymphalidae > Melinaea > Melinaea menophilus. The sequence goes on from OU911038.1 coordinate 19,468,184, forward strand.
TGTACAGGAGATAAACCTAGATTTAATTAATATTAATAGTAAAATAACTACCGAAGACAGAACTAATTTACATAAAATTCATAATACTCATTCTGACATGTTCACATTCGGCAACTTGTCACTCTGGTTATGGGGAACTTTCTGTACTTTTAAAAAACCAGGACAAAATAGTTGAAAGACGTTCATATCGTTTGTCTCCAATCTAACGGGAACGTGTCAAAGAAATTATTAAAGATTTGAAAGACAATTTTCAAGCCCCATATTGCTTGTATAAATATCACTTCTATCTTTGGAAGTGGCCGAATGTGTGTTGATTATAGAGAACCCGATAGCAACACCATTCGTGATTATTTTCCACTTCCACTTCCTATAATTTGAGTCCTGTAATAATTGTAAGTGGAGTTGGACTTCGGATCAAGATACTGCAGGAAACACTATACTTAAGCAGCTTGCTTCCGAACCAGTCTTAACTCTATTCGACCCTACTATTTGTAGAACTTCATACAAATTCTAGTTGAAAACGTTAGCCGTTGTTGATTTATAAAATATTTTGGACATTATCTTCTGGGTAGATCTTTTAACGTGTAAATAAAACATAACTACTTCCGAGGGTCCACAGATGATGGGTGGATATTTTTAACTTTTCTTAGCTCTTCTGTCACATATAAATAATGTTTTTAAATATGTATTGAAAAGCGACTGTAAGAATTCCAATATCATTGAAAACGTCTCTCAAAGAATCTCTTTCTAAGCTATGAATAACCCGCACAGCTTTTTGTAATATAAATATAGAAATAATTTCGGCAGCACTGCCCCATAATGAAGAACCGTAAGACAAAATACTGTGAAAATAAATAAAATAAACAATAGAACCGTATTAACGTCCATTAATTGTCTAACATTTTCCAAGTCCAATTTTGCTTGCGAGTGCTGAGAAATGGTACCACTGGAGCTTTTTATCTATTTGTTCAGTCAGTCAGTTCTAACACTTAATTTTTAAGAAGCAAGCTACAATTTTGACTTTACATTTTATAATAATAAATAATCCTATCACGCTCAAAAAATAAGCGAGGAGTCTTCTGCAAAAAGTACAACGTCACATAGACATTTTAAGAAAAAGTGCAAGCCATTAATATAAAGTAAAAATAAAAAGAGCCAACAATAGATCCTTGTGGTACACCCATCTTTAAATGAGAACCAGCGGTCTGGACTCTTTAATCTCTGTAAGAAACAATAAGATCAAGCGCAGCGCTACCTACAACATAATAGTTAAGTTTGCATAGCAATGTTTAACTTTCTATGATTTCAATCACTAAAATTAAGTGTTTGTCTTAAAATATATATACATATATTATATGTATTATAATAAGGCTGTTTATTTCCCGGACAACACCAGTAGTTCTGAAGTAATGAACAACGGTACCACTCCATGAACCAGTTCCGTACGTCCTCGGTGATATCATCGATCTGATTCTCCTTCTTGTACACGATCAATCTAATCCTCTCCTGTTGTAACTCTTTCATGTACGTCTCTTTCAATTTTTCTCTTATTTGTCGTTTTCTTTCGTACATCTACATAGTAAATATAAAACAATACCGACACAATAGATATATTTCTTACACTAAGCTTTGATTTCAATTCATTCCTTTTTAAAGTGATATTTCAATTAGGTACAGATCGACAAAAACATACAATTGAGAACCCTCTCCCTTTAAGCAGTTCTTAAATAATTATTATTTTAAATGTAAATAATAATAATAAACATTTATATAACAATAACAATAATAATAGTATAGTAAGTACCTTATTATTCTCCTCCTCGTAGCTCAACCTCCGTTTGTAAGGGTCGGGTATCAGCCCAAGTAATATATCTCTTTTGATCTCCAAAACTCTCTGCCGTTTTATTTCCATGAACCGCCTTCAAGTTGTAGGTATGACATGAAAATTAAAAACTCAACACGAGCGGTAATAGAATCGACATCTGGGAAAATAATTATTTTAATTCTGTCTTCCAGAAGCAGGGGGACCGCATCCCACTTTGATAATATAAATTGAAAATGTATATAATATTTCAAAGTGACAAAACTGTAGTACCTATCAACTTATTAGTTTTCATTTATATATTAACTACCTTTTACCTGCGGCTAAGCTCGCGTTGTATATAAAGTACAAAATTCCATTAAGTAGTTTTTGAGAAAATTAATTACATACAGATAGACAGCTTTTAAGGACTTTGTTTTATAATATGAATAGATAGATATCATGTAATATAATTTTTAGCTCTACTCGTACCTGTACATCATTTGAATTAACGAGGCCGCCTTCAGCTTCATGGCCAGAGGAGCTTCTTCGATGTTATCCGCAAAGTACATCTTCCGTCTTCTGCATCTAGATTTATAATCTTCTATGAAGAACTGCCTGAAGAATAAACAGAAAAGAAATCATTGTGTTCAGTGTAAAGTCACGGTCACGTCATCATTAAATTATTTTTGTTACATTATAATGATACTTAAATAAAAATGATAAAAATATGCCTATTGGCCCTTAATTTTTAAATAAATGATGACTAAACCCAATATCAGTCTGACGTCACAATGACAAAGAATTTAATCAGTACCAACTATAAGTTACAATGATCGTAATCTCGATTAAAATTTATTAATAATTACCTAAATCTTTCGTGTCTCTGAATAGTAGTAGCATTCAAATATTCTTCAGACAGATTGAAAATACTTTCATCTAGAAATAAGATTGGACATTTTCTTTATTCACCATTAAAGTCTATACACTTAATAATAATTTACATACAGAACTAGAAGATATTGAATAGTTTTAGTAATTCGTTGACAAAAAGTACTAAATTAATATTTAGGCCTTAGGCTTCGAGAAGCAAACACCAGAGTTCATCAGTTATAGATGTAACTAGAGCCAAAATTAAGCTTTAACACTGGATCCAGCTATAAGTTTCATATACACATTTGTTACAATCGGAACCGAACCCGGGACAGTGCAATAATGATTATATCAAAATGATTTACGTATTTCAATTTTTGTTTGAGATTGTACTGGAACAGGGAAATCAAATGTGTCATCGAAGACATTGCTTTGAAGTACCTGAAAGACATAATATAATACCAAATACAACTTGTGTAAAAATAATAATAATAATATGAACAATGAACATACTTGCTATTGGAAAACAAACAGGGAAGATTTTTTTGAGATAAAATAGTGTAAATTAACGTACCTATAAGTTCGCATATTCTATTAAATACTAGCTGTACCCTGGCACGCTTCGTAATGTCATATTCTGGTTGCATGTGAGAAATAGTTGTCGTTAGCAAATATTGCCTTTTTTATACGATCTAGGTTAATGCTTGACTACATTCCACCTAATGGAAGGTGAAAATGTAGTCGTAGATGGTAAGGCGCATTAAACTAGTAACCTATTCACTCTTCTCTTGAAGACACCCACATTCTATACTGACGGAAAAACCGACGTAGGCAAGCTGTTCCAGTCCTTCGCTGTACGAATTAAGAAAGACGAAGCGTAGCGCTTCGTTCGGACAGGGGGAATGTTCACAACGTAAGGATGGATACCCGCCGTGCGTCAGAACGTCCTGTGGTGGAAAGGGGACGGAGGTATTAATTCATGTAATTCCAGCGCACACTCACCAAAATGTATCCTATAGACTACTGAGAGGCTAGCAATTCTACGTCTGTGTTCAAGGCTGTGGTGGTTGGCTTTAACCAATTCAGGGTCGCCTCTTTGCTCGCCTTTCAATTGAGTTCAGAATCCCAAGATGAGACTTTGCGGCACCAGCGAATATGTGTCCACAGTACTGCACACACGACCGGATCTGTGCTTTGTATAATAAAAGTAGCTGTCCCGGTGTAAAGTACTGACGGACCTTCGCAAGAACGGCAAGCTTTTCTGCAGCTGCTCTTGCTCTGGACTCTATAAACCGACCAAAGTTTAGGTTCGAGGAAATCTCTAAACCCAACAACTGAAGGCTGTCACTGTATTCCAAAGATACATTCTGGAAAGTAGAGACCAAGGTTAAAGGGCTCCTTTTGTCGGTGAACAGACACGTCTGCGTTTTGGTGGCATTGAATTTGACAAGATTGGCATTGTTCTATGCGTAGACTGTCTAAAGTTTGTCACTCAAACGTTGAATCATGGCTTCTATTTCTGACTGGTGGTGGACAGGTAGGAGATTAGAGTGCAAGCCTCTGATATTAGTGAGCTGAAATTTGAATGAGGAGAAGTGCAACCGCTGTAGAAACTTGATCTTTTCTTTGAATTTTTTCATAAAATAATATATATTTAAAAAGTGAATAGGCTGGGAAATGGCAGTTGAACAAGGCGGTACGTATCGATCCCAACGTCGAAATAGCTGATGTCATGTCACTCGGAGGCTAGTCTGGAGACTGCAGGGATGCCCTAACCCCGCCAAGGATCGCCATCGGGCCTCCTCATCTGGTAGCCAACAAGGACGATGGAGCCACCCTGGGATTTTTCACAGCTGGCGGGGCAGCCTTACGTGGGTTTATAACTCACTAATTGGGCCCCCAACTATCTACGGGCGGCCAGCGGAAAGCCGTCGCTTCGGATCCCGCTACCCTCCTCGACTAGGCACCCGACACAACAAACACCAGCTCAACGCCAAACCGGTTCGCCAACGCAACGCAGCTGTTCAGACCTATTTCCCATATACGGCTTAGTCGAACAACGTGCCCGACTAGGACGCTTTGCGGCACGATTGTTTGCCCGATGGATGGTAACCTTGCCGATGACCAGATGTTAGGGTCTCCTACCTAAAGAATGTTTCCAAAACATCAACGCCTATGTTTCCAGAACATCAAAATAAAAACAATAAAAGCGTTCAAAACGTTCGAAATTCAAAATAGTTCTCTCATTGCAAATACGTTCCATTTTAAACGCCTCGAGTAAGAGGGAAACATGCATTGATTCGATTACAATTACAAAAATAGACCTAGGTAAGATAAAATAAGATAGATATTAATTTAATTTATAGAAATAAAATAAACTGTACTAATGGCGGAGCGTTTTTCCTTTTTTCAGCATCTACCCACATCCGTTGCAGCAACTGTTCCACGCTGTCCTCGCGACATTCTAGCGGTATGTGGTAAGGAATTACAATCTACAAAATACAACAATAACATTTTATATTTTATTCATGACATTACAGACAGACACAGAAACACACAAACACACTTTTTAATAAATTTAAGCTACACTTTATGTTTGAGAGAGCGAAAATAATACCTGAACATCGAAAGGTGTTTTTGCCATCTGAATGACTGCGTCGTCGACGTAAATGTAGTCGTTTGTTATTAAATGAACCAATTCATTTCGTAGTTCATATAACCTGTAAGATATCATTAACTTCGGGTTTACCATTATCATCCCCTTTAATGAATTCTCTCCTGATATATTTACTACCTTTTCATAAAAACACTAATTATCTCCAAAATACAGGGGGCTCGCTGTAAGTGTACACTGTTCAAGTACGAGTCGTACATCCCGTTGATAACATCACAGTAGTCTGCGTATAAATGTCCGAGTACTTCCGGCGGTACACTTCGCTCCTTCAAATGGAAGCCTTTCGCTGCTTTCTCCTTTAATTGAATAACGAACTGTGGTACTTAATTAGAATTATGTGTATAATTTCATTGATTTCAAATGTTAACATAAAACGTTTAGAAATTAGGGGTACTAAATATACCTCTAATCACAAAAATTATTATAACTTTACTTAATGCCAGCTGATGCAGAAGCAAGTTTGTCCGCCCTACCCCCCCCCCCCTCCCTACCAGCACTAGAATTAATTTTTTATATTGTTATTAAAACAACAAACCCTATTAAAATAACTTACAAAACTACTGGTCTTTACGTTTTGGCCAAGAAAAAAAAACAAATAACATTTTTAAAAGATTTAATACCTATACTGACTGAATAGCAATTAGATCTGTTTGTTTTTTTTTTAAACATTTAATGTAGATTCTTGATACTATTTTACTATATGTATGTACATTATGTTAATACAAAAAAAATATATAGCACCTGTAAATCTGTATCGTCTTTCAGGAGATCTTCCGCTTGTTTTAATAATTGAAGCCATTTTTTATGAGCATCCACTGATGATGTTATGTATGCGGGTACTTTGAGAAACGGCATTTTATTGACTTGTAGTAACGAATTTTTTTTTTACTTTTGAAAAAACTCAACCGATGGAAAACTTTATCCACTATGTTCTCGTATCTGTGTCTCGGTGTCGCTGTAGGGGAAATCTATAGAAATATTTGAATTTTTAGATACCTTTGGGATAATAAGAATGGTGAAGAATGCTTTTTTAAAACTTATTAAATGTCATTGGATAAATTTAAATATTATGAAACTAACAAGATAAATGTATTTAACTACAAATTTTGATTATTTATTCCATGAATAAGAACAAGAATTTTGGCATTGTTTTGACAAATAAATGTAGCAGCAGATTTATAGGACAGATTGTAAATAGATGTCGACAGAGAATACTATAGACGAATAGCCAGCGTAGCGGTGAGTGGCACGAATGGTTTCTCTAGGTACCGTAAGACGCCATTTATCCCAGACGGTTTTTAAAATAAAAAAAAACATTGTGTTAATATTATACATAACTAGCTAATAATATTTTTTATGGCAAAGAGCAAACGCGCAGGTGACGCAGGTCAGTGATGGTTAGTGATCACCGCCGCCCACGAACTCTTACAACATCCGGGGAATCACAAGAGTTATCACGGCCTTGAAGGTGGAAGGGAGTATATGCCTTTTGTAAAGGTATCCATATCGTATCGATCTTGAAACACGCCGAAGGAAGTTCATTTCAGATCTTGGTGGCACGTGGAAGAAAGGTCCTAGAAAATCGCAGAGTAGAAGTTCGTCACTCATTCACGTGGTACGGATGGTATTGCAGGAGATGACGTGCGGTGCGATGATGAAGTATGGCGACGGGCATCAGATCAAATATGTATTCGGAACACTCCCCGTTGTAAATGCGATTGAAGACGTACAAAAATGCCATGTCTCTACGCAGTGTCAAATAGTCCATCTGTTCACAAAGCAACGGGTCCGACTATTCGATTGGATCATCGTTGTACGCGGTGTAGTAACCATATAAATTTAGTTACTACACATCGAGCATCTATTATAAGGTAATTTCTCAAAAGAGCTAGCAGTTAAATTACTCCAACTCTATGTCTAGTCATAGACAGAGGAGGTGGAGTGCGGATGTTGTACAAGTAACCTACATTATTAATTATTAGAAGTTTCTAACTCCAGCAGTTTATTCTGAACCAAGTACTGTGACCTTTATTAGTCAGAGACTGAAACGACAAGTCTTAATAGATTGCAGTTATTTATATTAAAGCAGGATAGCTATAACCTCGTTCTCTATATAGCTATAATCTCGAGAACTATAATACATATATTATATACTATAATGCGAGGGAGGGAGCCGGAAGCCTATTCAAACTTCCTTGTTGCTACTCACCTTTGCCGTGTGCTGCGTTCTTATCTATGATCCTGCACACTCAAAATTGCAGACGTTGAAGAATGAGTGAAGATGAAAATTATCTCTGCTTTTCCCTATTCCGTATTTATCCTAACAGTAATAGAAACTGGAAGATAGATAGTACCCCTGAGGATTTCAAAGTGTGTGTGTATCGATGATCCATGCCTCGGTATATTATTATAGGATTATTTATAAAAACAAAACATTACTTGTAAATATATAATTTAATATCAACATCAAAATGTATAACATTAACAGCACATTGATACGAAAATTAACATAAGTATATATATTTCTTAATAATAATAATTTCAACAATAAAATCTCATTTGGAAAACATTATGAGTGTATGGTTGAGTAAATATTTTAAATCTAAGTCAATATTGTTTTAACATGGACTAGAAAACATTTAACATAAATATCATTATTTTTATAAAGTTATAATGATCACAAGGCAGTAAACAAACTTTGTAACTTTCTGAAAATTAAGTTAGGTTTTCCAACAAGCACTTAATAACTGTGACATCGGCAGCAACTTTCACAAAATATATATAATTTGTATCTAAATGTTATAAATATTTTAAATAAATATTTTTCATATCAATATCTGGGAAGACATTTAAAGGTTATTTAATAAAGTTACAAAATCGTCCCATAAATAAAAACCCCTTTTTACCGTTTTAAAATTATTTAACTCCAAAGGATAAAACTGGGGAGGAGTATCCACGGACAGTGGTACCACATTCCTCAACTGATCACTGCTTTGGTACACATAATCAACCTTCAACAGGTACTTATTTAATGCAACATCAAACCATTTCTGAAAAACTATTTTACCACCAATCGGAGTAGAAATTACACTATTGTTTAAGGAATAGTCCTTAAACGACATTACATTTAAAATAACATTGATATTGGCATCATGGCCCATTAACAGTGTCACTTTAGTATTTTTATATAGAAATACATTTTTCATATAACTTAATAATGGGCCCGCTAAATCTTTGGCAATAAGGTTTGTTTTAAAGATAATCTTATGGTAACTCTCCTGAAGGTCTACTATTAAATGCCACTGGTCCTGTGTTGATAGTTTACCCCATGCAACCTCACTGTTTGGTAAACCGTTAAAAAATGACATAAGGAAAGCATCTACGGCTTCTTTACTTTTCTTTAATGCTCCAGATACAATTGGTTTAGAATTTGGGAATATCTCTGGTTTATTTTTTTCTTTAGATAGATGACACTTTCTTTCTTCTTTGCAGTACTCTGAATCTTGGTAATTAAGTATTTTTTCCAGGTAGTTATAAGATTTATCCAAGCTCAACTCATCTATAACAGCTTGCATCTCTGCCTCTGCAGTTTTTATAAAAATATCACTGTTATTATGAATAACTGGATTGAATGTTGGATCAGGTATTTTATTTGAATGATGTATAGTTACATTGCAATCTGGGAAAGCTTTCATAATAAATGCATGTGCTGAAGCAATAGTTCTTTGCACAGAATTGGCATAAACATAGAAATCACTTTCATTAGGACAACCCTTCGGCAACAATCCATTTTGTGTTAGCCAAGTAGAAAAATATGAACCCATAAAACCTTCTAATTTAAAACCTCTATTCGTCAACTCTCCTGGCTTCTCCTTCCACTCGGGCCACTTGTTTGGAGATAATTTATTTAGATGTGTTGATTTAGGAGTTCTGACACCATGTCTACTTAATATCACTATTTTTTCCAAATGTAACGTAGAAGACATTACATTATTTATAATAAAAAGAAGAATAACGACTTGCATTGCGAGACAAATTAATATAAATAATATTGCAATGGATGCATTTTCTTGTTTTTTATACATGACTAAGAATGCCTATAAAACTTAAACGGCAATGCAGAGCAGGACAAATATGCAAATGTTTGAAAATATCTAGTCATTTACCTTTGCAACTATTTAAAGTAGTTCACTTTACTAAGTAGTAAATATTATTTTTTTGGAAATAAAGAGATAAGAAATAATACAACTCATCGGCATTAGGCACTTAAAATTACACACACTGTGATAATTGAAAAATATTGTATATTTTGTACCGTCAGTACTTAATACTATAACTAATATACTGTATATATATTTACTCTTTGAAGTAATGTTTATTTAATAATTGGCAGTGTTATGTGGATAAAAATATTTTCAAATTTGACAATATCACAAGGTCAACGGACAATTGTGTTTTGCCCTAGATTATAGCTTTTGAGCAGAATTGAAATTAATATATTTTTTTTAAATATTAAAAAATATACATTCCAAATGATGATAAATTATATAACCAAAGTAGTTTAAACAAAAATGTAGGTAAAAATCAATAAATTTTATTTATTTAAATACCAGAAGCATTTTTTAGTATTTTTATGAAATCTTCCCAAGGACAAAATCCATTTGAATCTGTGGGACAACTATTTATTGTCAGCGGAATCCATCTTGGCGGAGCATTATCAGATATTTTTATACCTTCTCTCAATTGATATGTAGTTTGATATAGAAAATCAACCTTTAATAAATCGTTGTTTTGTACCTGATCATGCCATTTCTGGAAAACTAACTTGCCCCCTATTGGAGTAGTTTCATATTGGTCTGGCAATACATACCACTTAAATCCAAGTGCTGCTAATACAGAATTTAAATTTGAATCGTGACCATGAAGCAAAGCGAATTTTATCATTGTTTCGTTATTCAATACAGATAATATATAATGAAGGAGAGGTTTTGCAATTTCTCTACTTAATATTGTACTATTAAAGCGTACATTTTGATTTTCTTTCGTTATTTTTGCAAGAGTTTCCCACTGTTCGGCATTATATATTTTTCCCCAAGCCACGTTTTCTGAAGGAAACCCTTCATAATAACTCATAAGAAATGAATCAACAATGGAATTTCCTATTGCTAAAGGACCAATGACATTTGGTTCTTCTCCGATTGCGTAATAAATTACATCTTTTATATCCGCAAGGCTACATTCCCCTTCAGTTTTGAATATATTCGATTTTTTTAAATCGATTATTTTCTCCAATTCTATATACGATTTTCTGATATCAATATTCGATAATTTCAGTTGGATTTCTTTAAGAATAACATCTTTGAGAGCTTCGGAAGTGTTACGATAGACAGGGTTAAATACGGGGTCCATATCATCCGAGTCTATGCTAATGACAGCGACATTACAATTTCTGAACGCACCACGGACAAAGGATTTCGCAGACTGTCGCGTTCTTTGTTTCGTATTAGCATAGATATGAACTGATTTTTCTGCAGGACAACCGTCGTTTAATAACTTCTCTTTTTTTAACCAATTAGAAACATATTCACCCATATATTCTTCCAATAATCCACCCTTTTCAGTTAAATACCCGACGCTTTCTTTCCATTTTGGCCAAGGTTTAGAAGAAAACAGTTTCAAATTAGCCGTCAAAGGCGCACGGATACTGTGTCTACTCAGTATCAATACTTGTTTTAATTCATGGCTTGAAACAACTAAGAGGATATTTAAAAATATAAAAAAGCCACACGTCGTACCCATGTTACAAGAATACTAAATGAATCTCCTTTCACTATTTTCATAATACTGTCTTGTGCAATCTTATAAGCAATTAATTGAGCTGGTATTTTATTACGTCATTGTGATAATAATTAAATGACCTACAAAATATCAAACCGAAGCGTAACGTAAGGTTAATATCAATTCGCCAAGTATTGTCGATTAAGTGGACTAAAGGTTATCATCAATATTATTATTGTATTATATTCAAGTTCTATCGGCTTCGAATTGTGGTCTCTGAATCACATCTACACAGATAAAAAATTATAAAGGTGTGTCAATGTAGATTAAACAATATTTCACTACTCTTTCTTTAAAAGAAGATAAATTCAATTGAATGTAATAGTCGACGTAATCCCGATATCCACCATGCTTCCGCTGTCCGATTATGATATCTCCTCAAACGTCATAATGCCGATGTTTACTTATATAATTAAGCAGAGCCTTCGTCCAAATTTGTTGTTTCGTCAATAGCCTAGCTTGCCCCCTATTCTTTCTTATAAATACCATTAAGCTACAGCAGGTAATTCATTTATTTACTTTTTCTTTTTTATAATTTCATCCTTCTTTGTGAGTTGGCAGTTAGTCCAGGATGAAAGCTATGGCCATACCATCCGTTTTGAATATATTTTAGTGCGAAAATGTTTTTGAGGTAAAGTTATAAAATATGTAAATTTTGTTGCAAAAATAATATTTTTACCTAGTTGAAGATTCTATATTTTGACGGTCACTCACATTATCAAAATTATAACATTGCTTTAAATTGAAATTTAGTTGTTGTGTTATAGGTTATTGGACTAAAATTTGATTTTTTACACAATTCTTTGTGACGTAACATAATAAATATTTTTGGGCATTATGACGTATTCTCCGTAATTGGACTCCTTAGTGCCGCTATATGATTAGTGTAAGTCCCACGCTAGGTAACATCAAGGAGTTACTAAAGACGCTACAGCTATTTTTGTCATTTATTTAATAAAATGGCGTAGAAAAGGCAGTACCAGTTTTTAAAAAATAAACAAAAAGTGTTTTGAAAAAAATATAATAAATAAGGATTCAAAATAGGCAATCTTAAAAGTATCCAACTTTGGTAACCAGAGAGGCCTCATCTGTGGTGTAGGATGTATGCTGCAGAGGTGTATGTTGTGAAATTAAAAAAAAACCTTTTTTTAACATCGCCATAACCTTTATAAAACCTTTATATACTATATTTTTGTACCTATTCCATTTTATCCACGCGCTTACTAGAGGGCGCTAGGGCAATCATTGCACACGAGCTAGAATCTCCTCTGTTGGTAGGTTTCTAATATCAGTTCGTATAAAATTTTGACCATTTTGTAATTAAATCTGTTATATTTGCGGCGTTGGGGACCGCCAACCAACACGCCATGTTCCGAACGGCGGGAGGTGGATCTTCTGTTCCATTCCTCCTCTTACATTCCACGGAGCTACAAATAGCTACGTGGAATGTAAGAGGAGGAATGGAACAGAAGATGAATGAATTATTAGATGTGATGGATGACAAAGATCTGGATGTTATTTATGTGTCTGAGATCAAGCGAAAAGGCAATGATACGACCGATTTGCCTGACAACCGGGTCGCTTTCTGGGCTGGGGTTTCAGAGGGTGAGCGAGGTTGCCAAGGTGTAGGCATGTTGTTGTTCTCTCGAATTATTAATGCAATGGAAGAATACAAGGCTATCAACCCGAGGCTTATTTGGGTTCACTTTAAGCTGGGGATAACCAGAGTATTCTTGTTGGCCGTTTACGCGCCAGTATCCTCAGCTCCAGTGAGAGAACCCGAGGAGTTTTGGGAGAGTGTCAGGGATGTTCTAAGTAGTGTCAGAAGTAATGAAAAGTTGATAGTATGTGGGGATGTTAATGGATGGGTTGGTTGGCGCAGCCGCATGACGTGTCCTAGCTTGGAGTCGATTTATCGCATAAGAAGCTGGAAGCTTCAAGATCCACCGATCAGAGAGGAATATCAAGAAAGGGTTTCCAAGAAGGTTGAAAGCTGCGATTCTGGAAATGAAAGTGCTGAAGTATGCTGGTAGAACCTTAGGAATGGTATGGCGAAAGTAGCGACAGAGGTATGTGGTAAAAGGAAAAGAGGTTTTAGTAAAAAGTGCGATGAATGGTGGAATGATGAAGTGAAAGACGCTGTGGAGTTAAAGAAGAAAGCATGGCTGGATTATAAAGCTTCGGGTAAGGATAAAAGTATGAGAGAGATAAGAAAAAGAGAGTACAAGCTGCAAAAATACAAAACGAAAGCACTTATAAAGACGAAGCGTGAAAATTCTGAGAGAGAAAGGGATGAAAGGTTGACAAACAACTTCCGAGAAAACACGAAGCTTTTCTGGCGGGAAGGTAGTGATTCCCGGGGTTGTTCGGTAACTTGTAGAATGAAAGGGGTGCTTTCGAAGAGCGGTGAAATTTTAACAGAGCAAGGACACGTTTTGCAGCCGTGGGCGGAACTCTACAAGAAGACGTATGAATGTGAGGATACCTCGGCCTTGAGTACCAGCAAAATGCTGAGTCCGGATGTAGCCAATGGTGAAATCAGTTTGGAAGAAGTGGAGAGCGCGATTCGAAGTCTGAAATGTGGTAAGGCTGCGGGAGCAGATGAAGTTACTGCCGAGATGTTCAAATATGGTGGGCCACGCGTCTTGGACTTGTTCTGGCTTTTGTGCAATTTATGCTGGGAATCAGGAGAGGTCCCAGACGATTGGCGAGGTGCAGTCATCGTACCTTTGTATAAAAGCAAAGGTTCACAGATAGACTGTGCAAGCTACAGGGCTATCAGTTTGATTAGCTTGGCCGGTAAAGTTTATGCTAAAATATTAGCGAGAAGAATGCAAGAGAGATCTGAAAGGTTGTTGTGGGAGGCCCAAGGAGGTTTTAGACCTGGAAGAGGGTGTATAGATCAGATCTTTTCCTTCCGCATGATCACGGAAAAGTTTTTGGTCCTGAACCTGTTCTACAAGGTGGTAGAGCCTAGCTGTAGTTATCTGACTGCAGCTCGTATTGGGCTGGCTCGACCGGGGAAGGACCACCCTCTCACAGAAGACCGACGTGTAGTAACCAAATTAATTTGGTTATGTTTCGTCGGTGAGTGAGAGAATCCGGAAGCCCAACCCCCCCCCCCCCCCACGCCTAACATGAAAGCGATGCCGACAAGAAAAATACCCCAGGAGGGTACCGGCTTTGATGAAGCCGGGGACCCCCTCCCCGAGCAAAATCGGGGAAATGATTCTCGGATTTTGCTCGGGCTGCCCGTCGTATCTGGGGCGGGCAACGTATCGCCTTTTGTGTTTTATGAGGGCAAACGACGAGTCAACGCAGCGGCACCCCGACCCACTCTAAATGTGGACTTTTGCAACATCCGGGGACTTCATTCCAACTTGAACGCCGTCCATTATCATCTAGAGACGGCGCAGCCGGCCTTGTTGTTTCTGACGGAAACGCAGATATCTCGACCTAGCGACACAGCGTACCTGTCATACCCCGGGTATAAACTAGAACACCATTTTATACCACACGCCGGGGTATCTGTGTTCGTAAGGGAGGATATCTGCTACCGTCGCCTTCAGGTTTTTGAAGGTCGGGACCTGTCTATACTCTGGCTACGCGTGGACATGGACGACCATGTCAGAGTCTACGCGTGCCTCTACAGGTCCCATAGTGGTAATGCAGAAACGGATCAACTCTTGGGCCATGTTCAGGCGAAGATTGACGATCTGCTTTCACAGACTCCCTCCGCCGAAGTCGTAGTCCTAGGGGACTTTAATGCGCACCATGCCGATTGGCTAGGGTCACGTGCCACCGACTGCGCGGGGAGATCTGTGTTTGACTTTGCTCTGGCAAATGGTCTGTCCCAGCTGGTAAAGACGCACACTCGTCTACCGGACGTGGACAGCCACACGCCCTCTTTGTTGGATCTTCTGCTGACTACACATCCAGAAAAGTACCAGATCACTGTCGAGGCTCCCTTAGGTTCCTCTGATCACTGTCTGGTACGGAGTGTAGTGCCCATTCAACGGTTGGCTCGCACAACACCTGCGACTCGACGCGTTTGGCACTACAAGTCAGCGGATTGGGATGGAATGCGGTCCTTTTTTGCATCCTACCCATGGGGGCCGATTTGTTTCCCTTCCGATGATCCTAGTGACTGCGCTGCGGCTGTAGCTGATGTGATACTTCAGGGCATGGAACTTTTTGTACCAAGCTCTGTGGTACCACTTGGTGGCAGATCGCGGCCTTGGTTTGATGCGTCTGTCAGGGCTGCAGCAGCTGGCAAACGGCAGGCTTATCAAGCTTGGGTCAATGCGTTAGTCACTAAGGATCCGAACTCTAGAGTTCTGAAGAGGAAATATAATCGTGCCTCCAGATTCTTCAAACGGCAAATCGCTAGAGCAAAGTTCAAGCATGTCGTCAAAATTGGGGATCAGCTGGCAAAGTACCCGCCTGGCACGCGCAAATTTTGGGCGCTTTCAAAGGCCACTCTGGGAAACTTTAGCCAGCCGTCCCTACCGCCGTTGCACATGGGGAATTACTCTCTGGCCCACACGGCAAAAGAGAAAGCCGATCTCTTGGGCACTCTTTTCGCCTCCAACTCGACTTTGGACGACCAGGGGAAGACACCGCCTATCATCCCGCGGTGTCAGAGCTCAATGCCGGAAATAGTTTTTCGGCAGAAAACTATTAGGCAGTCTCTATTTTCCTTGGACGTTCATAAGTCGAGTGGGCCGGATGGCATTTCTCCATTGGTGCTACGAACGTGTGCCCCTGAGTTGACTCCAGTGCTAACGCGTCTATTTCGGTACTCCTACCTTAAAAGCGTAGTCCCGGCCACATGGAAGCGTGCCCTTGTCCATCCGATCCCTAAAAAAGGTGATAGCTCGGAACCAGCTAACTACAGACCTATCGCCATTACCTCTCTGCTCTCCAAAGTAATGGAGAGCATTATCAATAAACAGCTCCTAACCTACCTCGAGGATCACCAGTTGGTCAATGACCGGCAATATGGCTTTCGCCATGGTCGATCGGCTGGTGATCTTCTATTGTATCTTTCACACCGTTGGGCAGCTGTTATTGAAAGCAAGGGAGAGGGTCTGGCAGTTAGTCTGGATATGGCGAAAGCCTTCGATCGTGTATGGCACAAGGGGCTTCTTTCGAAGCTACCTTCCTATGGGCTTCCCGAGAGTTTATGCAAGTGGATCACCAGCTTCCTCACTGGGCGGAGCATACAGGTCGTTCTCGACGGTTTTTGCTCGGACCCCAAGCCCGTGAACGCTGGTGTACCCCAAGGCTGCGTGCTATCCCCAACTCTGTTCCTCCTGCACATTAATGATATGTTGGATATCTCCAACATACATTGTTATGCGGATGACAGCACTGGGGATGCGGTGTATTCCGGCCGAGCAGGTCTCTCTCGGGAAAACGTCGACGAGTGCCGAAAGAAACTTGTGTCTTCTATAGAGACTTCCTTGGGGATGGTCTCTGAGTGGGGTGAACTGAACCACGTTCAGTTCAATCCCCTAAAGACACAAGTTTGCGCGTTTACCACTAAGAAAACCCCATTTGTCGTATCACCGCTCTTCGAGAGCACCCCCCTCATTGCCTCGCCAAGTATCAGAATACTGGGTCTCGACATTTCGAGCGATTGTCAGTTTCGTGGTCATCTGGAGAGCAAGGCCAAGTTGGCCTCGAAGAAATTGGGAGTGATTAATAGAGCGAGGCAGTATTTCAAACCTGGCCAAAGACTTGCGCTCTATAAGGCGCAGGTCCGGCCACACATGGAGTACTGTTCTCATCTCTGGTCCGGATCACCCCAATATCAGCTTCTACCATTTGACCGCGTACAACGGAGAGCCGCTCGGATTGTCGGGGACCCGGTGCTCTGCGAACGGCTGGACTCTTTGGCATTGCGTAGAGACGTGGCTTCTTTGTGCGTCTTCTACCGCATTTACAACGGGGAGTGTTCCGAAGAACTATTCGATCTGATGCCTGCCGCCGAATTTCATCACCGCACAGCGCGCCATCGACTTCTTTACCATCCCTACCACCTGGATGCGTGGCGATCTTCCACTGTGCGGTTCTCAAGGACCTTTTTTCCACGTTCCACTCGCTTGTGGAACGAACTCCCTTCGGCGGTATTTCCAGATCGGTACGACATGGGTACCTTCAAAAAAGGCGTCTACTTCTACCTACAAGGCCGGCAACACTCTTGTAAATCCTCGGATGTTGCAAGAGTTCATGGGCGGCGGTGATCACAAGTCATCTGTGACCCGCCAGCTCGTTTGCCCTCCTCTTCCATAAAAAAAAAAAAAAAAAAAAAAAAAAAGAACCAAAAGGTTTTCTGTACTTTTATGTATTTGGAAAAGGCGTTTGACAGGGTTGTGAGAAAGAAATTATGGGAGATACTGCCCCAATACAATGTGAGCGGACCCTTGCTACAGGCTGTAAAGTCTCTTTACAGAGATCACTCAGCCTGTGTGCGAGTAGGAGCTGACATGTCGCCCGGGTTTGACATCCAATCGGGTGTTTAGCAAGGTTGCGCTATGTCAGCTTGGTTGTACAATTTGTATTTGGATAGTTGTCTCCAAGGCGTGAAAGATAGTGATATGGGAGTGAAAGTAGGTGAAAATAATTGCATTTCATAGTATTTGCCATAGTGTCTATACTTATATTGTCGAGATATCGATTATTAATGTGTATTTATATATTATTAGATTTACATTTGATTACGATACGGTGTAATGGATAGCTGTTGAGTGCTGAAGTGATGAATCATTAATATCGAGTTGCAATGGGTATTAAATCAGAATTAGAATATCAAATGTAAACATTTTATATTAAAAAATAACACTAGTGACTTCCGTGAGTAACGTATAAAACCGGTTATCGAAATTGTTAGTCTACTTTGGTTTATTTCTATAATACAGATCTGAAAAATGTTATGGTAAATACTTATATTTTCAAATTATGTTATACATATGAGTATGTATAATTTATATTAGTACATCTATATAAATCACTCCTCGTTTTAATTGAATAGCATTACCAAAAGTCAAAATATAAATAGCTATTGGTTTTGGTGCTTATTAAAATATTCTATCAAATTCAAGTGGTTACATAATATAAACATGAAAAAAAATCCTGTCCGAACCTTAAACGAGGTAATAAAACGTCGAGATTCAATGCATTTACAAGGGTAATATACTAAGTTAATAGGTAATTTACTTGATAAGTATAATTTACCCGGACCAATTGTGACGGTTTTTTTTTTTTTATTTTTTTTTTATGTTAGAGGAGGGCAAACGAGCTTGCGGGTCACTGTTGGTATGTGATCACCGCCGCCCATGAACTCTTGCAACATCCGAGGATTCACAAGAGCGTTGCCGGCCTTGGAGAAAGGAATATATGCCTTTTTTTAAGGTAACCATATCGTATCGATCTGGAAATACCGCCGAAGGAAGTTCGTTCCACATTTGAGTGGTACGTGGGAAAAAAGTCCTTGAAAACCGCACAGTTGAAGATCGCCACGCGTCCAGGTGGTATGGATGATAAAGGAGGCGATGGCGAGCTGTGCGGTAGTGAAATTCGGCGGTAGGCATCAGATCGAATAGTTCTTCGGAACACTCCCCGTTGTAAATGCGGTAGAAGACGCACAAAGAAGCCACGTCTCTACGCAATGCCAAAGAGTCCAGCCGTTCGCAGAGCACTGGGTCCCCGACAATCCGAACGGCTCTCCGTTGACGGTGGTGCGCTTTGGAAATTATGTTATGCATTACTGTATTTGAATCCAGGCCAGTGCCGGCGTTAGGGGGGCGCGCGATGGGGTGACGGCCCGGGGCGCCAAATATGGGGGGCGCTGAGGTCTGGGGCCTCGACCTTCCGCGCTGTGTACCCTCAATACTGTGCTCTATGTGCCGTATTCACAACTATGTTCAGCTGTCAGATGATTTGGTTCAGCAAAAAATAAATAGATGCTCGATATTAATTTCCTTAAGTGGGCGCCTAAATATTTTTGCCCGGGGTGTCAGTAGTCCTAACGCCGCTGCTGATCCAGGCAACACGTAAGTTGATAGTTTGAAGAATCTTTAATAACAATTCTTATGGCGTATGAACTGTATGGAGTACTCGTGAGTACTTCATACAGTTTAGGAGCCTTGTTAGGTTACTGCAGGTATTTGGTTAAATGGTAGTAGTTAAAGCTGAAACTCAGACGGCCCCGAGGGTACATTACCGTCTACAGAATTAAAAAATCTATTTTCTAATTTCTATATTTTCTATTTCTATATAAGCCGCATATGTATTGCGGAATACAATCGAAACCTAAAGAATTTTCGAAATATTTTTTTTTACATAACCTATAATTATCGTATAATTTTCAAGGTCCATCCTCGAAACGCAATTGTAATTGAATACACGGCTGTCACCGCTACTTGGTTGCTTCTTTTTATAAATTCCTTAGTATATCAGATATTTATCAATTGGGTATTACTTTATGCAGATTGAATAGAAGACATGATTTGTGAATATTATTATTTTATTGCACATTTATGTAATGTTATCTGGATTATCTCCATTTTGGTAAGTACAAGGGTTGCCTCTATGTTATTGTGTAGTAACTATAAATATGTAAACACCTACTACTAATAAACACTAAGACAATATTTGTTAAACAAAAGTTCCATTTAAAAATCCGGTCCGTTATGACTTATCTTATACGAGGCTGATTATTTTTTTTAAACATTTGATTTAAAGAAAAGAATAAAAAAATACAATTCCTATAATATTAACAATAAATAAATAAAACAAATTATAATTTAAACAATATATAGAACTTCTAATAATACTTTTCTGTGTATTAACAGTTGTCTAGGTGTTTATGTGGTGGCTTTATCCAGTTGGGCGAGCTGGTGTGCCAGCCTCTCTTCCCGAGCTCGTCTCGCCTGACCCAAGGCTCGCTTTTCAGCAAACTGGGCTACAAAAGTGTCTACTGGAATGTTACCTGAAAATGATAGCCATTAATCAAAACAGGTGTATTATTTAAATGCAATAAATGGGAACTTAAATAAATTATTGAGTAAAATTCCTTGCAAAGTGTACATTGTGTATTGTACAACACAACACAACACTTATTAAATAATTACCCAATAAGAATTGCTCGGCTATACCCTCTGCGTCTTCATCGGCCTTCATTGCAGCCTCCTTCAAGGAGTCCCTGATTCTGTGGGGATCATACATTTCTGATAACTTCTGATGTTTCCGATTCAACTTCTCGTAACCCATTTTCATTTGTACAATTGTGGAAATACGATCGAGAACATCTGTCTTTAAATCATCCAGCATTTGTTGTTTGTTGATATTATCCTGTGCTATCTCTTCAATGCTGGACATCAGTTCTTCCGTCTCCAGATCTAGTTCTATTAATTGTGGATTGGTTTCTAAAAGTTTATCCTGAAATTGATATTACTAAGTTAAGACCAACAATTAAAGTATTAATTAAGGGACAATATCTAAACAAAAGATTTAAGGAATCTTTAGGTCGATTGTTTCTACAACTTGTAATATTTCTTTATCATACATAGTTTAAGAATAATATTTCTGCTTAAGACAATATTAAAAAGATTAATTATTTAATAATAAAAATTATAAGCAAGTACCTGCAAGTCGGGGTTCTCAATGATCTCCTGTAACTCCTCAACTGTCAATTCACTCAATTCAGGAAACATTAACGACTGAGTGCTATAATGAGACTGCGGGCTGGTATCAGTGGACTTATCCTCTTGTCCCATTAAATTTGGTGCTGATCGTTGGAATTCCCGTATAATGGCTTGCACTACGCGCCCTAAATCCGAATGAGTTGTATAGTTAACCAGGCCCGGTGCTCCAATTACTTGATTTGATTTTTCTGCCAGCCAGGGGTGTGGAAAAACTGGATTTATAAAAATACTAGGCTTCTCATTGGGAAATTCAGGAGTGAGAACCACAGTGAGGCACAAGTTGCGTCCGTTAGTGGAAAAGATTACTTTATACTCAGTATTCTCTACAACTTCTGTCACATTGTCGTTGAATATTTTTAATGTATCAATTTGACGCTTACGGGTGTCTTGTTCAGTGTAATATGAACGGGGTAACATTTCTGTGTACTTGTATTTTAATAAAGCTGTTAATAAACAATAATACAATTGTCCATAAATTATAACAAATTAATTTGAAATGTATTTATATACAAAGTGCCAGAACTTGGTTTTGTATTATTGTAATTATAGAAAAATGAATTCACAAGAATTAAAAACAACACAATTTAAGAAATTTATAATTATCCTCATGACCGAAATTGAGAATTTAATGTAGAGTTAGCAAAAGAAATATTTTCATTTACATATGTCAACTGTCAACTGTCAACGGCAGTGGGGACTAAGATGATAAAATCTGTAAAGAAAAATAAAGTGAAATTGTTAATCATTAAATATATCAAGTAGTTTCAGAGAAAAAGCGCTGGAATGGTTGAAATACATAGGTAATATTTTTTTAACAACATATTTTTAAATATTTTATTAGGAAGAACAATATTCACATAGCAATTATTTCAGAAACCTGCTTTAAACCACATAGATTTAACACCAAAGTATTTAACACAGTTAGTCTAGATTCTGGTTACAAAAATAATGGTGTTGCAATAATTATTTATAACAGCTTATAATACAAATATCTTCAAATACATTGGCATAGTTCTCTTCAAAATGTATCTATTCAAATCACAAATGCTCTTAATAAATCAGTAGCTGCTGTTAGTACATAACCCATACATTTCCCAAGTAATTATACACCTCATTTTAATAAATCTATATTTGAAAATTTTATAATTAACCTACCACGACCTATACTTGTAGCAGGAGCTTTTAACGCACATACAGTGTCTGGGGCGGAACTACAACTGATTCTCGTGGCCGAGATATAGCAGAAGTGTTAGATGACAATGCCTTGGTACTGTTGAATGATGGGCACATGACAACTACAGGATCAATTTCTTTGCGCCGTAATGTTATAGATTTAAAAATTGTATCACCTTAAGTTGCATTATCTTGCTCCGGGAGGAATGAAACCACCATTACATTGATGTTTATTTTTCAATAAGATAACTAGCAGCCTGTAGAAGCTTAAAATCAATTAATATAATTAAGACCTGCTGTTGAGAAGTCAGGTCCAAAAATAATTAATCAACCAAAACACAAGAATATACCTTTCCAATGGTGAAATAAAAATTGTAATATGGTAGTTAAAATGCTAAAAACTCTTATGTGAATTAAAAAAAATATCTAACTTCATAAAACTTCCTAGAGTTTAAAAGACTTCGAGCAGTAGCCGAAAAGTTCTTAAAACAGAAGCACGTTTAAGCTGGGCCAATTTGTATATTACTCAACAGGAATACTCCATTATTATTTATCTGGAAAATCATTAAAAAAGGAACAGAACTTTTATTGACAGTAGTAGAAGTGATAAATTTGATTGGACTCCAAAATTTCTGGAAAATATATTTCTTCAAAATATACTCCAGATACAGTACAGCTTACATACCATTCTGATTCAAGTAACACGTTTGACACAATTACAATTATCTTTTGGAATCATTTACATATGAAGAACTATTACAGCTACTACATCTAGACGCGATAGGTATAGCATTTGGTCTAGATGATCTTCCATATCAATTGTTAAAGCATCTCAGTAAAAGTGATTTGACGGTAGTTCTAAATATTTATAGTTTATTATGACACAGTTTAATAATTATTTAGTTCCAATCCTTATGAAGAGATAAATATAATAGTATAGATAAGAGCAATAGTATACTTCCTTCATATCAGTATGGTTTTAAGCGTGGACGTTTTTCACGAGAAAGTTTAGTACATCTTCAACTTGATATATTTAATTCATTTCATATAAAGAAATCATTAGTTAAGGTATTATTGATATATAAAGAGCATTTAACAATGTCAATCATCACATTTTATCAGCAGAGTTATCTTCAATTGGAAATCTTAATAAATTAATTCAATGGATGTTTATTACAATTAAGCTTATACAATTATATTTATACAACTATTTGTCAGTCTTTATAAATAACTTATTGGGCCCAGATATTCTTATTAAGGGACTTGTCAAGGTGGAACGCTGGGTCCATTAATTTTTATTTTTACATATACAGACTTATTACAATTCACAGATGACTTTTTCATATATTTCAGACTTGAACAAATCTAATATAGAAGAAAAATATAATCAAGTTTTAAGCTTTCTCTATAGATACTTTTCTTATTTGAATTAGAATATTAATACATATTTTGTAAAAGGATTTTGAGGATTTTAAGCGATTTAAATATAGTTTACAACAATAACAAGTTAAGATACCTATTGAGACAAGTATAACCTTTTTTGGGGTAATTTTTAGTACTTTAATTTGAAACAAGTATATTGATTATTTGCAGAGAAGCAGAGCTCGTAAAGCTATATGTATACCTAAACTGGGACTTACTGGGGTGTTGATCTTAAAATTGTATTAATACTTTGTATGTCCTTAGTAAGAAGTCATTTTGAGTACGGATAAGTTTTGCTATGTATCTAATTATAAACTAATTAACAAATTAGATATAATACGAAATAAAAATGTACTCATGTCTAGCGCCGTGAAAACTACTCCAATAAATTCACTTCAAGTTGAATGCAATACACTCCCTGTAAAACTAAGGTTTAAGTATTTAAAATATTAATTTTTAGTAACATTTTTTCATATCATAATAATTCTTTAATTGTCAAAGTAAATAAGATTTTAGCTGGTGCTGATGCTAGTATTTAAATACTTTTATTTGAACATGTTATGAATTATTCTATAGCACATTATTTTTATCTATAATTTATAGCTAAAAGATTGTAAGACTAGAGAAAAATGTATCATCCTTAAAAAGATATCGGAATATTCTCATTACAACTGCACATACACCGACAGTTTAAAGGATAAATATAGTTTCTACGGCAATTTGTAACCCTAAATACAAGATTGGTTTGGGAAGATAATTACCTCAAAATTTAAGTATTTTTTTAGCTGCATCTTAAGCCATGCTAGCAGCATTGCAATATATTCTTGAACACAAATATGAACTTAATAACTGGTTAATAATTTGATGCTAAATAATTATATAATACATCAAATGAAGCAATTATAATATCAGTTAAAGCAAATTATAACAGAAAATAAACACAGTTCTGATTATACTGTTAAAATACCTCATACAGACATACACTTGTAAAAGAGAAAATATATAAGATGTGGTCACAAAAATGGAATGATTCAAAAAGAAATACTCATTCAAGAAAATACAAAAATTGACAAATGTCGTGGCATTCTTGCCTTACAAAAAATGAGAAGCAAATAAAATAAATATAATTTACTCGTATATTATTTAGTAATACAATACATATGAAGAGGCTGTATGATCTAGAGGTTGGTTTGCCTTTCCCCTTAGAAAAAATCTAAAAAAAAACAACATTAAGCAGTTTCAGTTCACGCAGTTTTTTATTCGATTAAGAATATATATATAAAGATATACGTGAGAGTGTCTGAATCTACGAAGTGCATCCAATAGACAATATACAACTTAAAGTTTCTTATGAATTTTAATATTTTAGCCCTCATAATTTTGAGGGTCGCGGCCGTAGGTCTCAGAGCCACCGCGTTTTTATGAATCGAAAAGTCAAGGGCAAACTTCATAATCACCTATCCACATAAGAAAATGTAATCGAACTAAAATAGCAGACGTGAGACTGAACGTTTTAGCCCATGCATATTCAGCTCCCATAATGTGGCAAAAACGAGGATCCGAGTTATTTCTTGAGGTGCTGCGAACTTATTTTAAATAACTTTAAAGCCGCCTCCTTTTTTTCAATTAACTTCATATAGCCTAACTATATTAATGTTAATAGAATAAATATTGTATATATTTAGAAACTGTTTCTTTTTTTGGACTCCTCCGTCCATATTCTTCTAAAACGCATTTCTAATAAATTGCTATATTTTTTTTAAAGGCACTTCAAAGGCACTGAAAGTAAAAAAAAATAACATCAACAAATTTATGTATATTATTTATTTATTATTTAATACATTTTAAAAGGGATAGGTACGACCCTAGCGAAAGACTTTAAAGAGAAGGGTGGAGTTTCATATTAAACATCTTAAAGTAGAGTATCGCTTCAAAGGCAATAAATCAATTTTGATGCGCCGTTAATGTCAATGTGGCTCATGAATTAATTCATAAAAAAACTAAATTAGTTAATGATGAAATCAAGAATAGATATTTTTGAATTCCATTTTAAATTACATTTTCATAAACTTTTGTCAATTTTTAGACGGTTTGTTATTATATTTGTAAAATTTTGGATATGGAGGGGTCCAAACACCTCCCCCTTCTCCTTTGGACGAACCGGATCTTATTATATGAACAAAATTCTTCAGGTTTGTTACTTATACAGATATAAATATGTATAAGTCAAAAAGACAACAATATATTAAACAACCCTTTAAACCTACACAATATAAGATAATTAAAGTAATTCGATGTTATTACTATGTTAAGCATTTTAACGAATGAGTTCGGGTGTGACCCCAACATAACATACTTCTTACCTATTGTAATGGTATTGTGTCGCAAACAAACAGACTGTCCACCTTTTAATAAGTGGCTCTGTCACTCATGGACATCCGTAAGTGGAGATGAAGATGAAAGATGTCTTGGATTGCAGAAGAATGTATGTGCTATAGGACATACGGAGAGAAAGAGAGAGGGATTGATGACAGAGAGAGATGGGATAGATACGACTCTCCTACTCGCAGCTAAAGAATCGTGACTATAGCGGCTGAGGTTAGGAGATAATGCTACTACTCGGATGAAGCAGGACGATTTATATTGTCATTATTATTAGATAAGTTATTTAAAACTCCAGTAAATTATTCATTATTATGTAATAATAAGTTAATTAGTTAAGGTATGTTTTTATTTACAATAAGATGTACACGATACTTCCCACTATAGATACACGGCACCAAACCTGGTCTATGATGTACAATCTGGCAAAATTTAACCTTAAACTTACCATTATACCTTATAGGAAAGTAATTGTACAAAAAGCTTGTATCTTTAAACAGCGGTCGGTCGTAATAATTATGATGCTAGCTAATAAACAACTTCTTTTTATTTATTATTGCCATTACACCTTACTTTAATGTCAAAAGACGTGAAGGTTTTTAGACGAAACCGAATATGGCGAGACCGGAAAGTGTCATCCTTCCGACTGTTTATGGCGGGAGTAATATTTTATGCGTAAAATAATATTTTGTAATGAAGGACGTCGCTTTGGGATATTCAGTTAAATTTATAAACGATTTGTGCGAATGAAAACCGTCACGTGATTATTTAACATATCAAATGTTTATAAAAAGGTTTTTTTTGGATAAAAATATTAATAAATTGTTAAGTATAATTTTGTTGATGTTTTATTACTTGAATTTTGTGTATTTCATATACTAAGTGGGATTATAGTTATTATAAAAACTTAAAGAAATAAATAAAACGCATATACATTATTACTTAAAAAATTGCACGTAAAATGATACAACGAACGTACAGAACACGGAACCGGGTATTTTGATACGAAGTGAAGGTCATCCAATGTAACTATAAGAAAGTAAAGACGAAGCGTTCCATTCAGTTACCACATAGTGGTAGAATAACACGTTTGTATGACCCACCTAAAACACCCCACTTAATACAAGAGGGGGGAAGTACGTTCCCATTTATCATTATGCGAACGGGTATAGACAATTTCTACGCAGATGCATCTTAACTTTCTACTCGGCAAAACGTTAAAACCTCTTTGGAGATTAAAAAAGTTACGATTACCCGCCAAGAGGACGCACCGTCTAACCTAAAAGTCACCGAGAAATTCGACCATTCTTTGCATAATACACAACTCGGATACCCAACGGCGATTTTTATGTAATATGCTGTAATAAAGTGTTATGCAACTATCATTTTGGCCTCATATTTTGGCGGGTTACGATAGTCTACAATCTGCTATGGCGGCGGTCGTTTGGCTTTCATATTGACAGTTGAGTGTTTTTTTAAATCTGTGAGTGCCAGTGTTTTGAATTTTAGTGCTGGTGACAATTAACTTAGAAGAAAGGACTTAACGAGGTGAGATAAAAAAAATTGTTGAAATGTTTTATTTTCGTGTTAAATAAAGACGACTCGTGAAAGTCACCGTAGCTTCCTCAGCGGAAATGTAAAAGGTTCTTAACATTACCACATAGGACATAACGTGTATGAAATTCGATCACAGCCGATTACTCAATTCAGCGGATTCCATCTAATGTTTGTCGATTGCGAAACTTTTGGCACCACTGACCCACATATTGTGAATCTTACGAATACATAATTATTAAAAGATATCTCGAAAGTAAAAGTCACGCGTAACAAACCGGTCAAGACTCAGAGAAAATAACATTTATATTTGTAAGGAACACGCAGTGGAGACGGGAAAATAGAGATTTTTTTAAAAGATAAAGTTAAGGAAATAAAAATGCTTCCAATTTCTCATAATTATTTCACATAAAAAGTTACCAATAAGGCAGAAAAAGTAATTCACTGTGTGTAAATAAATCAACTCAGCGGTAATAAATCTAGAACAAAAACGTCAACAAAACCTCAGTGACCTATTAATTTGTAAGGCTTCATTCACATTACATGACATTAATATAATTATTATTATTATTATTATTACTGTATAAATAATAATAAAACCTGTCCGTACTTTAATATAAAAACGTGTGGTTTTTGAACATTTTCAATCGTAATCTGAATGCATTAAAATTTAATTTCAATATTGTTAACTTTTGCGTACAATTAGACTAGCCTGTGAACCTTAGCAATGAACCTGCGACTACGATGCTATTGCACCGCAACTTTATTACCTGAGCCATCGGCACAGGAACAATTATAAGAAAATATTTAGTAACAATTCCACTTGAACATAGTTACAGGAAATAAACCTTAGATAGTTTAATAGTAATTATTTTTAAGTAATTAAAGTAATTAAGTAAATGTTTTAAAGAAAGATGAATGTTACCCGTTGGTTAAGTTGGTTAAGTTGGTTAAGTTGGTTAATTAATCCTAACATAACATAGTCGCGACCCAGTGACCTCCTCGTTACATAAGTGATATGTAAGATTCGGCTTAAGATTTGGAATATTTATATTATTTCACAAATTAATATTAAGCAATAAAATGTATTCAGTCTAAACTATGAATATATTATTAATAATAAAATTAGCGTTCATTATGAATGTATGAGTAACTGGTAAATAAGTTTTTGTTACTCTGATTTGCAAAGTTTGAGAAACACAGCATTACGTAGGGGTCTCATCGGCGCGAGCAGACCGTGGAGATATCATTATTTGTTACACTGTTCCATAGAGTCGTGTCCCTCGCGTGACGTCACTCACTCCTAATATTAAATGTGTCTGTAATAGGATGCTTTAAGTATTCAGACATAGGTTCTCAAAGTATATATATTACCAAGTTAAATTGAATGTCAATATTTAATATCATACGATTTTTCCTGGAAATTAGTTTTTTTTCATAAATTAAAATTGACGGAAATAAAAACATTGTCAACGCTGGGCCAACATGGACAAGTCGGATTAATGTGAAATGGGAGCGCCACGATTCATAACACAAATTCAAGCCAAGTTCATGATATGCGAACAGATTTCACTTGTTTCGCAAGTAGGCCGCGCCAGGGCTGCCGCCGCGGGTCTCTCTTGACCACATTTATTATTATAACATGTCTTTGTTCACGACTTCGCCTGAGGTTCAGGTTCTGATAATCATTCCCTTTGGTTTGAATTTAGTAACTGTTACTCGTATGGTAGTAATTTACTCGACATATATTTTATACTAACCCGCGTCTTCATATTTATGTTTCAAAAAATGTCATAAGAAAATATGTTGTTATTTCAGACAACGTACAAATACAACCATTTGTCCAGGGTTGTGTCTCATGATATCTAACTTTTATTAATTGTTGTATTAATAAATAAATATAGGACTTATATTTATCTATATATACAACAATCATTTACAAATGTGTAGGTGACACCCTGCCGTAATAAACATTCCATCGATAAAAGTGACAGTGCGCAGATTATTTGAATGTGCAAATTAAACTTTTCTTCAACCAGCGACGAGTGGGTCATGGCGTCGTCGTGACGAGGGAGAATTAAATAACAAATATTAATGTACCTGTACCATCATAATACATGACGTTTTATAACCAATTGATTGATTGACTGATTGATTGACTGTAGAGTATTTATTAATATAACACTACAAGATAATACTATTCAGTGGTTCTTAACGAGTAACACTCTCCTCTGGTCCAGGTAGAGTCGCGGGGCACAACTAGGTCAATATATCATGTAACGGTGTGTTTGTCTGTTAGGATCGAGTAACTCAACAATTAAGATATTCTCATTATATATTTGTTTACCGAAATTAATAAATTAAAATGGCTCCTTATCTCAGATTACATCAGATAGATATCGTTTTAGTGACATATTTTTTTTATCACGCTGTGCTTTTTATTAATGTTTTTAGGTTGTTTTTTTTGTTCGTGTTCAAATCTCGCGGTTGGAAGGAAAATATTTTATTCGAGAAATATGTTTATTAGAGTTATTACAACCTGTATTGTGAATGATCTCCACGCATGACTCGCTTCACTCTCTAAGTTGAATGGTCTTGTGTTGACTTCATTTATTATATTATAACAGTATTATTGATTTGGATGTTTAAACATTTTTTTTTCTATTCGTTCATTCGTAAATTTATTTATCTAAAACCATTTAAAATACACAGTAGAACAGTTTAATACCATAGTACATTAAAAATATAGCTATAATAAACATAAAAATGTCAGACAGTGGAAAACTTAATAGTTTTCCAATTATTAATATTTGACGTGTGTATGTGTGTGTGTGTATGTGTGTGTGTCGTAATATTGTTATGAGTGAAACAACATAGATAGTAAGTTTTAAAACTCCATATTACATTACATATTACATAATGGTATGTTTTGTACTCACACCACTTCCAGAGACACGCAAGTTCAAATCATTGCAGCGTTTGACTGCCTCCATTGACAGTACCAGCCCCGTGTCCTAACCCTTCATACCTTCCTATTAATCCAGGGCCAACAACCCTTAAGACATTCTACAATGTTATAAATGTTAATATAATATTCCCTTAATTATATCCACCATGTTGTTGACTTATCTCATTATTTTCGGTCTCATTTAGTTAACAGGCCGCATCTAGTTTTTGTAAAATACTAAAAGTACTTTACTAAGATGGAATAACTATGCATTGAAACTGATTTAAGCTTACCATTCCATTACCATGGGATACCAACACAGAGATATCTCGAATACTACCTGCTAACATTAACATTAGTACGTTTCTATTTACTAACTATAAAGGTAAATTAAGAAGTAGGCAAGCATTGTTCTTATTAAATAAGATACTCTGTCATAAATTATTAGGCCGTGAAACTTACACTTGTAGAAATCATAATATGAGGCATCGCAAGACTGTTTAATTACGTAAAATAAATAAGAAACAGAAAGGATAAAGATTTTCTTGGTTTTAGTGACGAATGAGGAACAGGTGACCTGACTGTACTACGTTCCGTGTTCCACGTGAACTTGGCAAAGTAATAATGTAATGCACTCTTGAGGAATGCGGATGGATGCAGGGGATCAGGAACACAGAATGACTTCAGGCATTCCGTTCTCTCGCTCACTGTACGAATGAGTTAGAAAGATTTCACATTTTAGTCGAGCCAACTCGCATACGAGCTACATTCACGACAACAGGTGAATCTAGCTACGACTCTAAGTCAAATTTGTAAAACCAACACTAGATACTGTGGTGATGATTTAAACTGAAGATGTAAGTGTGAGACTGGCTTAAGGTACTCGTATAATGTAGACGGCCATTACCGACCAGAACGACTAGAGTAAGGGTATTCATCGTATTTGTTACGGCCCGTGTCGAAACAGAGATATTTTCATTAACTTTCTAAAGATACCTAGCCGTCTACACATACTCCTATCATACAATCTGGGCATTATTGTTTATTTTATATACTTACCCCGTGATCAGTACATCACATAGATTTCAAAATAGTCTGTATGTTCACGAAATACGCAAAAACTACTTAACCGACTTTGATATTTTTATTATAAATTATTGCTCTAAACGATAAAATACTGCTTCGCAGAATTCTCTACTTTTTACGGCAAAACACAAAAATAATTTTAAGCTTATTTGTATACAAGAAAGTAGTTTGTCACTGGACAGAGCTAGTCTGAAATATATAGTAACTTCTAGGAAATATATTAGAAGCTGCAGTTGTCTTTTGTTATTGAAATTTAAAAAAATAGTCAACGACGGCCGCCATAGTGGATTTGGTCTAAAGGGGGATTACCCCCTTATTGCAATAATATCGTAATTATACTCTTAGTTGATTTTAAATATTTTTCCCTTCCTTCCTGGAGCCGCTCCTGAACGTTAAATAGATATTTTTAAAGTGGACAGAAGACATTGAAGACCGACTTGAACGTTATTCAAATGTAATTCCAATGTAAATATGAACACAACATACAGACACATGGTGTTAGGTGTTTCATTGCATTTACGAACTTCAGAGAGACCGCGCGCGGAGCGATGTATGTATACATTTGTATATTTAAACTTAATATGGTTTATATCCTATAATATACTACTTTTAGTGTGTAAATTATTAAGGATCATTTATCTTTAGATATTTCAGTTTATTATATTCATATTGAATAGGTTGCTTTGATATTGAACCTTCAAATACATCATGTCACAAAACGAATTCGATGAAATTTATAATGAACTGAATAATAAAACAATATACCCGATAAGAAACTCAAACCACGTTTAATATCTTCACTTTAATATTTATTGTTATTCGCAGTTTCTTAAACTAAAAGATTAGATTGAGATAAAGTAGGAATTTTATTTCCACTTTACTGCTTTCAAAGAAAAACGGTATTTCACCTGAAAATATCTGAATACATTAAATAATATAATATATATAATTAATATATATAACAGATATTAAAATATTATATAATTATTAGGTATATATAAACTATTGTATTAACTATATCTGATAACTGTGTTAAGTTAGTCTGCTGATTAACAAACATATTTTTTGTGGTTTTATTTCTCTTTCGCTTTTTTCCAACTCACTCCGATTCAAGCTCATGTCCCGGTCCCGGTGTAATATTAGGATGAAAAGTAAATAATAAGTATGTTACTCGCTGATAATGTTTCTTTCGAAAGGTGAAAATTTTAAAAAAACGTTGCCATAGTTTTTGATATCATTTCATATATATACAAATAAACATAATGTGTGTTGCACGAGATAACTAACTTAAAGAAGAGGATAATTGTTTTAAGTAATTATTTGCTTTTCATAAAATAAACGTTTAGTCGAGGACGACGACCATGACGTCAATGATAACTGATTACTCCTTATACTTGGACTCTTAAAGAGCTGTCCTTCTGTAAGTTGAGTGATCAAGTCTGTTTGATAACTTAAGTTTGGTAATACACACACACACACACTCACTCAGAAGGACGATATACGTATGATTCATATTTACTTTGTTGCAGACATGACATAAAATAAAGAAAAATAAGACACGATGGCCAACGAAATATACAGTGATGGGGTGAAAGATGCCGACGTGGATAGAAGTTACTGCGCCGAGTGCAATCACATCGACAACAACGAGGAGATGGCGAGGGTGTCTGAGATCCAGGAGTTCTATTCCGGAAAGAACGTTCTCATCACCGGAGCGACGGGTAATACATATTACTTTATATATATTAAGTCATAAATCTAGCCCTTATGTTGGTTTGTATGTATTTAGGGTTCCTCGGCAAGATATTGATGGAGAAACTTCTGCGTTGCTGTCCCGGAGTCGAGAATCTGTATTTGTTGGTGAGGCAGAAGCGTGGAAAGGACATCTATACGAGAATTGAAGAAATATTCGATGATGCGGTAAATATTATTTTGACGTATTTATATTATTTAATATTATAAATATCCTGACGGCTCATATAGTTCACTTCTTTCAATTCTCTCTCTGTAGGAGGTATTTAAGATAGCAAATTTTCCTTAAAATGTGCAAATAAATAAAACAATGTCGGCCAAGGCGTCGGTTTGTGTGAGCACTTCAACTTTACGAACTGTGTGTTTACTCAAATAAGAAACAATAAGTAATAATGTAAATGAAATTCAACATAAACGAGCTACTTGAGATACTGACTTAACTCTGAAATAAAGTTGTGAATATAAAGAAGAGGAAATTCAAACATTTCACTATATTCTTAGGAAAAGCTTAAAGACCTAACATATATATAAATATCTTTTTAAAAGTGTTTTATTATACTTATTATAAATGACGATATACAATCCAAGCTTTAAATACTTTTCATGTTGATGTTCGTAGCAAAGAACTCAAAACTACATATTAGATATATGTAATATTCTGTCAGTTTGCGTGTTCAACACTACTGGACGGATTTTGATGAAATTTAATGTGTTGTCTCATTATACAAGACAAAATGTAGTATGTTTCTGAATCCGTTAAATTAGTAATTTTCACGGAAAAGCAATAAAATTAATAAATAAAACCAAAAACGTAATATGGGTTCGTATGACGGCTTAGTGTTGGAGGGGTAAGTAGAATTATAATTTGGACTTAGGTATATTTGTAATTAGATAATCGGTCTTTGAAACCCCTTATTTGTTTCAAGAATATATTTATTTATTTATTTATTTACTATGACCCTTCAGGATAAAATTAGCCTGATTATTATTATATTATATAAGATTAATTTGAGGAGAGCAATTGTTGCAAAATAAGACGACGAAAAATTTATCGAGCGGATGCTTTTCTTTCGCCCTTTGCCTTCTGTACCGACGCAGACGGAGTCGGGCGCAACACGTAGTCACCACTGTGTGCACAGGACATGCGATAATAACTCACTAACTCACGTCGTACACACTTGTTAAATAAACAATACATTGTATTTGTTTTCCGACATTAAAACACACGCCATATTTATTGAGAAAAATCAATAACTTTATTTTAACTTCAGTTATCCGCGTATTTATTGCAATACTTTATAACTTAGTAAATAATACACTTTAATATACTATATACTTATTAATATTTTGAACATTAACATTAACTGTATTACTGTGAAGCGTACTCGTTCATAAAATTGAGCCTTTTTGGAAATTGATAAATATAAAATCAGATATCACATGTCAAGAAAGCAAGCTTTATAGTAGACTAGCTGATTCGCGCCCGCTTTGCTCGGCAAATAATAAGAAAGAATCGCAAACTATCTGTTGGTTAATTGAAAATAATCACAAATTGTATATGGGTAAATTGAAAATAATTACAAATTATCACATACTGTATGTAGGTAAATAGAAAATAATCACAAATAATCACAAACTGTATGTGAGTTACGGAACCCTAATCCTACGAATAAACATAGTGAGAGGCCAAATAATTTTAATTTCTACTGCAATGGAATGGGAGAAGGGGGGTAAACTTTGCAGTTTTTTAGCTGTAACTTTGGAACGGTTTGGACCTTTGCAAAATCCTTTCTTATTGCACCTATTCAATATGTCAGGAGTCTTGTGTCCAAATTTCAGGTTTCTAGGTATTACGGTTTGAGCTGTAGAGCGATGAATGAGTCAGTGAGTGAGTGTCTTTGTGCTTTATATATTAAGATTAAGAGTTATCTGTTAATACTCAAATACTTATAATTACATAACTCCAGGTGTTCGATCGTCTTAAAGCAGAAGTGCCCAAGTTTAGACATAAGATAGTGGTGATACCAGCGGACTGCGAGACGGCGGGCTTGGGACTCACCATCAGTGACAGACAGACACTCATCGAGAAGGTACAACGTTTTGTTATTGTATATTAGTACCACTTTGGTCTACAACAGCTATTAAATTTAGTTAGTAGTTACAATATTCAGTATTTGTGTTAATAAAAATTTATTGTATTTAAATTAAAAGTATAAACTCAGTTTATTTTATTTTGTTATGCAAAATACGTACCATCTTCTTAAAGGCATGGTATCGAAGTTTAATTGACTCTACTAATATAATCATTCAGGTGAACGTGATCTTCCACTCGGCGGCCACAGTTAAGTTCGATGAGCACCTCCGCACCGCGCTGGCCACCAACGTGCGAGCTCCTCTCTATCTGCTGGACCTCGCACGGGAGATGACCAGACTGAAGGTAATGGGCCATGTTGGACCAAATGGGTTGGGAAACACGGCCAATCGTTTGGGACAATTGGCTAAGGTTATTGAAACGAAAAGCAGTTAGCAATCTCTATCAATTTTGGACTTGACTTTTACAAATCCTTTGAGACAAATATCTAAGTGATTTGTATCGATTGGCCCAATGGCCACAAAAGGAAAAGTTTTCTTGAATCTTAATTAGTTATAATTCAACTTAACACATATTCTATGTCAGGTGTTCATGCACATATCAACGGCGTATTCCAACTCTCACCTCTCTTTCATCGAAGAGAAGTATTATTCGTGTGAAGCGAACAGCGAGAGGCTGCAGAAGATGATCGACAAACTGACGGACAAGGAGATTAGTAATATTTCGCCAACGTAAGTATAATTTTAAATTGTGTATTTTAATTAAATGAATAATTTATATTTTAAGAAGTTAGGCTGTGATGTTTATATTATTCCTCTTTTAAATCATTTTAGATCCATTTAGAGTCTTTCGCAATTTTAGTTATTATCAATTATGTTAGTTACATCTAACATCTCTGTAGCAACAGCTTTCAAATATTTCGATCTTTTTTAACCTAAGAAATAAATTTCAGAATTTTAGGCGCTTGGCCAAATACATACACATTTACAAAGGCACTAGCGGAGAAGGAATTGAGAGAAAACTCCAAAAATATACCTCTGGGTATCTTCAGACCCGCCGTTGGTGAGTGGTCATATATATTAAGATCAACTATACAACACAACCTTTTTATATATATGTGTTCTTTTTAGTTACCTCAACAGTAAAGGAACCCTTGAAATGTTGGCTCGACAATATGTACGGACCGACAGGCGTCGCCGTCGGCACCGGTGAGTGTAACTGTAGCCATTGCACGCTTCATCCATTACATACACACGACACCTTCCTAAGTATAAAGACTTTTAACCCGCCTTGAACAACATCTTCTACCATCGATCAGAATGACCGATATATATTGATTATACAAATATTTTTATTTTACCGGTGGTTGAACCCGGGATGCACCAATACGAAGGCATTGATAGCAGTTAGCCAGTAGGTCTTGTGAATAAATTATTTTATATTTGCCAACAACGAAAACATTAATTACATTAGTTACACACAGAGAGACGAAAAAAACACATTTTACAACAATTACTTTCAACTAATTTTAATTAAAAGAATTACAATTACAAATTTATTAATTACTAGAAGAATGTATGTGAGTTCAAACAATTATTCATTAAAAAATTAAAATAATTAAAATGCGACTATGCACTCCTTCGCGATGACTCAATACACATTTTGTTCCCATCGAGGGATTTGAAGATCAGCCGTCCTGAAGTATGTGTGCGTAACTCCTCCATCCTCAGACCAGTAACTATTTTTGAAGGTTGAGATAAAATGTTGCCGGCATCTTCCTGCTGATGTTCCTTCTCGATATTATTTGTGATGTGGATATAGCAGTTGATGAAATTGTAATTTTGTTGGGTTATTTTTGCTTTTTGCTGATTTGTCGGGATGATATCTAAGTAATAACTGCGCCTACAAAAGAAGAAGTTGTGTGTGCAAGATACAAGTGTTAGCAAGAAGATGTAGAAGGGTATTGTAGTGTGTGTAGATTTGGCTTTTCTAGTTGTAAAGAAGTTTCTTTTATTACTTTATCTTGAACACCGTAGAGTTCTTGTAGATTTAGTGAGTGGAGGTTGAGATGAGTAGGAACCTCGAAATCATTTTCTGTGCTTAATGGAATTTGGCATCAGTTTTAGGGGCTAGCCTTTTATTTCATTATTATATCAAAGAAACAACAATACGTAATGTTGATCATCTAAATTTTTCCATTGCTTCTTTTGATAAAGTAACTGTAGTATACTTGCAATGTTCATTTAATACTTGACGAACAGTAAGCTGTTGCACGCAGTCAGGTTTAATTCTGTTCTGTTTTAATGTGTTTATTTACTTCCACTTCACAGAGGAACCAGTATTTGAGTTTCTGACATTTTATCTCTATGTGCAGAACGACTTCCCGTTAATTGCAATGAAAGGATATGGGATTATAAGGGCATTTTGCATTTTACTAGGGACCATGGAGAGTTTATAGAAGTTACAGATAGCTGTAGAAATAATTGGAAACTTAAAAATTATTACAATCTGCTTTTCTGTGTAAAAGAATGCCGGTTGATTTATAATATTAATTCCCTTAATTATAAATCTTAAACGGAACCTAAACCATCTACAAGACCACTTTTAACACGATTTGGTTTTAAAGATTTTAATTGATCTGAAATTTTACCAAGCTTTTCATTAAGATAATTTATTTGTAGTTCAAATAGTAAGTAAATATGCGTCATTACTAAAAAGTGTTTGAAGGCTTTTTAACTGAGTCATTAAAAGTTATATTTTTTCCTCTACACAGTCAAGTTTAATATATTGTAGAAAAGTATGGTAATGAGTAGTAAGTCTGATCCCTCCAAGTTTGTATGATAATAGTCCAGGTCCATCGTCCAAGCTTTCAAGTTTAGGTAATCTCTAGGGGGTTCGTCCTGTTTTTCGTCAGCGGAACTAGTATTACCCTGTAACAGAAGCTATTTTAGGAACTCGTTTTAATCGGAATTTACTTACAGGACCACGTTTTTTTGAAGAA
This sequence comes from Melinaea menophilus ssp. n. AW-2005, assembly GCA_918358695.1. Taxonomy (NCBI): domain Eukaryota; kingdom Metazoa; phylum Arthropoda; class Insecta; order Lepidoptera; family Nymphalidae; genus Melinaea; species Melinaea menophilus. Next base: position 19,506,489 of record OU911038.1, read on the forward strand.
TATATATAAATTGGTAAGTCAGCTATGACTTTGTCTTGCGTATAACGAGATCCAATATTCTGACGCCTTGCAAGGGGATTTCTTATAAAACTGTTGTCCGGGTGCATATTCAATTTCTGGCTCACGGTTTTTATTCCTATTATTTATTAGAGCACTGCGCTTTTTAAGAGAGGTGCTATTAATTATTTCGTATACTCTTTTCGAAATTTAATTAATTAATTACATACTGTTGTAATAAAAGTTGGGGGAAATCCATGTCTAACAGTTTCTTGGGTCAATGTGTCCGTTTAATAAGTCCAAGGACCTACATCGAGTGAAACTATGTAGGGTACTATTAAAAGCAATAAGGGCGTATGACATAAGATTAATTAAGGATTGTAATTTTAAGAGTCGAAGATGTTCTAATTTTAATGAATAGAAATGTGCAATATTTCTATGATCGTTAGATGAATGAGCTCAAATTTTATGATGGTACGTAAGGTCTTCAGTATTTTGGTAGCCCAATCTATGACTACGAATTCCTTTTCAATTGTGCTCTAGTTAATTTCGTTGTCATTTCATGTACTATATGCCTAACATATGGGAGTATCAGATCCAATTGAACATTGGGATAAAATGTCTTCATGGCTAAATTTGAAGCATCAGTTGTCAAGTGAAATTCATTAGTAAAGTGTTTTACATTTTTCGAAACAACTAATATATTTAAAGTCGAGTGTTATTTTTCTACCTTTTTTTAAACATTGCGTCAAGGATTTTGTAATATGAGCAAGGTCTGGACTAAATTTTCGGTAATAAACAAGAAGTCCTAAATATTGTTATATTTTTTAGCTGTCCTTGGAATAGGATAGCTATTAATAGCTGAAATCTTATCAGATTTCGATTTTACACTATCCTTATAACAAGTTCAATGTAGGCTGTTCCAAGTTTTAAGAATTCGGATTTATTTAATTGGATTTTAAAGTTGGATTTGCAGTCTTAAATACTTTTTCTAAATTCTTCATATGTTCTTGTAAGAACGTGCTAAAAACTATCATATCGTCTAAGTACATTAAGTATATTTCATTTTCTAAGCTTTGTAGAATATTATCCATCACATTTTAAAAAGTGGATGGAGATTATTTTAATCATGGACTTATAAAGAAATTCAAAATGGTTATGTTCGACATTTAATCCTATTTACAAAAGTCCTGTGAATCCATTTCTACCTGGTAAAATCCACTTGCTAAATCAAGGGTTGTAAATAATAATAATACTTCCCTAATTTGTCAGGTACGTCATTTATATAAGGTATTGGGTATTTGTCATCTGTGATCTTTTCGTTTAATTTGCGAAAAGCTGCTACTGTTCTCGTCGAGAGAACAAAATGTGTATTGTATAAATTATAAGATCAGCCGTCTTCCTGAATGTTCCTGTATGTGTGCGTAACTCATTCATAAACATAGTTTCACACCAAATGTATCTTTTGTTTGTACTTCCAGTGACGGGTATCCTCCGAACTCTTCAGTGTGACGAATCGGTGACGGCTGACCTGGTTCCCGTGGACTCGGTCGTCAACTGCCTCATCGTGGCCGCCTTCAATGTTCACACGCAGTTTGTCAAATGGTCAGTCTTTGTTTAATAAAAAATAAAACAAAATTATATATTTATTTATAAAGACAAATAAAAAAGTTTTATTTTATTATTTTCGACATTTAATATAGTGAATTAATCATTGAATAACATATCCATAAATATATATTTTATAAAATAATCAAATAAATATAAATTGAAGTAATCCTAAATCGCTTGCAGTCCGCCCCCGGAGCCGCCTATATTTAACTATGTAAGTTCAGTTGAAAACAGAATAACATGGGGAGATTTCACCAATCTAAATATGGCGAGAATCGACAGACATCCCTTCTCGAACGCCGTCTGGTAAGTTATTACATTATTATTTATATAATTAGTAATTTATAATGCATATAATAATGTTGTTTTTACTCGACATCTAGAAATTCTTTTGTAATGAATATTCCCAGTATTCTCTAGGAATATATTAGTAAAAAAACATTACAAGTATAGTGTATTTGGGTAAGTGTGATAAACGCATTCCCTCCCAGGTACGTGTCTCTGACTCTGAACAAGTCGGCCGTAATGAACCAGGTGTGTATCCTGTTCCTCCACCTGGTCCCGGCCGCGCTCGCGGACGCGCTCGCGCTGTGCGTGGGGAAGAAGCCACAGTGAGATATACTTCATTACATTATAATAATTCGCATGCGTTTATAAGTATTGTAATAATCATATTTATTGTTTTCTGCAGAACCTTTTCTTTAATATTTTTCAATAGCTAATAAAGAAAATATATTGTGCTATATTTATTGGTGCACTAAATAATGAAGTCAACATTTTTATAACCATAATTGCGCCGAGAATAGAATTAAGCAAATATGTTTATTGGAACATATTATAACATATAATTGGTTATAACAGGATGTTAAAGGTGTATCGTAAGATACACAAGTTCTCATCTGTGATAAGTTACTTCTGTACGAAAGAAATAACCTTCTGCAACAAGCGAACGAGGGAGCTGTGGCAGAACACGTCCAAAGACGACAAAGAGGTAGTTTATACTGGTGACTTTAATAAATATAAGAACAAATTTATTATATATTTATAGGATTACTTACCGCTTTGCCGTTTATGCATTGAGTTATGCCACTTCATTATACAATCTATCGAGCGCTAGATCAACTCGCACAATATCTCACAGTAAAAAGACACTCAATATTTTTGGCTCAAATAGAGCATCTAAAATTTGACAATGAATTTTAATGATAAAATATTTCGAAAACATGTTAATCCGGTGCTTAGTTGCCGAGTAAAGCGTCTCATTAGAGTCTCTTCTCGTCTGCGATGTCATGATGCATGTAACATCGGCCATGGTGTGTCGTCAGATATTCCCGTTCAGTATGTCGGAGGTGTCGTGGAGCGCGTACTTCGACGAGTACCTCGCCGGCATCAGACGACATCTCTTCAAAGAGACCGACGACACACTGCCGCGGGCACGACGCAAGTGGAGGAGGTAACACATACATACATGCACACACACATCATGCACGCATACATACACACCGCACACACACGGACTATCTATATTATGTAACATTTTTCAATAAAACAATAATGAATTGAAGTTCTGTTATAAATCTACAAAAACCATATTTAAGAAATGTTGTATTTTCCAGATTATACTATCTGCATCAGATAGTTCGCTTCATCTTCATGATGTTGGCTCTCTACGCTCTCTGGTCCGTTATTTCACGTATTTTGTAATACAAATGCTATAATAATTGTAATATCAAACAATTCGTTCCGCCAAAACAATGTTATAATAAAATTTTTAAACAAACCAAATAATTTTAAAAGTGTATATTAAAATATTATTAATTTGTATAAAAGTTGCTTTCATTTCAATGTTTATAAAATAGTTTATGTGTATATATGTATAGAGGTGACTATATCTTTTTGTATATAATTTAATTACATTTTTGCTCAATCTTAGTTTTTTGTACGGAATTGATGTTTTTTTTAATTTAAATTCCAGGTGCAATTTAAATATATATATATATTATTTATAGTTTTAGTTAACTTTAGAATGTCGTTCGGGCGATAGTTGTAAGTTTGTAATCTGTAATGTAATAAAATATATAAAGCATTCATTATCTTATTGAAACCTGAAGGACTTGGTTCTGAATCAACGTGGTTCTAGTGATACAATTTTATTTTAGTGTAAATAGTTATTTGAAAAAATATGAGGTATTTAATACTAGTGAAGAATTTAAAAATGATGTAAAATCATTTTCCAAATCTTTTAAAAATGAATATGAAGTTGATAAATCATTATTTATAAGTAGGAAAATACAAAGTAGTAATAATAAAATAAATTCAACTTGAAAAATAATTAATGAGGAAAGTGGAAGAGCTCAATCTCAGAGAAGCGACTTCAAATTTAATAGAAACAATAAATAAATCAGTTCTGACCTTGAGGTTGCAACAGTTTATGAAACTTTCTTTACAGATATTCCAGTTACCACTACAAAATTTTTAAGCTCCTCCAAATCTAATTCCGGCAGTACATTAGATCAGTAGGCTAGATTAGGCAGCACTATACACCTATTTCAATATTACCGACATTTAGTAAAACCTTTGAAAAAAATATTCTCTCTCAACTAGTTACACTTTTTAATAAAAATAACCTTTTACATAAAAAAAACCAATTTGGTTTTAATCGTGGTCACTCAACAACAGATGTAGGTATTGAGTTATTTCTGATTATTGCCAAAGCCTTGGAGGAATCACAAGTTTCTGTAATCACAGAATCTATAAATCTATTGATGGCATTTGATTATGTACAGCATAAAACTCTAATAAGAAAATTACATCATTATGAAATTACAAATAAGGCCTTCGATTTGATTAGATTATATTTTAATGAGAGGAAACAAAAAGTAGATGTAAATGGAAAGCGTTCTCCTGGTTCACTTGTCGAAATGGGCGTGCCACAAGGCTCTATACTAGGACCTTTCTTGTTCCTCATTTACATAAATGATTTGCCTGATCTTAGGAGGGAAATACATGAGACAGTGTTGTTTGCTGATGATACTTCATTTTTTTCATGTTTGAGGAGGGCAAATGAGCTTGCACGGGTCACCGTTGATGTGTGATAACCGCCGCCCATGAACTCTTGCAACATCCGAGGATTCACAAGAGCGTTGCTGGCCTTGGAGATAGGAGTATATGCCTTTTTTGAAGGTCATGTCGTATCGATCTAGAAATACCGCCGAATGAAATTTGTTCCACATGTGAGTAGTACGTGGGGAAAAAGTCCTTGAAAATCGCAGTGGAAGATCGCCAAGCATCCAGGTCGTATGGATGGTAAAGGAGGCGATGGCGAGCTGTGCGGTGGTGAAATTCGGCGGCAGGCATCATCTCGAATAGATCTTCGGAATACTCCCCATTGTAAATGCCGTTGAAGACGCACAAAGTAGCCACGTCTCCACCCAATGCCAAAGAGTCCAGCCGTTCGCAGAGCACCGGGTCCCCGACAATCCGAACGGCTTTCCGTTGTACGCGGTCAAATGGTAGAAGCTGATATTGGGGTGATCTGGACCAGAGATAAGAACAGTATTCCATGTTTGGCCGGACCAGAGCCTTATAGAGCGAGTCTTTGGTTAGTTTTGAAATACTGCCTCGCTCTATTGATCACTCCCTATTTCATCGAGGCCAACCTTAGCCTTGCTCTCCAGATGACCACGAAACAGACAATGACACTTCCATTTGACACACATTTTACACAAGTGATCATTGGTATGAATTCACAGTGGAAAAGATATAAATAAATATAAATGAAATATAACGATGATTTTTTTATATTATATTTTTATGATTAAATAAAAAAGGTTATTTTTTAAAATCTTTATTGCAACAAAAATTGTAAACCTGGATCAGTACAGAGTGCAAATAAGTTAATCTACAACTAACAAACTGTGAACTAAGATTACATTACATCACTGAGATTCCATTTGAACCGCGCGCTCCTACGATATAGAAAATTAGTCTTATAATTAAGTTCACAAAAAAAATATCAAAAATGGAGGGACTAAAACAGTCAAATAATTCACAACACTAAGAATAATGCAATCCATTGTCTTTTATATACATATTATATTGTTTTGAACGGACAGACACGCTACCGCCGTTGTATATAGTTCATTATATATATAATACATTTTACTGTAGCCGTCACACAAATATAAAAATAAAAATATTATCAGATCATACGATGGCGTCGTGTTTGTCCTCTCTGTACGAGAGTCATGTGTCATTGAGATTCATAAAAACAAGCAAAAATAGCTACAAATGTCATTAACACACATTTATATAAAAATGCAAAATAGGTAAAGCTATCTCGTGAAGCTCGCTTGAGCTTTGTCTGTTACTGAGACGCGAGCCGCTCGGTCTGCGGTAGACCCGTCGCTGTACTACAATATAAAAAGCTAAGCTGCTGTCTGTGTGTGTGTTCGTTTCGTGTGATGTTAATATATCTCTAGTGTAAATATTTTGAGATAAATAAATTGTCTTCATTGATATAGTATTAATTAACAATTTTGTGTCTTTTTAACAATTGAAGTAATTTACTCAATATATTTTCCACATTCACTCAGTATATGAATTATTATATATTTCTTCTCACAGTACAGTTAAGTCTCTTCGATCACACTCTACAACTACAGCAGACTCACAGTACTCACAACTAATTAATATTTAGACGAAGAGGTTTATACCGTCCTTTGAATTTAATTTTAAATATAATTTGAGTTTATATTTTAATATAATAATGTCTCCGTACTTGTATGTGCGATATTATTTAAACCGCTTCGTCTAAACACAATCTCTCACTACATTTCTATAAAAATACAAAAGTCCTTATAACAAGGGGTTGTCGCCTTAATCTAATATTGACAAATGTCTAAATATCATCTACATCTCATACGTCCGTTGTCAATTGTGAAGTGATTTGATTGTTATCTAATTCATAATCTTATAATTAATACAAGGTCTTGTATTTTGAGATATGTATCAACAAGAATAATTTGTACGACCATCTCTTAATGTTTCTACACAGTGCAGTCATTACGCAACGTGGCGTACGGTTTAGCTGCAAATTAAAAAAAAAGCATTTCCAATCATTTTGATTTCAACACTTTAAGTAAAAAAGATTCAAGTGTTGTACATTGTTTCCACGTCGGCACTACGACCACGAGGTTCTGCACTAGGTCATATAACTGGCGTGTGACGTCACGATGTCCTCTCCTTGTGTGTGTTCAGTGAATGATGACATTGAGTACGAGCAGCGTGCCGAGAGCGAGCCGAGCCCGCGACGCCGCGCCGCGGACGCGCGGGTCGAGCCGCAGGCCGGGGAAGTTAATGTCGGCCACCGGCGACTCTGGACCACATTTTTATTATAATAACAGTAATTAATTATATAATTTATAACGTATTCAATACGAGTCATACCTTTTCTTGCCATGCACAAGTAACAAACATTACAATAAAAAATAAACTTTAAAATATTTCGTATAATGACAATAAAAAACAATTATATACTTTTAATAAGATAAAAAACATACCGTGATGTTATGTAGTCTGCATGTCGAGTGTAAGACTCAGGTGATCCAAAAAATTTTACACGGCACACACACGCACGCATAAAATACAGCGGGCACGTAGAGTGCGATCGCGCTCACCCACAGCACGTACACACTTTGTAACATCGCCACTCACCTCACCCACAGCACGTAGAGTGCGAGCGCCCTCACCCATAGCACGTAGAGTGCGAGTGAACTTACCCACAGCATGTAGAAGGCGAGCAGGTCGCCGGGACGCACACACGCACGCACACTGTGACGTCACTACTCACCTCACCCACAGCACGTAGAGTGCGAGCGCGCTGGCCCACAGCACGTAGAGTGCGAGCGCGGCGAGCAGGTCGCTGGGTCGCACGCACGCAAGCACACTGTGACGTCACTACTCACCTCACCCACAGCACGTAGAGCGCGAGTGCGGCGAGCAGGTCGCTGGGTCGCCCGACGGTGGCTGCTCCGTACCGCGCCGTGCCGCACGCGGGCGGACACACCGGAATTATAGACTCTAAAATAGGCATGCTAAGCTTTAGGCATACTGGCAAAAAAATCACCTACTGCGGCGACAATAAAATGTAACAAAATCCAATCGTCTATTTAAGAAGCATACGAATAAACATTTTATTGTACTTGTATTCTGTATCATTACGAGGCTCGTGTGACCAAAACGACGTTTGCGTCATCAATGGATGGATATGAATTATGTAAATGCGTCGAAGGGATACGATTTATGAATCCTAAGCATTAATTCATCCGTTTTAATCCTAAAAGAGAGCAAACGAGAAAATGGATCATTTAGTGGTAAGTAGTAATCGCCCACACTGTCTGATGTGATAAGAGAAATCGGTTGCAAGCCCTTCGTGATCCACGCGGTACACGCACACGACGGAAGAAACCATTGAAAGTGCACTGTGATGTACTTATGGCGGCTGCGCCTGTTCAGGCAGAAGAAGCTTTAGTCTATCTATATTTGATATGAGAACAGTGTTAACATAGCGCTTCACTCTGGCGTGACCTGCCTCGCTGTGTTGTCCACTCTCAGTTTATTTGCGGCTAACTTCGATAAACCTCTAAGCTAAATACTATTAGAACTGTCAATGCCTTGTATTCCGATACTTGAGATATTAACGCAAATCTCTTGAAGATCAGTGTTTAGGGGTCGATGTGAAAGCTTGTAATTTTTTAAGCTTAAACTGTACAAAATACAGTTCACCGAACACCTAAATCGTTCCTATGGAGGTTTCCATCGGTAGAAAACACAAATTTCATTCGGTACACATTGACGTTTTATTAAAACAGTTACCTTGACAGTTGACAGCTCCGGTGCTGTCAACTGTAAAACAGTGAATGTCGGGAATATCCGATACGTTATTGACATACAAGAGGAACAATGCGGGCGATAGATCGCAGCCTCTAGCAACACCTGCGTTCGCGTCTTGGGATCCAGCACATTGAATATTTAGTATTTTTTAGCAGTACCACTTGCGTCCACGAGGGTAGTGTAGTCATACGAATCATCGAATAGGAAACAAACCCTATAAGACGAGTAAATTCTTTAACCGAACGGAACGGAACAAGGGACAATACTATTCTCCCGATACTAACTGTGAGTAAAGAATTATATTATAATTCAATTTAATGTTACACTAATTGTATTCATTGTGAGAGCGCTGTATCGTATCTTGAAACGTGTGATGGTATTGAAGATAAATTTATATAGCAGAGCCTGACCCCGGGTGGGATACAAATTCTGATAAGACATTTTTTTCCCTCTTCTTAGTTGACATCGGCTTTAATGTTTCTTCGCGCAGCTTAAAGTGTAAGTAAAGACCGGTCCTCGCATACAAGTAAATAAAGTAATAACGCATGCTTCTTAAACAAAAATCTGACTGATATAAAAAATGCACTTCATAGTCACAAACAAAATGCAGCAAAGAAACAGTGAATACGATAGCAATGGTAACAAATATATGACTGACATTAGTCATTTTGATTGTTCTTTTTTAGATTTGTAATATTCAAATAATGGTATTTTAAAGACTATTGTTTGCTTTATATTTAAATAAATTTCATCTCATCTACCGGAGAAGGTAACAGTTACAAGACTCAGTCATTTTGTAAATTTACTTTGCAAAGTTAGTCTTTACATAATGGTCTTTTATTTTAACATATGTTTTAACATAATATAGTTTAATAAAAAAACAGCCGCCCTGCGGCGGGCCTCCGGACCCACGTGTGATTTACAACTGAGTACTTATTGAGCTGAGTATTGAGTCTGAGTATTGAGTGGGTCTGATGACGGCGCGTACCGAACAGCTCCACGGTGCCCTCGTCCGCGCCCAGCTTGTTCTGCGCCTTGCAGGTGAAGAGCCCGTACTGCCTCTTCTCGATGGTGATGACCCGCAGCGTGGTGTCCGTGAACTCGTCCGCCGTCGCGAAGTGGGAGATCCTGGAACAGGGAATGGAACATTTTAATAGATATAGATATATCTAATATCATCATAATATTGATAGTTTTAAAGAGGTTAAACTATTGATTTCACTGTATCATAACTTGTATGTAATGTTTTGTTATTATTTAGATATTCATCACATTTGGTGAGTATTCATGTCGGTATAGTTGGTACATTGTTGAGTGACTTTAAGAAATAATTTCATTATCTACACTAGGTAAATTTGTAGAAGACACTTTCATTTTTTTGACATATAAAAAAATCTGTAGTTTTCTATAGAGAATAACAATTGTCATTGACAGATTTGACCCAATTATGACAATGAATGACCTGTAGTGCTGGTTGTTGGCGAGCGCCACCTCGTTCTTGAGCCAGGTGATGGCGGGCGGCGGGTAGGCCTCCACGTGGCACTCCAGGTCCATGTCGTACTGAAGAGCCTGCACTCAACGGTACGTATTAGTTACATCGGGCGGCAGGTTGATAGCATTACTCATATCTCAGACCATTCTGTATATTTATACTTTACAAAATGATCAGTTCAGTCCGGCACTCTTAGATTTGGTTCAGTTAAGTTCAGTTATATCAACCCTTCTGTTGCTTATAGAGAGTCAATAGTCACATTGACAAGTTGGAAAATATATAACTATCTTTTGTCAGTACTCGGGAGAATAATATAGAATAATGAAATTTTGTAGTCCTCGTCATTACTACAATTATTACTAGTTAATATAGTATCTGTTGAATCAGGTACAATAATTTGTTTATCGGCTTTCGCACTTTGCACTAACAAAAAATAAATAACAAAAATATTTTTATCCTTTTATCTTGTTAATAAAGTTTAAAATGTATCGGAGAGCGACCCACCTGCCCCAGCCGCGGCTTGGGCACGGTGACGACGGGCGCGAACTCCACCTCCAGGTTGATGTTCCTGCGCGCCCCCTTCCCCACCCCGTTCTCGGCCACGCAGTAGTACGTCCCGCGGTCCTCCTTGTGCACCGCCGCTATGTTCAGCACGTTGCCGCTGACAACATCATTACCTTCTTATTTGTTCTATTTTTATACCGTTATATCTACTAACAGACTTAAATAATACTCTGTTACATTTTGTCACATTAAATGTTAACAGGTCGAATTTCAAGAACGGGCAAATATGACGACGCACTGCAACTACAATTGTTCAGGGACGAATGATAGCAGTAAATGTATTGTATACATATACATTTTGTATATTGATTATTAAAAAAAAACTGTTCGTCCAAGAAGAGCCTCGTCATAGCCATTTATGATTTGTTGACTGTTAATTAGACAGCCAGCAGTCGTAACGGTCTCAAATCATTCTTATTATTGTTTCAGAAATTAAATCATACGATGACAGGAGATAGTTACCGATAAATGGACCCTCCCGTCGGTAGGATGGCGTTGTTCTCCCGACGCCAGGATATCTTGGGTGGAGGGAACCCTCCCGCGTGACACTCCATCTTAGCACCTGTACCAGTCGTAACATGACATACATGGAATATTATTTAATAATATCAAGGTTGACTCGTTTGTTAATAATCAAAATGTCAAATAATCAATGTTAATAATTCTTTCATCATTAGCTACATTTATTATATTTTTCACTTTGTCTTGATAGATTTAACAAATGATTTAAACATTCAGTTTAAATGTAACTGCTTCTCGCATCTTATTTTAATAAGATATTCCGAGCGGAGGGTATGTTAGTAGTTCATATTCCGTCCGTCTGTTACTCGCTTCCGAGATCAATATAAGATGCAGTTAATTCCGTATTTTATTAAACACAAAGTATCCTCACTCTCTCCCTCGCTGGCCACAATGGACCTGGTGGAGTTGTCGGAGATGATGGGTGGTCTCCGCACTTGCAGCTCCACCTCGGCCGTGATCTTGCTGTTAATGTTGATGATGACCTGGCACTGGTACCAGCCGGCGTCGGTTTCTTGGATGTCTTTTATCTGAAAGTATTGGGTACAGTCCATTATGATCTCCCTCTAGTTAATGACCTGGTTTTAATATTCCTAATAAAGATGACACTGCAATCCATTTCTCTAGTTATTATTCTAGTTATTGTAGATAATAATTTTTTTTCTTATTTAAATTATTATTCTGTGGTAGTCTTTTTCTTGAACACGATAGACTGATAGTTGATTTATAATTGAAATTTATAATAAATCCTGGTCCCATTTTAAGTATGACATAAGTGAAGATAAGTAACTTGTGGATACACTTTGTGGGAAGCCAGATTAAACTATCTAAAAACGATTTCAACCTCGGATTACAGATCAATTAAAACGTAAATCTTAATTTATATCAAAATATATTTACCGATAAAGTGTAGGTCGCTGAAGCCTCGTCATAACGCAGAGAAAACCTGGAGTCGCGAATGATGAGACCGGAGCTTATAGACAACGGAAGCGATTCGGTCGTTTTAAGACGGTCAAATTTAGACTGAAATAAAAAAAATATATATGTATAGGTTTTTTTTAATAACATAACTTCTGTAGATAATTTGTGTAGTGGAGTATTACAAACAAACTTAATTACACCCAGCCTGGGAACAACCTGCGGATGACAGAGAACTGTCTTGTTGGGCAAACTACGACCCCTTAGGTCAAAAGTCAGTTCACTGCATATGATTACTTAGATAATAATGCAAATCTTAATAAATATTGTACGGGTTTGCTTTTTATAATTGTTATAATACATATTTAAACCATGTCTATAATATTTAGGTCCTATTGGTAAGATCATTGTAAGTCAAATGCATGTATATTGTATTATGGAGTCAGCAGAATTAAAGTCAATTAGTCTTCATTATAAAGTGTTAACTAAAACTTTGCCCCATAATGATCACTGTTTCAAGCCAGTTACTATTGTTTTAGTTAGTTACTCCTTTTTTACAAGACATTTATTTAAACCAAGTGTATGTAAAATTTAGGATATATATTTTTTTTATTTGCTAAAAGAAAAAAGATGACAGCCCATTAATCAACTTCTTAAAGATGTCAGCCGATGCATATGTCACAGTAATATCACAATTTACAAGAGTTTTAGAGAATGGTGTATATTATTTTAATATTAAATATAAACCAAGAAGATGATCATGTTTAGTGTTCACTTTAGGTCAGTGAGTTAACATCAATCAATGACATTATGATCTTACCCCCTTAAGGGTAACCCCTTCATCTTATGATTAACAATCCGTGTATGAACACCTGTCATCATCATAATACATCTCCATATTAAAACACAATGGATGTTTCACAGTCATTAATAAATATGGATGTTGAGTTGTCTATTTTAATCAAAGACATGAAATGTCTAAATTCATGTCTAAGTTAACATACACATTCATGTAAAGATTAGATACATTAAGATTGTATACAATAAAAATCCTTCATATTAAATGTGTCTACGCCACTAGTGGTTTAGTTATGGTTTTCAATTAACACTATTATAACATAACATATATCGTAACATCACTACTCACCCACAGGACGGGATATTCCTGAGCATAATGCACAGAGCAGTCCAGATCCACTTGACTTCCAATGTCTCTTATCTGTTCCTGGGTTATGTGGGATATAGTCGGAGTTCTCTGGCTGCTAACTGTAAATAAATTGTAATTTGGTGTTATATTTAACTAAAGCGGCCTCTTATTCTTTCAGTTAATATTGTTTACATATAATTTTTATATTCAATTGAGTACTATTATTGTTTTTTTATTCTGTATGCTAAAACCCATAATTTAAGAAATAATTTTATTATGACTGGTTACGAATTATGAACAGTGAAGTTTTGTGGTTATAGCAATTATTAATATAAATATGTAGAAAATAACAAAAATCAAACTTATTTCAAAGTTGCCTTTAGCTCCTACAAGTTATAGACAAAGAAAATTATAAATGCAAAATGTTTATTTTGTAGATCTGTATTATTAAAAATTGAACTAGAGGTTTATCTATGTTTAGTGGGAGAATTACACCTCAGGGCTGGGCACTATCTAACCACGTATTCAAAGACGCGGCCAACGCTATAACTTCATAATGTATATCTATTTTATACAATGCTATTGCTGATACCTACATATAGTAATAAATTCGATTATAGGTTGAAACAACCCTTCTATCGGATTTTGTTTAATGATGCGTAAAAATCGATAAGCATCGAAAACATGCTTTTCCCGGCGTTTTAGTTATTTTTATTATTATGCATAATGAGTGATTTCTAGTGATCTCTAGGCTAGAAAAAAAATAAATTAAGCTTTTTTTATTATAAATGTAATTTAATGGCTATTTAAAATATATATTTATTTTTCTCGTTAAATAATACGCTGACTAGTTCAACAAAAGGTGGTAATATAAGTTAGACCTAAATAAACGAGTACTTTTGAATAGATTTTTAAAATGTCGGACGTACTTTTTCGTAGCAGAGCTAATGTACAGACATTTTTATCTTCTTTTGAGTATACAATGTAAAATCTATATTTATAATTTATAAAAAAAAGTTTAATAGGGTGTGTCGCTATACGTTACACCTCAACAAAACTAGTAAACATAGACAATATTATATTCCGATGTTAATTTAGCGGTTTAGTGGTTACTGAATATTTGGTGATATAAGAAGAAAATAATAGAAGCCTCTAAGTACTTTAGTAATAATTAAACTCACCATAGGTCGACATAAACCAAATAAGTGTTAAATATTTAAAAAGTAAGCACGCCATGGTGTAAACAATCACAACCACACCTCACGAAATACGAATCACTGTAAAAAAATACGTTTGAATGGGTTTCATTCTTTGTGCCTAGTAACGTTCCGTTTCAGAGCATCGTTAGTAAAAATAAACAAAATAAATTAAAAAACATATAATAATTTAATTACTTACTGTTTCATGAATAATATATTTAATTATATTCAGTTAGGTTAAACGCTTTTAATAATGTTGAAAAAAAGAATAGTCAGTAAAACAGCACATTACAATAAAATTTAACAATAGATGTCGCTGTAAAATATGTTTTTATTTTTGCATTTCAATACTTAAAAATTATTTTATAATTTTAAGTATTAATTACCTGCTCCAACTTCTAAGAATCTTCACACCACATTTTTGTGATTTTTGGACGCCATCTCATTCAAGGGTTATTTATTATTTGTTTATTAAAAAATTGGAAAATGTTATTAACTAAATGTTGTTAAATGTTATATGAAAAATGATTTGTTTTTATATTATTGTTGATCATTTATATCCCAATGCGGTTCTTATATTAGCTAATATTTAATCATTCAGTTTCTTCTTGTTTAAGGTATTTTACTAATATGTAAGGTTTTTTTGCAAAGAAAAGGCGATTTTGTTCCTTAAAGTTCCTTAGAGTTGTAAAGTATTCATCAGAAAAAAACAACATTAATGTATAAGTTATTTTCGATTTTTAAATTACAATATCTTTTAAAATAAATTTCCTTCCTTTATTCCAAGTTGGCGTGGCTTCCGTTAGCTTTCGCATAACTACTGTGAGATGATATTCTATTATACTTTTATCCCTTATCCTCGATCAGGTATGGAGAGGTCCGATTCTAAGCATTTTAACGAAATCTTTGGTTAAAATTAATAATAGGTATCTATATAGTATAGTGTGCTCGACTGTGATTGTGCTTTTAATGCCGTTGACTTTGATATCGCGATAAAAATATTGGATTGTCTTAATATATCTTAAATAACGATCGACTGATTTGACTGTTACACGAGTGGGCGACAACCGACACGTTTAAATCACATTATATGTGATTGATAGCACCGAAAATAGTACTAGTGTTCCTCAAGGTTTCGTGTTGGACCCTGTGAAATATCTAAGCGATACCCATGGCGCTTTGTTTTAAGTCGCGCTAAATGTCACTATATGTGGCTAACTTTTTAATGATTAGGCCGTCGAGATAAATAATCGATTTATTTAGTAAGAGTAGCCAGCTTAACTATTTTAATAACTTTTAAGTATATTACCACGAAGTTTTTAATTTTATTAAATTTGTTCAATGCCTCCCGGAGGGAACTCGCCGAGACCTACTATATTTAAAAGCCAGGACAGAACCTGTTAGTATTTAAGGAATAGTATTCCTTTTGGAATGGAAATGCGATATTTTATAGCTTGCGTTTTAGTTATAATAATGTTATTAACGTAATAATGATATGGAGTTAATTAGATAATCTATCTAAAATACTCCAGATTGGAGTTATCAGTATGGCCGTCATGACTGTTGACAACTTGTATAAAAAAAATAGATTACAGAATATGATAAAATATTATCATCGGGTACAGTTTGCACCTCTAAATATTGTTACATTAGGCAATTCAGATATTAAACTTACATAATGAATATTATCCGTAGGCAGGTTATAAAATAATAATAATTTAAAAAACTTAGGGATCTTGGAGTAACTATAGTTTAGAAAAATATTTTTTTGTTAAGTAAAATATTTTGTTTTTATTTTGGAAATTGCGATTGTTGCAGTCTTTTTCTGGTTTTCATACCATGAATTGTATAGTAATGGAACTTTGATAGGCCCAGAAATAATATGAGTTTCTGTGTAAAACAGGCGCTTACAAGAGTTAAGGTGGTAAAAATTTAAAAAACTTTACCATAATGTCTAAGAATAATAAAATACTGAACAATCCATCTTACATATCTTCTATACGAACTTTGTTCTGTTTCTTTGAAACGCAGACACAATTTGTCTATATAGTTGTTAGTTTGCTGCTGTTTGATGTCAATCTATCTGATATGGTATACTTTACATTTTGTCTTATTTTACACAACAGTAAATGTATCCTATGAACATAAGATAATGAATTCTATATTATTATGTAGACTGCCATTACAATAAAAATAATTAAATACATAAATAAACGATTTTTAATACTTTTATGTACTATGTATTAGTCTTATGTATTTCCCTTATTTACTTCCATTATATACTAGCCTTATGTACTCCCCTTATATATTTCCCTTATGCCCTAGTTTTATATACTTTCCTTACGTACTAGTCCTGTGTACTTTGCTTATATACTTCTTCTAGTCATAGGGGATTTTATGTGAAGCTGACAGGAAAAAAATACGAAATCTATTTGCTCAACGATGTTTATTTTTTTCAAGATCTTTAAAAATTATACTAATTAATATTTCAAAATAAATTTTCAATTCAATAAAAAATACAATGTAATATAAAATTTATATAAAACCGAAAGTAAAGGTTTTGAAGTAGTTTTTAAAAATGTTAATTAATTTTTAAGATAGATTAATGTACTCGTGCGTTGCACCGCGTGAGTGAGTGAGTTATGTAATGGTGTTATGGTTATTGCCAACCGAATCATGTGAGTTAAGAGGATGCTCGTCTTTATTAATATTTACTAGTTTATAACGATAATCTGTTTTAATTAAAGCATATATCTTTTTGGTTTCTGAAATAGTGACTGCAGAATCACATCTCAGTTGGACAACCTTCCCTTCACGTTGATTATCGTTGTTAACATTATTTATTTCAATGGTTTTGATATGGTATATAGTATAGGTATATGGTATCTTCTATAACATAAAAACATTATACGTAGTCAGCAGCGGCGTTAGGGCTACTGACACCCCGGGCAAAAATATTTAGGCGCCCACTTAAGGAAATCATTATCGAGTATTTATTTTTTGCTGAAATAAATCATCTGATTTATTTCAGCAAAAAATACGGCACATAGAGCACAGTATTGAGGGTACACAGCGCGGAAGGCAGAAAGCCAAGGCCCCAGACCTCAGCGCCCCCCAAATTTGGCGCCTTGGACCTTTATAAAAAAAATGCCATTTTTTATTTCTTCTGTTTAAGTTATCCAGTTCTTACTTTGTTACTTCAATAAAGTACTGGGTCATTCTTTCTATAATTTACCTATTTTTTCCAAAGGGCCACCAAATTGGCTGATTTTTTTTTCACAGTTTTCTCTACAAAAAAAGACGAAAAACATTTTTTCCCGATTTTTTTGTCGAATCCTGCGTTTTGTAATGTAATAATGATTTGATTTTTTGTCAAAAAAAGATAAATAAATTAACAAAAATGTTTATACCTATAAAAGTCAACAATAAATTCGTTCTGAATTTATTGTCAACAATGCTTTTTGTTTGTTTATGTTTGGACTTTAAAAAATACTGCGAAACCAGATAAAAAATGACCTTATTGTTTTTTTACCGATTAAAAGTGAAAAACTCACTATTTTACAAAAAAATCGATTTCTCAAATACTCCATCACCGATTTTAACGTTTCTAGCGTTAAAATTTTTGGGACATCTCAAACTAACTGTAAAAAAAATTCCAGCCATATCTTTGGGCAAGTTTTATTTTTGCGACTGTTTATTGTCAAATATTATGATTATTATCCAAGGTCTTTATATGATAAGTCAAGAAATTAATTAATCATCATTTTCAGTTCATTAGAATTAAAATATCTCAGTTAAAAACAATGAAAAATACCTTGAAATAAAAAAAAAATGATTCCAAGAAGCGCCACCTGGTGGTGAAATGAAAACATCAATATGTTTTGTTTTCACTATAACAAGTGCTAGTGAACATGTCTAAAAGAGGCCTGCGCCATTGGCCCTAGATGTGAAATTCAAACGCCCCCTGGTGGCGCTTCTTGGAATCATTTTTTGAAAACTTCAAGGTATTTTTCATTAATTATATACTGCTTGTGTATATACGAGTACATATCAGTGCCGTAACAAATGTTATATTTCATACATTCCTCGATCAGATATCCTCCAATGTTTTGAAGACGAGACAAGTCAAGACAATGTAGCAAAAATGTTTATTGACTTTTATACAGATATACCAAAATTTTAAAATATCTAAAGTATGTGTAAGTACATAGTGGTGAAATAAAGAAAATATTATTTACATTCAAAACAATATTTGTTAATTTAAATAATGCTTTGTTAATTTAAAGTGTCCTTGAAAGGATTTAATTACAGCTAATATGGTTCTATGTTTCAGTTTTAAGTTGCCACTCGGATAATACTAACTTAACTATAACATATAATTATTTTATATCAGAATACTGAAGCATAATTAAACAACTTGTGTTTTATTTTTGACTTCATTTATTTCGTTATTTATTTATATATTTCGTAATTTAATGGATGAATTTATATCTACTTTTCGGTCACTCAATCGACTCCTTAAGGTTTCAGATTCCACTAAAATATGTCATTAATACGTGCCACGTGTTGCGATCTCGCAGTCACACTCATCATTATACTGAATTATATTTAAGAGATTA
Organism: Melinaea menophilus ssp. n. AW-2005; assembly: GCA_918358695.1. Lineage (NCBI taxonomy): Eukaryota > Metazoa > Arthropoda > Insecta > Lepidoptera > Nymphalidae > Melinaea > Melinaea menophilus. The sequence continues at coordinate 19,525,449 of OU911038.1, forward strand.
AGATAATTTTAATAATTTAATGTTTACAGTGAGATAAGATACCATTTCATAAATAACAACCTAATAAAAAGTATACCTATATATATAAATCTGTTTGTATAAATGTTTTTAATAAACGTGTTTAAGTTCATAAAGATATATGATTTATTTCATGGGACGGAGGGTACTAGCGGACGATGCGGTTGAGGGTACGCGGTATCGTCCTATGGATATTTCCAAATATAAGAAGTTGTTAATAGATTAAAAATTGGTTGAGATGAAGAAAACTGGCCCGGGGCGAGAAAGGTGGGATTTTTTGGGTTTTTGATATCCATTTACAATTATATTTATATTTATGATATTAATTATTTCAATTTACGTTAGTACCAGTAAAACATTAACCTCAGCGGTTCGTTGAATGCGTAATAGACGACAATCACAACTCTTAACGATATCCACGGTCAGACAATTATTATTTTAATTTGAGAAACAGTCCGTTAGTGTATAGGTGTATCCGTGTGAGTATAAGAATATCTTTAAGAGTATGTTTTTATCTATAAAACCAAATATCTGATGCGTATTTTACAATTTAAAACAAAAGGCAGATCCAGTATTTATTTCAAGATAAAGTATCAGATGCTTTTAACAAAAACAAGTCAATAATAGTCAATAGCGACAATATTGACATTACGCAAGTGGAACTAATGTGACAATACCAAAGAGAAACGGTTATATTATATTGTTTTTTGTAATAGAGTCCCTACTAGTTGTCGACATGAGTGATGACACACAGGCTCGCTAACCGGAACAGTACACAATCGAGGTAAAGCAGCTGTAAAATGAAGAGTCGATTGCCCATTCCCTCTTTTCCTGCATTCAAATTTTCTTCGTCTCTTCTGTTCATTAGAGATAGTAAAACTAATGTAACCTGTGTCTATTAATTTCTATGGGCAATTATTGTCTTACTCCATCGCCTGGGTTATCTGATTTTTTCTCTTTATCCTAAATATATTTTGGTCAGAAATCATGGTACAAAATCACAAAAAATCCTATTTAATAATTTCTAAATTGTATTGATCAATTCATGGTCACCCTCATGTGATATTATGTAATGTCTTTATCATTTATCAATGTATTAAACGAACAACAGCAGTGATAAGAGACGGACGATTTGTAAGTATTTAATAATATTTATTTACGTCAAAAATATACTAAATAAAAAAAATACACTTACCAATTAGAATGAATTAAATACGGTCCGTAGTACCATTCGACCGCACGCTGACGTACGAGTAATTAATGCCTTCCACTTATTTGTGTTAAGTCTATAGAAAACGGGGGAAAATTTAAGTTCAGTTCTGTTTGGTCTTTGATGATTTTCAGCTGTTTTATGTTGGAGGTTGTCTTGCATATGCCCTTATTATTCCCAAAGGGTGACAGTCTATCTATTTGATTATTATTTTAGTATTTTTTGTTCAATGTTGTAAAAACGTTCAAAAAGATTTAAATAAGTTTCATTAGATTATTATTGATATAATAGTTTTTAATGGTCCCAAGATATAATGTTTATTTCCAAACAAATAGTAAAGCCATGCATTCAATTAAATAAATATATTTCAAAATCTCTTTCATAAACTATTAATTTGGAAGTAATGTGTTTTCATAAATCATACAAAATTTTATGATTAGCATGATTTGTCTGGAATTCTGCTCATAGAAGTGCATAAATATTTTGTACTCCAAAAAAGCGAAATATAAAAAGTTAATGTTTACCGGTACCCTAAAACAAATGACTGTCATTACCCTAGGGTAATTATTGTAATGTAGTTTATTAGTTATGATTAATATTTTAAATTGGTGTTTTATTAAACTAGTTTATTCCTAGACAATACTTAATCATGAAAGCTGTGGTGTTTGATGGCAAGACTCTCACCCTGAGGTATGAGGAGAGCTACCCCGTGCCGGAGATTGTAAACGACGACGACGTTATTGTTAAGGTTGAATTTTCTGGTGTCTGCGGAACTGATCTGCATATAATACAGGTAACATGTTTTGTTATATTGTTTGCGTTTATTTGCATTGGTTATTACAAACTGCCAGAAATTGATTACGTCGGAGGCAGATCTTTGTCTCAATTTATAAAGCTATCATCGCGGATAATTTTCTAAAATATATATATATATTTTTGGGAACTTAAGTAGTTTTCGTATAACGTTCTAAAATAAGTTGTAATAACTACTACTACTACTACTGCTACTTTACGAACACACTCGTACAGGTAGTACGAGTGTGTTCGTAAAGTAGTTTTTGCATGTTACCAAAAACGCCCAGGAGAAATTTCTCATAACTATTTTTAGTACAGAACTCCTAATTTCTTATGAAATTTATGTCTTATTTATATTTTAATAAGATATATATGATTATATCAGCACAGTATTAATATAATAATACGATCATTAAAATAATCATATGTACATAAATATAGCAACAATATGTTGGTGTAATGCTATAAGTACCAAATAAAACAATTGAAATTATAAACGCGGACAAGACAGATCTCTCCACACAGTGATCAGTGATCCAGTGATCCAGTTATCTTAAATTAAGCTACTCCCGTTAGTTTGATGTCCCTCAAAAGATTTTTCATATTCAATTCACCCTTATTGAGCTTTGGACTGACTGCGGTGAAAGTTCCGGAGAATACAAAACATGAAAGAGTCGTCAAGACATCCTTGAATAAATTTATAAATCCTTCAATTATCAAAGCATTCGTCATTATCATATTAATGGGTTACTTTAATTTTATGTGATGTCAAATTAGACCCGCATGCAATGACGACTTAGCAAATAAGATAGTGAATATAAGCTATTCATAATTAATGGTACAGAAAATTGTATATTTGTATTAAATGTATACTTTAATAATAATACTAGCGGTTCCCCGTGACGCTGTCCAAGACAGCAATGCAAGGTCACGCGTCAATTAGTTTAGAATTAGTGATAGAAGTTTGGACTCGGGCTGGTAACATCGTTATCATATCACTTCTGATAACTTTCTTAAAAAAAACGAATCGTGTATATATCACTTATGAAAATATATAATAATCAATATGAATCCTGTTGAACTTTGTTATAATATATCTATTTAAGGGGGAGTTCCCAGCATCCAAGGAACGCCCATTGCCGCTGGGTCACGAATTCAGTGGGACGGTGCATCAAGTAGGCAAGAAGTCAATATTTAAAGTGGGTCAGAAGGTTGTTGTGGATCCTAATCGGTAATATAATTGTATTTTATTTGTTCTCGTTTTTTATGGTCCCTAAATAATGAATTAAATATGATATCCTTGCTTACAGCGCCTGCAATCTTTGTAATTTCTGTCGTGACGGTAAATACCAGTACTGCCTGACCGCCGGTATCAACAGTACCATCGGTATATGGAGAGACGGGGGCTGGGCTGAGTATGTGAGGGCGCCCCAAGACCAAGTCTACGCGTTGCCTGATGAGATAACAACTGAACAAGGTCACTCAATCATACTAAACTTTATTCATGTTTTCAGTCAAATTATAATTATTTTATTATAATCTATTATGATGGAGATGGTTGTCTTTATGTCGGTTAATAATTAAAATTACCTAACTTATGCTTCGATCCTGCACTTGTTGATGATTTTTTTTGATATATTCATTTAAAATCATAATTGTATGTCAAATCTGTGAAATTCTAACCTTTTTTAAGGAGTAAGTAATAGAATCCTACTAATATAAGAGTAACATTCCAGCGGGATTGTGTGAGCCGTACTCCTGCGTGTCTCACGGCCTGGACCGCGCCAACCCGCTGGCCGTCGGCAGCCAGATACTAGTGGTGGGAGCTGGGATTATTGGTAAGCACAGCGACAGTCAGTTAATACTTACTGTGTATAAGTTAATAGTTACCTAATTAACTGAACTTCTACGTAGAACCGATAATAACAACTTTTCATTTAATACAAAGAGTCTCTACCCAAATATATTTTTTATTTTTTCGTCATGTAGTAGAACTTGTATTACTGGTACGTATATCTAAATATTTTTTTTAATTTGTGTCTGTTAAATTCTGTTTCTTTGTTTACTCATCATGACCAAACTACCTCTATTGTACATATTTGATTAATGGAGATTTTTTAACATATATTATAAAAATGTAAATGAAGTCGTCGGTAGCGGCTGGTTTATGAATGAATGTTTTCTCATTTGCTAATGATTTAATAAATATCTTAAACAAACCCGAGGACACACACATTGTAACTAAATCGTAATGATTGGACTGAAACCTATAACAACTGTCGCTTCCAATATTTGTAAGAGATCTTATAAACGATTCACTTGTTCTTTGTTTAATCTATTAAGACTTATCATTTATTAGTATCATAAACAGCAGAACTGTATTACTGTTTTAATATATATGTTAATAATAGTATTATCGAGTGAATATAATATTAAGAGTAGATACGGAAAACAACAACACGTGTAAGTTACAAGTTGTTATTTTACCCGCGTTCTTTGTAGAATCTTCTGTGTGATGATGGTACCACCACGGCCGTGTAGCTTGCATAAGAGCTGTTAACGATTACAGTTTAGCTGTACTAGTTAACCAACTATACACTATTACATTATGTCTAAAACAACTAAAAGTGTAGGTATTTTAGTTTATGATATTATTTACATTTCAGGTAACTTGTGGGTGACGGCACTACACCTGCAGGGTCACAGAGATGTCACGGTGTCAGAAATGAACAAAACCAGGCTGGATATTGTCAAGAAATTGGGTGAGAAAATAAATATGTGTTTAACTATATGGGTAAATAAAAAAATAATAAACGACAAGTACCTAGTCTACAACTTAAATAATACGAGCTCTGATTTTAATGGCCCTGTATATATGTATTATAATATTTTTTAATAATATAAATTGATTTATTTGTTAGACACCGGATACAGACTGATAACACCAGATGTTTTGGCTGCTGAGGAGAAACTTTACGATGTCATCGTCGACTGCACGGGTATGTGCAGGTCACCTGCAACACGACGACACGATACAGATAGACTAGTACTATTTTATATAAAGTATTTGACCGAACAAATCCTAAGAAAAAAAAATACAAATTATGACTAAAATAAAACACCATTTGTTAAAAATTTGCTTTTCTCTCTAATTAAAAATTTAAAACTACAGAATGTATTTTTTAATATGGAAAAATTCAACTATACTGCTTTACACCACCTATATATTATATTATTGTTATTAATGTAAATATTATTTTGAATACACTCCTTCAGGTGTTGGTAAGGTAATGGAAATCAATTTCAATTACCTCAAGCACGGGGGCAAGTACGTATTGTTCGGGTGCTGCCCGCCCACGCACCAGGCTTCGTAAGTTACCTCAGGCTATTAAAAAAATTATTTATAAAACCTTTTATGAACAGGTTTTTGAACTTATTATATTATATTTTGTTTCAGAGTAAATCCATACCAAATATACGATAAAGAGTTAACAGTTATTGGGGTCAAAATTAACCCCTTCAGCTTCCCAAAGGCCATAGGCTTACTGAAAGCTATGGGCAGCAGGTGAGACACTACTACTACTACTACTGTTACTACACAAATAAACAGATAACTAAACTTACATATCGATAGGTTAAAACATCTAAACCGATAAATTTAGATATTCGTACATCATAAATGGGAATCGAATCCGGAAATAACACAGCACAAATATGACATTTTATACTTATTTATAAAAATAATTAAATAAGTAATAATATTATTATATAACTTGATGTAAGAAATAAAATATTTTTAATTAATAGGTACCTGAACTATGAAAACTTGGGGGTCAAGACGTACCCCCTGTCAGGGTACGAAGAGGCGCTAACTGCTCTGAAGGCGGGCAGTATTTCTAAAGCTATATTCAAGATATAAATAAAATACGATTCCTTGTGAATAAAATGTTGATATCATCATGTGTTCTCATTGTGTGTACATCTCCAGGGACCAAAGAGTCATTTTAGGGATTAGTTTCTTATTGTCTTACTCCATCGCCTGGGTTATCTGATTTTTTCTCTTTATCCTAAATATATTTTGGTCAGAAATCATGGTACAAAATCACAAAAAATCCTATTTAATAATTTCTAAATTGTATTGATCAATTCATGGTCACCCTCATGTGATATTATGTAATGTCTTTATCATTTATCAATGTATTAAACGAACAACAGCAGTGATAAGAGACGGACGATTTGTAAGTATTTAATAATATTTATTTACGTCAAAAATATACTAAATAAAAAAAATACACTTACCAATTAGAATGAATTAAATACGGTCCGTAGTACCATTCGACCGCACGCTGACGTACGAGTAATTAATGCCTTCCACTTATTTGTGTTAAGTCTATAGAAAACGGGGGAAAATTTAAGTTCAGTTCTGTTTGGTCTTTGATGATTTTCAGCTGTTTTATGTTGGAGGTTGTCTTGCATATGCCCTTATTATTCCCAAAGGGTGACAGTCTATCTATTTGATTATTATTTTAGTATTTTTTGTTCAATGTTGTAAAAACGTTCAAAAAGATTTAAATAAGTTTCATTAGATTATTATTGATATAATAGTTTTTAATGGTCCCAAGATATAATGTTTATTTCCAAACAAATAGTAAAGCCATGCATTCAATTAAATAAATATATTTCAAAATCTCTTTCATAAACTATTAATTTGGAAGTAATGTGTTTTCATAAATCATACAAAATTTTATGATTAGCATGATTTGTCTGGAATTCTGCTCATAGAAGTGCATAAATATTTTGTACTCCAAAAAAGCGAAATATAAAAAGTTAATGTTTACCGGTACCCTAAAACAAATGACTGTCATTACCCTAGGGTAATTATTGTAATGTAGTTTATTAGTTATGATTAATATTTTAAATTGGTGTTTTATTAAACTAGTTTATTCCTAGACAATACTTAATCATGAAAGCTGTGGTGTTTGATGGCAAGACTCTCACCCTGAGGTATGAGGAGAGCTACCCCGTGCCGGAGATTGTAAACGACGACGACGTTATTGTTAAGGTTGAATTTTCTGGTGTCTGCGGAACTGATCTGCATATAATACAGGTAACATGTTTTGTTATATTGTTTGCGTTTATTTGCATTGGTTATTACAAACTGCCAGAAATTGATTACGTCGGAGGCAGATCTTTGTCTCAATTTATAAAGCTATCATCGCGGATAATTTTCTAAAATATATATATATATTTTTGGGAACTTAAGTAGTTTTCGTATAACGTTCTAAAATAAGTTGTAATAACTACTACTACTACTACTGCTCCTTTACGAACACACTCGTACAGGTAGTACGAGTGTGTTCGTAAAGTAGTTTTTGCATGTTACCAAAAACGCCCAGGAGAAATTTCTCATAACTATTTTTAGTACAGAACTCCTAATTTCTTATGAAATTTATGTCTTATTTATATTTTAATAAGATATATATGATTATATCAGCACAGTATTAATATAATAATACGATCATTAAAATAATCATATGTACATAAATATAGCAACAATATGTTGGTGTAATGCTATAAGTACCAAATAAAACAATTGAAATTATAAACGCGGACAAGACAGATCTCTCCACACAGTGATCAGTGATCCAGTGATCCAGTTATCTTAAATTAAGCTACTCCCGTTAGTTTGATGTCCCTCAAAAGATTTTTCATATTCAATTCACCCTTATTGAGCTTTGGACTGACTGCGGTGAAAGTTCCGGAGAATACAAAACATGAAAGAGTCGTCAAGACATCCTTGAATAAATTTATAAATCCTTCAATTATCAAAGCATTCGTCATTATCATATTAATGGGTTACTTTAATTTTATGTGATGTCAAATTAGACCCGCATGCAATGACGACTTAGCAAATAAGATAGTGAATATAAGCTATTCATAATTAATGGTACAGAAAATTGTATATTTGTATTAAATGTATACTTTAATAATAATACTAGCGGTTCCCCGTGACGCTGTCCAAGACAGCAATGCAAGGTCACGCGTCAATTAGTTTAGAATTAGTGATAGAAGTTTGGACTCGGGCTGGTAACATCGTTATCATATCACTTCTGATAACTTTCTTAAAAAAAACGAATCGTGTATATATCACTTATGAAAATATATAATAATCAATATGAATCCTGTTGAACTTTGTTATAATATATCTATTTAAGGGGGAGTTCCCAGCATCCAAGGAACGCCCATTGCCGCTGGGTCACGAATTCAGTGGGACGGTGCATCAAGTAGGCAAGAAGTCAATATTTAAAGTGGGTCAGAAGGTTGTTGTGGATCCTAATCGGTAATATAATTGTATTTTATTTGTTCTCGTTTTTTATGGTCCCTAAATAATGAATTAAATATGATATCCTTGCTTACAGCGCCTGCAATCTTTGTAATTTCTGTCGTGACGGTAAATACCAGTACTGCCTGACCGCCGGTATCAACAGTACCATCGGTATATGGAGAGACGGGGGCTGGGCTGAGTATGTGAGGGCGCCCCAAGACCAAGTCTACGCGTTGCCTGATGAGATAACAACTGAACAAGGTCACTCAATCATACTAAACTTTATTCATGTTTTCAGTCAAATTATAATTATTTTATTATAATCTATTATGATGGAGATGGTTGTCTTTATGTCGGTTAATAATTAAAATTACCTAACTTATGCTTCGATCCTGCACTTGTTGATGATTTTTTTTGATATATTCATTTAAAATCATAATTGTATGTCAAATCTGTGAAATTCTAACCTTTTTTAAGGAGTAAGTAATAGAATCCTACTAATATAAGAGTAACATTCCAGCGGGATTGTGTGAGCCGTACTCCTGCGTGTCTCACGGCCTGGACCGCGCCAACCCGCTGGCCGTCGGCAGCCAGATACTAGTGGTGGGAGCTGGGATTATTGGTAAGCACAGCGACAGTCAGTTAATACTTACTGTGTATAAGTTAATAGTTACCTAATTAACTGAACTTCTACGTAGAACCGATAATAACAACTTTTCATTTAATACAAAGAGTCTCTACCCAAATATATTTTTTATTTTTTCGTCATGTAGTAGAACTTGTATTACTGGTACGTATATCTAAATATTTTTTTTAATTTGTGTCTGTTAAATTCTGTTTCTTTGTTTACTCATCATGACCAAACTACCTCTATTGTACATATTTGATTAATGGAGATTTTTTAACATATATTATAAAAATGTAAATGAAGTCGTCGGTAGCGGCTGGTTTATGAATGAATGTTTTCTCATTTGCTAATGATTTAATAAATATCTTAAACAAACCCGAGGACACACACATTGTAACTAAATCGTAATGATTGGACTGAAACCTATAACAACTGTCGCTTCCAATATTTGTAAGAGATCTTATAAACGATTCACTTGTTCTTTGTTTAATCTATTAAGACTTATCATTTATTAGTATCATAAACAGCAGAACTGTATTACTGTTTTAATATATATGTTAATAATAGTATTATCGAGTGAATATAATATTAAGAGTAGATACGGAAAACAACAACACGTGTAAGTTACAAGTTGTTATTTTACCCGCTGCTGGGATCATTAGCAACATCTCCTAGGAAAGTAGTTCTTTGTAGAATCTTCTGTGTGATGATGGTACCACCACGGCCGTGCAGCTTGCATAAGAGCTGTTAACGATTACAGTTTAGCTGTACTAGTCAACCAACTATACACTATTACATTATGTCTGAAATAAATAAAAGTGTAGGTATTTTAGTTCATGATATTATTTGCATATCAGGTAACTTGTGGGTGACGGCACTACACCTGCAGGGTCACAGAGATGTCACGGTGTCAGAAATGAACAAAACCAGGCTGGATATTGTCAAGAAATTGGGTGAGAAAATAAATATGTGTTTAACTGTATGGGTAAATAAAAAAATAATAAACGACAAGTACCTAGTCTACAACTTAAATAATACGAGCTCTGATTTTAATGGCCCTGTATATATGTATTATTATAATATTTTTTTAATAATATAAATTGATCTATTTGTTAGACACCGGATACAGACTGATAACACCAGATGTTTTGGCTGCTGAGGAGAAACTTTACGATGTCATCGTCGATTGCACGGGTATGTGCAGGTCACCTGCAACACGACGACACGATACAGATAGACTAGTACTATTTTATATAAAGTATTTGACCGAACAAATTCTAAGAAAAAAAAATCAAATTATGATTAAAATAAAACACCATTTGTTGGAAATTTGCTTTTCTCTCTAATTAAAAATTTAAAACTACAGAATGTATTTATTAATACGGAAAAATTCAACTATACTGCTTTACACCACCTATATATTATATTATTGTTATTAATGTAAATATTATTTTGAATACACTCCCTCAGGTGTTGGCAAGGTAATGGAAATCAATTTCAATTACCTCAAGCACGGGGGCAAGTACGTACTGTTCGGGTGCTGCCCGCCCACGCACCAGGCTTCGTAAGCTACCTCAGGCTATTAAAAAATTTATTTATAAAACCTTTTATGAACAGGTTTTTGAACTTATTATATTATATATTGTTACAGAGTAAATCCATACCAAATATACGATAAAGAGTTAACAGTTATTGGGGTCAAAATTAACCCCTTCAGCTTCCCAAAGGCCATAGGCTTACTGAAAGCTATGGGCAGCCGGTGAGAATATTACTACTACTACTACTGTTACTACACAAATAAACAGATAACTAAACTAACCTAAACATATCGATAGATTGAAACATCTAAACCGATAAATTTAGATATTCGTATATCATAAATGGGAATCGAATCCGGAAATAACACAGCACAAATATGACATTTTATACTTATTTATAAAAATAATTAAATAAGTAATAATATTATTATATAACTTGATGTAAAAAATAAAATATTTATAATTAATAGGTACCTGAACTATGAAAACTTGGGGGTCAAGACGTACCCCCTGTCAGGGTACGAAGAGGCGCTAACTGCTCTGAAGGCGGGCAGTATTTCTAAAGCTATATTCAAGATATAAATAAAATATGATTCTTTGCGAATAAAATGTTGATATCATCATGTGTTCTCATTGTGTGTACACCTCCAGGGATCAAAGAGTCATTTTAGGGATTAGTTTCTTGTTAACTTTTTAATGAGGTTTTCTAAAATGTCAGACAGTATATAATCAGAAAATAAAATTGATAGTTTTTTTATTGAAGTACAAAATATATTTCACGGAAAAAAAAGTTTATTGAGCGAAGCGAACGAAGTGAGCGGAGCGTTTTACTGGAGACTTTTTGCATTCTTTGTCACGAATTGGCTCAAAAACTACTTGACGGAAAATTATGAAACTTTGTAATCAAAAAGACACACATTAGGTGACGGTTTTAAAAAAAAATTTTGAAAAATATCCTCAAAAAATTTTTTTTTTTTAATGGCATGTCAAAAAACTGATATCCCATTGAAATTAATGGGAAACGAGGACTCAATACACTGGGCTCGCTTCGCTCAATATGCAAACGGCATCCGAGATTTCGCGAGCGCAGCGAGTCGAAATTGAGGGTTTGTTGGCGCCCCTAGTTTATTTGGTGAATAAAGCCACGGGCCAGCGCTAGTGAGCGACACCGCGATAAGTACTATGTATGGAAAATTTCCAAGTAACAAGCTGTGACCCTCATACGGACATTCATTTTATAGACTAATTTACATTAAAATAAGATTAATGACATACTCCATAACGGATCAAATAGCGGTTCAAACTATGTCATATTTTTACGCTCGTTAAGAACATTACTATCCATACAGTGTCGAAGGATTGAGTTAATATTTAATATTATTGTGTTATTTAAAGTAATAGTACAAAAATATTTATATAACGTCAAATTCTCGTTACCCTTCTCTTAAGGAATCTGAGAAACAAACAGACCTTAAATATACGACATATTACACATGTCAGACACGGGCGACCGCGGGAGGAGCGCGCAATGCGAGTTCGGAACACACCCTGGAACAGAACACTTTTAAATACTTTGCTATATTTATCAAGACTTCAAATATTATTTTTAATGATTGTATTATATATGATATGTATTTTTATTAAACCAAAACAAGCTCTTCGACTTTATACTGCTATAGATTATATTTAAACGCGTCCACGTGGGCGTGACAATAGCATTAATAGAACTGTTACTACTGACACACTGACATTTACTCACACACCTGCACCCCGTGGGCACTCTGTCTCTGTCTGTCAGTCTGTGTGTGTGTGTGTGTGTGTGTGTGTGTGTGCAATGAAAGTTTTGTATTCACAAAAGTCGAGCTGCACTTCATGTTACAGGATCTTTATTTTGATTACTACGTAAATAAGATAATCACTATTTTGGCTTATATATAGACTTACAAGCGCATATATAGGACAAGGTAGGTAATATAATAAAGATGTTTGTATCATTTTTGATATTCAACAAACAAAAAATAAAAATATTTATTGTAAATAATTAATTTTAATTCAGTTTTGCACAGTTTATATCAAAATAATGGACTCGCGTAAGTCGGAACGAAACTTGTATTTATTTTTAAGTCGTACTTTTATCACTGAAGGTTTTTGACTATTAGTCGACACTCGGAGGACGACTCAACTATATTAATGTACTGTTAAGGTAATAAGTAATGTCTATCTTTAAAAGGGTCGAGCGGAGATGAACCGAAGTAAATTATAAATAAGATAAACTAAATCAAAGTACGGTTAGCCAAGTAACAGTTCGTCTATAATTAATTCAAAATATTTTCTTTCCGTTACAAGGAAAACGATGACACACTTTATTTATTATGTTAAATACGTTCTGATTCATACAATGACATTTCGTTAATATTTAACTGTACCGAGATCAGATCTCACCATGCGGGGCGGTGCGCTCAACCACGGGCGCCATACGTACACATACATACAATTATATCATAACAATATATATATATATATATAAAGATTTTAGGTTAATAATATTTAAGCTTCTTGTCCACCTAAGACTTTGGTCCAACTTTTTATTGAAATTTCACATCCTATCTGTTTCCTTTATCTGTTATTGAAATCTCACTGTTAATTTAAATATATGTAACTTTCTCTGAGACAAAATATATAAATAATAAAACTAAATAAACTGAACCAACAGTTGAGTATCTCTGATCGTATCCTCTTACGATGAAGCGTTTAAAGGTGACATGAATTCCATTACTATTAAATTGACCGCCGCTAATAATATTACCTTCAAATTAATTTAACTATAATATCTATCTTACAGACGATACCTCTAATGTTTTGTTATTTTCTTCAAATAAAGTAACTCTTTCAATCATTATCCAGTAATTTATGTTGCATAATTATAATAATAATTATAAGTACATTGTAATGTTAATGAGCGGGCTCTGGTTTAAAGTAATGCGTGTGTGCGTGCGAGTACATCATAATATACGAGCAGGTTGTAGACAATTTGTAGGTATTTCTATAATATACAGATCTTCAACTTAATTACAAATAATTTCAAGGATGTGCATTACAGACATCGGTAACGCCATTTTGAAGCTACTGCGTATTGCAGTAACCGTGTTTGGGCCCGTACCGTCAACGGAAACATTCATGGTTATTATTATATTACAACTTTTTATTATATTTTTTAGGTAATTTCATTTGAAATAAAACCCAATTGTTGTATTGATGGTTGCAAAATTATATTAAAATTCATTTAACATGTGTTTATATAAATATTCAACATTTATAATTGATTTAATCACTTCATTGTCGGCTTGTACGCGTCCCTCTGTCGGGCGAAGATCTTCTTGAAACTATAGAAAGAGTGGAGAGTGGAGAACTGTACCCAGCGCTGCGCCGCTACACTACCACTACACTACCACTACACTACCACCACTGGTGATTTACATATAATATCTTAAATTCGCTTATCACATGGAGGTTTTCTCACTGGTGTTTCTCGCTTTACAAAAACATTTTTGGTTTTACTGGGAATCAACCTGAACCTGGACCCGTTTAAGATTAGCACTGGCACTTCTCTAGATGGTCTTCGGCGGAATATACCTTTATTATAAAATTGGTAGTAGTGTTATTGTTTTGCGGACGGTGCCGCCCGTCCTTGCTCATAAACACTGATTATGGGTCAAAGTTACAGATAAAATGCAAATCAAATACAATGCGAGTGAAAATGGAGCGACGTTAAGGCGCTGCTCTTTTATGTTTATTTATTTGCTTTATTTTAATTAATTAATATATTAAATACCAAAGTTATCTTCTTTTAATTTTGATTTTGGATTTATCATTTTAATCTCCTTATTTATTATATATATATAATTAAGGGAATTGGATGGAAAACAAGCAAAGGGCTGTTTAATACTGTCGGAAGTGTACAGCTACCCCCCCTCAGGTGCTGACATGTTGCAAAATGACATCTCGCCCTTGAGGACAAGGCTATCCTCGGGAAGGGAAATAGGACAAATAGAGTTTTGGGAATGCTTCCGAACACCTTCTACAAACATTATAGTGGCCGATAAATTTATACCTAACTAGACCACACCATAGCCCTTATTAATAAAAAATACTACGTCTAACACTAAATTACCATAAATATCATAAAAACACATGACCTTGGTTCCAATGTGTGTGTGTGTGTGTGTGTGTGTGTATGGCGTTACAACGGATAATGGTGTCAAATAGAAATAAGTTTTTTTGTATATAATATGGATATTTTAAGAAAAAATACAAAAATTTCAATAGAAATTAATAATCTGTCACTCTCAAATCAATAAAACATGGCGGCCAATCACAATGTATCTCATTTAATGCATAATACACATAAATGTCAAAACGTTTCCGATCGTGCCGTAACAATTGATTTTGTATGAACAAAAGATGCATCTTGAGATCATTCTGACCCACTTACACACACACACACACACACACACGAACACACACACTCACACACACATACAAACCTTTGTGAATTTAAAAAAATAAAACCATGTTCAATCGTCATTCGGTTTTCGTTTGGTATATCGTGTGCACGTCTCCAATAAAAAAAAAAACCATCGATTTTAGTATAACATATTTAAATATGTTTAAAATCAATAAATACAATTAATAACCAAATAGATATAGAAAAAAAATCTCTTAGATAAAAAGTGTATTTTTTGTGATAGATAAAAAAAATGTATTTAATATTGTACCTCCTCTATTTAACTCACCTGTGCACAGCCGATATGTACACAAATCGTATAAGTCACATGGAATATTACAAAAATAAAACGCGTCCAGCCAAATCCTTCAGCAGCTTTTCAACGAACTATTTCAATCAGTTGCCTAAGCCGGGGAAGGAGAGAGTGCAGTGCGGCACGAGAACTGTGGACTACACCCTGAGGAGGGGCAAGATTGTGGGGGGATCCGAAGCTCCCTATGGAGCATTTCCTTGGCAGGTGAGTTTTGAAAATTATATTGTATTTCACTTCAAAAGACATCGTGTAAGAGTCATATTCGTTCGTTTATTTTTATCGACAAAAACTAGTCTCACCTTTCTATTACAACGCCTCGTCCTGCCTGAAGAGTCCAAATTTCAGGTCTTTATAGTATTAGTAGAGATCTTGAAGCCAGGTTATGCTTACTTAAATTTACATTTAGCCGAAATAACGAAACAATTCTCATGGACACGAAGGCTCAGTTGGAAGTGTGACTGAACCAGTATTCTGAAGGCTGCAGGTTCGAGGCCTGCTGATGTGGATGTATATTTACGTTTATATTTTGATTTACAAGTCAATCGTAAACAACGTTGTCGTAACGTGAATATTTTCAAGACTGGTAGTTTATTTTTTATTGTTTTGTAAAAATTAGCAATACATTACAAATAAAGTTGATGTGTCTGACTTTATATATCTTTGATTCACAAATATACATTTATCTGTCAGTCATCTGGGCCGATGTTCATGAACTGATTTCGTAATACACATATGATTTGAAGGTCTGAGTGTAATCGCACTAGACTGTCCTTTAATAATAATATCGGCCGCTAAACGAGGTATATTTTATTAACTTGGTCGTTACTTGTAAGTTGTAAATATTATATTTTAATACACCAATTTCGTTATAACTTTCATATTCATTGTAAGTTTTATGTTTTAATCTGATTCCAAGTAATTAATTATATTGGCAATATATATATATTTTTTTATCATTATCAAAACTGATATCTTTTTATTGGTATTTTTATACAAATGAGGATAAATGTTTGCTAAACGTTTTGATCTGTATTATTAATTACTGCACGAAGTCATCAAGTTCCATCAGACTGCGATTAATATTGCATCCGATTCTTAAAGGTCGGAGTACGTTATAATTTGAAATATATATTATTAATTTACTATAAAATCAAGTACAAGTAATTAAAAATACCATACGGCATGTTTCTTTTTGTTGCTTCATTAACTTACGTAATGCTTGAAACGTCTTCAATGAACGAAAACATCATTAAAATATTACACAACATAAATATGTATCGTTAATCGTCAAAACCCAATACAAATGAAAGCCGCGGCCCGCGAGGCGCGAAAATTAACGAAAATGTCAATCCTGACGTGACGCCATGTTGCAACGTTTTGAAATGAGTAATTAACTTTCACTTTCTTTGTGAAGAGGTTACAACAATAAGGTGTGATGTGTGTCTAGTTCAGTACAGTGTGGAAGCTGCCTACTTAAACGCTTTGTGCTTTTAAACGTCTGTACAAATACCAACTAAACAATCCAATAACTGATACGCAACTTATTTCTTAGGTATTTTTTACGAAAAGTACGTTATTTCTTTTTACTGAAATGTAAATTTTTAGGGATAAAAGAAGAAATCTTATAATTTTCTTTGTTGCGGTATGTCATATAATAATAATAGTAACAGTTTGGTTTTAATTAAATTTATAAAGATATAATAAAACGGCATAATTCCGGTTGTACGGCACTGTGGGAGTCTATAGGTACAGAGCGAGCAGGAACCTCAAAGTATGCTGTTAAAAATACTGCATTTCTTTACTATTTTAACGCATTGATAGTTTAGTTACTTAAATGTGACAATAAATGAATTTCCAACAAGTGTATGACTCTTTAGTGAGTTGTGAATGAATTTAATAAATTCCAGGTGGAAATACAAATGCTGGATACAGATAAGCTGACGTTCGAGCACCACTGCGGGGGCGCTGTGATCGCGGAGAGACTCGTGGTGTCTGCGGCTCATTGCTTTGATAAAGTATGTCTAAGATGTGAGATTTCTTTGGGTAACAAAAATATTATAGGTAGATTGGCCGGTTTTTTTAATAATAATTATAGTTTATTGACTTAATAAATATTTTTTTATCATTGTTATAATTGTAACGATTTATATCTGTAAATAGTGGTATAGAAGTAGTTTAATGGCTGATACATTGAAAAAGCTAGCCCTCAAGAAATGCAATATTTCAGGTTGAGGTTCTTTGAGTCTTGTCCTTGATGAAGATTTTAAATTCTCTATTTATTATAATATATCCTGACTAATTCCAGCAACCTCTACAACTGGACCACATCAGACTGCTGGTTGGCGAGCATCGACTGAAGATGCAGGACAAGCACGAGAACAGGTTCCTGGTGGAAAAAGTGGTTCCTCATCCTGAGTTCCGCAAAAGTACGTTTTAATTTTAATAGTTAATAAAAAAATGCAATTATGTGTATTCATATAATAATTCTGTAACAGATCGCCGTCTGTACATAGCAGATATTTAAAAGAAATTATTACGAGGGTCTTTTCTTTAGTAAAGAATGGAACTGAAAACATTTTTTTTTTGAATTTTTATCTATTTTTCTGTGCGTTTATGTAAGCTGACCTCTGACGCGTCGTACCCGATTTGAACGAGTGATGTATTGACCTTTAAAAAAAAACTTGTTAAGAAACTATTTTGTTGAATTGCATCAAATCATAGCAATTCTGTGGCCAAAATAAACAAATTAAGCGCGAACCGAGTGACGGGCAGAGCTAGTCCTATGAATTTGATTAAATAGTGTTGTTTCCTTTTGTCTTACAATGATATTTATATAAACCTGGGTTTTAGGAAATGACTCAGTAAAGTAACACAAAAAATGAGACAGCAATTATGTTCAACGAAAGTGAGCAAACCCCTCGCATGGGGCGAGTGAGTGCACTAGACTGCACTAGTGTGCACTCAACGCAGTCTGAACGAGATTCAACCCCTTTGCATTTCCTCTGTACCTACCATATATTCTTTGTATAGTAAAAATAATATTGTCTAAAAAATAAAAATGTTATTTATCTCACCCAGTACATTAGGAATGACTTTTTAAATAAATTATCTATGACCCATGTAACTTATAACTTGTTATTTTTATATTACATGTTTGTGTTAAGCCATGTCCCTCGTGGACGGGGGGGGGGGGGGGGATTTACGCAGGAAACAGGTAGTTTATCTATAAATATATATTTCCAGATGGCCCTCACAGCAATGACATAGCCATGGTTCTGGTCTCCAAGTCTGGCGTGCAGTTCAATTCCCATGTTCGACCCATTTGTCTCCCAGATAATGCCGATACCAGTGGGAGATGGTGCGCAGTTAGCGGTTGGGGATACCAGGCTGGTATGAATAAAAAAAGCTATCTATTTAGAAATTGTTGGTTGTTGGTCACAATTTAATAATATTTCATACCGATTACACAAACATCGTTCATCGTCTATCGTTTGCTAAAGAGATTCATCTATGTTTATCCGCTGTCTGTATTAATTGGTGATTACTTACTCATTCAAACCCGTATGCAATTATAATAAAGCTGTGTGATGTTTTATTGTTTGAACTAGCCGATGTTAGAAGCTATAATTCGGGTTGGAAAATATATTATTATTTTTGATAGCCCATTTATTGAGGAAGGTTAAATAACATCACACTACCACTATTACAATTAGAATAGTATAATTACCTGATACACGCAGCAAATGCCCATAATACTATATCTTTCCCGAATTTGATCAGTAGTTCTGAACTGATGTGTCGAATGTGAAGTCTCTCAGCAGAATGCGGACGAAGTAGGAAACAATAGTTAGTTACAATCTAATTTCTTTCCACAGAGGGGACTGAGAATTTCTCTCCAGTGCTCCGCGCGGCCGCGGTGCCGGTGTTGGACCTCGCCACCTGCCGCAGAGACAAAGTGCTCGGCAGCTGCCAGCAGACCATATTGGACTCTATGATATGTGCAGGTGGGTGGAGAATTGATTGATTGAGCTGTACCATGATATATATAGATGCACGATGTTAGAAAAAGTATTACAAAAAGTTTTCATAACAAGGTTAATATCAAATTAGGAAAAAATTTAGAGAGAACATCGCACCCACTACAAAAGAGCAGATGATTTTGAAACGGCTGACATATTTATAAAGTCTTTTCGAGTCTGAATCAATAAAATATAAACCTATCAAACAAAAAAAAATCAATAAAAATCTGTTAAATCGTTTGGGAGGTACTTATAAGTATTAATAATGTTACTGGTCCAGGCGCGTTATCGGGTGGAGCGGACGCGTGCAAGGGAGACTCGGGCGGGCCGCTGGCGTGCTCGGGGCGGCGCTGGCAGCTGGCGGGGGTGGTGTCGTGGGGCGCGGGGTGCGGGCGGCGAGGGCGGCCCGGGGTCTACACCAGGGTAGCCTTTTACGTGGACTGGCTCAAGAGCACGGCGGCCGCACTCGGACAGAGAATTGCTTAGACATTGCGTATTCAAGCGTTTGTTACATTTTGGGGTATCGATAGTGATTACCCTTAGAGTATTATTGATAGGATTTCTATATATTTTGAGTATAGCAAAATGTGACATCAGTGAAATTGCTATTCAGTATTTATAATTAATGTTACCTATAACGCCAAAGATTATTAGATTACCTTAATGTAATTAATGATATTGCAGTAAATTATTATTTATTGAATGTTAACAGAATAATTAATTAGATTAGTTTAGACTTAATTTAAGACCTGCAGGGCTAATGTTTAATAAAATTTAATAAATTACTTAAAATTCTTCAAATGTTTTTTTTTCAAGTCTGATGAAATATTTATCTATCGCCGGTGTGCGTCAGTGGTGTGTGGGCAGCACACACAGCACACACAGCACACAAGTCTATGACAAATTATCTCACATCTTTAAAATATTAGTCAATATTAAAAAGTTACTACACAATGAGTGTTATAGATGAGAAGCAGAGTTCTTAAAGAAACAGAAGTACTGCCAGCGGATAATCTAAAAGGAAGGTATTTTTTAATTTATATCTACAGTATCCGAAAGATTTCATATTTTTACATGCATTAAGCAAGTCTGTGTTATTTTTAAGATTTTTTGACATAAACAAAAAAACTTTATCAACGAGTATGTATTCATAAGATGATAAATGTTGTTATATATGTGAGTTTACACTTTGTATTTCTAGTTTTTGAATAAGTGACATTTTATTGCAATAGGTGACTCCTGCGGTATTCATTACTGAAGAGTTTTACAATATTTATTCACTTCTTGTACACGTTTTTGAAAACAGAACGTTTCCTTCAGCAAAGTATCAAATAAACAGTTAACGGTCGCAGGTGCAGTTACTCGTACATACGCAACTAGAAAACAATAAATTACGAATATATCACGGGTACTTCAATGACGTAAATATTGAGGAATGTGATGTGATAAAATATTTATATAACATGTTACATTTACCTCTGAGTGTGTACAGGTAGGTAGGTAGGTATAAACAACTCCTTCCTTTGCCTCGATCGACTTCCGCAAAACCTAAATACAAATAAACGGCTCAAACGGCCGATACGGAGGTCGGAGGTCGCTTGTTTTATCTTTCATTATTACGTAAAAGTTGTTTAAAACTTCTTTGATCCTATTTATCTTATATTTTTATAATAGTTGACTATGTAAGTTAATGGTTTATTTGTGTGCAATAATTCAAACATTTCAGCGTGGATAACGGACAAACATGAGTAACATATGTAACAGACATTATTTAATATAATACATAATAGTAAAGCTTAAAAATAAATAATCCTATATCAATACTCACCCAAATAGTCGGTGATTGCTTTTACCCAAAAGTAGTAAGTAGTACTCGTATAATAACCCGGATGCAGGATTTGGATGGATGCTGCAACAGAAACACGTGAGAATCTCGGTAGTGAGAGGTGTCAGGACTTACTATATAGAGTCTGATGATACTATTGTGGAAATAGAACTCTTTAGAAAATGAAGAATAACATAAGACTTCATTACTCACAGTAACAATGTGGGTGATGTGGTGGCAATAACAACTTTTGAAAATAAATTTATTTTATAGTCTTCTTGGCATTGGAAATAAATATATAATCGTAATATTTAATATATTATTATATAAACGTAGTAAATTCGATAATTTGGTTTGACTTCCCGCTTACATATCTATTGTGCCCTTTGCCCAAAGGTTGTTTTAAAAATCGCTGTCGGTGATTAGACCACGTGCACACGTGGGCGGATCGATGGTCTATAATATTTAAATAACATTTTATATTAAGACAAATTTAATATTTATATTAAGGCAATTTAAACGCAATGTTTGCACTGATTGTGAGAAAAATAGAGTCGGCATAATTAATGCAAATATTATTACATTATTATAGGAGTGCCAACTGTAAAATAGCTCAATAAAATTATGCTATTTTAATTTCGATTATTTTTTATACCTTAAAATAAATCACATTTTATTATACTCTATTGTATAATTTAGAAGTTTCTGTTAAGTACAATAGTGGTACAACTTTAATGTTTTGAAAATATTATTTCAAATATCATTGATTTAAAAATTATACTCCGTCTGACTTTCAGTTACATATATACTTGTATATATGTAACCACTGGATATATATTGATATATACACAACTGGATATCTTCAATTGCATTGACATAAGAATGAGACCAACATATACTTAAACCACGTTCAGAAATGAGACGCAATGATATAGTTTTTCGGCATATTTATACCCCTAAAACTATTAGATGCAGTTAGAATAAGTAAACTCTAACATTCTTCGTACTCTAAAATAGCATCAATTGTAGGAGGTAGTAATGTGACAGCTAATGGTAATAAAAATTTTATTCTAAAATCCGCGGCCGGAACATTTAGAGCTAATGTCAGTGTCGCGATCGACGGGAGAACAGGGCTAAATTGATCTCGAAGAAACTGGAGATGATCAACGGAGCCGAGCAATTCTTCACACCGGGCCGAGGTCTCACGCCATATAAGGCGCTGATCTGATCGGGAGTACTTTCGCATTTGGTCCGGATCGTCCCAATGTCAACTTCTGTACTACCGGCCTCACTTGACCGAATGCTATGCGAAAGCCTTTAAGACAAAATACACAGAATGGACATTAACCAAGAGCATTCCGCATTTGGCGCAGCATTGAGGAAAATGTTGTTGAAGTGCAGTAATACTATGATTGATTATTTCAGTGATAAACGCGTGATTCTTGATTCTTCTGAGGATTAAAATAAATAATAATAATAAGGTTAGTTATAGTTTAGGGAGGTCGTCGACGCTTACCCGGGACCATCGTGATGCGGTCACCGACATAATAACATCGAGAAAGTGAAACATATGAAGCATATATAGAAATAACAGTGCTAAAGACATTACGCAGCCTTACCGAACACTTACGGACTTGGGGTCCGAACAAAATCTTGCGATTCTCCAGACGTACCTGGATTGATGAGCTGAGGATTCATAATACTATCCATTATTTGAAGAGAAGGGATGCACCGGCAGTATGCACATAACTATAGTGTTCATTGTCATTCTTGGTAGATGATTATATTTTCCTACTTAATTTAAGCAGTATGTTTATGTTATTACAAACTTTTATATTTTTCGTCCGATGTTATGTTGTACAAATTTTAGTTATTAAGCATTCAATAGAATTTTTATGTGAGTTTTACATTAAATCATTGGCGTATTTATAGACGCTTTTGATACGTGAGGTGAAGAAGTTGTTAAATAATTTAGATAAATTGTTAACCTTTAATTTACAAATATTATATTACATTACAATTATTAAGCCTATACACTTTTTTCTCTTCGGTTATAATTATATATATATATATATATATATATATATATATATATATATATATATATATATATATATTAAGTAATTTATCAAAAGTTACACATGTTACTATGACCGATATGTTTATAGATAATCTTAAAATTTCATATAAAAAATCAGAAAAAATCTAAATATTAAAAAACCCTCATCAAAACTTCATCTCATTTATATCTGTGTTTATAATGTTTTTTTATATAATAGATATATATTAACAATATTAACGTACTCTAAGATATTTGATCCAATTATTTACTGAGAAGGCATAATAGACAGAGACATTTATTTCTTCATTTATAATATTTCCAGTGTAGTCTTGCCGCGTGGGTTTGCCGAGCCACTGTATTTATTGAGCTATAAAGTAAAATAACATTGATATAGTTGTAATAAAATGTTGTCAGTAAACTGACAAGGTGTTAATAATGTTAAAGTGGTTGGAGATCTGCTTCTATAGATAGGTATGCTGAATGAACGGAGTTCGTTTATATTTGATTTCACAAATTCTTACGCCCTCGCAAGACTTATACAGATGTTATGTTTTTGATGGGATTTACTTTTATAATAATTAAAAAGTAGTTTTAGAGAAAAAGTCCAGGCGGCGCTAGTAGTGCAATCCAAGAAGCCTCAACTCTATAGTGCTGTTTTATTTACCTAAAATAGATGATATAAAGATAACACCACTTACGACTGCTCTGAAATTTTTCATCTCTTGATTGTAAGTTCTAATCTATTTTTTCCTAAAGTTCTCTAATACCTTTCTTGACAAACGAGTATACATGTCCCTTGAAATTTCTCCCTTATATTCTATACCTTTTGGGTTATGCAAAGTTCTCTCAATGCTTATTCATTCATTAACCTAGAACTTCTTTAAAATAACTTTTTTTCTAATTATGATCATTTTTTCTTAATTGAGCGGAGAGTTCTATGTGAGACTTTTTGCATCCCATGTCCGGAGTTGGCATGAACACGGCTTTACCGATCTTCATGAAATTTTGCACATTTACAACGATGATTATTGCGATGGTTTATAAAAAAAACTCATGTCGTTGAGGAATAATCACCAAAAAATTACAATACACTATAGACTTCAATGTAAAAAAATTTCGCTGTGTGATATTTGATTACTCTATATATTTTGCCTGTCGGTTTCATCTTTGAACGCTGAATTGAAGATGGGTTAATCGCTTCACTCAAGTTGCCGAATTCTTCCGAAATTTTGCGAGTGCAGCGAGTCAAAATCGAGGTCCTGTTCGCGCCCCTAGTTTTTAATTAAATATTGAAATCTGTCTTACAATATATCTATTTTTCGTCTTCCGGCGACACTTTTCCTCCCATTGCCTACTCCTCCTTTGGATATCACTGTGACATAAATTACACAAATCAGTAATGTTACGAGTATCTCCGCGCGGATAAAACACTGATTGTGGACAGTGTCATTTATAGAATAAAAACATAACATGTAGTGCAATGCAAAAACAAGAAGCAGAAAATAATAGTATATTTATACATTACTAGGTGACATGTCGATATATCTCCTGTCAGAGTCCTGATTACCCGGGGTCGATGAACCTGATTTATATTTGTTAAGGAAGAAGTATGTGCAAGGAAATTATGTCAATCTATTATCGATTTTTATGTCTTAAAGATAAACATATAAATTAATATAATATAAAATCGTAAGAGCTATAAATTGCTGTTGTTAAAAAAACAGACTAGAAACAACAAAAGCCCAATAGCAGCAACTTTAAGTTTTTGTATTGATTGTAAGTGATGGGAGATGATGTATGGTTAGATTAGAGGGAAGTAGACGAATTAATTCTTCCTCTGTACGAGCCGCGACCCATTTGCCGATGCACCTATTTTCATGTTTGCAGATGCCCATATCTGTTCAATTATCAAAAAAAACTCTCTCTAAGAATGTATCAAATATTCGCCAAAAATTTAAACCGCTCTATAAAATCAGATCACCGGTCTACTCATTGGTCTTCCACAGAAATATTATGTAGATTCCCCATTAATATTCCACGTAAAACCTGGATTAATTGCTAGTTAAGAGTATGAAGTAACTCAATGTCCCCGTTAGTTATCAGCATGTAATGTGCTCCATTCGCCTCATTAGTGCTCCAGACGCGCAAGTGAGTGCGATTTTGATTAAACTCTTGTATTGTGAACACTCGTAGTCTGGGATGAGCGGTTTGCTTTTCAAATTAGTGTACATGTAAGCGTGTTCTTATTTATTATATAATAAAAAAAATATGATATATATAATAAATAATATTATAATTAAAATCATATTTTTTTAATGTATATTTATGTAATAATGTATATATTATTTGAAGTTTGTCGTAATCGTAGCGACGGCTGGGTTTGACGTTGGGTTACTATCGCTTGTAGTTATTATAGTTTTGTATATCTTAACATCTATTTGACGACATTCCGATACAGATATTCTATAATTTTAATTCATTCAGTATGTTTCATTTATAAATATAAATTCATAAATGAAACATACTGTCCGTCTGTTTTAAAGGATTTCAAATAAGTTGAAAATATAGGAAGGTAGTCAGTAAAGATAAGTGGGGACAGAGTTATGAAATGGAGATAAAGTTGTTTATATAATAAATGTAATAATGGATGTCCTTATTGAGTCGTAATCAGTTGTTTTCAACACCACGTGTCTTTAGTTTATCTCTTTCTCTCGGTTTCTTTTATCTCGCTGTAAAACTTACTGGATGTAAATTTTCCTTTCGTTAGGTGAGGAAACATGACAAATATGTATTAAATTAAGTAGCACTTTAAAATAAAAAATAGAAACTTACATTTTAGGTTAAAACTGTATTTAGCGGCTTTCAAATATTGATTGTATAATAATTATTTATTATTATTATTAATTATATATTATATTAGATATAGATCAAAGATTAAATATCTTATCTCTATAAAAAATATAAACAAATATAAAATTAATGAGTATTTGTAACAAAAGCAGGTCACGTTATCTACTAGTATGTAAATGTATCTAATACAAACTATGTCGAAACTGGAGATAATAACGACAAATAAATATAGGGGAAGAGGGGGCAGAGTGGGGCACTTAATGTTTAAGCATTTCTAAAAAAAGAAATAATGTGATTAAATTAAAGGTGTTAACTTTAAATCATAGCCTAATTCATATCGAATGACTACAGATACATTTATGTTGATAACATAATTAATCTAAGAGATGTGAACACTTAAGTAAACAGAGGCATTTGACCCGCTATGCCCCGTGCATAGGGGTAAAGTGGGGTTACCTATGGGGCATTGCGGGGTGGTCATAACGAAACACAATTTCCAAACTAAATAGTTTTATTTTTTCTTTTTTTTTTCTTCACCGCCATTATTTGTTCTGTAGTCTGTTTGTCTGGACCATCCACGAACAACCGGGTTGTGGAGAAGGCTGCCTAGGAGGAGTTTGCATATTCTTATCCAATTGTGTTATTTTTGCAATGGTTGTGTAATGTTAAGGGTCAAAATTATACAGCTTGTTTCATAGCCTGCATAGACCAGGAATGTTGTTCAGTTTTCCTCTCGTATGAGCGCACCATATTAGCTAAAAACGTAAAATAGAAATATATTACTACTTATAAGTCTTTAAAACGGGGCAAAGTGGGGCTTTTGTGTTAGTGCCCCGCTTTGCCCCAGGCACCATACCCCACTATGCCCCACCGGCTTAGCCAACATTAAAGAGAAACTGATGCCATCTTACCTTTCATTCAATCACCGTGTGCTTTTTGATTAAAAAATCAGCAGAGAATTTGATTCCTAATAAACTATAACATACCACAGTACAAAAATACGTTTTGGAAAGAATTGATATCCAATTTCACTAAAAATTTTAAGAAAAACACTACTTTTGATATTTTTGTCTCTATCATACGAACACTTGCCGAAAGGGCGTGGGTAGCTTATAAAGGTCCCATGCTGTCTAAGGATCAATCATAGCGACGCATCTGACAATTCATACAGCGTTTAATTCAAGCTATGTAAAGCGCGCCCCGCATTGCCCCGTGGCCCCGCTATGCCCCCCCCCTTCCCCTACATATAAGAGAAGTTAAATCATGATAGTACAGACCACCGCCCGCGACTCCGTCCGTTAAACACAGAACTACTGATCGATCCATGGGAATATTTTATCAATATATATATATATATAAATTTGTTCTAAAGCAGAGAGACGAAGCTTCTTAGCATTCCATGGATTCACCGTGCGGGTGCCGGACCCATCGCGTTGCAAGAAGAGGAGCGCAAACAATGCCTGGGACTTGCGACCCAGATGTAGGTTTAAGGGGCCCCTTTATGCGTATACACGCTCACCTTCACTGTTTACGCTCCTCTCCCTACCTAACCAAATATCGTAAGAACTTACTAAAGCCGCCTTTGAAATACGTTCCAGAAATGAACTGATGTTCGTTCTAGAAAGACCGAGATCCTTAAATAAGTTGTAGAGAGATTTTGCTGTTATACCTCTCACTCCTACTTCTACAGCATATAAATTAACTATAAATTTATTCCTGATCAGTTCGTTACACAGTTCGTAATACTTGTTAAGCTTAAATGTATGATCTTTGGGTATGTTTGCTTCCCAGGGTACAGTAAGTTCCACAAGTATAACGCGCCTTAGTTGTTTTGAGTACAGGAATAAGTCCGGCTTAGATGACGAAACACAAACATCCCCGGGGATTTTGTATTGCCATTCTAATAATGTATTTTTTAAGATACTTTTCTCTAAATAAGACTATGAAATATCTTAATAAATGTGCCACCAAAATGCAATAAAAAATTCTGATACTTCAGAGGCGTCGGAACAAACAACACCTGCATCTTTAATAGATAGTATATATCTTATTAAACTTATATCTTCTGATAATAGTAGGAGGGCGGATAAATAAAGTGGCCCGGTCACCACGTTCATAAGTACCTATGTTTTATCAAAGATATTGAATTTGGCATTTAAATATTTTAATTATAATATGATAAAAATAAAATAATAATTCATTGTAAGGTGGGTGATAATTTAATATTTAATATTTGGAGGTAAATATTACTTTCTTATAATATTTTATATTTAAATATAATAATGTATTATTTTATAATATTATTATATAAATAATTTTAGTTATTTCAAATTATTCCGTAATGCAATTATTTTAAGTGAAAATATTTACATATTGTCCAAATAGCAAATATGTCTAAAATAAATTTTAAATATATATCTGCAGGCGTATTTTATTGAAACACTAACGATCCTCACATCACTCACTTTTAAAAATAGGTACATTTATAAAGAAATTTTATTACATATAAAATTAATACATTTCAATTTAATTTATAAATATTTGTTTCAGATCAGCGCGCGCGTCTCGTCAAATAGACTTCATGAACTTTTGTGATGATAAATCCTAAATACACTTCATGAACGTTTCATAATAAATCCTAAATATCGTAACAGATTTGTATAAAATCGATTAAATAAATCAATTAATTAAATTAATGAAACTAATTAAATTGTTTGTATCAAAGTGAAGTGACAATAAAACAACATGTTGGCGATAAAACGTAAGTACACAAATATTTATTTGATATAATTTGATTTGGATAACTTATTCTGCAACAGTCACTGTCCGACTAGTATCTGTGTCTGGTACGAGTAGGTATCTGTAACAGCGCGGGAGATGTAGTTACTTGAACTTTCGTGTTTATTTCCAGTCGGTGAAGTAAAGATTGATTTACATCCCGTGACCGATCCCGACATTCAATAAACGACCGTCCTCTCAGGTCCTTACAGAAAATTAGTTTAAATATATTATTAACCATTAATAAAATGCATGCAGCTTGAAACAAAGATGCTGTGAAAGTGAAACAATGATGATAAATTATTATAAATGGTGTGTCATAGTTATTTTATGTGTTTGAATTTTTTATCCCAGCGATATGATTTATTTAATACTTTTAAAGAGTTTGGTGCAGTCTGAAAGCCATCTAAAAGTTAGTTTTCTATCTTTTGGGAATAACGGTTTTCATGACGGTCGGTATCATAGTTGAGGCAAGAAAGAACCAAAAACAAATTAATAGACTCGCATTCTTGAATAAAATATTACATAGGATATACATATGCTTAGTATATATATATATATATATGTTCATATAAATTGTAGAAGACATTGCATCCTTTATCGCAACAAATTAAAGTTCACGTCAGTCTCTATAAAGTTACAACCGCAACCGAAAACAAATATGGCACGGTAAATAATTATTGGTCAAAATAAACAATACATGGTAGGATTTAGGGGATGGCAGGAGGGGCCACTATCCCGGGGATTGCACGGGAGGGACAGCCCCACATTATAGATAAACAAATAACCAAATTCTGATGAGTGATTGCATTTTTACAAAAATTTGCACAAACAAATATTATTAACATTGATTGCAGTTTCCGTTTACTATAAATTTTTGATTTGATCGAGCATTTCAGTGACAATACTTGTTTAAGGCGTAATTTGTATCCTTGAGTTGAGGAGAAATAAAATAAGTAAAATATTTAATAACTGTTAACGCTGCGGGTCATCCTTACTCTTACTTACTTCTCGCTTCTTCGAGCTCAACATTTTATTAAATTATTTGACGAAATCACTTGAGTGGACATTTTTGATCGACGTAGGTAACCTTAGCTATTAAAAGTGATTCTATTCCGGGACCTAAATTATTATATAAAATATTTTTTTTTATGACAATAAATTTTTAAAAGACTTGATAGGAAAAAAAACCTATTATTTAGAAATTAATGAGTAATTAAGGGCTCCACAATTATGTTGCCCCGGGGCCTTTGGGATTACAAATACCACCCTGTCAATATATATAGTATAAATATTTTAAAGTTATTTAACATAAGTCTGTTTTAATACAACAAACATGGATAATAAATTTTATTATAATATAATAAATATATAAATCTGTATAAATGTTTCTTATCTTAATTATCTTGTATCTGTGTACAAAATGGACACGAGTGATCCGTGCAGTGATTACCTGATTTAAAGGTTTATTGCATATTAAGGGCGATAACACACTGGTATAAATAGCGGTACTCGCTGATAATAAAAAGTTTATTGCGCCTTAACTTCATATTACCTCACAATTAATATTTTATCAGATAAGTTATTAATTATGTCATATTTTTTTAGCGTATGAATGTACGAGTATAAATATATTGACATTACTCAGTAGTCATTGGCCACAGCTTTAGTAATACTGATTGAGCTGAGCGTGTAAGCGAAGCTCTTAACAGTTTTGGAGACCTTTTTGTTGTGTTTAGTTGTCTCCAGAATGCGACGAGATAATTAGCTAAAAATTTTCTTATGTATGTTTGAACCGAACGCGATTGTTATAGCGAAAACAGATTGAAAAAATGTTTAGCCATTCAAAAACTATCAAGAAAAGAAGAAAGGAGAAGGGCTCAGCTCAACACCCGCCTCGCACGGTTGGCGGATCCTAGTTTATTACACTCATTACAGTGAGACTAAATTCAAATGTCACAAATCGAGTGCGCCTTCATTTTAAATTTAATCAAAATATTATTATCAGACTGCGAAGTAATAATCGTATCTCTAAGCACATCGGTCGCTCCCTTACTTTATTGTCATCTTACGACATAATATTGCAATTATGGAAATTTCTTGTGTATCTTGAATGGAATATCCCCGTGGGTATTATTTTGGTTTGAAGACTGACTGACTTGTTTACATCGACGCATCCTCCTTCGTTTTACATTGTCTCAATATGTTGTATCAGTCACCTCGTCTCGTTTTGATTTATCAACCATTTTTTATTATGTTTTAATTAACTCAAGTTATAGATAAAATATAAATATTTCCGTGACCGAGACTTTGTATAAATCAGAGACTTACAAACGCAAACATGTTCTCCCACGGAACGTTACGATGTTGGTAGTAGAAGAAACGGAAATAAAAGGGTGTAGTCCTCTGCACTCCGGGAGGGAAGAAAGGGATTCTGCTTATAGTTCCCCCACTCTGAGTAACAATCTTTTAGCAATCCTGTACATGTTAGTCATCTGGAACAGGAATAATTTTACTATCCCTACCTTATTTGTTTATATGAATATTTGATGTGAAATAAACTATTATTATTAATAAGTAAACCGATAATAGTTTAAACGTTATTAACATAATATGAGATGATAAAACGTGATATAAATATTATCTATATTTATTTTAACATAAATTAAGAAAAGTTTCACTTTCAATTATTATGGAAAGTATTTTATAAAGTGAATAATATTCAAAATGTATGTACTATATATAGCTCACCTTAGGACGAGATCTAACAACTAACCCACGGTTCACGGCTAACGGCTCTGTTACAAGGAACATTGATAAGGTAACGTTAACTGTGTTACCGCAGGTCGGTTGTGATATCTTCAAACATGCACTGTTCCCTGTCGCTAAACGCATATTATTTGATTTGTAATTTGCAAATAATTTCAATTGTTTTTATGTGCAGTAATTCAATAGATGCGATTAGATGAGATATATATCTTAACAATATAATTATATACGGGTAATAATTACAGACTAATTGGCAGAAAGTAAAATTAATTAAACTTAATAAATTAAAAGCATGGAGCTTTTATCGCAAATGACAGACAACTGGATCAGTTAATAAAACATCATCTGTGTATAGATATATATATATATATATATATATATATATATATATATATATATATATATATATATATATACAATTATATGTGGTATAATTATAATTTGCGTTAAATCTAGAAATGTGCAGATTTAGTAATTTTTTATCTTCAAAATATTATTCGGAAAGAGAAGTTCAGAATAATTTAAAAAATATTCAATTAATAAGGTTTATAATCGTCTGATAAACATCTCTACTATTTTGAATAAGAGTTTCAAGTCAAGTAAACAACAGGTGACGTGAAGTGCAGTGCCGTCAGACATTTTATCTATAATTTAAGATTAAAATCGGTAACTAATCGATTATTAAATAAAAATATCGTCTCTCATATGAAGAAAATGACGTGTTTATTAAATGTTTTTTCCTAAATTTTATCTGTTTGTAGTTAGTTATAATGGAGGCATTCTGAGAAATGTAACTCGTAGTATAACTGTTATAACCAGATTAATCAAGAATTCAGAATTATTATATAAATTTATTGATTGTCTGTAATTTTTTTTCTAATTCTGTGATAAAAAATCGTTTTAAGACGCAATAATTCGAACTTAAATTTTTTCTGTCTGTCTGTATGTTTTTCTATAAAACAAATCAAAATGATGCATTGCGGGCAAGGTGAGGAAAAACTACGCTGATAAAGTAACGAGTGAAGTTTGAACTTACCAACCAATTTTTTACTGATGATATCTTGATTTTTATTTAAGTATTGCGTGGTAGGACTAGTTATGACGAAGGAAACAAGGAAATTAATCATCTAGTCTTAAACACTAAGAAATCTAAATAGACGGAGTTTACATTTCCTAATGTAAAAAGTCACAATAGTAGCTTGTGTCTCAATAATGAAGTGTTAAAACTAACTGATTCGACAAATTTTTTAGGTGTAACTTTGAATAAAAACCCCTATCTCTCAACGCTCGCAAGCAAAGTAAGCTCAGCCGTCTTTGCAGTTAGAAAAGTTAGACAATTAACGGACGTTAATAGGAATCAACTTGTTTATTTTAGTCATTTTCATAGTATTTTGTCTTACGGTATTTTATCATGGGGCTGTGCTGCCGAAATTAACTCCATATGTATTTCACAAAAATGAGCTGAGCGAGCTATTTATAACTTAAAAGCTAGAGATTCCCTGAGGGACATTACAAAGAAATTAGTATTTTTGCAGTCACTTCTCAATACATATTTAATAACATTTTATTTATACGCCAAAATTTGAATAGTTATATAAAAACGGTGACACACACGCGATAAAACGAGAAATAAAAACAAACTCGTTACGCCAAAATTTCAAAAAGTTAACAAATCCTTCATGGGCTTGAGTATACGCATGTATAATAAAGTTACACAAGATATCTTAGACCTTCCTTTTCTTAGTTTTAAACATACAATTTAAAGAATATTATTAAACAAATCTTTTTATAGCAATGAAGAGTTTTTAGTTGATCGAAATGTGTGGAACTTAGGTTTTTGACCCATTTGCAGGGTTGATACATCTGACATCGTAAAATTTCATTTTAAAACAGGAAATGTTGCGTTTCTGGCCAACTCTTCTTGGCTGATTAGCATTCCGAGCCGGTAGAACGAGCAGCACAATCATTTAATTTTTAATGTTATGATTCATGATACAAAAGTGCGTGTTAATGCTTACTTGAATAAAGGTATTATGAATTTAGATTTGAATTTAAATGTTTGAGTAGAGGCGGGCTGGATGAAAATATCGCATTGAAACAAATTTTAAATTATTGATATTACTTGATATTATTTGTTACTGTAGTAGAATTATTATTTATTTTTCACCATATTATACGTATTTTGTCTTTATCGAGACGATAGTCACTTTTAACAATTTTTCTCTCTCTCTCTCTCTCTCTCTGTTTATTTATTTATTTATTTATTTATCTTCACGCCATCATCCCTTGCGGGGTAGTCAGAGACGACGGAGCGCCAAACGCTACGGTCCCTGCATAGGTACCTCTTTCGCCTCGGCCACAGACATCAACCTCTTCATACATGCCCTCCGGGGGGTCCTCATGCTCTCTCTGTTCTTGTCTCTTTTTATCAAATGACCCCAACACAGGATTGTACAGACAAGTGGAAATTTTGTGAGAACGCGTATGTTCCTGGCGGGATTCCCCGACCGCAACACTTTTTTACTTTAATTGTTGTTGTAAAACAATTTTGATACTTTTAGTTTATTGCCTGCTCTTCATTTACACTCTTATTTCTTTTTATGTATTATATTATATTTATTTATATATTATACACAAAATTTTGTAATTGTAGAGTTTTTGTTTTCCCATGTAAAGCAAATATTTTTTCGGAATAAAAGGCATTCTATATCTAGATTGAAATATATATTTATAAAAAAACTAAATCTTACTATTAAATTACCGAATTCGGAAAACAAATAAAGTATCAAGATGTATTCTACACACAGCCATCTTCATCATCACGAGTTATTGATTATGAGCCATGCAGTGAGGAGGCGTCATCGTTGTTGAGGTCCGAGCAGACTTTAACAAGTTATTATTAAAAAATCGGAACATTAATACATACACCTTAAGTGTCATGTTTGTCTCGAAGTACGTCAATAAGAGAGGCGACTTCATGTTTCTGAGATATCATGTAACATGTTGATGGTTTCAATGCTACCTGTACCTACCTACCTACCTACCTACCTGTAGCTACCTGTAGTCGAACATGGCGGCTCATTGTTTCACAATATGTACTGAAAAACTTATGTTCCATGATGTGTAAAAATATATTTAGGTGTAAATAAAGGAAGAGAAACGGTCCAGACCTTTGTTCTCAATGAGAATTCCACAACCCCCTTTTTTATAAAATAGTGATTTGAGAATTTAAAAAAAGATTTCATGTAGCTATTATTATTAGATAATGTCCGGTATAAAAATCTCTAGAATAAAAAAAAAATGTGAAATCAGTCCTTAGGGGAAAATGGGTGAAGGTAAATGTAGTCTGTGAGTATTTATCTATCTTTCGTAGTTGTGTCAATACCTCAAAAATATGTTTCCTGTCTAGTTACGGGTGGATAAACCGAAATGTCAATGTCGCATTCCGACGACATCCAAATCAACTCTATAATGACTCAAAATGATAATAAAACTGCTCGAAATCGAGTCCATAATTTTTTCAATACTTATAAACAAAGAGAAATCATTTTTATAAGAGCTTCATTTTGCCAATGTCGTTCGATTTACTTTTATTTAACATATCATGAGATGGATTTTCCTTTCACATCACGGTTAGTGTAGAGTCTGACAGTTCAAGTGACCAAGCATTTTGGTTTTTAACTTAATATATTTCATGATTTTTAAAATATCCCGTTCGTGATGCTGTTTTGGGTTCGTGGGAGTTGTCACAAAAAACTTGGAACTTTGACTTAAACACACTCTCTCTCTTTTAAACCTTTTTCTTGCGTGAGTGAGTGAGATGGGTGATTTGATAAATCTCTCCCACCCTGGTCGGTCTTTAACATCCTGGTTCCTTTTGCAGATGACTAATATTTTTGCTCGAACCTCGACAAAAATTAGTTTTAATTTTTAATGTTTAAAATTAATGATAGGATGAGTGTAAATGTTTTATTTTTATATCAATGTTATAAAAAGTATTTGGTGTATTATCTGTGTTAGGACCGTGCGTAGGAGTGGTAGATCTAGATAATGACCCCGTGAGAGATTTTAATAACATCTATTATTTTATCATACACGTGTACAGTACTTGAACACCTCCTGTATATTTAAAAATGTTAATGTCGGAGCGCGAGCTAAAAAAACATCTAATAGGATATTTTATATTTCATATTTATAATAAAACGCATAACGACTCCTCCTGATTTCGCTGTCTGTTGTAATAATTAAAAAAAAATAAACATATTTAATTTCCTGATATCGAAACAAGATTTAAATATGTTACTCAATGTTTATTAACTTATTAAGATTCAGTCATTAGCTAGCATTTAATTAAAATTAGGAATTATTGTCTTTATTACTGTTATCCCGTCATTAGTTCCAATGAGAAATGAATCTCTTGACTTCTTTTATTTCCACTTGTCTCATCAAGGTTTTCGATTCAAAACATCGGATTCAGATCGGCTCGTCATATATACATCACATTATACTCACCACATTAGAATATTAACTTAATTTTCCGTGACTATTTTGACTGCTAACATCTTGAATAACATAATCCATCGGAGTCTTAACCAAAAACTTAACCACGATAAAAACTCGTTATACTTGCTTGTACATGTTTAGACACAAAGAGTATCCGACATCGCTTCGAGAACATTCAGCATCAGAATATGGAAAATTTTATAAATATAATATAATGGTTATTTTTGTACCACACAGCCAATGTTGGCTCTATTTAAAATGTTTTTTACAATTATTGACTCACTAGATGATTGATCGGTTTCTATCGGCCAACCTTTGAAGATAAACTTAATATTCTTTATTGAAAGCTATTCTTAGAAGCTTATTATCAAAGTTGCCACACGCTGTAAGGAACGGAGACCGACAGACGGCGGACTTGTATATATAAACCACTTAACAATTATACGAGTTCAGGAGGTCCGATCAATAGTGACAATCAAGAGACAACACAATCATATCGCGTAATTCTTGTTATGATTACATAATAATTATATGTGTTTTTTTATAATTTACAGGTAGTTACTGTTTTTAGTCCTAGGACCCGGTCAAAGGTCACACTAGTGTTAGGAGTTCCTGTTCCTTGTAAATATATCTACTTGTATTTAATTTGTCGGAGATTAATTTGTAATCTTTCCTCATGATTTATTGTGTTATAAAGAAAAAATATATACTCATTACATACTATTATGTATCCTTTGATGGTAGTGTGTGATATTAATAAACATAATACAATAGTAATTAAACAAAGCTAATTGAGCTGTAAGGAGTGCTCTGAGCACTGTTGGTATGTTCGCGCATCACGACAAAACTTATTTGCGGAGTTTGATGAAATTTTGTGTTTCTCGTAAGTTTTGTCATTAACAATAACATAAAAACAAATGTATAGATTTATATAAATGTTAAGTGGTAGGTGATTATAATTTGTGTCGGAAAAAGTTAGGATGGAAGGTGGAAAAGAGGTAAAGACGAAGTTGATAAATAAATTTGGTAAAAAAAAAAACTCCGAGTCAGAGTATTAATGAAGCAAAACATGCACTAATGAAACTTCCTCAAAGTTTTTAAAATTTATAAGCTGACTTACGACGAAAAAAATGATGAGGAAATTTTGTGTCTATTAAATATTAAAAATAATATTAAAGTTATTATAATAAACATATTTTTAAAGTTTTAACTTTAAAAATATGTCCGTTTGTTTGAATCGAATCAATTAAATTTATACAAATTAGAAATAACACTGTACAACCAGATAACAGCACGGAAGACAGACGGTAAATTCTCTTATAAATAAAATTGTCTATACATGGTGAATTAGTTTCAGAAAAACATTTATTACAAATAGCCGAGAACACATAACTACATTCTTTGAATGTCGCTATCTCCACCTCCACCTCCTCCTCTCCAATACCTTCGATTTTTCTTTGTTTACCACAAAACTACATCTAAGCATGATTTGAATATCCATCCTGCACACTAACTTGTGAACCCGAGACTTTTCCTCTTTTTAATATTTGTTAGGATTTGTTAAGTGACACTAAATTATTATTTTTTTAAATATTTATTATCAGATTTCAAAAGAAGTTATATTTTGTTGTAAAAACAATATAATAATATTGTTGACTCGGAAGATTGTATTGTTATTTAAAATTATAAAAAAACTAATTTAAATTCAAGTCCAACACTAAATTACAAACTGCAATGTAACCAATATTTTCCGTTCGTTGAGAGATCTTTCTAGATATTAAATATAACTGTATTAGATATTTTCTTAAAATAATTATAAGAATATAAACGATGATTTTGCGAATGCTTTGGGGTAAAAATCTTTATCTATATACTGTTCGTCTCCGACTGAAATTTTGTAAGGAGTTATTTTTCAGTTTGTTCAGTTTAAGTGAGAAGAAACTAACTTCTTACAGACAGACTAAACACAGATTTATCTAAATAAATCTGTATTTAGTTTATGTATAGTTTAAAATAATTTCGCTTTTCGACAACACTCATCGGTTTTAAATCTTGCTGCGTAAAATGTTTTTCTCGAACCGTCCGCCGTCAACAACAAAGGCCGACTTCCTTTTCTAGAAGCTTTATTGGTTTTTACATAAAATAAACTAATATCAAGTTAACCGACTAACTATTTATTTCTTAATTGATTGACGACAACACATCATTATATATTCAAATGCCTTTGTGTGCGTGCGAGTGACGTCACACTTAATGACACGATGACGTACGTCCTGCTCTAGAATATCAGTCGTTAATGGAGGTCGTTGACGTTTAGAAAGGCCGGAAGAAAGAAGGGTTTACTCTGTTATTTAAGAAAATATTGCCATAACATGTGAAACAAATGTTACATTTATTATTATCCTTAACACCTTGAAGATGTCCAATAAGTTTATGAAACAAGCGATTGGTTTGTTCTTTTTGTGCTTCATTTTAAATAATCATTTAACTACTGTCGGAGTTTATAATTAATTGTTTTATTATCCAATAAATAATTATAATTTAAAGATTATTTAATTTATATGTCATTAATTTTTTAAAATCTATAAGCGAATAAAAAACCATTTAGTATACATGAATGATATATTTAAGGAATACGAGGAATATATTTTTCAAAGTATTTTTGTAATAAATGTTATAGTATTCTAATTTTAATTGTCAATGAAGCCTTCTTCGACACAGCCCCGACTGACGTGAGCTGATCATCCGTTTAGATGTCTATATTTCAGAAGAGGTAAGGTATGTGGTAAGAGCAGGATGTAAACAAATTTGTTATAGTGTGAAAAAGATTCTTGCAAAACAATAATACGTTGGGATGGAAAAAATATAAAGTAAGACAAAAACATGGCATTACGTATCGAATAATAAAGTGCCCATGGGATATTCTAGAAGCTGTGGTGTCCGGGACTGGGTCACTAATGACTTTAATTGCATTTCCAAGTGATCTGTAGATTTTTTGTTAATTTCAAAAACATTATTACACTGATCAAATGGAATTTTACTTAGTTAACAACAGTTATTTGAAATAACCGGTAATTTTCCATTCAACTTAACTCCAGGTGAATGTCTTATTATATATATATATATATATATATTTGGGAATTTTACAGCTCGCATAAAATTGTATCAATGACGCTAACCGAGAACTTGACACTGACCGTACCGACTCTGATATAAAACCTACATTCGCGTAATCTGCAATAATATAACCTGTTTCACACACGCTCGTCGCGTAAGAAGAAAATATAAGCGCGAGCTATCAAGACGGAGCGTCATTACATGGTACGACAGCTGACCGCCGCAGTCACTCGGTGAATGATTCTATATCTATGGTATGAAAACGCGCGAAAATTTTGACGTTTAGAAAGTTTTTTTTTGTCGTGCTAGGAAAGTGGTTTTCCCAGTGGACCATTAGTGGCATTGGATTATAAAAATTATAGGACCATTAAGAATCTGTTTTAGTACACATTAAGGAAACTCCGGGTGACTAGATGTAATTAATAACGTATTAAAGGACTGGCTGTATAGGAAATACAATAGTATTTTGTGTTCATAGTGTTATGCTTATTTAAAAAAATGAAGGAATTAGTTCAAATTTGGAACAGAGTGACGGGGCGGCAATACTCCTCCGTCAGTGCTCCTGAAAAGGAATTGACAGATCTAACAAATAACAGATTAAAAAAGATTGATATAGACACCTCGGCTTTTGAAGAGAATCTGTCCGAATGCGAGGGATTAAATAATAAGTTTAACGGAGATTTGAAATTTAACGAACGTAAGGATGAAATTATAAACCGACTGTTCTCGAGGCGGCGCAGCGCGCAGAGCCGGGCGAAGAGGCCGACATGTAAGTAATTATAATATTTCCTTTCTCTCGTTCTATTTAGAAGCTCAACAAAAATGAAAATTACTAAATTACTAAAAAAATATTTTAATCCTTAGGTTAATTCTAAAATATTTTTATATGTATAATATTATCTTTTATTGTTTTCTGCGGTCGTATCTAATTTAAATACTTAATTATAAATTTCTTATTGTTAATCCTATCCTATATACTTTAATATTTGCTGTGATTACTATAAATGTATGAAAAATAATAATTGTTAATTTAAAACTCTTATAATAATAATACTGTCTAAATAATATGAAATTATATAAATATAATGTACAAATTTATTTTAAAGTTATTATTAACAGAGAAATATTATATATATAAATTATAATTATAATAGGAAAATGTATGTAATTGTATATATTTTAAGTTTAATTGAGTCTAAATATAACTCTCCTATCAGAAGGATAATAATAATTATAATATATTTAAATAAATACTCTTTACAAACATCCATATAAAACATAGAACCCACTTGTTTCGTATAACGTCGCCGCTGTTACAACTGAGCCATCGGACCTAACCATTCATAGAATATAAAAATATAAAATATTCCACAATTAATAATGATAATTATAACTAAAACAACACAATGTTTTACTTTATTGACATTATTGATAACATGTTTAGCCTCTTTGGGAGTTAATTAATAATTAATTACGAGAAGCATTAAGCCTGTCGTAAAGGTAACAGGTCGTTACATTTGTTTGATGATTTTAATAAGCAATCTAGATTATCAACTAAAATCTAATGCAGTCCTTCGTTAGGTTAATGTCCCCTATCATATCACTATATATACATATATATATAATTTATTCTAATAAAATTATAAAATAACCTCAAAATTCTATGTACACTTTTTTCGGAATGTTGTTACATAGATTTGTAATTTGCCCAAATATTACTCTCTTAATTAATAAGATTATAAGTATAACCGTTTGTCTAGAGGAGGTAGAACATGAGTCAGTCTGGAAGTCGAAATTAATAATCGATCTACAATCCGAGGTTGAATTTGCATTGGAAGATACTACGTCATTCCAGATTGCTTATATCTGCATTAAGAAGCACAAATTGAATTAAAATTTATAATAAATTGGCATTCAAATAATGGCCGTGACTCCTCCATCCATTTATATATTATTTCTTTTATAGAACTCATTTAACATGTTTGTATGTGTGTTGGCGTCTGTAAATCAATTTATATCTCGTAAATTTTCAAATAATTAAGATATTAAATAATTGGCTTACATCTTTTAATAAATATCATTAAAAATAGATGGTCAGTGATTTCCATTAAATATGGACATCTAAAATTGATGTAGATACCACGTCAAAGAACTAGGAGGAATATTGTAGAGTGGAAGGAGAAGGGAGATTGCTTTACATCCACATGTTTAACTCATCGTAAAGCAGCTACTTTAAACCGATCTTCTTTCAGAGGCTGTTTGCCACCGCCGGATAACCCAGTGCGGGCTGATCATTGGCTAGAGTTAGATCCTCACCACTCACACTACTGTGGTGTCAAATAACACAGAAATGCAGTAAAACATTGTATAAGACGTCACAAATCAAATTAGTATTATTTAATTATATCCATAACATGGATGTACGGTTCTTTATAAACATAATATCCAGATACTGGCATACATTTTGAAAGATGTATTCGTCAGTGACAGTGTCGGTTGGCAGAACAAGTATGTCGGTATTTGGTAGGTAGCCGGTACGAGTCCCGGGTGTGTTCGTTATTTATTTATTATATATAAATAAAGTTTAAGTAAGCTTTACTCGTCTAACGTTTTAAACTAATATTTGGAATTACAATGTGTCAAAACTAATTAGGCTTTCATCATTTCAGAAAACCGACTATTCCTATGTTAATTCTAGGCGGTAGGGTCTAGATAGAAGTGTCAGTACAGTAAGGTTTAGGTAATAAAATCAGGTAAAATCAGTAAAGGGTGATGATGATGGCTTCTCTCCACACATTTTAATACTGGGACGTTTAATAAACTTTAGTATGTGTTTCCTATTATTTAATCTGATTTTTGTAATTATCGATGCAAATCAATATTTTACTTTTTCTATGACGTGATTCATAATCCATCCTCACAATTATTAACAATGGTTCAAATGCGATGGTTCCTGTCTTTTGATTCATATTCGCGGGCTACAACAATAAAATATATTAATGATTTTAATTAGTGGTGCGTTCTTTAAATTATTACTCTTTTGACAAAGATTTTCGTAAAAACATAAACACGTGTAAGATTTGAACCTGCGATTACGAAAAGATAAGATTTCATTGTCTGCTGATGAGTCTGACAAATCATTAAGAAATACGTATTATGATCCCGACTTTGTCGTATGTATATATATATATATATATATATATATGTATATATAATCGTATGGCCCGAAACTGACTGAATATTTTTGAGGAGGAATCCGATTGTCAAATATACATAATATTTAAAAATTAACAAAATATGTCTCTTTTGACGTGAAAGAATGACAAACAGACAGACGAACCAACACATCTTATAACGAATGCGTGGAACGTGATGTTTGTATCAAAGAAGTATGAACTACGTTAACTACTTTAATATCACGTTATTGTTTTTTTACTGAGAAATAATTTTATTAGATTTTTGCTAATATTTTTCTTATTTTAATGTATTTTTTTGCTCCGAGACTTTTTAAATCGTCTTGTTTAATTTTTTGTAGTTATATAATAACTAAAGACGATCTCACATTCTCTAAAACATAATCGAAATATTTTTCTAATTGGAGTCGGTACTAGACTATTAGCTATGTACCGTAAAGCATAGTTTATATCGCATTTTTTATTATATTTTATAAATCAAATTCCTAATTTCCTGTTCGGTCGATGCAAGTAGCGAGATGCAAGTAGCTGTACAAACAGGACTGAATCATTGAATTTAATAACGAGCGAGTGACAATGCGTAAAGAATACAGAAAAA
Organism: Melinaea menophilus ssp. n. AW-2005; assembly: GCA_918358695.1. Classification (NCBI taxonomy): domain Eukaryota; kingdom Metazoa; phylum Arthropoda; class Insecta; order Lepidoptera; family Nymphalidae; genus Melinaea; species Melinaea menophilus. The sequence goes on from OU911038.1 coordinate 19,568,495, forward strand.
CTATTTTATTATTATAATTATAGTATATTTATATAAATGTTACGCGATAAGGAAAAGGTTTATTTCACTATACCGTATCAAGTTTTTGTTAAAGCTGAGACAAAAGATTATGTTGAAAAATAATGATTGACAATCTAAGTGAGCGTGCTCGTAATGGAGGCGACCGGCGCGGGGTTTTGAAAACCTTAATATTATTGTAATATAAATATATATAACTCGCCTGGTCCGAGTGTTTGTTCGGTGGATATGGATTTCGTTGTAAAATCGATTGTTTATAAATACGCGCCAAAAATCATTCTTTGCCAAAATTCAATCGTAAATGGTCGTGGATTACTCTTTTTATAATTGTGTTCAAAAAGAAGTGTGCTTGTATTTTTTAATGTCCAGTGAATTGATTTGCTCACATGTGCGTGGAATGGAAACGGTTGAGTGGTGGTGGGTTTTTTCGTACTCTTTAATGTTTCAAAAAAAATTAACGTTCATTTACCAGTTCTTTTAAAGATACTAAATCATTTTTTTTTAATTTTTATATGTAATGATCATATTATAATACATATAATTATAATAATAAATTTAATTCGTAACTTGTAATTGGACTTGTCTGTGCGTTTCTTAATTGTAAATAAGTATTTTTTCTACTTAACAGTTATAATTTTTATTTTTCATATGTTGTTTTAGCAATTAATGTGTATGTCCGTTGTAACATAAATTAAAACAATAACTAAATTACGGAGTCTGCTCGGGGTGTGGTGTTCGGAGGCGGATCTTATCATCTCCGTGGTGATAATTTTCCAAACATCGACAAAAAAAAAAAAATTGACGGATGACACGGAATTTGAAAAAAATGTCAGAATCCACTCATTGATAAAATGATGTATAAATTTATATATCATTTGAAATTAATATAAATAAGCTATAATAGCGCTTTTTTGATATTATGTTAGTTATAACCTACTGCACCGTGTTAGTTTTTGTTAGTGTCCGACACAGAAGAGACAGACAAGCGAACAAAGCCAAGTGATAACTAACTGTGTGAAACTATCATACAAATAATACAAATACAAATGCTTGTTACCGCATGATGATAACATCGCACCGCACAGACAGAGAGGTTCCTCGTCCATTGTAAGAAAATCAAATTTAAAACATGTTTTTAACTATTTATGATCTGTTTAAAAAATATATATAATGTTTTTTAGTCAAAATATGTATTAAAATTTTTATATTATTTTTAGTTTTTTATAAATATTTATTTTTAATATATAATATATGACATTTAATTATAACTGTATAACATATAATTCACTGCGAACGCGCAGACAAACGACCTACTAATATATTATATACGTAGTTTATATATAAATTGATCAGCCGTTATAAATAATATCCGGATTGTTAAAAATGTTATTTTAAAATCGTGAACTGGTTTTAAAATATTTCCGTAAAACAAGTGGAAACTTTTGAAAATTTTAATGAACTCAAAATAAACAGAGGAAAATATACGATTACATAATAATATATCAGTAACATTGAATAATTAATACATTTTAATAGGTTTTCTTGTATCCTTAAGTTATTTGAGTACGTTAGGTGTGGTCTAACGCGGAATTATCGCAAGATTTTAAATATGAGCTTTGGCTTTTGGCTTTGTCGCTTATGTATTAACAAAATACATTTATAATCGAATCTCTAATAGAGAATATATAATGAAAGTGAAATGAACAGATTCCTCACATTAGTGGTTAAAAATGTATTCTTTTAGGTTTGTGATTTAAACATATTATTAAATCAGGTCACGTCCAAACGTACAAAATAATATGATTAAAAGCTCGAGTATGTGTGTAAGAGACCTCGCACGCGGGAAAGGCTTAGAAAGGTTTTGAGATGAGACTTCACTGATATTGTAAAATATCTGGATCCCCTTATTTATGTGTAATATTGTTCTATTTTAATAAAATATGTGTATTTTTATAAGTAACAAGTGAAGACGGGCGTCACTTGTAAGAAAACTAGTGTTCATAAAGGTGTGATAAGCCGAGTGCATCTCTAGCTAGAAACACGTAGAATTGTGTCATTAAAAAAATACTTTTGCGGAAACATTTTTATCTCATTTTTTATGAATTTTTAATATTCGAAGCCTCGCTTTTAACAATTACAATACTGACTGATACTTGGAAAAATATACAGACAAAAAGTCGTAGCCTTATAGCTTGAGTTTAAACATGAATATAGACTGGTGTGTCACGTTGTACATACACTGATTGATAATTTACTAACATATATTAATTAATAGCTTGACCAAAAAGTATTTATGGGATATTTAATTTAATTTAAGAAATATTTATAAAATAAATAATGGCGGTGGATAAAAAATCCAAATGTTAAAAAAAAATTGATAATAATACATAAAAAAAACATCCTGAAGAGCACGTGCGTTAAACAAAAAATAATCATATCACATTTATAAACGGACCTTTGACTTGTTCTGAATAATCGGTCTAAATAATAAAATGAATGACCGATCTAAGACACGCTGACGTAGTCATCTCTGCGGCCGTCTCTTCAATTAATCGATGAGTTATCTCCGCTCAGTTGTGGAACGGATTGTAATCTGAACGCTTTTCATTTTCGAAAACCTGTTTTCAAATTATTTGGCCGACCCTATTATTAAATATTTTGATTTAATTTTATTAAATTTTTAATGAATTTTGATGAATGCATCATCAGAATTCGGTAAAGTCATAGAGTACCGATGTATTACCATAACTGGTTTAGAGACTTAATTTGTTGGTCACAATATATATATATATATATATATGTTTAAGGCACGTCATCGGAGGGAGGAGACTTTTTTTATTGCTGGTCCCGGCTATTTGACTTTTTGCTGTTATTAAACCGACACATTGGAATATTTGAAATATTTTAATCTCAGGTTTTTTGTACTTAAATTCATCTACCATATCCATCATTTATCTAAATTCAATATTTTATCCTCTTACATAATTAAAGATGTTTTATATGTGTGTATGACGTATTTTATGATGTATTTAACAGCGCTGAAGATCAGTCGGTCGCGGTGGGGTCTAACATTTAATAATACAATTATTTACATAACTGAAGCAATATTTGTTTTAACCTCTCAAGAAGTAAAGAAGGTATGTGTATAATTATCAATCTATTTATCTACATACAGAATAAAAATTATAAATCCGAGCAATTCTAGAATCTTTGACCTTCGGGTATGCGTTGCGAGGGCGTTGCAAAATGAGCATATTGAATTCATAAGTGTAGACTAATGGAAGTGCTGCCTCAGTACATTAGTTATTTGTAAGCTCATCCGGATAATGTCAATGTTTAATCTTCGTACATATGACATTTATCTAATAATATTTCCATAAAAGTCTTCCCACTTCCTTGCATAATTATCTGATTTAGTTTTGGGCGCGACTTCGCTGGATCCATTGTCGTCATGACCGGGCCAAACAGACATGTTATATGATATGTAAAGTATAATAATATTTATTTATTCTTCCAATATTCGATTATGAATGTTGTTCTAAAATTTGCATGATTTAAGAAGAATGTTAAGTGTTTGCAAAAGTTATTACCTAAAATCATACTTAATGAGTACAAGGCGTGTAAAATATATTAAAATACACACAATCCGGTTCATATGTTAATATGATAATTAATAATTAAGCACCGGCTCTGTGAACAGATTAAAATAAACAGTCTGATAAGTACATTGGTACGTAGTCTGTACAAAAAATATGGCGTTTTTTTATATCCGCGACTTAAATATATTCGATTATTTATTTTTGGTATTAATGTCCTTCGAACATGCCAAAGAGTTCGGCCATCTTGAATTTTCAGTTTAGTCGTCTTTGATGCTTGTTTCGTCGGGGACGGCGTCCTGCGGCTCCTCGAGCTGCGTGATCTCTAGCAAACTTAATGAGATTCTGTTTTTGATCGCAGTTGTCTATTTTGGTCTTTTATTTTTTTGTACTTTTTGAACGGACTCGTAAGCAGAATTTATACATTTATAACATAACTTAAATATATTAACTGATCTGAATCTGATTGTTTGCGCACGCGTCACTCGCGGAGGAGTGTCGTGTAGAGCCCGCCGGTATTATAATGAAACACCACTTCACTCTGTCGGTCTCCGATGCTCTGATTTGTTGGTGACATCACGTGGTCATATTAACATAATATATTATTAACGATAAAATTTTAGTAGCAATAGTTTAACTAAGTTGGAATAAAAATCTGAGGCGCTGCTCACATTACCAATAGACGTTGGGGCGCCGCACCCCTTCATGTCTCATCCGGTCATGTTATTGCTCCATTGAAACAAGTCATTTCTCATTACCTCAATAACAGGTTTATTTTAAAACATGATGAAGGTAAAATGAACCGCAATCCAAAAAAAAGTATTTTTTAATTCTGAAGGCTAATTTATTTCACATTAATTTTATAATTAAAAAATATTATTTTAAGTTGGTTTAGCGCTATTGAACCATTAATATAATTATTATTGATTATTATTATTATTATTGAAATCAAAGAAGTTACTAGAAAAGTATTTAACTTAATTTTTCTTAGTACTAATAGATACTCTAGTATGTCTTACAGACAAATTAATATCAACAAATAATCGAAACCAGTTATTGGATGGTAAGTTAATGAACAAATTAATTTAGGTTCACCGAGAGTTCAAAGTAATTAAGTATTCATAACTTTAAGGATCTCCGACAATTTAAATATCCTCTCGATTTCTGGGGGTCATTGAACTGTAATCGTTATTGTGAACAATGTAAATGGTATTCCTCTTATATATTTATAACGTCTGTTTGTGCAACTGCCAATATATTGAGTGGATATCTATAATTTAAGTGATCTGTTGGTGTAGTGGGTAGTAGCCGTCTGCTGGTCGTGGGTTCGATGTCAGACCGAACAGCTTGTGTGTTCCGAGTCTGGTTACATGTGTGTCTTTGTGTCCATCGATATGTTATTAATACTGCAAAACATGAAATAGATATTATTTTTCAAGTGTCAGAATTGTTATAAAAAATCTATCAATATAATATCATAATGGAAACAGTTATAAAACCGTGTTAAAGTGAAATCCATTTTTTACGGTTCATATGTGAAATCAGAATATTTAAGCAACTCTGATTGCTTTGTTAGTCGCGGTGGGCTTGGAGCGACCGACGGAAATACAACCTACCGTTTGATGAATAAAATGATTGATTTTGTAATTGATGACGGATAAAAAGACATCTATTTTAGCACAGGATATACATGAATACATGAATAATGGTCATAAATGATATCCAGACCTGGAACAAAGATAATGTACTGTACGCGATTGTAATGTTTCCTCAATAATTCTACTTTAAATCCTAAATCCATAAATAAATATGCGCACGCTAAGGAGACTGTGTCATATATTGAATGATATCCCTTAGCGCTCAAAAGCATCGCTTCTCATCCGGATCCTCTAAAGAGTGACCCGAAATTCCTCAGTGAGTATTTGTATGATATCTGCTACAGATAATACATTAATTACATTGACATATGGATTAAAAAAACAAAAACTGTACTATATATTGTTAGAAAAATACTTTGGATACTTTTTCCTGGATAAAAAAATTTCAACGATCATTCCAGACACGACCCCACACGGGAACACACGGGAGCAAAAATATATATTAATACATAACACTTCCACGTGATAGTAAGGAGTAGTAACGTCCTTATTTATGTAAGTAATAAACAATTAGGAGTCGCCGCTGCCTTTTTTGTACGGAATCGATTTAAATTATTATATTTTATGTACCAGAGAGTACAAAAAGTTTGTGATAAATTCAACAAAACATAATTGTCTAGTAAGAAACAATATTATAACATACAAATAATTTAATCAATTACGCAATAACATTTTTTTTAATATTCATCGAGCGGTCGTATTATAACGACAGATAATAAAAACTGGAAAATTGTTGTAGAATTTGTGTATTAATATAAATTTAATAAAAAAATATTCCGTGTCGTCATAACGTAATAAATAGGTAAATTAGATATTTTGAAAATGTATGTGTTATGAATTTATTTTAGAAATGCATGATCATTGTTTGGGCGGGCTCTTTATTTGTGAAAAATATGCTATTTTTAGGAGACGCGAGCTTCACGTCGCAAGAGCCCCCTCACTTTATATTAACACACAACATCAATTATAATTATATATATCTTATAACGCAGTCGGAGTTGTTACACAACTTTAATTTACACTTTAAAACTCTCAAGAAAAGACTTTTCTTCCTCCCGAATATTCAAATAACACCATCCTAAATGCACAATACGCTATCTCTCACCCGCGACTCCACCCTTGCTTGGACTCCAGAAGGTACCGTTAGTAAGACACACATTACCTTGATCTATTAATAGTACTCCAAAAACGTGATTTATTTGTATTTTATTATGCACACCGTGCATCCATCCACTCTGAAGGTTCTTTGTAAATACTGAAAAAATATTTTTTGAAATTTTAGAGAATACTTCTTAATAAGTTACAACCTTATAATATAAGTACAGTGGTATGATAGTCTTTGTATAAGAATTTTATTTTTATAATATATATTTACGTTTCTTTTGTCGGTTTTATATGATTAATTTACAATTATACATATAAATCAATCATATGAATAGCAAATCATTCCGGTCGCGTTGTTAAACGCTTTGTTCTATGATTAACGAGCGATAATAAAAAAATAACTTTGCTAAGCTTATAACATGTTCAATAATATTAAGAGTGTGTATTAAGTAAATAAAGAAGAACAATTTTATAATATATTTTTTATATCACATTTATTACATTAATAAATGCTGACTAATAAAAGCTACCTGCAATTTTGTTATCTAAAAAGTGTTACTTTCCGATCGCGGCTCGTGATGGAGCTGTCGAGTCGTCAATACTTCAATTATCTCAATCTTATTGATCCTTTTGATACGCACTAAAATAATCAAATGGTATAATAAAAAATGTAATGATATGTTTTAATATTGTTATGACGGAATGGGTTAGTTTTTTATTCGGATACAACAGAGATGGATTATTTAACATTTAGTTTTTATGTTGTTTCGTTTTATATTATAAAATATTTATTTATAGACATGGGGGTATCTGTATCTATATATATGAGTTATATCAAGGACCGCACCCACGAAGTGGGAGATCATCATGAGAACGAAATGACGTCTTCGTCTTGAAGAAAAAAAAACAATTATTTACTAAGAAAGGTTAAATATTTTTCGGTCTCTAAAGGCGTGTAAAGTTTCGGTCCCTTTGATTTCATTTATATCCATAATAATATATCTTTCTTCAAATAATAAATACTTTTCTAAATGTATCAAATCTAACTTCCATAATGTTCAAGAATGACTCCATATATTATGATCTCTTTGTTCCAGGTCTATCCATCCTGTTCCTCCTCGGCTTCATGTCGCTGTGTATCGGTTTTATGATACGTTTCCTTCATCCCTATGACGCTATTTTCCGACTGGTAAGTTTTTTTATTCCTGTTAATTTACTGACGTACAGCAGAATGTAATTCTTTTTGTTTACACTACACTCTTTTAAAAACGCCATTCCCTTGTTGAAGGCTATCATTATTATTATTTTTTTTTACGTTGTAACATCCCGTGATCACTTACCACCAGATGATAAGTGAATATTTGCATCATATTAAAAGAAAAACAATATTTTCTTATATCAGAAATATAGTCATATCATTCGGAAGGATGCAAGTGGGTGGAGTGCGTGTAAATTGATATGGCAAAGAAGCAAGTTTTCATAAGATAACGCATGACAGGAGAGGCTGGAAAAAATTTACTTAGCTGAGTTCAAACGTTCTTAATGTTAACATTAACAAGATGAGAGGCGGGCGGAGATATTGATGAACTAGTAATTCTTTTCATATGAGCTTACTGTAAATATACAGTAAGTCCCAATGAAAAAGAACAGTACCCTCATTTTTTATTTAATCTTAAAATACATCGGTCATCTGCAGTTCATAAATATAATTGGTAGCTTGTTGGAGGTCGATGACCCTGGTTACTGGTCCAATGCCCGTGAGTTCGATTCTTTGTTTCTTTTTTATTCAGTTCAGTTCATCCGCTGCTTAAGGTTCAGAGAGTGGGTACTTCTCGCCTATATTTATATCTACATCTAAATCGACACTACAATAAAATATGATTTAATTTTCTCCGTACTTTTGATTTTATATTCTAATTTTATGATAAACAATTGTCTAATGATACAGTGTTTTGAACTTATTGTTATATTTTTGTTTGTCTGTCGGTCTTTCAGTTTTTCTGTTTGTATGTCTTTCTATAATTCAAGAACCGTTTAACCGATCTAAATAGAATTGATTATTTACTAATAAATGTGACGGTGCAAATATAAGGTCGTGTAGGAGACTGGTACACCGCATAGTATTCGACAACCACAACAATGTTCTTAATGACGGTCGAGTGAAAGATAACTATCAGAATATAATAAAAACTGTCTATCTGTCTGTTCGCTCGCTTCGTTCTTCTCAGCTACGTAATAAATTTGAATCCTTATCTATTGTTTAGAGACTTTCTTCCAAAAAGTTGATATGTAATGTGAATAAAATGTTAATATGATATTTAAATCTCTAATACACGCTACATATACATGTGTACATATAAATATTTATCCGCCGCATTCTTCACAGCTATTCAATGAATTATAATATTTTATGTCACTTTCTTCTTAATATCAAATTAATGTTAATATGGCGTCAATAAAATGATACACGTTTAAAATTAAATTAATACAAATTTTACTCGCCTGATTAATAAAATTATATTTTATAATATTATAACAAAGATTTATTGACCCTGATCCAATTTGTGATAATAAATATGGAAATACCAGTTCGTTTTTGAGTTTTCAGTGATCGTAATGAGCTTTAATGAACTTCTTTAAGGCTGAGGTCGCTCGTAGAAACTAATTGAAAATAGTAAATAAGTAGAAGAACAAACTTGATTAATGAATATATAAAAAAGTTAATGGTTCTGTATGTGAGTCGATCACAAAAAATATATAAACAATAAAACCATGACAGCTTATCAATGAATAATCACATCAACTTTTAAACATGACTTTAATGGATTTTCGAAGCAATTCTTATCTGAACGAGACATCTTCTATTTAAAGTGATTAAATATTCTGTTTTTTAATATATATGTTAAATTAAATTATATATATATTTAATTTTTATTTAATTAATTTGAATAAATGGCAGAGCTTTCCTTAAGAAAGTTTGATTTACATCAGAGCCGCGTGTTTTGGCCTCGTAGTTCAGTTTTATCTCCGTGAGGTCCATGATGACAAGTCTCATCACCGTCCAGACACAACCGTGTTTAACACATAATTGCAGAGATACAAAATATCTAATTAATATATATATGTATATATAAACATATAGAATTAGGTTGTACCTCTATATCTAGTATTTACAATATCATAGATTTTTATCTTATTTTTTTAATGTTTGACGAATATTTACTTCAAGACTACATTTACTTAATTTAAAACCATTCTGATGACGTGACCTACACACACACACACACACACACACACACACACACACACACACAACACAAGACACACCCATAATTAAAACAACTTTTATGAAGCATTCCTTAATATTGTTAGTTTTTGTTTAGAATATCTATTCAAATAAAAAAATTAAAATCAATCTGTTGTGTAATCTTATTTAAAAATTAATTATTAAGTAAAGTGAGACATAAGCACGTCTCTACTCGTCATTGAACCTCAGAACATTAAAGTCGTAATTACAATAAACCTTATTAGACTGCTAGTGAAGATATTGGTCTAATATTGTGTTTTTGATTTCAGAAAGTTGTGATGTCAAAAGGCGGGGAGGTTTTCGAAATGTGGAGGAAACCGGAAGTCGAGTTATACACGAAAATATACTTATTTAATATTACCAACGCTCAAGACTACATGTCGGGCAAAGATAGCAAAATAAAACTGCAGGAAGTCGGTCCCTACGTGTACCGGTGAGTACGCCTTTATCGCACTGCCACTGAGCTATCGCGTCGCTACCTGATATAATATATAATTATATATAATAAATGCTGAGAGCATTGGAAAAACGTTGCCATTTTTAAGGCAACCCATTAGAAACCAATGGTGACAGTCGTCGTGTCGTCGTGTCGTCGTTTCAGCGGGTCCACTTGACCACTCGACCACTTGACCCTGACACCCGGTGACACCAAACTCGGTCACTACTATTATACGAAGTGATTAATTAATTACATCGTAATTAAATTAATTTAAATCTAAATGTTGATCATTATGTAAAACAAGACACCATGGACGGTCATGTACTCGCAGGTATAAATAATTATATAAGGAAGTGTATCAAAGAGGTATTATAATTTTAGAGATCCTTAGGCGTAGGCAAAAACATCTCACTTCATTTCTGCTATAATTTGATTTTTTCAATTAAAAAGTCCTATACCTATGATTATATTATAACCTGATGAATATTTATCACTGTTAAATTGGGTGATTAATTAATTGAGGAAGTACTTGAAAATAATTTCTAAAATAAAAAAATACCTATAATTGATGTGTCACTTCAATAAGAATATTTTCTAAAATATTACAACGAAGCTAACCTTTTAGCTTCATTGTATTTTAGTATTTTTATTTGATAAGCGCTAATCTTTGGAAGTTACAAATCTTTTCTAGTATAACATTTTTTAGCAAAAAAATATACAGTTTTGTTTTCTGTGTTCCATCAGTAGTAGTATCAGTAGTTCTGAAGGAGTAACATAGGAGTAGTGTCCGTGTTCCCGACGGGGTCCCGAAACAGATATTTAATGTAACTCGTGTGAGGGAACCCACAACGCGAGACAAACAAACAGTTCGCATTCACACGTATAAATTAATTACCAACTCATTGGTCTCCTCGAGGTCAGGAGACCTTCCCGTTACTTATGTTACGTATGCTAATAATTACTGATTAATTATATTTTTCTTCAAACACCATTTACAATCTGTTCATATGTCGGTCTGTCTGTTCTCACATTAAATTGTTTAAATAATATTCGTATTAGTACGATATTAATCTAAAATCTGGTCTTATAACAAACATGCCCCGGTCGCGAGTCTACGGTTGATAACGTGTTATAAAAGATTTCCCAGTGACGCAAACACACCGCACGTGCACCGCACACGTGCGTCGGCGCGGGTCCAGCTCGAGCCTTACTTTATTATAGGCGGAGCCGCGTTCAAAAGTAGGCTCATAACTGGAAAATACAGTTATGAAGATTAATATTATATTCATGATGTTGATTATTTTCTGATTTATTAACACTATTACTGTCAAATAGATAATCATTTGAACACCGGTAAAAATTAGAGAGACAGCGCGAAACAAAGTTACCAATCTGACCTTGGTGTTATATAATAATACAATCGCATATAATATAACAAATATTTCAATGCCATACCAAAATAACAAGCGACCTTATGTGGTATGTATTTTTAAATATTCGATTATATTATGGTAAATGTTGAATTGTCAGGGAGTTGTTGGAGCACAGCGAGGTGCGGTTCAACGCCAACGGCACTCTGTCGGCGGTGCCGAAGCACCCTCTCGTGTGGCAGCCGCAGCTGTCGGAGGGCCGCAGAGAGGACGACGTGCTGTATCTACCGCACATCGCTCTGCTGGTGAGTTTTAGAGCATGAAGAAGATTTTTTTTTTATAAGTAAATAAAAAATTATATAACTTTAAAATTAATTAGATGGCCGTAAATAAATTAGAGTTAAGTTATAAAAAATGGTTTGCTTTTTGCTTCGTTTCGTGTTTAGTATTTTTTTGTTAAAAAGAGTATAAGCATTAACTTTTAGCATCTTTAAAATAATCATAATATGATATGACATGTATATATTTCCAAGCATACACCACCACCGGGTACACCGGGTACACCGGGTACACCGGGTACACCGGGTATACCGGGTACACCGGGTACACCGGGTACACTGGTTTATGATAATATATTTTTATAATCCATAAGAAATCTATTTTATTGCTTAAAGATGTTTATCTCAACCGGATATCGAACCCAGGCCCCTTCGGAATTGAATAAAATGCATTAGAAAGTAGCTTTTAAGCTACATATTATACGCGTATATAGCATCATACATATCAAATATTCCTTGACACTAATTTAGACCTTATTATAATGGAATAAGTATCAAAATACGCTAAAGGTATAATCGTTGTTGTTGCCGTTGACCGACAGACATATAAACTTAATCAGTCCTATGTTTAAAACTATTCGTCTTTTATTCAAATTACGTGTTATTTATAGTAAAGTGTAGTTTTTTGTTTATTTATCCACACTACTATTATAAATGCAAAAGTTACTGTCTGTTTGTCTGTGACGGACATACTGCTGCTGTGCTGGGCCGATTGTGATGAAATCGATATAGACAATTTGACTCCTGAGCATAGGATACGAGAGGATAGGATTAAAGGATACTTTTTGTCTCGAAAAGTAAAGTCAGTGAAATCACAAATTCTAAATCTTAAAAAGTAAAATTTATGCATTACAGACAGATTTAGTGTTCAGAATTAAGACACTGCGTCTTTGCATACAAAAATAATAGGCAAGTAACGCCACGGACTGTCAATAGTTTAGGCGGAACGATTAGTCAGTATTTGTATGAGTCACGTATTACTTGCAGCCTTAACCTGCATCGGCAGTTAGAACACGCCGTGTGTTATTAGTCGCAATGCTGAGACACCGGAAAAACACAACCTAACATTACTTTGCGTTTTTATAAACGACTTGTATTATAATTTTCAAGTATTTTAATTTATTATTTAACCTTAAGGTAGTCTCGTGGTTAAAATGTGAATTAATTATTATTTATGGGAGGTTTAAGTTAATTGATTTTAATGATTTTCGTGTTAATAATAAAACACTCAGGTTTTTTTGCCGAATCACGCTTTCGGTGTAAAACTGTTTATTTGATAAATTAAAAAACGTTAATATATACGAAGTAATGACAATCCACAATATGGTTATTGTGTTTTAGTTTTAAATACGTATTAATAATATTTTACAAATTTAAACAATCACAAAATTTCGTATTGGGGAATATATATAGATGTATTAACGAAAACAAAGTTCACACGGACTCGTGACGACAATATGTGGATATTAAAAAAATCTTGGCTCAGAACTCCGACCAGTCGTCCACTGCATTAGAGAACACTCAGTCAATATTAAAATATAAATATCTATGACAATTATAATATTATAAAAAATGTTTCCTATCATCATCATGACATAATAATAAATGTATTAATATATTACTACGCGTGTACTATACTTTATTAAATACCGCGGAAGTAACTTAAAATCAGGTCTATAATAAATATGTTAATAAAATATTATCAGAATTGATATTCACGAAAATTCGAGATTGGTATACTTATGGAAAACTTGTTCGTGTGTTGTGTGTTGTTCGCCTTCGCAGTTCTTCCTGCACTCGCAGACTACCCCGTGTTCGTACCTAATGACGACCGCTGGACTGCTTAGAGCGGGAAATCGAAACAAACAATTCCACGTTCTCTCCATAATACTAGGTAGAATTTAAATGGTAGTTTCACAAAGATTAAGGCCCTTCAGAAAATTGACATGATTGCAAACCGCAGTGTTGCGTTCGTAGATAATAAGAATCTAATAATTTGAGTGTTGAAATTGGACAAATCTTAGTACATTTTGCACAATAGAATGTAATGTTGTGTAAATATTAAAAAAACAGAGAATCAATAACAAATAGCGTGACCAAAACACTACATTAAATATTTTTGTAAAAGTAATTGTTAAATTGTTTTACGCGATACGTAGTTCAGAACAAAAGTAAAAAATATATATTTTTCTGTTCGACAACCCATCGCGTGATAAACATCCGAATTAATCAGACCTTATTAAAATAATTTAAATTAGTTATAATTGTAACCTATATTCTATTCTATTTATTATTTTCTCAAATAAAAAACTGTCTTGATCTAGAGTAAAACAAGTTCCCGAAGGATTAACCGTTATTTCGTGTGATGATTTTTAGCTTAATATTTGTGTTAACATAAAGGATTCTTTTATTGTCATTTTTCTCATTCTTACTGAAAACAAAAAATAAACAAAAATGTGTGGACGTATATAATGACATTTCTTTGCTCGACCTCGGTGTAACCTTCACTCTTGCTCCGCTTGTATTAACAAGTTTTTAAGTATTTTATCTACATTCAGATAACACACACGATAAGTGGTATTAAGCTAAATAATTAAATTATTGCTGCATTTAAATGTAATGACATTCAAATCAACCAAAAAACATTAATTGGACGTCAAGAAACAAGAAAAAAAAATGTGTGATACCGATGTAGATATTTTTTCCTTACTTTTATAATTATTTGGATATTTATCATGTAATCGCCAGTGTCTGTCGGGGATTGGAGTAGGACTGCGGCGGCGGGTCTTGGAGTAGGACTGCGGCGGCGGGTCTAAGCATAATGTCTGTTACGACATCAACCAACGAATAAAATTAACAAGCAACATTTGATAGCAAATTGGTTATTTTGTATTATAATCGCCTTTAAGAAATCAGTTAATAATACCCGGGCTTATATTACAGACCCATCCCATCCAATATACTCTAACATTAACAGTAGGTCCCCGGCCGATTATTACACAATTTCAAAACATCTGGCGAGAATCTTGAACTTTGAGTCAAATGGCACGTCCCAAATACAGTTATCTCCATTTTCATAATAATGTGACACTAAACATCATAAATAATAAATAGTAAGTATTATTTTATCGCGACTTCTCAATAATTTAACCAAGTACTCCAGATTATAATTCCAATTATTTATTACTCGTATTTACGAGTAAGACACATTTTATTTTATTTTGACTTCCTGCATTCCTCACAGTCTCCTTCACCTACATCGTGTTAATTTATAGTCAATGTTCAATATTACGTTGTTATTTGCATTTTGATGACATTTGTGAATAAATCTACCGTTTCCTTAAATATATAAGAAAGTGTAATCATTTAGAAAATATTATTATTTATATTAAGCGCGTAATTTAAAATGATCGATCAACTATTGATATATGTAAAATAAATTTCTTTAAAAAAAAATGATTTTTATTGCAAATTATATTTTTACCGGGTTCGGTTCCCGTCATATACACTTACATAATAAATGCTTTTGTTTATCCAGATTTTATTAAAGTCAGTTTTTTCGATTTCCAGATACTTTTTTTTGACATGACTGCAATTCGTCAGTTACGAGTTTTATGACGTTTGATTCCAAAAATCTAAATGTATTCAATGAAATGAACAATTTCAACCTTTCTTTCAGTCAATAGCGAACGTGGTCTCCCAGCAGAGTTTCGTGACCCGGTTCGGTTTAAACAACCTAATAGACATAACCAACAGCAAGCCCATAACCAAGATGACAGCTAAAGAATTCATGATGGGATACGAGTCACAGCTCATGACCCTAGGAAACACCTTCATGCCGGGATGGATCTATTTTGATAAGCTGGGCCTTATCGATAGGGTGAGTTTATTCATTTAATAATAAAATTCGTGTGGTGGAAGAGATTGTTGCTTGGACCGCTATAAGTTAAGGAGCAAATGAGTTTCATTATATTAAAAATTGCACTATGAGTAGGTTTAGGAGATACTATTTCGGGGAGAAGATAGTCTTGAAGGTTCCAACTCCCTCATTTGCCAACCGAACCACAGGTCTATCTAATAGTAACTTTTTTTTGTAGGATAGTATAAGTAGCCAAGTCAGATTCCATATGATGTACAGCTTAAGTTCAGTGTTCGTAACGATAAGCTTAGAAATGATTTTAACACTTACACTTTCTGATAGTTCAATAATATTTTTAGATGTACGATTTCGATGGAGACTACGAGACAATATTCACGGGGCAAAGTGACGTGTCCGTGAGCGGTTTGATCGATACTTATCGCGGCTCCACTGATTTACCGCACTGGGAGGGGAAACACTGTTCCAACGTCCAGTACGCATCTGATGGCACCAAGTTCAAGAGCTCTGTAACTTTAAACGACTCCAACCTCTTCTATCGCAAGAGTCTATGTCGAGCTGCACCATTGGTGAGTTGGGATACTGCTTTGTAATTTTACGCTCCTGATTCCGAAAATTAAAGTAACAATATTTTTTTTTTATTAAAGCATTTGATTTTTATTTTAGAAACGTATAAATTTATTAAACTCTTAATTAGGCTCTATTCTGTTCCAAGCTGTCAATCTTATCGCTTTCCAGAGCTAGAACATTCATACACGAATTAAGTTCATATCGTCATCCTGAATATTTAATCAAGATCAATTTAAAAAAATATAAAATTAGTATCGCCAGACCAAAAGAAATACAATTTCGTTACTGCTCCTATTAGCGACAAGAGACAATAAAAAATATAACGTGTTATTTTCAGATTCCAGTTGAAGAAGGTATTAAAAATGGCTTCAAAGCTTATCGATACACTTTTCCAGAACACATGTTGGATAACGGCAAAGTTATTGAAGAAAACAAATGCTTCTGTAGAAAAGGTGATATAAATATTCTGTTCAATTTGAGTAAATAATGAAAATAGAAATATATGTTTTAAAAATCGTTACCTCAATAATATTAAATATTTTTTACAATGTCAGTAAAGTCATCATAATATGTAATTCGTGTTATGATTACTTTAATATTATTAAATATTCCAAATTTATTATTATTGGAGGAAACAAAACTATTAAATATAATATTCCTAATAAAATTTAATTTACAGGTAAATGTCTGCCCGAAGGTCTGATAGACGTGACCGACTGTTATTATGGATTCCCGATCGCTCTCTCATACCCTCACTTCTACCAGGGAGACGAGATCCTCTTCAGCAAAGTCGAAGGTCTGACTCCTAACGAAAACCAACATAAGACTGCGTAAGTTTTATATAGCACTGTGTAAAAATTGTATATTTTACATATTCGTTGACAAAAACAGCTTTACCTACCATCCGCCATTGCGGCTCCTTTATACAATTATATCCATCTGTATTGTTATTGTTTACAACTGTGACGTATCTAACATTTTACTGCTTTTTATTTCTTATAACTTAACTCAGTTATTTTCCGTAAGCCCTATTATTTGTTCAATTACAATTTTATTTGGTTTAAGCATCTACAAAACTTAGAATTATATAATTATAATAATGCAGTTAGTACAACTATTAAACATAATCCGTCCAGATTCTGGATCCAGCCAGAGTCCGGTCTCCCCCTGGACGTCAGCACTAAGTTCCAGATCAACATGGCGCTGGGCGACATCTCCATGATCAGGAACACGGGGAGATTCTCCAACCTCTACCTCCCGATGCTGTGGTTTGACATTGTAAGTACATTTTAAACTTTCTTCATCTTTTTACATTTGATTAGTAATTTTTAGATTTCTATTAATCTATGATATTAATTAATTTGTTTTAAGTAACAAATATGTTGAAAATGTATATTAGAAAATAAAATATAATAAATGTATCTTAAATATCCTATAAAACATTATGTTTACAATAATCTATAATTATTAAGTTAATAAGAGTACTCTTTTGATGTTATAAAAATATACATTTACCAAGGCAATACTTAATTGTATTGTATAGAGCGCTGGGGACGGTGTATAGTCCCAGGGTTGTGCTCGAATTGAATTTAAAGTTAAATTATTCATTTAACCTTCTATACTTTTCACAGACAATGAAGACACTGCCGCCGTCAATGGAGCAAAGATTCAAATTGTATTTAAACATCCTACCGGCCGTTGAGAAGGCCGGGATGTATTTGAGTTTCATCTGCGGTACGATATTGGTGTCGGCGACGACTTACTTGATAATATCGAAATATATCTTCAAATCAATAAAAAACAAGCAGTGCCATCCTAACTTCGGAACAAACATCCGGATCGATAAGGAAAGAAGTAAACACAAACAGAGCATTTACTCCCCTTGCGAGATCCCACTGACGGACGAGCGCCTCGACCAGAGCAGCTTCAAGACTCACGGCGACAGGATCAAGGAGTTGGGCCACAAGATAAGCGACAAGGTTCACGATTCGGTCGGCAACGTTATGGAGAGATTCGACGACTTCAAGAAAAATAACAGAAAGAATTCATTAATAAACCAAGATGAATCACACGACGAGACGAACGATGCGTATAAAAGTGATTCCACGGACGGCGAGACCTGCAACCACTACCGAGCCGTCAAACAGACGGACAGCGACGACGACTGCAGGTACCTGGAGGTGCTGGAGGACGGAGAGTTCGATAGAAAGCATGTAACATATAACTTATAACCTACTTTTAAGACTTTCGAATAATCTTGCCTTCAGATGAGATGGAGCTCGATTACTTAATTTGTATTAATAGGTTGCATTTGAAGTGTTTGTGCAATCTCACCTGTTCTACCAAAACGATTATGGGATTAACCTCTCTGTGCTCGCGCGAGGCGCAGTGAGCGTTGGTTTATTCTCACCAAATACAATCAATCGAACGCTTGAGATTCTTTGGTGAATTGCTCATTTGTTTTTATTATGGTTTATTAGTGATTAAAGACGTTTTACTCGTGAGACGTGAGACATACTCGTATACCGTCATCTACCTGTACTTTAAGGATTTAATGTAAATATATTTAGGTGATAGAAATGCTCAAAAAACATTGCCGGCTAGATGTTTATAGATTCAAATAAAAAACATTTTAAAATAAATACGCAAAAATTTCACATAATTTATTAAAAATATATATATTTTTTGTGTAATATTTTGAAATGTTGTATATAAAAAGACTTGTGATATGTAATATTTAGTTCCAATATTTACTTATTTGGATACTCGCTACTTATAATAATAAAATATTTTTAACATATAACTTTGTTTTTTTTCTTGTTGCTATAAATAAATAAATATTATTACGAATACTTCTCCTACGGCTGAAATTAACAATCAATCCAATTTTTGCTGTTGAAGATTGAAATAATCCATCTCTTCAGTCAGTGCAGATATTCGGTATATCTAGAAATCGGAGATTGATTTAATTTTTGGATTGTAAATCGATTTTTAACTCCGGCCATTAATACATTACCTAATTCTATATAGAAAACGTATTCTTAAAAATACTCTGTACATAATTAGTATTGACAATCCACCAGAACAGCCAGCAGTAAAACAATGCTGTGATTACTTTGTAGGCGAATATCATTCTGAAATTAAAATTAAAACCTTTTAGTATTGTTCTACACTTCATTCACTAAAACACAATATCTTTACACATTTTAATATTTTAATAGCGTAAAATATCGGATATTCTATTTGTAAATAGGTTGATGTTTAATGTCTGTATCAGATTTGGTTTTAGTCTCACCTATTTTTGGTGATAGAAAAGGAATGATTCAACAATAATGTTGTCATTGTTAAGTGTTTAATCTGCAGTTGTCTATCTCTTCTTATCTCCATCTCCACGGCCGGGTAGGAATATCGTAAGCTAATGATAAAATATGTTAATTGTTATTACCGATTGTAATGTAGTTTTGCCCTCGCGTGGTTTTCTTCCTTTTCTTTTAATAAGTACTTTCTACCTCCGTTACAACACTGTCGATAGTAATCATATCTGTCAATATTTTCAATGTCGTAGTAAAAAGCTTGTTGATCTGTTTCCTTGATGTTAGATCGGAGACTGAGAAAGTTTTTATTACAGAAGGTCCACTGCTGGGTGAGGTAGTAGCGCAGTGCTTGGTTTGCATTGTAAATGCGGCGTTGGATTCTGGTCAACCTGTGAATAAGATAATAAGTAATGTGTTAAAGGTTAAATACGTTTTTTTATTATCTATTTATCTTAATATATAAAACACAAAGACACTCACTGACTTACTGACTCATTCATCGCTCTACAGCCCAAACCGTAATAAGATAATAGAGAGCTGAAATTTGCACACAAGACTCCTGACATATTGAATAGGTGCAATAAGAAAGGACTTTGCAAAGGTCCAAACGGTGCCAAAGTTACAGCTAAAAAAATCAAAGTTTACCCCCCGCTCCCTCTCTTTTCCCATTGCATTGCAGTAGAAATTAAAATTATTTGGCCTCTCACTATATTTATTCGTAGGATTAGGGTTCCGTAACTCACATACAGTTTGTGATAATTTGTAATTATTTTCTATTTACTTACATACAGTTTGTGATTATTTTCAATTTACCCACATACAGTTTGTGATTATATGTGATTATTTTCAATTTACCCACATTAGGGTGATTCAAAAAATCCTAGTTTTAAATTTTTATGGGGGCACCGTCTTATATGGTTCCAATATGAAAAAAAATATACCGATTTTTTTTTTAATTTAAGTCAACTTTAGGGGTCGCTACCATCCATTAAAGTTTTTGAAAAATGCGTTACATACGGTAATGAGGTTGCACCCCTTGGGAACCAAAATGGCGGTGCCTTTGTGTATTTTTGTACCTGAGTGTAAACAAGGTAGGTACGTTAGGTACCTGGTACATATCCTCTATCCACGTTTTTTAAACTCTTCACTCTTCAGGTTATTAAGCTACACAAAGGGTTTAAAGATGAAAGTTGTAATTTCGCAATAGAGTGTGCGCTAGTTTTTAAGTAAGTAGTAACATAGCCAACGGGACATGAGGTTGTGGATCGCTTGCCTGTTATAATATCAGGACAGGGAGTGGAACAGCTTTTGGGTGTTCCAAAACTTCCGAATGGAAGAGGGCAGGCGATGGCCTCAGCTGTTTATGAAATGTTATTGTCTTGGGGCTTGGATGAAAAAGTAAAATCGATGTGTTTTGATACCACAGCATCAAACACAGATTAATTCAATGGAGTTTGTACCTTATTAGAGCAAAAGCTGGAGAAAAAATTATTATGGCTTCCATGCAGGCATCATATTTTGGAAATTGTGCTTGAAGCCATCGTAGTTTCAGCAACTAATGCTTCTAGTGGGCCAGATATACAAATCTTCAAAAGACTGCAAAAACGTTGGCCTAAAATACTAAAAGAGGACTTTAGGGCAGCTACTGCGGACCCTGAAACTAACATTATTTGCTGAGAGCCAGCTTAACGGGTTTCAACCACGAGACGATTATAAGCAACTAATTAACTTGATACTCATATTTTTGGGAGGAACATCTGAGAAAGGTGTATCTTTTCGAGCAACCTGCTGGTCTCCACTGGGCAAGGTGGAGGACAAAGGCCATCTATACTTTTAAAATATATCTTTTTCGGGAACAACTAAAACTGACTAAGAGGGAAATTAAAGGAATCAAAGAAATTTGCATTTTTACTGTACGAATTTACGCCAAATACTGGTAGCAAGCTCCTTGCGCATGGTCTGCCCCAAGGAATGACTTACAACTTTGGAAGAATTTATTAGCTTACAATAAAGTGAATGAATCACTTTCAAAAGTTGCTATGAAACAAGCGTTGGGGCACCTTTGGTACCTATCAGAAAAACTTGTAGCTTTGGCCTTCTCTGACGACCAAGTTTCTTTGGAAACTGAGCGAAAGATGGTTGCTGCTCTTCAAATAGAAGGGTCAGAAGATTCTCCAAAGCGAGCCATCCTGGATCAAAACCTTATTGCAACAAAAAACCTGGAGGACTTCGTCTCATCTCACACATTAGCGTTTTTTAAAAGTATCTCCATCTCCTGCGATTTTTTAAAAAAGGACGTGCAGACCTGGAAGGATGATTGTGAGTTTAAAAAACGTGTGACTATTGTAAAGGGTCTAAAAGTTATCAACGATACAGATAAGAGGAGAGTATCGTTAATTGAAGAGTACAATCGCCTTCATACGACAGACGAAGACCAGAAACAGTACCTATTGTTGGCGGTCGAAGACTTTAGGCGAAAATTCCCCGATTGTAACAAATCTACATTAACATCTTAAGTTACTAGTCTTAGTTATAATAGTAGTTATCTTTAAAATTTTATTGTAGTTATTTAATAAAATAGGTTATTACTTATTTTTTACCCGTTCATAGAACCCAACACTTTTCATCCCTGGTAGCGACCCCTTAAACCTGTTTTAAAAATCTAAAAAAAATTTGGTGGAAGTTTTTTAACCAATAGAACAAAATGACAGGGTGCCCCCTTAAAAAAATTAAAAAAAATTCACATGCATTTTTGAATCACCCTAACCCACATATAGTTTAAGATTATTTGTGATTACTTTCAATTTACCCACATACAATTTTTGATTATTTATGATTATTTTCATTTTACCCACATATAATTTGTGATTCTTTGTTATTATTTGCCAAGCAAAACGAGCGGGAATCAGCTAATAATTAATAAAGAAGTCTTACATAGGCTTCCTTCCAGAGACCCAGAGTATCATGTCGATTAACAGAGCCGGTAATACGTGGAATATCCAAATCTACAATAAGAAAAAATAATAATAATGTCTATAATATCCATTTTTTTATATAGTAATCGTGAAAACCTGTCTATTCTTATTTTTGGACAAAAAAATGGTCAACTGTTGACTAAACGACACAACCCGTAACAATAGTATTGAAATATGATTCAATGTTTGGTGATTCGAGCATCGTGCAAGATCTATTGTTACAATTTTAATGAAATAAAAGATAGCTTATTTATTACCTCAACAATAGTTTGATACTTTTTATTATTCAAAAATGTAATTGATAAAGATAAGTTTTCTTACCTTAAGAAAATTTACCAAAACATTTTTTTTTTGTTTTTATTCGTGTTTTTGTCCAAAAATCTCATAGAACATTAACACACTAACTTAGCAGTAATCTTTTCAGTTAGGGATCTAATTTTTTTAACAGCGTACGCGGCAGAGCTAAGTTTACTAGCCAATTCAGCTATATGGTGGCCCCATTGTAGCTTAGCAGCAGGTTCACAGTATGAACAGAGTAAACCATCAGAGGTAGAAACGTGTTATAAAATAAACATAATTCATATTTTTCGATTCTCTTATTAACTTTAAGTAACTAACATCCAACAACAACTTTAAGTAACTTACATCCAAATTATATCTCAACTGAGAGGCCGTAAACGTCCCCCTGGGAGGCAAAAACATGTTGTCCAAAGGCTCTTTAGCAACCATCTCCAATCCTAAAGTTACTAACTCTTGGAAAGTAAAGTGGCTTAGTGTTCCAGCACAATCGTTATATATCGGGATATCGTCTGTTGGTTCCAATCTGCAATATTCCGATAAAAGTAATGACAACCACTCCGGCCGAATGTTTAAAAAACCAATATTATTCAGAGGCTTTGAATATTCCTCGTCGGTGCATGTCCCGTAAAATTCGATATATTTTATATATTGTATTATAACATACATAAAATGTAGTCTCTGTCAGTCCGAAATAGAGTTTATTTCCAAGGTGAAGGATTTTTTCAAATAGTTGATGTAATCTCGGAGATTATTCTCCACAAACAGACTAATTTACAAAGTTTGTTCTAATATTAGTGTAGGCATGTTCAGTCTAGCTTACTTCTTAGTGCCCCTGATCCAAGATGCAGCAATGCAAGCTTTGATAGCTACATCCACAGGAATAAAATCTGCCACATTATCAGGACTTGAATAAAATGTCCTTAAAATGCCTGTGAATAAATTATTCCTTTGTAAATTTCCATTTTTTAGTTTATTCATTTGATAAGGTCCGATAGCGTCATTACCATCTTTAAAACGTTATATCTAATCTATCTGCTTACAATGTGAAAATCTAGCGCTTAGATTTGCAGTTCCTTTACTTATTAGATTCTTTAGGTACTGTACAATATACATTATTTAAGTACTTCGCTTTTATTGAAATTATTCGTCTTTTCAGATATTTAAGGGTTAAAGTATAGAAAGCGTTGTCATCATAGTTTAAAAAATAGTATATATTTATTATCTGTGATCTAATATCCATATCTGAGCAAGATAAGATTTGTTGTACTTTATTTAAGACGTCTTTTTTCTTACCTTTTCCGCAAGCTACTATGATACCGGCTGGTCCATTAAAGTTTTCAATCCACCCCGCTATGGGTTCCTTATGACTGGAAATAACTAAGAAGAATATAAATTATTAAATTGGTCCAATAACATATATATTTTATTTAACGAGATAAGACAAGTATTTTACCAATAGATGGCCTTATGATAACGCAGGGTAACTTTCCTTTCTGCTCGTAGACTACGTGTTCTGCGAGCTGTTTAGTAAATACATACGTATTTGGCATATCTCCTATAAACCTACAACAAATATTGACTAATTTAAGCATATTTTAATGTGTGTACTATTTTCTTAAGTACATTATTAACTAATCATTAGGCCAGCTTATCGAATTGATTGCTATGGTTCTAGTTGTTCGTAAACTGCACACTCAACTCAAGAGGTTTGTGAAACAGTGATCGTAATAAAGAAATACTCGACTAAGTTTGTCGTGTGTTTTTTCTCAGACCTGGGTTACTAAATTTTAAATAGGAGAGTATTTATACAGAACTGCTTATTTCGTTAAGTATGGTAATAAAACAAGCCACTGACCACTCTCGCCACCTCCATATAACGTACGCAAGTGATCAGTGGCATTGATGAGAAAAAGATTTAAATAAATAATTCTCGTGTCAACAAGATATAAATAACATAAATAATTAAAGAATAGTTTTACTTGGATGTCAAAACTCGTAGCGTGTGATCATCAGCCTTTTCAGTGATTTCTAATGTCTCCCTCCAATCACCAAGAGGCGGATACATTATCTCCTCCACTGGTTCTCTGTTCGTATTTGAGTATGAGGTGGAGACGTGGACCAAGCTCTAGAAATAGATACCCAACTGACGTAAAAATAACTTCAGATCTTGTATAACCCTCGTATAAGTTAATATATATACACTTACTTCAAGACTTCTCATATCCTTCGCGAGTTCAGTGATCTCTTTGGTACCAAACAAATTCAGTTTTGTCGAAACCTTCAAAGGGTCATCAAATCTAGAATATTATTGACATTAAATATGAGTTAAAAAAACATCTCCATGTTTTCAAATTCAATATGTGATTGATATCACCTCACGCTGGCGGCGACGTGGAAGATGATTTGAGTACGATTTACGATCAGCGCTCGATCTTCTTCGGACATTCCTGAGAAGAGTTCAAAAAATATTATAATGTTTGAAATGATCTGTTTTAAATTCTCTTTCAGCCTTATAATTATAATATTCAAGTAAAGCAACCGTCACGATTACATACTTTTATGTTGCATTATACATAACTTAACATTAACATTAAAATTTATTGATTAAATTCATTCTTAATTAAAGTTAATAAATTCAAATTAGTTAATAATGTATGTATACATTATTAAGTTTACGGTAGTCGAGACTACACTCACCCAACCCGCTGTCGCTGACATCGCCGGCAATAAAAAAAACTTTCGATTCAAACACTCCAGGTCTTTCTTTTCTCAAACGATCGAAACACTGAAAAAAATATTTTTATTACTTTTATTGCACTTAACAGTTAATTATTTTTGTATGTTTGTTTGTATTTTGGTAATGGCCAGAAAATATAACTAACACGTTGTTCAAATACAAGGGCATTCAAAAACTATGTTATTGTATTGGAAATAAAATGCCTCTTTTGTAAGTCAAATGATTGATTCGTGATTGTTTCAGAGCTTACGAGCCAATCTATTGCATTTATAATAAGGAAAGACACCAAGCTGCGCAATGGTACTGAGAACTTTAATGTATGTTTGTTTGTTTTTATATCTTACCATAGACCTGTACACAGCACTTAAACGGTCTTCTGGCTTGACGTTCTTTTTTGTACGCAGTAGGAGGTAAATTCTGTCCAATTCAGTGCATGAAAACAGTAGTTTTTCTACTAAGACTTTTCCCATAAAACCTTACAAGGAATTAAAAGATATCATTATATTAGCTAAGACTGATGTATAAAGGGGTTGGGAAAATTCTTTTCTAAAAAGATTTTATTCTAATTTGTTAAAACTTTCTCACATCATCATCTGCAACTTTTCACACTAGTATATATCATTAGACAATTACATTGATCTGGTCTACGTCCTGTGGGAGAGGGAGGTGGCAGAGGCTCATTTTCCACAGACATAGTTGCATCTTAAGTGGAAGTGGATGCAAGTAGTCACTTATGTTATATGAATTATTCAACAAGTGTTTTTCCATCATCGGGAGAAAGTCACTTGAGATTAGTGGATAATGTAAGCCTTAAATCTTAACAAATAATTTGTAGTAAGTAATGCTGTCCTGCGACGAGTCCCGATCTCTTCATTTGTTAGTCACTAGTATATGAGTTTATTAATTTTGTTAAGTTGCTAATTAATTCTTATGCACTAGTAAATAAATACAATTATTTATGTATATCAATATATTTACCTTAAGTTGCCATATACATAACTTTCAATTATAATCGAGCTGAGTAACTGACCCCGCTGACTTTATGAATATTTAAATTGAATTCATAAAAATAAATGGAATAATTTGGACGATTCAAAATATGTATTATTCGTAATATTATATTTATTTTTTGAAAGTACAGTATTATATTACACTTTTGCTGATTCTCTAAAACATATGAGTTACGATAATAATAACATATTGAATAGTTGAGAATTAAAGTTCGGAACGAAAAGAATTTGAGTAAAAAGTAAAAGAACGTGGAAGAAAGTGTCATATTGCGCCGATCTTAAATAAAAACTTTTAATCGCTATCGGTCATCGTATTTTACAATTTTAAGTCAGAGAAATTATAATTTGTGTATTAAACAATAATGTATGATTGTGTTAGCTTTTATATTAAGAGCGATTTGTTCCTATTCATCTCTAAATTATAAAAATCTGCTCAGACCTTTGATTTCGTAATCAATCGAAATGAATGCAGTGGCCGTCTTACATATATTTTAATATAAATTTATTTGTCTAAAATAATGTTTTATTATTCTTTGTACAGGTTAAAAAGAGTTTTGAATAAATCAGGGTTATATTTAGTCCACTTTTAACAACTACAATATTTAAAAGAAGTTTGAAATTTCTATTTTAATTAAATACATGATATTAAGATAGCTTACACGTCTCCACGTATCTACATCTCGACATTTCAATTTTAAAAGGCATAGACAAATTTTATGTCATCATTACGTTATAGCTACATCAGCTTTCTTATAGGTTTTCCTCACTTAACCTAATTTGGAATCATGTCACTAGACGTTTTATAAGTGTCATACTTTTTGATTGAACGCCATGCATTGAACGATGCTCCTGAAGTCATGTGTTCAGAGTCCTCTTTTGGACTCTGAAAACGTGATTGCACTAATCTCCATATAATTTAAATTATAAAATAAATAGTAAACACTGAAATGACACATGTACAATAAACGAATATGAAAAGGAAATATTTGTATCAAGTTATACAAATTTATTAACTTACTCTATACAATCTGTATTGCACATATTTGCTGTACTTTCCATGTTTTTAAACTAAATATTAAAACAGTAATCGCGTATGATCTAACACAAAAACACAAATAACAAATACATTTTCAGAAAATTTCCACCTGTCTGTATAACCCTGTGTTGGTGTTATATGGTAAAAAGAGACAGGGACACACAAACACACACACACACACACACAAACACACACACAGAGAGAGTTGACACCCGGTACGCAGGCACAGACACACACAACATATGGCATTCGTTACGTGACGATTTCTAATAAATCGCACTACACATAAGCCCGCGTTAAGGAACTTCGTTCCAAAACTTTTATTTCATTTAAACGCATCCTTGGACTGTCCAAAACTATGCTGTTATTGAGTATTTTAATGCAGTATATTATAAAGCCACCTAATAGGCATAAAAATTAAAACAATCCTGTTACCTGATCCACCAGTTATAAATATAGTTTTTCCTCTGTAATACTCAGGTATGCTTGGCACATTGTCCAAATCTCGTTCCTCTAAGAAAGTCATTGCTGAAAAACACTTATACATGTACTATAATCTTAGAGAGGCTAAAATTATATACTAAATATTGTTAAAAAAAGAACTTTTTAAATACACAGATAGACAGATAGCCTCGGTCAATACATGTGATTATATTGGCTCCATAATATTGTTTCATTTCGAGGAACAAATGAATTCGTTGTCAATTATTAATTTTAAATATATAAATATGATTTCAACCCAGAATTGTGTTATATCCTTGGAGGGTAAGTTTCTGTATATTTTATTTATTATATTAGATACCAAAAATAATGGTAATATTTAAAATACATATATCTAAAAGTCTTGCACGCCTAATTATAACACATAATTACACACAAATTAAAAATTGTCAAATACCTGAGACACGATTGCTTCACACTAAGTTGCAAGTGTAACTGATATTAATGAAAATTTCTAAATGAATTTACATTAAGGGATATAAACATTACATAAATTATATTTATAAATAATTTAACAGGTACGCGTTTATAGTTTATTGTTTAACCTCTGTGTTTGTTGTCTCACCTGTCGATGTCGATGTCGAATGTCGAATGTCGATCGATTTATGTTTCTTGATTTTTTTTACACTAATATTTAATACTTACTTTGAAACTTATCAATTTACTTGGTTTTTAAATTGTTTACTATAAATGTAATGTTAAGCGCAATGTTTTTTAAAAATATCAAAAATAACACGTCATCTAATCTACTGATCCATCAACAATCTGATTTTACGACATATATATATATATGTCGTAAACAACTGTAGAACTGAAGAGTAATTTATATATTTGAATTATTCATTATTTTTATATAATTTCTGCCATAGACACTGTGAGTGGTGTATCAAGAAAATTCAAATTCAATAGTACTTTTTTAATTTTCTCTTTTTTTCAAATTCAAAGAGATAACGAAAATGAAATATATATCTACATATAATGTTGTAAACAGGAATACACGGAGAGACACAAGAAGCTGAAAAACAACCAACCAATGCAGACTTCAATTGAAGTAATAGAAAATGATTCGTGCCTTCAAGCGCAACTGCCAAAATTAAATAATGTTTTGTTTCTTTCTATTTCTTTTAGTAACAGATATAGCTATTATTATTATATTTTTTTAAACATTATCCAAGTTTTTGCATGACTACGCTCCACGTAAAGGATAGTGAAATTGTAGTCATTGGTGGTAGGGCACATTAACTTAATGAGTGGCGATTCACCCTCGCCTTAGAGACACCGACATTGTACTCAGGCGGAAACACAGACCAGGCAAACCCTTCCAGACCTTCGCTGTACGCGTTAAAAGACGAAACAAAACACTTCGTCCAGAGTGGATAGATGTCCACGACGTAAGGGTGGACACTTGCCGTGTGTCGAATTGTTCGATGTGAAACGGGGATAGGGAAATTAGCTCATGTAACTTCTGTGCACACTCACAGAAATAACGCTGTACAAGCTTCAACTTAAAATGAAGGCTACGAGTGTTCCTAACGCGTGCTCCTCAGAGAAGAACCACACAACAAAATCAGCCGGATATTTGTGATCAGTTTCATAAAAGTCAATATTTAGTGAGCAATTTACGATCAACTAGAACCAAACTTAATGATAAGTTAGTAGTATACAAAAATATAAATCCTATGATCCTAGATATTATACTGTGAAAGTAGAAAATGTAAACTATTCTAGTTGTTTCAACATTTGTTACGAGTAAGAGGTACGTTTTTTGAACCGCTTATACGGCAAAACTAAGTCTGTACCAAATCACATATATGAGGACCCCATTGAAATTTTGCATCTAAGGTAAGGTAAGGACTAATACTCAGTTAAATAAACTAAATCCAATTCCTCTTTATTAATTAATGTACATTGGTTTTATAACCGAATAAAAGTAAATTTAATATATTTTTTAGGCTTTTCAGGCTCTTATCCTTAAACCCATGCATTGTCAATTACTGATTGTTGTCTATTAATTTTAAAAGCGAAGTATCATCAGTAAATAACAATGTCCCATATTGATTCCTTACAAAGTTAAGTAAGTCGTTTAAGTAAATGAAGAATAATAAAGTTCCTAATATAGAGCCTCGTGGCATGCCCAATTCTATTCACGTTTACTTTCTGAATTCTTTAAATAAGATATGAAATAATAAATACAAGGGACTTTTTTCTAATTCTGAAGAGAGTTTCATGTTATATGCTGCATGCTGTATACAATCGAACGACTTCGATAAACTAAGAAAAATGCCAAGTGCATTTTGTGATCCCTTACAGGCTTCAAATATATTCAATAATAACTTAACACCAACGTCTATTGTTGAGCGACCAGTTTTTATGTAAAATATTATTTTCATTAAAATGTGCTTTGTATATTTTTTAAATTATCTTGCTAAATGAGGTTCATTAAATTAAGAAACACCACAATTGTTGAATATTAATAATATTTCCAATGGATTTCTTCTAGTCTTCTTAACAGTAATTAATTTAAAAACATTAATTATTTTCTGGACATTAACTTATCAAAATTTTAATTCATACCACATTGATCTCTATTTTCAACAAGCAGTGACAGAGCCATAAGAAGTACATTACATACAGAACATCACATCTTCAATCTTCAGTGTTTTTATACTTTTTCCTTTGCAGACTTTTTTTATACTGTATCCTAAATTTAACTATATACAATATTTCAGCTCTTTAGATTAACAGGAAGTATTACTTCTATTTTTATGATCGGTAAATCGGTGACAAATCTTTGACTTGCAATAATTCCTAAACTACTATCGGTTCAAATTCAATGTATTTCGGTAATATATCTAGATTTAAAATGCTGTCTTGGTCACTAACAGTCTTTACATTTTTTACAAAGATCTTACAACAGTTTGAAAATGACACAAATCGCATCGCGAAAAAGATAGTACAGTACGACCGTCCATTTTTGCCGAACTCGATTCGAGTTGACAAATAAATTTAAGTAGCATAGTCTCTTACAATTGATATTTAGTTAACAATATATCCTATCAAAATTAATAAATAGTGTGTGTGTAAGTGAAAGTACTTTAAAAGGTTCTACAGAGAGACGAAGCTTCTTAGCATTCCATGGATTCGCCGTGCGGGGTGCCGGGCCCATCGCGTTGCAAGAAGAGGAGCGCAAACAATGCGTGGGATTTGCGACCCAGGTGTAGGTTTAAGGGCCCCTTTACTATGCGCATACACGCTCACCTTCACTGTTCACGCTCCTCTCCCTACCTAACCAAATATCGTAAGAACCTACTAAAGGCGCCTTTGAAATACGTTCCAGAAATGAACTGATGATCGTTCTAGAAAGGTTGAGATCCTTAAATAAATTGTATAGAGATTTTGCTGTTATACCTCTCGCTCCTACTTCTACAGCATACAAATTAACTATAAATTTATTCCTGATCAGTTCGTTACATAGTTCGTAATACTTGTTAAGCTTAAATGATTATGATTTTATATTATGATCTTTGGGTATTATTGTTTCCCTTATAAGTATAACGCGCCTTAGTTGTTTTGAGTACAGGAATAAGTCTGGCCTAGATGACGAAACACAAACATCCCCGGGGATTTTGTATTGCCTTTCGTACGTGTCCATCTTGAGAGTTCAATCAGGAGACGCGTCCAAAATGGAATAAAGTTTTAGTTTTGATTTTTTTTACGAACCTAGAGTTCGTAAAGGCTTACGAACTCTACTGATATCTAGGCTCATCGCGTGCAACCGGTAATTATCGTTTTCATCTTTCCGAATAAAGGATTTTGTTATTTTTATGTCTTGTTGTTTCCTACTTGATCCTAGCCCTGCTTTATTTGTTTGAGCACCTATCATAATTTTTTTAAAGAATTGAAGTCGTGACTCTAGCTCTGCGGCAATTTTATCTTTTGGGAGAGATGTTATAGTATCATCATTCGATTTTGAGATGATATGTCTTTTGACCAAAACTCTTAGGTGCTTATAGAGTTCCGATGGTTTCTTTAATTTTTACCCAAAATTGTGTCGGTCTCTAAATAAGGCAGAAGAGTCTGCTGGATGCGCTAACCCAAGCCATGACTTCAATGTCCTTATGACGCTTGCATCTAACTTCAACAAAAGGGTCTTATGAATGTCGTAAACGAGGAAAGGCCAATTTACACGTGATGATTTCTTAATTTTTTGCGATAATATTACCCTCTCACGGAAGATCGACATGTGGTAACCAATTTCATCTGGTTATGTTCTGTTAGTCAGTGAGATTAACCGGAAGCCCAACCCCCCCCCCACCTCCCATTACAGATGAAAGTGACGCCTTCAAAAAATATACTCCATTAGGGTACCGACTTTGACGAAGACAAAGAACCCTTTTCCGAGCCTCCCGAAAATCTGTATGTACTCTGGCTACGCGGTTCTCTACAGGTACTAGAGTGGTTATTCTGAAACAGATCAACTCTTGAGCCATGTCCAAGCGAAGATTGATGTCATGTTTGTACAGACTTCAAGGCGCACAATATCGATTAGCTAGGCTCACGTGCCACCAAATATGCAGAGATATCTGTGTTAAACTTTGCTATCCCAGCCGGAACTTCTGCTGACTAGGCGTCCAGGAAAGTACCAGGACCTCTTATGACTTCCTAGTACGGAGTGTAATACCCATTCAACGTCCAGTTCTCACAAGAACTGAGGCCCAACGCGTTTAGCACTACAAGTCAGCGGATTGGGATTGAATGCGGTCTTTTTTTGCTTCCTACCCACGGGGACCGATTTCTTTCCTTTCAAATGATGCCAGTGACTGAACGGTGGCTGTAGGTGATGTGATACTACAGGGAATGGAACTATTTGTACCAAGCTCTATGGTATCAGTTGGTGGTCAATCGCGGCCTTGGTTTGATGAGTCTGTCAGTCACTAAGGATCCGAACTCTGAAGAGGTAATTTAACCGTGCCTCAAAATGCTTCAAGTGGCAAATTGCTAGAGTATGTTGTCAAAATTAAGGATAAACTGGCAAGGTGCCCGCCAGGCATGCGCAAATTTTGGGCACTTTCCGAAGCCACTCTGGGATTTTTTTTCTAGGGAATGACTCTCTGGCCCACAAGTCAAAAGAGAAAATTGATCTTTTAACTCTGTTTGCTTCAAACTCGACTTTGGATGACCAGGGGAAGACATAGCCTATCATCCCGCGGTGTCAGAGCTTAATGTCGGAAATATGTTTCGTCAAAAAAACCATCCGAAAATCTTTCTTTTCCTTGGAAGTTCATAAGTCGAGTGGGCCAGATGGTATTTCTCGAATTGTGCTACGATCATGTGCCCCTGAATTAACGCCAGTACTAACGCATCTATTTCGGTACTCTTACCTAAAAGGTGTAGTCCCGGTCTCATGGAAGTATGATCCCTTGTCCATTTAATCCCTAAAAGGGGCGATAGCTTAGACCCAGCTGACAACAAACCTATCGTCATTACCTCTCTCGTCTTCAAAGTAATCGAGAACAACGTCAATCAACAACTCCTAACATACCTCGAGTATCACTAGTTGGCAATGTCTTTTGTCATGATCGCTTAGCTGGTGATTTTCAATTATATCTTAAACACCTTTAGGCAGCGGTTATTGAAAGCAAGAGAGAGGATATTGCTGCTAGTTTGGACGTGGCGAAAGGCTTCGATCGTATATGGTACAAGGGACTTTCGAAGCTTTGTTCCTATGGTTTACTGACAGCTTTCTAACCTGGTGGAGCGTGCAGGTCGTTCTCGATGTTTTTTGTTTGGACTCCAAGCCCGTGAACGCTGATGTTCCCAAGGGCTGCATGTTATCCTCAACTCTGTTCCTCCTGTTCATCAATAATATTATCGCATACTTCGCTTGCCAGCAAGTGGTCTCCACTCAAGGACCCTTTTTCCCCATCGGCCATCACTTGAGCAGGCTATATGCCCAGCCCACTTCCACTTCAGCTTACAAATCCGTTGGGCTATGTCGGTTACTTTTGTTCGCCTGCGAATCTCCTCATTTCTGAGTCTATCTCGCAGCGAAATTCCCAGCAAAGCCCTCTCCATCGCACGCTGAGTGACTTTAAGCCTCTCTAAGAGTCCCTTTGTTAGAGGCCACGTCTCGGTTCCATAGGTCATCGCTGTTAACACATACTGGTCGAAGACTCTCGACTTAAGGCACTGCGGTATTCCCGACGAAAATACGCTCCTTAAGTTCCCGAGCGCTGCCCATCCTAGTTGGATTTGCCAATTGACCTCTCCCTCGAAGTTGGACCTGCCCAATCGGACTTTTTGTCCCAGGTAGACATATTCGTCAACAACTTCGAGAATGGAGCTCCCAACGGATACCGGTATGGGCGCGACATAGACATTTGACATAATTTTCGTCTTGTCCATATAGTCAATATGTCACCTCTGAAGAGACGACAGTACCGCCCACGTTTCGGTCGAATCAAAGGCTTTCTCATAGTCCACAAACGCTAAGCATAATGCCGATTATACTCCTCAGTATTCTGTATAATTTGCCGCAGCGTATGAATGTGGTCTATGGTACTAAACCTTTCCGGAAACCGGCTTGTTCGGGAGGCTGGTAGTCATCAAACTTGCTCGTGAGACGGGTCGTGATAACTCTCGAAAACAGCTTATAAACATGGCTCAGAAGCGAGATGGGCCTGTAATTCTTCAGCAAGGTAGTATCTCCTTTTTTGAGAAATAGGGACACAACACTTCTGTTCCATGCTTCCGGCGTTACGACCTCAAACAGGACGGAATTAAAAAGCTTCTGAAGGACCCTAAGTACTGGCAATCAGCCCGCTTTCAGAAGCTCTGATGTGATACCGTCTTCAATCGGTGCCTTGTTGTTTTTAAGCTGTTTTAAGGCCACACTAATCTCGTGCAAGCTGATGTCCGGGATTTCATCGGAATAGTGCCGAGTAAGCTCCGCTCTTGGGTCTTCTGCTAAGCTATCAACAGGTTTAGCGAAAGAGGTATATAATTTTCCAATCTCTCGACCTCCCTCAAACCTTCGTCGGCCTTACATGACACTGTGCTTCCATCCTTCAATTTCAACTTCGATAACCGGCTTTGCCCGATTGACGAGTGAATTGACGAGTCTCGCGCAAAACACTTTGGAGCCTTGGTTCCACTCTATCGTATCTTTACTACGGTTAGTATTGAAAATACTTATGTCGTGTCGCAGAAATTTGAGAAAGAAAGTTGAGCTGCTTATAAGTCTCGATATCATTGAGGGACTCAGGTGCCAACGAGCGTCGTTCAGCCATAAGTTTGAGGGTTTCGTCGGCTGGTTTCTGGGGTCTATTCTTACGGTCGGGTCTGCAGAATTTGCAGAAGCGGCTTCTGGAGGGAGGAATTCGTCATAAAGAGACCCTCCCTCTCCAGAAAATCGGCGAGCCTCTGTCCCCTTTTTTTTTATTTTTTTTAACGTCTGGAACCCATCACGGGTGCCACAGTATTCCAGGGGAGGAAGGCGGTGGGTATGTGAGACTCCTACTCACTAAACCAGACGGTTGCCGTCGCCGTCATGATGGGGATAGCCAGGCCCGGTCCGGAACCCAAACGTCCGGGGGAGTCTAGGCTCAACCCCAAAACGCCTGAGGACCTCGTCCAGGCCCAGCGCCCTCAGCGGTAATCTTCCCAAAGGAAGACCACCGTTCGGACCCCACGTGAGCGGACAGCTAAGCACGACCCAGCTGGCTGGCAGGGAGGACTACCAACGCAACCCAGCCGCGCAAGACCACCACTCAAAAAGGGAGCCCGACCTCGAACCCGACAGGCCTCTACCGCCGAACACGGTAGTCTACCGAGTCCAGCAAGAAAGAGGCGTAAGTCGGGAATTCATCACGCCGGGACTAACGACCGCCGAGCAAGCCCGTGGTGTCACGCTCCACGAAGGTTAATCCGGGCACCGTCTGTTGTTTGGAAAAACGACCTTTCGAACCGCTCCTTAGAGAGCGACTCGACAGGAAGAACCCCAAACCCTAATCGTCCCCAAATCCGCGCAACCACGAGGCCACCCCAAGGTCAACTCTGCAATCAGAGAAGTACCCGGAATGACCCCGCGGCTGTCCCCCGGAAAAGAGAGCCTGTGCCCTCCCACCGAATTGCCCAGGCCCACTTTCCAACGGCTGAGGCCGAAGGAAAGGGACCCAAGCCCGCCGCCGCAGACGGGCCACCCCTAAGGGCAGACTTTTGGGATTTCTTAACGAAGGACGGCAGGAATACGCCGTATAAAAATAACATCCATTGTTCTTTTTCACAACTTCCCTTTGCCTGTCTATTGTTCTATTTGTTTATATACAAAGCAGCTCAACCCCTCCTACCCCTTGGGCATATAAGTTGAGCCGCTATACATGTGATTCAGGTTTACCCCGGTCACATGGATCCTTGGTACGGCAGATCTGACCTCCGAAGTCATCCGACAACGGCACTATTAAGCCTAGTAAGCTCGCAAAGCTATCGGTCATAGACAAGTCCAATCGCGACCACCCTGCTACCTTTTTTCCATGAAAGGTTCCGGAGCTGTAAGGCACGCTCACTTCCCGTGTGATTTCTCACACTAGCAAAACTTGCTGAGAACGGTAGAGAGGCCAACTACCAGTTTCCTAGCTGGTGCTGGAGCTGTAAGGCACGCTCACTTCCCGTGTGATTTCTCACACTAGCAATAACTTGCTTAGAACGTCAGAGAGGCTAACTACCAGTTTCCAGCTGGTGCCGGAGCTGTAAGGCACGCTCACTTCCCGACAGGCGGTCAGGCGGCAAGCCTACCCTACACTACAGTCGGGTGACCGGATAGATGCTAGCTCATCCATCTAACCTCTAAGCAGGAGGCTACTCGGGTGACCGGATAGATGCTAGCTCATCCATCTAACCTCTAAGCAGGAGGCTACCCGAACTGCAGTGACCCCCGAAGGGATCTCTGCTTATGGACCGTTCCAAGCCCCGAATTAAAAGACCGCAGCAGCCCTTCGCCTTAGGCAGGTCAATTACCTCTCGCTGCGCATGAGATCAGCGGGCCCCCGACAACTGTGGGAACCCAGACGAACAACGCCGAACCTCTACAGCTAACCACATTACCACTACGAATCCAACACCAAAACCGGTAACCCGGCAGTTTAAACGCGCAAGCGCATGCGTCGCTGCCGGAGGGCTTAGGTACCGGGGTCCCGTAGTACCCTGATCTTAGCAGCTGACCCGTAGTTCAGCTGCAGACTATCTACCGCCGGGTGTCTCAGTAGATAGCTATCTATCTACTTGCGCGTGTAAACTGCCGGGTTACCGGTTTTGGTGTTGGATTCGTAGTGGTAATGTGGTTAGCTGTAGAGGTTCGGCGCTGTTCGTCTGGGTTCCTACAGTTGTCGGGGGCCCGCTGATCTCGTGCGCAGCGAGAGGTAATTGACCTGCCTAAGGCGAAGGGCTGCTGCGGTCTTTTACTTCGGGGCTTGGAACGGTCCATAAGCAGAGATCCCTTCGGGGGTCACTGCAGTTCGGGTAGCCTCCTGCTTAGAGGTTAGATGGATGAGCTAGCATCTATCCGGTCACCCGAGTAGCCTCCTGCTTAGAGGTTAGATGGATGAGCTAGCATCTATCCGGTCACCCGACTGTAGTGTAGGGTAGGCTTGCCGCCTGACCGCCTGTCGGGAAGTGAGCGTGCCTTACAGCTCCGGCACCAGCTGGAAACTGGTAGTTAGCCTCTCTGACGTTCTAAGCAAGTTATTGCTTGTGTGAGAAATCACACGGGAAGTGAGCGTGCCTTACAGCTCCAGCACCAGCCAGGAAACTGGTAGTTGGCCTCTCTACCGTTCTCAGCAAGTTTTGCTAGTGTGAGAAATCACACGGGAAGTGAGCGTGCCTTACAGCTCCGGAACCTTTCATGGAAAAAAGGTAGCAGGGTGGTCGCGATTGGACTTGTCTATGACCGATAGCCTTGCGAGCTAACTAGGCTTAATAGTGCCGTTGTCGGATGACTTCGGAGGTCAGATCTGCCGTACCAAGGATCCATGTGACCGGGGTAAACCTGGATCACATGTATAGCGGCTCAACTTATATGCCCAAGGGGTAGGTGGGGTTGAGCTGCTTTATATATAAACAATTAGGACAATAGAAAGGCAAAGGGAAGTTGTTCTTTTTCACATTGTATATTGTAAGATCGTCCATCAACCACAGATAACTAAAACTAGGGAGGGGCTAATTTTTCATCTATATTATAGAGATGTTCAACACCCCCTTTCAATTTGAAATCCCTTAAACAACTTTGAAATTGTCTCTACATAACTAAGAATCATTATCATTATCAGAATATACTGCATTACAAACACTATGTTTACTTATCTAAATGAACTTATACAATAACTAAGTTTTCACAAAAAAAAATCTTAAAACAATAATGTTACTAAAATAAGCTTTATCCATAATATTAATCACATAATATTCAATACCATATATGTATTCTAATTAAGTAAGAAAGTTTGCCACAATCACAATATGTTTTATATGTTATATAATATCTATTAGAAGTTTTATATCAATTTTTAAATACAAATAATTTCAACAGTTTTAAGTTTTAGTTTACATTATATTCATTTTGAAAGTCAAATATGAATGTTGATTTGTTGACAAAGCTTTGGTAAAAATATCAAATACATTTTTATTACTTTCTACATATTCAAATGAGGTTGTATCCTACAAAGGGGCTCGGCTGACCCCACGACACAACCTCTAAACGGGCAACGTCATCAACAGCTACGTATACGATTACTCCCTAATTTGCTTATTAAAACTAACGACTTACCTGTCTGCTTCTGTTATGCTTCAAAGAAGGAAGTCACATAGTCAGTCTGTACTAGTAAAGGATTTGGGGTTCCCCAGAGTATAGGATAAATTGTATAATATTTAGTAAAAGGGAAATAACTATGGGACAAAGAATTTGATACTTAAGTGTTCCGTCGCGTGACCTTCGGTTCCACGCACACTTCGAGTGAGAAGGCAGCCACCAATTCGGCGCTGCAGCCAACAATTCAAACACTCGACATTAATGTAATTTACTCTTTTGGAAACTTCTAGAACCGATATGATTACTCCGCAAAATCGTTAAGCACCAAGGTTCACCGAGAACCGCTCACCGAGAACTATCTTCGAGAACTGTGTAGAGAACTGTCTCGACCGTTACGCGTGCGTTTGTCACACCACCAAAAACGTAACATCTACCCTCGATTTGTTAATAATTAAAATATATTTAGCGCCTGACGATTGCCATTAGCAACTGTACAATTTAATTAATAACTATTCCGAACAATCCCCCGCCCCAGCCAGGCGAAACCTGACTGAGTCTAAACCAGGCACCTGAAAAGTGTCTAAGCTACTGGTAACCGAGAGAGAGTAGCTACTGCCCGCTTTAACACAGAATTGCCCACATGTACTTCTGCGACTCTTGGAATTCCATCTGCGCCTGTTAATAACCTTAGAATACGACCCCGTCTCCAGGAGAGTGGAGGCATATTCATTTCTTTAACTAAGACAAGATCACCGACCTTAGGTGGGTCAGTTTTATCAGACCATCGTACACGCTGTTGCAACAAATGTAAGTACTCTAAATTAAACCTACGCCAAATCTTTGAGATAGCTGTTGTAACAGTTCAAAACGTGTGAGCCTATAAAGTGGGGTATTCTCTAAAGGATATTCTGGCAGAGCTGTGAGTGGACCACCGACCAAAAAGTGACCTGGAGTCAATACATCCAAATCATTTGGGTCCGAAGAGACTGAACAAAGAGGTCGCGAATTAAGGACCGCTTCAATTTTGCAAAACACCGTCTGCAATTCTTCAAAGGTGAGTACCGTATCTCCAATAACCCGGCGAAGATGTGTCTTCGCGACCTTTACAACCGCCTCAAATATGCCACCCCAAGAAGGATATGCTGGAGGATCAAATTTCCACCGGATACCCTGCTGAGACATTTTTTGACCTATATAATCCTGACTTTCATATAAAAATTTGTGTACCTCTGAGAGATACCTATCTCCTCCCTTAAAATTCGTACCACAGTCGGACCGAATCAAAGAAGGTAAACCGCGCCGACTGACGAATCGAGACAGACAAGCTATAAAAGCCTCAGTACTAAGACTTGAGACCACCTCTAAATGTACGGCCTTAGTAGATAGGCAAACAAACACGCACAAGTACGCCTTACAGATTCGAGCACTTCGACCAGTAAAAGTTTTGACCATAAACGGACCCGCAAAATCCGTACCAACTCCAGAGAAAGGTCTAGAAATCTTTACTCTATCTGGAGGCAAGTCTCCCATTTGAGGTTGAGTAAGGGTAGCCTTTAACCTATAACACGGCATACATCGGTAAATAACTTTTCGAATTGCCCGTCTAGCTGACAAAATCCAAAATTCCCGCTGTAGGATAGCTAGCAGCGTATTTAGCCCCGCGTGTGCATTTCTTACGTGTCGGTCTACAATTAAAAGGTTCACAAGTGAACCACCCTTTGGCAGTAGGAGAGGATGTCGCGCCTCATAAGGTAAATCTGCGTTACGCAATTTACCTCCTACTCGAACTAAACCCTTGTCATCGAGGAACGGATTCAATCGAGCTACAGCACCTTTCAACTTGACGCACCCGTTTTGCAAACTGGAAATAACTGATTTAAAATTTTCACGTTGCACTACGCGAACCCAGAAAACCAAGGCTTCGTGACGCTCCTCGGGATCGAGCACCGGAGATGATAGCCTATTAGACTTTTGCCGTAAATTTCGAATAAATCTCTTAATCCAACCCGTAACTCCCAATAACTTATTAAGAGAACTAAACCGATCTAGTAAAGGTTGCAAATCACCAGTAAGTTCCTTCTGAACCGTACAAATACGTAAACCTGGTAAAGGCTCCACAATATCCAGAACCGTATGAGGCCAAGAACTTTCAAGTTCACAAAGCCAAGCTGGTCCCCACCAGAGATGATGGTCAACCAAACCCGGAGATTCACAGCCTCGTGACGCACAATCTGCAGGGTTCAAATCACCGGGAACATGTCTCCAATTAATAACCGCATTTGAATTTTGAATTTGTGATACCCGGTTAGCCACAAAAACCTCCAAAGCATGGACAGATGCTCTTAACCAACCAAGAACAATCTGACTGTCAGTCCAAGCAAATACCTTTTCAATTTCCACCACTTGCCCCAAAGTAGAATTCAAATGATTTAGAAGTCTTGTTAAAAGGGCTGCCCCGGATAATTCTAACTTCGGAATCGTGAGCCTTGATCTCACAGGAGCGACCTTACTCTTAGCCATAACCAACTTAATAGTCACATTATCCTTCGGGTCCATAACACGAAGATAGACGGCAGCCGCATAACCTCGTTCGGAAGCATCACAAAATCCATGCAGGCTGACACGACATTTAGACGTCGGAAAGAAGGCTCGGTCTATTTTAATAAATTCAAGATCTGGCAGAGATGTTACAAACCGAGACCAAGCCTGGAGCAACTCACCAATGAGAGGGGCATCCCACGTCAATTCCTGCAACCAAAGTTTCTGAAGGAAACACTTGGCCCAAAACACAACCGGCGCCAACCAACCATTGGAATCAAAAATCCGAGCTACGGTTGACAGTACCATACGCTTAGTCCAAACCTTGCAGATAGTTATATCCTGTACACGAAATGTGAAAACATCTGGGACCGGTTGGTACTGTACTCCGAGAAGAGTGACTGCATTAGGATTTTCTATATTTTGAAAGAGATGTGGGGCTTGCTGGTGCTCCTCCGGTAAATCTTCAAGAAGAACCTGCGAGTTGGATATCCACTTTCTTAATTCATACCCACCAGACCTCAAGATACCGATCAGCTCATCTCTTAAAACCTTCGCCTCTTCTTCACTTGCAGCACCTGTACATATGTCATCGACATAGACATCGCTTGATAAAATAGCGGCTGCCCTGGGAAAGTAAATACGCTCGCGATCCGCAAGTTCCAGTAAAGACCTTATAGCAATGAACGGACTAGACTTCAGTCCACAAGTGTTCGTATTTAGCTCATATACAGTCATTGGATGAGATGGATCCTCTCGCCACAGTATGAGCTGATAACACCGATCATCTGGATGAATAAGAGTCTGACGAAACATCATCCTTATATCCGCAACAAAAACGACTTGATGTCGGCGGAAGCTGGTTAAGAGGTCTGAAATATCACGATGCAGTTTTGGACCGGCATGCAAACATTGGTTTAAGGTAATACCGTTAGAGGTGGGTGCTGAACCATCAAAAACTACTCTAATCTTTCCTGCCTTAAACACAGCATGATGAGGGATAAAATAATGCTCTTTAGAACGCCAATCATATTTGGAAACCGACATGTGGCCCAACTCCAGGTATTCCCTCATGAAATTTAAATAGTCTTGTTTGAGTCACGTTTCATACGACGTTCCATGGAGATTAGTCTTTTCTCTGCCAGCATCCTGGACTGACCAAGGGGAGAACGAGAGG
Organism: Melinaea menophilus ssp. n. AW-2005; assembly: GCA_918358695.1. Classification (NCBI taxonomy): domain Eukaryota; kingdom Metazoa; phylum Arthropoda; class Insecta; order Lepidoptera; family Nymphalidae; genus Melinaea; species Melinaea menophilus. Next base: position 19,611,158 of record OU911038.1, read on the forward strand.
GCAAGAAGGGCAACCGTGTCACAAACCGACCTGAATGGAGCCGACCGGTATTATTCTGGAAGAATAATTCGCATTCCTGGTGCTGCGGGTTGACACGAGGCGCTGTAGGAGGTTCCTCTATTTCCTAAAATCGCTGAACTGCGTCAGCGAGGGATATACCTACTTGAAAGCTGGCGTTATCCGGAGAGGAGAGTACTGGAAATGCTGGACCCATAATGACTTCACCAAGATCAGTATTTATTGCAGAAAGACCACCTGCTTGAAGAAGCTTACTGCTTTCCAACCGTAACAATCCAAGAACATCTGCTCCGAGTAGAACATCAACTGGTCCCGGAATGTGGAAACCTGGGTCAGCAAGAGAGAGTTTAGACGTTAAACCTACGACACCTGGAGGTAATGAAACTACTGGATGCTGTCCCAAAATATTATCCAAGACGATCGCTGTCGTCGTGATCCGAGGAGAAGGGGAATGAAGTGGAGAAAAGGATAGTGAGACTTTCCCCACCAACCCAGACGCCTTGACTCCACCAACCCCATGAATAAAGTTCGCGCCAGGAGCAACATGTAAAGATAATTTCTTCATCAACCGTGTTGACACAAGACACCCCTGAGAGCCTGAATCCAAAATCGCGCGCGCGGTAACCTGTTCGCTCCGAAGAGAACCAACACGAACATACGCAGTAGGTAGCAAAACGGTTATAGGAGAAGATGGAGACACGCATGGAGAACGAGGAAGGAGTCAACAATCCTGATCACGATTACAGCTGTCCGGTGAGAGAACGTTACCAGACCCTTCCTTCAAACGTCGATGAGAATGTTGATTGCGTTGCCCCAAGCGAGGATGATCTATATAAGGAAGCTGCGCTTGTGGCTCAATCCAGCAGCTCCGATCCGTATCTGCACCAGCCTTGTTCCGAGAACCGTGAGGACCCCCGCCCGTACGAGGTGGTGAACGACGACCACCATTGTCACCTCGATTACAAAACGAATTACTATTTCGTGGTGAAACATACTTGACGCCTCCGGTCCAAGGCTGAGGCGAGTTCCTTATATCACACCCTGGAGAATTTGATGGTGATACTCGACCCGTAGCAACTGGTTGAGGAGATCCATTGCGATTGCCACAAAGCAGGAGATGATGATTACCTCTACACTGCGCACAGGGGCGGGCCGACTGACATTGAAACGCGAGATGGCTGCCTAAACAGTTGTAACACCAGTTACGCTGACGAGTAATACTGCGCCGCGCCTGCCAACGAAGATTTTTAAATTTATGGCAGCTCGTAACACCATGTCCAGAATCTCGGCAATATGAACACCTACGATCATCCTTCTGTGCTGCTGCCGCAGTGTACATACGAGGTATCTCACGCGGCCGAACCATCTGACGATTTTCAGCTGCGGGCCGTATACGAGAATAAGCAACTGAGGGTCCGGGTAGAGGAACGTTCTCCATACGACGACACTCCTCCTCCAGGAAAACAATTAATTCATCAAACTGGGGAAGATGAGTGGCGGAGTCCCCACCGTATTCCAATTCGGACCGATTTCTTAAGTCATGTGATAATTTACTTAATACGATGTGTAATAACAAAAATGACCAACTCGTCACTGGCAATTCTAATCCCTTTAAACCGTTAAGTGCAATTAACAACGGGTTAAGAAGCTTCGTTCGTAAGGCGTGAGCTCCAACGATCCTTGGTAAACCTAAAATGGCAGAAACATGATTATCTGCTAGCCGTCGGACATTCTGGTACCTACGCTTGAGTAAGTCCCGAGAAATGTCATAATTTGCATCGACGAGCTCCAAGTGTTGCACTAACCCTTTAGCCTCACCAGTCAATGAAGCCATCAAATAAGCTAACTTTTGAGCAGGGGTCAAATCCTTACGACAATGTACCAAGCTATCGTACAAGTTACTAAACGCAACCCACTGTCCTAAATCGCCGCTGAAGTGCGGTAAGTCGAGGACTGGCAACCTACTAATTAATGCCGGCGAACTATCCGTATCCGGAATTATGCAAGGATCATTTATCTTAAAAGCATTGATATTGCCTACTGCCTGACGTAATTGATCCGCCAGATCGTCCGCTTGATTAACGTCGCAATTGATTTTACTCAGAACGTCACCGTCCAAGTCCATTTCCAAAAGAGACCGGTACACATCATACAAATCAGCCAACTGACTATCTTATAATTTATAACGCGATAATAAAGCCTGAGCACGATCCTTACGTTCAATATTTAGAACAGCGGAGCCGAGCCAACGCAATACGCCGGCAATTCATGCGGTATGTTTAGCACTCATCGCGAAAATAAAAATAAAAATAAAAATCAAATAAAATAAAAAAAGTAAATTTAAATCCAAAATAAAGAATTCCCGAAAATAATAATATGTGAGCCAATAACCAACGATTATATTGAATAATATAATACTAACTAATTACTTACTGAAACAACTAAATTGAAAATAAATTAAGTTACACTAATTAACAAACCGGTTTAAAAATATGTTACGTGGCGAGTAAGCGTACAACGATTTTATAAACGTCACAAAGAAAGTAATCCTAGCTATTTATTTTTACGAAAATAATAGAAATTATACAACTAAATATTAATTAACCGTTAATAAAAAATAACCCTTAATAATAAAATAACAAAATATTTAATTAGTAATAGCCGCGTATAACAAACGTATATCAATTGATTAAGCAACCCGTAATACCGAATATTAACGTTTTAAACCTACTCGATTAACAACCACGCTCTGCTACCAGCAATTGTATCGTACAAAGGGGCTCGGCTGACCCCACGACACAACCTCTAAACGGGCAACGTCATCAACAGCTACGTATACGATTACTCCCTAATTTGCTTATTAAAACTAACGACTTACCTGTCTGCTTCTGTTATGCTTCAAAGAAGGAAGTCACATAGTCAGTCTGTACTAGTAAAGGATTTGGGGTTCCCCAGAGTATAGGATAAATTGTATAATATTTAGTAAAAGGGAAATAACTATGGGACAAAGAATTTGATACTTAAGTGTTCCGTCGCGTGACCTTCGGTTCCACGCACACTTCGAGTGAGAAGGCAGCCACCAATTCGGCGCTGCAGCCAACAATTCAAACACTCGACACTAATGTAATTTACTCTTTTGGAAACTTCTAGAACCGATATGATTACTCCGCAAAATCGTTAAGCACCAAGATTCACCGAGAACCGCTCACCGAGAACTATCTTCGAGAACTGTGTAGAGAACTGTCTCGACCGTTACGCGTGCGTTTGTCACACCACCAAAAACGTAACATCTACCCTCGATTTGTTAATAATTAAAATATATTTAGCGCCTGACGATTGCCATTAGCAACTGTACAATTTAATTAATAACTATACCGAACAGAGGTTAATTTTTTAGCTATAACATCTTTAATATAGTGAGCTTTAATGTCTATATGTTTTGACCTTTTGCTATTTTCATAGCTCTCAATTAATCTTAGAGTACTTTGATTGTCAATTAATAATTTGCAACAAATATTATCTGAGTTCAGATCAGACAGGACTCCCTTTAAATTAACTAATTCGCATACAGCTTATGTCAATAGCTTTTATACCTACTTTATTTTCTACAACTGTCCACGTTTCTAATTTAATCAATGATTCCACTTCTTTATTTATTGCTTTTCTCCATTCCTTATCTTTAACTGCTTCTTCATATGTCTGTGGTATATCTTCTTGAGAATGTGATACCAAACAATATGCTGTATATAACTCATATTCTCTCAAGTTTTGAGGTTTATTTATTGACCTTCCAGATCTAGATCTTGTGTTTTGATGCTCTCCTTCTTCCTCTTTTTCATTATCTTATTCTATATTACTTTCTATTGTTTGTTCTTGCGTTTCATTTTTCTTACGACAAATTTCCTCTTCTTCTTCAAACATAATTCTTCTCTCATTTATATTCATATTTTCCACATCATTTTCTTTACTTAGAAATACAGTTTTCTTTTTATCGAAAATCACATCGGTTGAATACACAATTTTGTTATTTTCAGAATCCCACAACCTATATCCAGATCCTGTATAACCTACCATAATCATAGGCTTTGCTCTAGCATCTAATTTATTTGGTTTAGGTATGGTAACTTTCCATGCCTTCGAGCCAAATACTTTCAATCTGTCAAGTTTGTTAGTTCCAAGCCATAGCATTGCTGGTGTCTTATATTGTAACACTCTACTTGAGCATCTATTTAACTCATAAGCTGAACAACATACAGCTTCTCCCCATAAATGTCTTGGTAATTTAGTCTCAGCAAATTTAGTTCTTGTTTTGTCTAATAATGTTCTATTCATTCTTTCACTAGTTCCATTTTGCATTGGAATGTGAGGCGATGTGTATTGTAGTTCAATTCCCTTCTGCCTACAGTAATCTTTGAAATAGTTAGAAGTAAATTCACCTCCATTGTCTAGTCTCAATCTTCTAGTCTTGTATCCCAGTTGTGTCTTTACTTGTTTAATATAATCCATCAAATTTTGTTCTGCTTCATATTTATGCTTTAACAATTTCACTGTAACAAAATGTGAATAATCATCAACAATCACTTGGAAGTATTTAGTTCCATTAATGTTAGCCGGGGAAATCGGACCACAAATGTCGGAATGTATTAAATCACCAATTTGTCTTGAATGCTTTCCCGTTACATAAAAAACTCTTCTCTTGCCCTCAGTGCAGCTTTCACAGTTTTCATTTGATACTGGTAAACCTAAAATTTTCAAAGTTTTTCTATCCAAATGACCCAGCCGTCTATGCCATAGAGAGGTGGCCTTTATCTTCACTCAACATACATTTGTCCGAATCTAATTCTAAATTAATAATATATAAACGTGCATGCAACTGTCCTTGAATAACATTATCTCCCTTACATATAGATACAAATTTTTCATGAAATTTTACTTCTAAACCTCTAGCTAACAACTGTCTAACTGATAACAAATTATATGAAAGATTTTTTACAATTAAACATTCAATAGTAATATGTTCATTTTGCCAAGTTACAGATATCTTACCTCTTTCTTTACTTGTTAAGTACTGACCATTTGCTACAAATATTTTAATATCATACATACAATTTTTATAACATTCTTTTATAAGATGTTCAGTAGTTCCAGAATCTATAATGAATTTAATACTATCTGAATTTGTACCATCTTTGTATTTCTGTTCTTCTTCTTCTCCAAAAGCTGTAGAAACCCACTGATCCTTTGTTTCCTCCACTTCGTCTATAACATAAGCAGTATTACTAGGTGCGCTCCTACCTCGTCCTCGCATCATTGGTCTTCTCTGCCATGATCTTCCATATCCTCTTGAACCTTGTCCTTGTCCATAAGATTGTCCTCGTCCTTGTCCATATTATGTTTGTCCTTGTCCATAAAATCCTTGTATTTGTTCTCCATTTACTTGTCTTTGTATATTCTTCTTACACTGAAAAGCTTTGTGACCTCTTTTGCCACATGTATAACAGGAGAATGTTTGTTCCTGAGCAGATTCTTTATTAGTATACTTAATTTCAGCATCCAACAGTCTTGCCTTGATGAAATCAATGTTCATGTTGTTGTGAGTTGACATTGTTTCAATAGATGTTATTACAGCATCATACTCTGGTGGCATGGCAGCCAACAGGTAGCAAATTTTGTCCACATCTTCTATTTTACTGCCTATTGCCTCTAACTCACCAATGAGTCTATAAAATGTCATAAAAAAATCTTGTAATTTTGTACCAGGTAAACATTTCAATGTAATTAATTTTCTTCTTAGATGTAATTTGTTAAAAACACTTTTTCTTTCTAATAACTGTTCTAGTGAGGTTATCATATGCAAAGCAGTATTGCAATTTTTTATTATCTCTAAATATTTGTCGCTAAGACATTGTACTATGAGGCATTTTGCTTTACTGTCATTTTTCATGAAATCCTTATCCTTAGATTTTTCAAATGTTACATCTATTGTGTGCTGTACTTCTTTGTCCTGTAACAGCATTTTGAGCCGAAATTTCCAATTCGAGAACGAATCGCCTTCCCGCAGGATAGGTAATAATTTTTCCATTGTGACGCAGTGACGCTTATATTGCACTTACGTAAATCTTAATAATCCTTTATTGGTTCTCGCAGATTGTTCTTCTTTACCATATTTTAGCACTTTTGTTGCGCAGTGGAAGCGTGCTTTTGGGATTTCTTAACGAAGGACGGGAGGAATACGCCGTATAAAAATAAAATCCATTGTTCTTTGGTCCTTTTTCACATTGTATATTGTAAGAGTGTCCATCAACCACAGATAACTAAAACTGGGGAGGGGCTAATTTTTCATTTATATTATAGATATGTCCAACACAGACCGCCGCAAGAACCCCCCAACTAGGGTTCCGCTGCCCATATCCAAATTGCCCCACTCTCAACTCATCGTCGCTTCTCTTGCCTAACTTTGCGTTGAAGTCCCCCATAACAACATTGAAGTAAGTTTTTGTAGTATGTATGACCCAACTACTGTCCTCATACATAGCCTCTAATTCATCATCTGGGTGTGCGGAAGTCGGTGCGTAGACCTGTATGACATTCAACGAGTATTTCTTAGAAACTCTGGGTATAAGGTACGCGACTCTACTCGACAAGCTTTCAACAACCGCAATGTTGTTTATGAGGTACTTGTGGACCATAAACCCGACACTTCCTTGGGACTGTTGGTCGCCTTCCCGGTAGTATAGTAGGTTACCGGATTTGAGGGTTGTCCTCCCCCTCTCTACGGACTTCAGATAACCCTAATATATAATATAACCCTAATATAACCTACTCACCTCTTCTTCCAGCTCAGCAATCCTGTCGTCAGTACGCAAAGTGCGGACATTGTGTGTGTTGAATATATCTACATATATTCAAAGGAAAAGATGGGATAGATAGGAAAGGAAAGGGGATATTGCTTACACGGATAGACAAGGGATTGTAAGCAAATAGCTCGAGCAAGTCAGGGTCGCGTACCTCTAACTCGAACTGGACGATGCCGGGAAGTCAGAGTCCTCTACCTACAATAATATTATATCTCCAACATATATCGTTACGCGGATCACAGCACTAGGGGTACGGTATATTCCGGCCTCTTCCGTGTAAACTTCGACAAATGCCTAACGTGTGACGAATGCATCGCCATGTATCAGAATACCGGTCCTCGACATTTTGAGCGACTGTTGGTTTCATGGTCATCTGGAGAGCTCTTGCTCTCCAAGAGCTCTTGGTCTTCCAAGTTGACGATGAAATTGGGGGTGATCAACAGAGCGAGGCAATATTATAAGTCCGGTCCACATGTTGTAAGAGTTCGTGTAAGCGTAAGGTAAGCGTAACGTTATTTGTCATTAGTGACTCGCACGCTCCTTTGCCCTCCTCTAACATAAAAAGAAATGTTTTGTGTTTGGAAAATCACAAACTATTTTATTTACGTTTTATTGTTTAACTATGCTGCTTGTAAGAATTAACTTCTATGATTATAAAAAAAAAGCGTTTATAATAAATATATCTTTTACAATTTTGAAATAGGTAACTATCATTCAACTAATATATTAGACACTTCTGTAAAAAAACTTTGAAATAAAACAAACTCACATCATATTTTATTACTTTTTACTTTTAAAACATAAACAGAATTAGGAATATAAATAAATGACAACATTAGAAACCCAAAACAAGGCTGTATATAGAGTGCAGGATGTTTGAAACAAAACTAGTAGTGAGAATGAACCAGCACAGGTAGCCTCTGATCAATGTACTAACCACTTTGTCCAACAGCTCCATTCTGTAATAAGATTAATAAAGTGTTATTGATTAAATAGTGTCAGTAAGTACAACATCTGCATATAAAAGTGTATCAGTGTAGTGGTGATTGAACGTACTCAGAATGCCACAGACTGTTTCTATTGCATTCATGCATATATAAAAGGGGACCAAAATGTTTTAAATTTTTACAAATAAAACATTTGATGCAAACATTAAGACTTTTTGATTGGTCTTCACGTTCGTAAGTGTAAAGTTTTTAGTTATTTATATAAGTTTCGAAGAAAATATATTTAATAATAAATACGGCTTAAAATTTTAAAATTAAAATTATCTATAACCTCGTGATAATTGTCTTTGTTTTTGCAACTGATCCATTTTAAGTTTGTCCTATTACATACAGTGTTACATCTATAAATTAAGTTAAATTGTTTTACTTAAGTTGGTATTGCTATTCTAATCAAATAAATAAAAGTTATATATTACAACAGGAAGCAAAGGAGATTTAGATACAGGCAGGGAAACAAGATCGATCCTCCACTTTACGATGTCAAGTTATAATATCAGTATACGAGTACACACTTTGTGACACTGCTCCCGTTAGAAACTAATAATTTACAACAAAGGTCTCGTCTACGACGTAGACACTCGCGAACACGGAGGATAAGTATTTGTAATTAGATAAAGTACTGGAAACAGTTGAATTTAATTCTATCACATGTTATTTTTGAAGTTTTGTTCCTGTACATTAAATACCTTCCACTATCGTTTTCTCGTTTTCGTTTACTAGCGGCAACATCATCTCTTCGTCTACTGTGTTCTCTGAATACAAATAGCATATATTTTATTGCCATTTTTTTTTATTACGTTAAAAAACTTTATACTGGGAGTGCCACCAGACCCCCAATTTCGACTCGCTGGGCTCCCGAAATCTCGGGTGCCATTTGCATATTGACCGAAACGAGCCCAGTGTTGAATTGCTCATCGTTTCATCATCATATTGAAGTCAATGGGATATCAGTGTTTTGACGATTATTCTTCAATGACATGACATTTTTATTTTATTTTTTTAAAACCATCTCCTAATGTTTCCCTTTTTGATTTTCGAGACTATTAGTGACAAAGAATGTGTAAAAGTCTCCAGTTTTTATTGGGGACGCTACGCTCGCTTCGCTCAAATATTTTTCTTTTATACGTATATCAAACGTTTACCTTCTATAGCGTTGCTTAGCTTTTGGTAGATCCTCCATTTTTTCTTTCAAAATGAATACTTTTCCTCCAATAATACCGTTTTTGAAAAATTCTTGAGGTCCTATAGTTTCTAAATCATAGACGAAATCTTGAATATCCTCTTCTTTTATTTTAGATCTAAGCGTTAAAATATTTTGGTTGTTAAACTTCCATTGTTGAGTTACAAAGTACTGCAGAGCTAGGTTTGCTATGTATATACGACGTTGCAGTTTAGTCAACCTAAAATAAATGGCTATATTTATCAATGTGTTTGAAGTCTGGTAAAAAATAGTTAAGACTAGATAGTAGCAGATTTAATCTTCCACGAAACAGTGATCAGTAGTGTAACTTTTGTGTTTAAATATAATATTTTGAGTACTCTCATAAAGAATACCGTTTTATACTTACATTGGCTTGCCTCCAGACATTTTCAGCACAAGATCCACTAACAGGGCTGGCAGGAAATGGTAGAACAAAACCTGAAAACAATTTAATTTTACAATTTGATTTTTGAGAAACTTTTTCGGAAAAAAAGCTATAACGTTATAACAAATACCAGACGCTGCTCTTTTAAGTTACTTAAGGGAACTCCCTTTACGGCGCCGGGACCTCCCTTAAAGTAACTACTTTTATTCCTTTTTTAATCTATTTTAGGAACTATTCGTATACTTTAACTATTAACTATTTTACTAATAAATATTGTTAATAGTTAAATAAGGTACAGAAAACACTTTAATTATCCAAAACCAAAACAATGTCAAGCATGCACGTTTAATGGACTGTACGTACAATTAAGGCTATGTCTTTCTATATTGAAATGATAACGTTAGTAATAATACCTTAAAGTTATACATGAACTTGGAGGTAGTCAAGCAGCCGCCAGCGTGCCAGAGCGTACCCTCCAGTGGTATTTCTTTGAGCACAGTTTTACCGTATTCCATTAACTCACCCATCGTCAACCTCCTACTATTGTTCGACGAACAATTATACACTCGTATTTCATCAGTTGGTTCAAGTCTGAAGTTCATGTAGTACGTTTAATGTATGGGTACTTAAACATTTTATAATATTGTAAAAGTTAACTTTTCTTTAATAGTTTAAACGACATTTCTTTTGATGTTATGATAAGGTTTGTCTTCGATTAGAGACTATGAATGAATATGAATAGAAATGTAACTAACTTTTTAGTGCCTCTTTCCCACGCCGCTGCAATAAAACTTTTTATTGCAATATCTACCGGTATGTAGTCAGATATTACATCCGGGTCCGAGTACAGAGAACGAAGAATACCTAGAAATATATTAGATGTGATAATTATTTGATATAGGCACTTTACTAACGATATTATCAACTAATAAGGCTTGTAAACAAAAACTGGTTTAAGAATGAACTTGGGAGTGTGTTATGTATGCAGTAGTAAGGCAATATGACTAAACAACATCAATAAACAAAACCACATACATACCTTTTCCACAGGCGATGAACATTCCCACTGGCCCATTAAGATTTTCTATCCAACCTACCATCGGCTCTGTGTTACTTGATACCACTAAAAATATGTATTTATCAAATACATTCTTTTTTTGGCATTTAATAGGCATATAAAATAATACTATAAAGTGAACATCTATACAGACGAAGTTAATACATAAATTTTATGGGACTAGGTGCCAATTGAATAGACAGCTTTAGCTGGTATTGTGATATCCCCCAAAGACTTCTGCAATTTTACTATTTCAGGGTATAACCAAAGGGTTGTGGGATCTATAAATAACATGCACATAGTTAGTTTGTGTTACCTATTGAAGGTCGAATGATAGCAATCGGTAGTTTTCCTTGTTGTTCTGACACTACATGCTCTGCCAATTGCTTCGTAAATACATAAGTATTTGGTAGTTCTCCAAGATATCTGGTAAGTTGAAGAAGAATAAACTCAAAAAATATAAACTCAAAAATTTTAGAGGCTATTGTATGAAGTCCACACGCCACCTACTTTGAAGTCAATACTTTTAGCGTATGTTCGTCCATTTTCTCTGAAATCTCCAGAGTATTTCTCCAGTCAGCAAAAGCGGGATAAATTACTTCATCTATGCACTTCCGAGTCGTGTTAGCGTATGATGTTGAAACGTGGACAAATACCTACAATACTAGCTTAATTAGTTTTAATGATTATTCAATATTGTTTTTCTCCTCTTTGTTTGTTTTACATTTATATTTTCTTTTATCCGTGCACGTTATTGAAACATAAAGAGAGCATCGGCATTTAAATTTATCGTACTTTTCTGAAATTTCTTTAACAAATATGTCATGATTTAGTCGATCACTCACTTCTAAGTTCCTGACTTCCTTTGCTAGTTCTATAACTTCTCTAGTACTTCGAAGATTTAATTTACAAGCTACTTTTAGAGAATCATCAAACCTGAAAACAGTAAATAAAACATATTGATACATAAAATAACGCCTGTCATATAACCCTTGTTTAAATGCGAAATCCAGTATATAAGCTTTACCTCACACTTGCAGCACTGTGAAATATTATATTGGTTCTGTTTATAATTAAGGTTCTATCTTCATCAGATATTCCTGGAAAGATAAAAGAATAAACAAAAAGAGATTTATGTAAAAAAACTTTTTAAACCTATGTTTGTTAATGTTTCTCAATATTTTCACTTTACCTAATCCCAGTTCACCGCAATCACCGGCTATGAAAAAAACCTTTTCTTCAAATATAGTCGGTTTTTCTTTTCTAAGGCGATCAAAACACTGAAAGTGAAATTATTATTTTTATTATTAAGGAACAAACAGAATATTTCAGAAGCCTCTTGAATTAAAATGGCCTTATTAATTAACAGCATTTACTGTCCTCGAGACACCAGAGAACATCTCACTATGTATGTACCCAATTAAATATAAACTTAATTGATATCTTCCAAACATCATTCAGTCCAGACTTATGATGGCTGTTCAAAGAATATTCTCCATATAAGGTACTCTATGGGTGCATTACTAGCCTCGTTGGAACATATATACTCGATATTTGAAAATAGTCACGCCTCAAGAAAACTTCAAGACATCGTTCATGTTATTGATGTGCGTGTTAAGAAAGTGTGCAATAGACTTGACAATAGTGTTTGGAACGTGGGGACAGCCTTGAGCCTTAGCGTAAATGCAACAAGCAAATAGATGTTAGCTTGGTATGTATTATCCTACAATTACACATCTCTGAATATAAAGTGCATTTGAGTAAAATCACCATAGAGGAATATAGTGCGGTCAATCTGTGCTCGGGCTTAACACCTTTCTTACTTCGTAGAAGTAAGTAAATCCTGTCCAAATCAGGGCAGGAATATAGCAGCTTTTCTATCAGGACCTTTCCCATAAAACCTACACAAAGGATACCATTAAAATATAAGTACTTTTGAAAACTAAGAAGCTAATAGACTTCTAGGTATATTTGTCAAAATAATAAGAATATAGAGAATTTTAGAAGACAAACCACGATATTAGTTATGCAACATAAAAATAATTACCTGATCCGCCTGTAATAAATATTGTCTTGTTTTTATAAAACTCCGATATGCTAGGAGCAGTACTAAGATCACGATTATCGAAAAACGCCATTTTCAGAAATCTGAAACAAAATGGCTGTGAATATAAACTGCTTAATATTACAAAGTATTTTTTAAGTAAGATTTTTTATTATATTAAATTTTCACCCAAAAGAAAAACCTTCCTTCTAATCAGCTCGTTTGTTTACCTGACAGATGACCAACTGACTTCAAAATTCAGCAACAACTGGTAATAAAAATACCATTAGTTCAAATAAATGTTCTAAATTCGTTGACCTCACACTAATCATGCAATAAAATAAAGACAATGGCATATAAAAATATAGTCCGAGAAAATATATTGATATTGAGTTATGATGAACTGATGACATTATCAGTTTAGTTTAGTCCAGAATTATAAGATTTATTTTAAATATACTAATATTTTGTAGGAAATGGTGGGTGAAGACGATACTCTCAGACGAAAAAAGGGGGTATCCACTCTCGCTGTTCATGAATTTGGAAGACCTGCGTATTATAACACAAAAAAAATACATACATTTTGATTAAAATATATGTCATATCTATTTCATTTACGCCTTAGACGGCGCGTGTAACTTTAATTTAATCGATTAAAAAATAGTTGTATTCATTAAATATGTTAATGAAAATAACCATATGCTTATTTTTTACCAAAACGTAAATTCATTTAAAAATGTGTTACATTGCATGTATTGCTAGTACAAAATATATAAGATATATTTAATTACAGTTGCTTATTGCGTCGGCCGAAAGAAACAATCGACCTTCACACAACTCCTATTGTGTTTATAAAGTATATATACGATTCGATAAACTAAACTATTTAACAATCCCATAGAATCCCTACTTTTCTTTTCTAAGTCATTTGGAATTATAATAAAGAGTCCTCCAACAATAAGTAAATGTCGTGGAAGTTCAAGGACCAAGGAAATTAAATTAAAACTAATATATTCACATAGTCTACCGGTCGAATCTATTTATTCTAGATATTTCAATTGTTTAACAATTGCCACATACGTCAGTTTAATTAAATGCGTATTTCTAAGCGTTATCCAAGTTACATTGGATAAACAAAACACTCTAAAATTCTCTAAAATTGTCTGTCATTGTAATCTAGGTTTAATAAAATAAATAAAAACATAAAATATCTTACCAGTATCAGATGTTTAATTATCACAGAAATGAATAAGGACCGCTCGCACACGGGTCGTACGACCGACTTAACACTTCTTGTATAACTTGATACTTTATTAAGAGTGTCTAAACGACAAGTGACGACTACGATCACACCGTATGGGTTGTTAAGACAACCTGTAAATTCAACGCCATTTATTCATAAATAGCGTTCGTAAAACGTTAATAATTAAAAATGAAACATTTTTGGATTGATTTAATACACCCGTCGCTCTACTTCTTACACTGTACTTATAAACTTTGGATATTAATAATAAAAATTTTTTGATCGTGTATACTTTTTATAGTTAAAAGACAAGCGTATACATTTTTTATATATTTGTATCCATTCACTTTTATACATTTATTTCTTTCGATATTAACTTTAGTAATTTAATTCATCATCATAATGGAAATATTCAAGAAAAAATTATATTAGGAGAAATTGAACTGAAGGTCACAACTCGTTTACGACAACTCGCGTCATCAGATAAGATAACTTTACGTTACCTTAAAATATTTTAGAAGGGAAGAACGTAGACCTAACTGTTCTAGAAATGTGAAAACAAAATAACCTATCAATTGCCCAGCAATACCATACGTGGGAAAGTTATTGGAACCGATCGTATCGTAGTCGTATCGTTGTATTAATTTTTTCCTCAATGTAATTCCCAGTCATTACAATGCACGTCGTGACAATGCAATTTTTCTGTGAAAATGTATGTCTAAGGATAAATATTTGAACGAAGCGAACGAAGCGAACGAAGCGAACGAAGCGAACGAAGCGAACGAAGCGAACGAAGCGAACGAAGCGAACGAAGCGAACGAAGCGAACGAAGCGAACGAAGCGAACGAAGCCTGCTACTGGAAACTTTTTCACATTCTTTGTCACGAATAGGTTCGAAAACTACTTATATCCCATCCCATCGAAGTCAATGGGAAACGATGAGTCGTTACACAGGGCTCGCTTCGCTCAATATGCAAACGGCACCCGAGATTTCGTAAGCGCAGCAAGTTGAAATTGAGGATCTGTTGGCGCCCCTAGTATTTTAACATACCCTACTAGCTATTGATCGCGGCTTCACTTTGGTAGAAACAATTCCTTCCTGTGTCCGTATCACTGTGACTAGTTAAATCTCTTAAAATACTACTACAATCTTACCTGATATTTAAGAAACAAGCTTGTTAAGTTAATTATATTATTTTATCGCCGTGTGGTGGCGGCGTAAGAATACCATTTCCACCACCCCTTCTCTTCTCGAGGGTGTCGTAAGAGGCGACAGAGAGAATATACCGGCTCAATTGCCGAGGGAGGAACGGGCAGCAGCGTTCCTTCTCATTTTATTACAGTCCATCTGTACTGCGCTCGCCAACCCGCCTGCCCAGCGTGGCGAGTACGGGCAATTCCCCTTAATGATACGACTACTAAAAACCAGGCCCCTAGTCCCCGGCAGCCCTGCTATTCCTGGCTCCGGTAGCAGTCATGGTAACGGCGGGGCAGGGGGTGCTAAGAATCCCCGGAAGAGATTCGGCTACCACATCAAACGGAAACTGGCCCTGGTAACACACAACATCCGCACTTTAAGGACAGACGAGAAGCTTGTGGAGCTGGAAAAAGAACTGAGTAAGTTGAACTGGGACATAATTGGGTTATCGGAAGTCCGAAGAGAGGGTGAGGACACCGTGACCTTGAGTTCCGGCAACTTATTCTTCTACCGGGAGGGTGAACACCAATCTCAGGGTAGTGTCGGATTCATCGTCCATAAGTCCCTTGTAAAGAACATAGCGACCATCGGAAGTGTGTCGAGTAGGGGGGCATACCTGATACTCAGAATATCTGAAAGATATTCGTTGAAGGTCATCCAGGTATACGCACCGACCTCGTCACACACTGATGATGAAGTTGAGGTTATGTATGAGGACGTAAGTAGAGCCATACATACCTCCAAAACTCACTTCACTGTTGTTATGGGGGACTTTAATGCAAAACTCGGCAATAGAAGCGATTCAGAGATGAGAGTGGGGCAATTTGGATATGGACAAAGGAACCCAAGGGGCCAGAGGCTGGCCGAATTTCTGGAAAAGGAGGGACTCTTTATGATGAACTCCTTTTTCCAGAAGCCGCCTCAGAGGAAGTGGACCTGGAAGAGCCCCGACGGTGTGGTCAAAAATGAGATAGACTTCATCTTGACCAACAAGAGACACGTCTTCAATGATGTCTCCGTGATTCACAGGGTGAAAACCGGCAGTGATCACCGAATGGTAAGAGGCGTATTGAAGATCGACGTCA
The DNA here is from genome assembly GCA_918358695.1 of Melinaea menophilus ssp. n. AW-2005. Lineage (NCBI taxonomy): Eukaryota > Metazoa > Arthropoda > Insecta > Lepidoptera > Nymphalidae > Melinaea > Melinaea menophilus. The sequence goes on from OU911038.1 coordinate 19,627,253, forward strand.
AGCTCGAAAGGGCTAAACTGATGAAGTCTATGCTCCGACCATCTAATGCTCATATCCAAAACCCCGAAAGCTTTCAACTCGAATTGCAGAATCGCTTCAGTTGCTTAGAAGATTGCGTTACAGTGGACGATGTAAACAACAGGTTTGTAGAAACTGTCCATGAAGTGGGGTCAAAGTTCTTTACACCACTTCGTAAAGGTAGACCTCAAAAACTTTCCACCCATACTCTCGAACTCATGGCGGGTCGACGCTCAATGGTGTTGCAGTCATCCTATGACGCAGAGTCATATAGGCAGCTCAATAGAAAGATAAAAACTTCCTTGCGATACGACATCCGTGCTTTCAATACTAAATGTATTGAAGACACGATCGAGCGAAACCAAGGCTCCAAAGTATTCGCTAGGAATGTTTCTATTGGGCAAAGCCGGCTGACAAAGCTGAAGACGGAGGACGGCAATATAGCGTTGACTAAGGCCGACGTTCTGAGGGAGGTGGAAAGTTTCTATGGACAGTTATACACATCAGCTACAAAACCTGTTGTTGCCTTGGAGAAAGAACCCAGAGCCAAGCTAACCCGACACTATACTGAAGACATCCCGGACATCAGCCTGTGCAAGATTGGGATGGCTCTAAAACAGCTAAAGAACAATAAGGCGCCGGGCGAGGACGGAATCACATCGGAGCTTCTGAAAGCGGGTGGAAAACCAGTACTTAAAGCCCTTCAGAAGCTCTTCAACTCCGTCTTGCTCGAACAAGGGACCACGCCAGAAGCATGGAACAGGAGCATCGTCGTCTTGTTCTTCAAAAAGGGAGATAACACCCAATTGAAGAACTACAGACCGATATCGCTCCTGAACCATGTTTATAAGCTGTTTTCTAGAGTCATCACGAATCGTCTCACTCGCAGGTTCGATGACTTCCAGCCTCCCGAACAAGCCGGATTCCGAAAGGGCTTTTCTACCATAGACCACATTCATACGCTGCGGCAAGTTATACAGAAGACCGGTGAGTATAACTTGCCATTATGCTTAGCGTTTGTGGACTATGAAAAAGCCTTCGATTCGATCAAGACTTGGGCTGTGCTTCAGTCTCTCCAGCGGTGCCATATTGACTATCGGTACATCGAAGTGTTGAAGTGTTTGTACAAAAACACCACTATGTCGGTCCGAGTACAAGAAGAGCATACCAAGGCTATTCCGTTACAGCGCGGGGTAAGACAGGGAGATGTCATATCTCCGAAACTGTTAACCACCGCGCTTGAAGACGCCTTCAAGCTTCTAGAATGGAAAGGATTCGGCATCAATATCAACGGCGAGTACATCACTCACCTTCGATTTGCCGATGATATCGTAGTCATGGCAGAATCGCTGGAAGACTTAGGCACTATGCTCGTAGGCCTCAACAGAGTATCCCAAGAGGTGGACCTTAAAATGAATATGGACAAGACAAAGGTCATGTCGAATGTCCATATTGTACCCACCCCCATAACCATTGGGAACTGTGTTCTCGAAGTTGTTGATATACCTAGGCCAAATGGTTCAACTAGGTAAGTCCAACTTTGAGAAAGAGGTCAATCGACGAATCCAACTCGGTTGGGCAGCGTTCGGGAAACTTCGTCACATCTTCTCGTCCAAAATACCTCAGTGCCTCAAGACCAAAGTCTTCAATAAATGTGTGTTGCCAGTGATGACTTACGGGACTGAGACGTGGTCTCTAACTATGGGCCTCATAAGAAGGCTCAGAGTCACGCAACGAGCTATGGAGAGGGCTATGTTAGGTGTTTCTCTACGCGATCGAATCAGAAATGAGGAGATCCGTAAAAGAACTAAAGTCACTGACATAGCCCAGCGGATTAGCAAATTGAAGTGGCAATGGGCAGGGCACATAGCTCGACGAACCGATGGCCGTTGGGGCCGTAAGGTTCTAGAGTGGAGACCACGTACGGGAAGGCGCAGCGTGGGTCGGCCCCCCACTCGGTGGACGGACGACCTTGTAAAGGTTGCAGGGCGCCGTTGGACGTCAAGTGCACAAGACCGTCCGTTTTGGAGATCGTTGGGGGAGGCTTATGTCCAGCAGTGGACGTCAATTGACTTATGATGATTACTATCGTTGTCATCATAATTCAATCGACATATATAGCCGTAATAATAATAAAAATAATAATAATAATTGTTCCAACAATAAATAAATTTATATCTATTTTAGGGCAGGTTTTTAATTAAATTGTATAAATATTATTCATTATATTACATACACATAATGCAAAATAATACTGTAATTAAAGTTGTACAATTATGTTTTATAAAATTGTAACGTCTCCAGAACAACATTGCTTTTGTTTCAACAACAAATTTTGATACTATTTGGTGTATAATAGTTTATTATATGGGAAACTTCTGGTTATTTTTTTAGATTTTAAAAACCACATAAAAATGTCTTGTTCCCTAAATTATAATTATATAATAAAATATAAAGTTTAAAATTAAAAAAAACAAATAAGTAAAAACTGATAATTTTGGGATCAATACTTCCAAACAAAGGGTTGGTTGATAGTGTCTTTTCCCTTTGAAATTATCCCGGCAGATGCACTGCAGGCAAGAGCATTGTAGATACCTCTTTGTCCTTCCGATATTATTACTGCTTTATATGTTAAACATAATTCGTAAGATGCTTTTGAAAAAGGAAAATATGTAAAATAATAATATTGCATTAAATTTATAAAATTTACGTGGGTTTGCGGACGGCGCACGTGACCTCTGCTGTGTCGAGGTTGAGAGGTAATGACCTCACGCAACCTCCGACTCTGACAGTCAGTTAAGCTTGAGTGACACCAGATGACGAGACAAGGTACTGAGTTTTTACACTTTCCACACTTAATTAGTCCCAAATTTTTAGTCTACAAAACAAATGCACACGCACAGAGACTATTTAAATTTTATATTATATAAGGATATGCTTATATTATAAATACACCATGTACAAGTACAATGGAGGTTTTGTGTAAAATGAATGTTTTGGTCGAGGGTATTGTATTGTACACACGATATTATAATTATCTTTAGGAAAGTTATCGTGCCTATCGTAACTAGTTGTCTGCAGATTACACCGACTAAATAAAACAACACTCTGTTAGATTGATAATTATTATTTTTTTACCTTAATATATATTTCGTTGAAAATGTAATACTTATTATTCAAATGGTAGATTATGAATTAAACGCTAACGCTTGTCACGCACGGCTCCTCCTCTACGGTCGTAAGTTTGCGGAAGCGAGATGTCTACTACTGTGAAATGTACGAAATGCGATATAGTGAATAATGAAGTACTTGCTTTTATATGTAACAAAATAGATGTTACGGATGAAGAAAGTTTTAGCCGAATATGTGTGAGCGCCTTAACACCGGGTGATATTACGACAGGGAAAAATCTCCTATTAGAGTCGGTCCCAAAGTAAAAAAAGAGTACCCGTAAAAAATATGGTAAAACGAAAAGAGAGATTGAAGACATTATAAGCTTATTGTAGGACACAGACCCTGAGTATATTCCTACATTCGTAGCAAGGGACTTGCAAAAGCTACCCCTGGTTTCTTTCGACCATATAGATGTTACAAGTTTATTGAAAAATATCGTAAAAATAAAGTCCGATATCATACAGCTTAAGGAATGCTATGCATCAAGTAACGAAATTAAGTTGTTAAAATCGGAAATTCATGTTCTAAAACATGCCTCAGTGAATAATCTTCCTTGAAAAAATGAAACTTTGAAACGTGGAGCTGGCCTAATGAGTAGGTACATTTATGACAGTAGCCTTATAGGATTAATGCCCATGCCACTTAGCAAATTACCATCTAACATTTCCATAGATTGTTCCCAGGATGAGAGTTCTCCCACAACATTATCCCCACAGGCATTTATTATTAATCAAAATCAAAAATCTTTAGTGTAAATAAGTTTCATACAAAACATTTTTTCATTGTCAAAACTAAAACCAGCTCGGAAAATTATTTCCACAGACCTGAGAAGAACTGGCGACAGAAACTCAGCGGGATTGTCATGATTAGTTTCTTTTTTAAATTAGTTCTTTAATTCTAAATTACATAAATACATTACACAATACTAAGTAAATAATCTTGAAGTAGCTTGACAGCGATCGCTTCATACACACGGTGCATTGTCCTCTAAGTATTCAGATACATTGTAGTATCCTTTTGCACACAAACGTTCCTTGGTTATTCTCTTAAATTTGTTAAATGGTAATACTTGAACGTTTGCTGGGACTTTATAGTGTGTATATCAATCACTGTGCTTAATAAAATTGTTAGTATTTTTATGTACATGCTTAAGATTTTCAAAAACATACTGACTGGCGACCGTAAGTACATTAATTTGCTTAAACTTATCTCTTAAAGAATCTCTAGGGCCCAGATTGTAAATTGCACGGACAGCTCTTTTTTGTAAAACAAAAATGGTATTTATATCAGTAGCACTACCCCACAGTAGGATACCATAAGACATTATGCTATGAAAATAACTATAATACACTAACTTAGCAGTAGTCTCGTCAGTTAGAGATCTAATTTTTTTAACAACGTACGTGGCAGAGCTAAGTTTACTAGCCAATCCAGCTATATGAAGGCCTCATTGTAGCTTAGCATCAACAGTGATTCCTAGAAAAACTGTGGATTCCACCACTTTCATCGCTTCCTCATTTAAAAGTACATTAGTTTGCACCTGTTTAACATTAGAAGTAGAAAATCTAAGAAGTTTAGTCTTCTTATTATTAAGCAACAGGTTGTTAACACTAAACCCATGCACTATTCTAGAAAGAGCCTTGTTTACATCGTCATACATTACCTGATGCCGTTTTACATTAAATATTAAAGAAGTGTCATCAGCAAACAATACTATCTCATTATGTTTGTCTACAAAAGTAGGCAGGTCATTTATATAAACAAGGAAGAGAAATGGGCCTAAGATTGAACCTTGAGGAACCCCCATGTCAATCGGAGCCCCAGCCGATCTTTTTCCATTCACCTCTGCCCTCTGAATTCTATTAGACAAGTAAGAAATCAAGAGTTTGAGATCAATGTTTTTAATGCCATAATCGTACAATTTCCTGACCAATGGTTCATGCTGAACACAATCGAAAGCCTTAGATAAATCACAGAATACTCCAAGAGCATCCTGTGACTGATCCCAGGCCTCATATATATGCTTTATAAGAAAGACGCCGGCGTCCGTAGTAGAGCGACCTCTAGTAAAACCGAACTGTTTATTGTGAAGCAATTTATACTTATTAAAATGGTCTATCAGCTGATTAAGCATGATTTTTTCAAATATTTTACTAAACGAAGGCAATACTGATATTGTCAGTCTGTCTGTAATTAGAATGATCTGAATTATTGACCGATTTTAAGAGTGGTATTACTTTGCTAATTCTTTTTTTTCTTTTTTTGTGACCATATTCATTTGTCCATGCCTTTCATTGTAATTTTAAAACAATTTTGTTACGATTTTAATTGCGATAGTAACTTCGCAGGAAATTGTACACCTGCAGGTATTACTTTGTCATGTTTCATTAGGTCAGGAAACAATCCATAAGAAATATAGTCATTAAAACTGGTCGCTAAGTAAGGCGCAACGAGGTCCACTATTGAGCCAATCACCTTTGCAGATATTCCCCATAAGTCTGAAGTATTCTTAATATTTAAGGTCCTAAAACATTTTATTATGTCATTAGACTCAATTTTCTTAAATTTAAATTGAATATTAGATTTTTTTTTACATTTTTTTGTAGTAATGACTCAGCGACTACAGGAGAAGAAATTAAAGCAGAAGTAGTAGTTTTTTTTAAAATAATTTTCAAAAGCAGAGGCAACTTCCTTATCTGATTTTATCATTTGATTATCTATCCGCAAAGAAAATTTGGAGTTGCGAGCTTTATTTTCCAGGTCATTTTAATTTTATTTAAAGAATTACTAATTAAGTTTCGAATATGTAATGACCTGGCTTGTGAACAAACTTTATTAAATAATTTTGAATAGTTTCTAATATGTTGAGCAAACGAGTCACTGCGATTGAGCTCCCTCTCATTGTAGAGATCAAACAGTTTTTGTCTACTCTTATGAATTCTTGGTGTCGCCCACTCATTAAAAGATATGTGATTCGTCAAAGTGCAAGTTTTAGAGGAGAATGTTGATTTGAATTCAGTATTAATAAGTTTGAAAAATTTATCAAATAGTTGTGAAATATTTTTACTATATTCCAGATATGAACATTTGGCCAAAATATTAATTTTAAACTTATCCATGCGCCTTACAGTTATAGGAACAAACACAATTTTTTGTTTTTATATGCTGAATTTGTAATTAAATTATATTAATTGCCCACAGTGATCAGAATTTACCCTATCAATTATTTTCTTATTCTTTGGTATAAAGTCTGTGAAAATATTATCAATACAGGTAGAAGTACACTCAGTTATTCTAGAGGTCTCTAAGAATAAGTTAATAAGGTTATATGATTTTAACAATGATCTGAATCTAATAGTGGTAGAGGAGTTATCTAATAAGTTTATGTTAAAATTACCACATACAATAATATTTTTATTAGATGCAGACAGTTTTAATAAAACATTTTCAAAAACAAGTTCAAAAGAATCATATAACGAACTTGGGGGTCTGTAGACAATAACAACAATGAAACGTTCAAGCTCTGCACAGGCTATTTCAATAGTCCGCTCTACAGAGAGACACACAATATCTTTACGTTCCTTAAATTTTAAATAATTGTTGACAAGAACTAAAGAGCCACCGCGTATAGCATTCACCCTGCAGAACGAACCCTGATTCTCAAAGTTAAACAATATTTCATGGTTTTTAAGTCAATGCTCTGTAACACACATTATATTAATTTCATTACTTTTCAAAAATAGCTCAATTTCAATTTCTTTATTTATAATTCCTTGAATATTCTGATGCACCAGGTATATTAAATTACTAACATTATTATGGGCAATGCACTGATTACATGATTTAATGTTTTTATGTAAAAGATTTTTTTTTATTGCCAGAGATTAAATGATTGGATTCCAAATTCCATTATTATATTATTAGCCAATGTTAGCCAAATATTTGGCTGAATTAAAATGTAAATAATAAGATAGCGCATTTGCTACCAGTTTAAAATTACAATATTATAAGTGAAACCTATCAGATGTCATAATACAAAAGTTTTTGTATCTATTTTTTGTTATACAATTAATATCTATTACATGACTTTTCATAGAAAATTTATTACTAATATAATTGTCATGTCAATGTGTATAACAATTCATTTAATGAAAATCTGATGTTATTTTCATGAGGCAAACCCTTTATATAAGGAAATTTAAAGAAAATAACTTCTTTAATGTTTAGTTGTGATATTCTATTGAATAATTTAATTAAGTTATTTCTATTAACACTTCCCCTTCTCTAAATAATAAAAACTAAGGTTGTGTTGGGACTATGTTCAATATTTATAGCTTTACTTACGATTTGAAGAAATGAAGCTCCGGGTATGCAATAGTTATTTATTGACTGTCCATAACACTCTCTGTAAAGTACAGTGCCTATATCCTCGCCTATTTCATCACTAAAGATAGTTATATTTGCAGTCAAGGATGAAGGCAAAGTATTATTTTTATTTGTACTACTGACATGGATATTCTTATTTACACTATACAGGTCCTTGGGCACAGAATTATTTGATAAGGATTTAATAAAAGAATATGTATTATATAGTTGAGGGTATGACAAGCGCGAGTAAAACCAAACCCACCCGCATGTTCGATGCGTTGAGCGAAAGTCGTGAACCCGAACCGTTGAGTCGTATGCCTAACGAGGTGCGAGCGAGCAGACACACGGATCTCGCGGCCGGTCGGAAATCATTGGCCGATATTGTCCGTAACGGAGAATGGAGTATTCACCTACTGAAGAAAAGAAGGTTGTTCAAAAAAAGGTTGCGGAATAGATTTATAGGAAAAGTTGAAATCGAAATATAATTCAAAGCGGCAGAGTAACAATTTATATTTATGCTTTAAAAGGTCTCTTGAAGGCATAAGATTGCTATGCTAGTCATGCAACATTATAGCGCTGCAAGAAATTTTGTTATTGCCTTATGACCTGCCCTTACTCAGCACCGTTGACGAGAACTTCGAGTGCACTGGAACGTCGGCGGGGGATCCGTCGGCCGGACTGCTCAGTGACCGCCCTCACTGAGGTGTGGCGATCTTATAGCGTGAAAGTGCGTTTGAAAAGGTTTTGGTAATAGATTGTGATAACGTAAGGATTGCAGCTGTGAAATTAATTGTAAGTACTCGATCTATGGTGGTTTTTAGTGTCTACATGCCGACCTGTTCTTATTCACACATTATATTAATTTTTAGCATGGTGGAATGGGTATATCGCTGATCTGCACAGAGAGGCTCGATTTAGATTCCGAATTTGAGTGGAAAAGGGAAAACCGCGTGCCGGAAATATTTATGAAAACATATTAGAAAGTAGGAAACATTTTAAAAGAAAATTAAAGTGGTGTCAAGACAGACAAGAACAAATAAAAATGGTTGTCTTAGCATCAAACTTATCGGGAAAAAAGTATAGCAGATTTTGGAAAAATACAAATAAACTAAATATTAGGCCCAGCATCCCCGTAAACGTAGAGGGTGAGCATAATTTAACACCTATTGCGAATGTTTTTAAAAAATGTATATACATAAACTCTGATATCTGATTTAAACAAAATCTCGAATATCTTACTTAAGATCGGTAAAACCGAGATGGGCCTATAATTTTCGGGATCCAATCTAACGCCACTTTTAAACAAAGGAACTACTTTACTGTTTTTCATCAAATCTGAAAATATACCGGTTTCGATACATTTGTTAAAAATAAGGGATAATTGAGGGGCAATATCATTTATAATAGTGCTAAGCAATTTAACTGACATACCCCAGAGATCACCGGTTTTCTTCGAATTTAAGGTTCTAAATGTGTTTAAAACAAACAGGTTTAAAAGCAAAACATTTATTATTGACTTTAACATTTTTGTTCAATTCGGCGATTGCAACAGATGATGAAGAATTTAAATTACGCGTGACTGTTATTGGGATTTCAGTAAAAAAAGGTCTCAAAAACAGCCGCCACCTTTGATTCTTTATTTATTTCAATATTATATTTTTTTAACATTATAGGTCCCTAGATTTTCCAGTAAAACTAGATAAAACATCCCAAGTTGCCTTTATTTTATCTTCTGAATTTAAAATTTTATTTTTTATATAAATGGACTTGGCTTGTGCGCAAACGTTCTTAAATATTTTAGAAAAATTTCTAACTCTATTTAAGAACACCGGATCATGATTCCATTGCCTCTCACCATATAAATCATATAATCTTTCTCTGCTTCTATATATTCCTACGGTAGCCCAATCACTAAATTTAATGTTAAAGTATTTTGTAAACGTTTTTGGTTTAAAAAATATTATTAAATTCATTTAACAATAAATCGAAAGCTTTATTATATAAATTGTTAGGATTATCATTGGTTACATTTTCTTTAACCACTATTTTCGCAACATTTTTTTTAAAAGTGAGCATTCTATTTTTTGTTATCGGTCTACAAGTAAATTTTTGGGGTCTTGCAATTTCATGATTAATTAAGAGAAAAAATTTTTGACCACAGTGGTCTGAACTTAAATTCGATATTATCCTCTCTTCATATACGTTACAGTGACAGAACACATTATCAATACAAGTCGCGGAAACACTAGTTATTCGAGTAGGTTCCGAAAAGACGTTTAACAAGGACGTTTAGGAAGTTTATAGGATTTAAACAAATTTAACAAACGAACACTACACGAATAGATCTCAAGTAGTAGAAATTTTGTGCGAAAACGGTTCAAAATATCTTTCTGATTGTAGCACTGTTTGTAGAGGTGTGCCCCAAGGCTCAACTCTTGGTCCAGTGCTTTTCACTCTTTACTGTGCTGATATTATTAACAATATAAAACATTGCAAATATCATATTTCCGCAGATGATATACAACTTTATATCTCATGTAAACTGTCAGATTGCAATATCTTAATTAATAACCTTAATACTGATTTAAAAAATATTGTAGATTGGTCTGTTTCAAATAATCTTATTTTAAACCCTAATAAAACAAAATATATGATACTAGGAAGCCCTTTCAAATAAGAAAAATGTCTTACTTAGCACCATCCATGAAATTACATAATATGGAGATAGAACGCGTATCTGAATGTAGAAACCTAGGAGTTTTAATGGATGAACAACTAAGATTTAAAAATCACGTGAAGCAGACGATTCGCGCTTGCTTCTATCGCCTAAAGATAATGTATCGCATAAGAAAATATTTAAGTACAAAAGTACGTATTATATTGTGTGAGTCTCTATTTTGTCAAAGCTAAATTACGCCGATGTTGTGATAGGACCTAGACTTTTGGCATGTACCAAGCGCCTCATTCAGAGTGTTCAAAATGCTTGCGTAAGATATTGTTTCAAAATTCCTCCGCGTTCTCACCTTACACCATTCTTAAATAATGCCCACATGTTGAAGATGGACTATCGTCGACAGTTACATTTTGCCACACTACTGTTTGGGATAATTAAATATAAAATGCCTCCATATCTTTATCACAAATTAAAATGGGTTGGTGAAGACCGGCTTACACATTATACAAGGGCTACGTCGAACATGCTGAGTATGCCTCATTTTAATACAGCAGCTTTTCGTGGTAGCTTCAAATATACGGCAACTAAGTGCTGGAACAACCTGCCCCCTCCTCTTCGTTTATTAAATATGATAAACGCATTTAAATTAAAATATAAATCATATCTTATCAATTTACAATTAAATAATAATTAATTTTTTGCTTTGACTTAAACTTTTTATAATTAGTATTAAAGTGGTTTATATCCTTTAAGCGATCACGTTGTTCCTTTTATCTACTGGTTATATTTCTTTATAACATATCTAATATTTTTTTTTACTATTTTGTGATTTAGGTTCATCTTAAGATAAATACATATTCTATGTATATTGTATGTGTATGCGTGAATGTATATATATATATATATATATATATATATATTTTTCTATGTTCTTACTTAAATTGTGTGTATATATGTATCTTTATAATATTATTATATTATTATTCTTTATAAAATACTTATTTTAAAGTGACAGTTCCTGTTTTTTTTTGTTTTTCTGTTTTGTTTTTTAATTTATAATTATTGTTAAGTTAATGTTATATTGTTATTGTCATTTTCAATGAAGGCACAGTGCGACCAGGCTCAATAAATGGCAGCCACAGAATACCAGCGTTGAGAGTTTTCTATTCTCAACATATGCTGAGTGGTCATCCAATTCGGATGATATAGAAAATATTTTATTTATGTTAATTTTACTTTTATTTAATTTCTAATATGTGTAATATTTTATTTAATTTCTAATATATGCAAACTAAACCACTACGGTGTACGTAGCGCTACGCTTGATCTTATTGCCTCTTACCTGAATCAAAGAGTCCAGATAGTTTACGTAAATAATTCTAAATCGTCTGGTTCTCACCTAAAGATGGGTGTTCCACAAGGATCTGTTTTGGGCCCCTTTTTGTTTTTACTTTATATTAATGATTTGCCCTTTTTTGTTGAGGGTCTGTGTGACATTGTACTCTCTGCTGATGACACCTCGCTTATTTTTAAAGTTGAGCGTGATAGGATTAATTATGACGAAGTAAACAGTACTTTGCCACGAGTCCTTCATTGGTTCGAAATTAATAATTTAGTCTTAAATGCTAAGAAAACTAAATGCATAGAGTTTACACTTCCTAATGTAAAAAGTAAAAAAAATAACTTGCTCCTTAACAATGAAGTGTTACAATTGATTGACTTAACACATTTCTTAGGTATAACATTAGATAAAAAGCTCCAGTGGAACCCCCATCTCTCAACACTCGCAGCCAACCTCAGCTCCGCCGTCTTTGCAATTAGAAAAGTTAGACAATTAACGGACATTAATACGGTTCGACTTGTTTATTTTAGTTATTTTCACAGTATTTCATCTTACGGTATTTTATTATGCTGTTTTTAAGGATCTATCCTCGACCTTCCACTAAGATGTGCAACGAACTTCCTTCGGCGGTATTTCCGCATCGATACAATAAGTGCACCTTCAAAAAGGAAATATACTCCCACCTCCAAAACAGGCAATGCTCTTGCGATATCCCGGACGTTGCAAGAGTTCGTGGGCGGCGGTAATTTGTCATTGGTGACCCGCACGCTCCTTTGCCCTCCTCTAACATAAAAAGAAATGTTTTGTGTTTGGAAAATCACAAACTATTTTATTTACGTTTTATTGTTTAACTATGCTGCTTGTAAGAATTAACTTCTATGATTATAAAAAAAGCGTTTATAATAAATATATCTTTTACAATTTTGAAATAGGTAACTATCATTCAACTAATATATTAGACACTTCTGTAAAAAAACTTTGAAATAAAACAAACTCACATCATATTTTATTATTTTTTACTTTTAAAACATAAACAGAATTAGGAATATAAATAAATGACAACATTAGAAACCCAAAACAAGGCTGTATATAGAGTGCAGGATGTTTGAAACAAAACTAGTAGTGAGAATGAACCAGCACAGGTAGCCTCTGATCAATGTACTAACCACTTTGTCCAACAGCTCCATTCTGTAATAAGATTAATAAAGTGTTATTGATTAAATAGTGTCAGTAAGTACAACATCTGCATATAAAAGTGTATCAGTGTAGTGTAGGTGATTGAACGTACTCGAATGCCACAGACTGTTTCTATTGCATTCATGCATATATAAAAGGTGAACAAAATGTTTTAAATTTTTACAAATAAAACATTTGATGCAAAAATTAAGACTTTTTGATTGGTCTTCACGTTCGTAAGTGTAAAGTTTTTAGTTATTTATATAAGTTTCGAAGAAAATATATTTAATAATAAATACGGCTTAAAATTTTAAAATTAAAAATATCTATAACCTCGTGATAGTTGTCTTTGTTGTTGCAACTGATCCATTTTAAGTTTGTCCTATTACATACAGTGTTACATCTATATATCTAAATTGTTTTACTTAAGTTGGTATTGCTATTCTAATCAAATAAATAAAAGTTATATTTTACAACAGGAACCAAGGAGATGAAGATACAGGCAGGGAAACAAGATCGATCCTCCACTTTACGATGTCAAGTTATAATATCAGTATACGAGTACACACTTTGTGACACTGCTCCCGTTAAAAGCTAATAATTTACAATAAAGGTCTCGTCTACGACGTAGACACTCGCGAACACGGAGGATAAGTATTTGTAATTAGATAAAGTACTGGAAACAGTTGAATTTAATTCTATCACATGTTATTTTTGAAGTTTTGTTCCTGTACATTAAACACCTTCCACTATCGTTTTCTCGTTTTCGTTTACAAGCGGCAACATCATCTCTTCAACGACAAAGAATGTGTAAAAGTCTCCAGTTTTTATTGGGGACGCTACGCTCGCTTCGCTCAAATATTTTTCTTTTATACGTATATCAAACGTTTACCTTCTATAGCGTTGCTTAGCTTTTGGTAGATCCTCCATTTTTTCTTTCAAAATGAATACTTTTCCTCCAATAATACCGTTTTTGAAAAATTCTTGAGGTCCTATAGTTTCTAAATCATAGACGAAATCTTGAATATCCTCTTCTTTTATTTTAGATCTAAGCGTTAAAATATTTTGGTTGTTAAACTTCCATTGTTGAGTTACAAAGTACTGCAGAGCTAGGTTTGCTATGTATATACGACGTTGCAGTTTAGTCAACCTAAAATAAATGGCTATATTTATCAATGTGTTTGAAGTCTGGTAAAAAATAGTTAAGACTAGATAGTAGCAGATTTAATCTTCCACGAAACAGTGATCAGTAGTGTAACTTTAGCATTTAAATATAATATTTTGAGTACTCTAATAAAGAATACCGTTTTATAATTACATTGGCTTGCCTCCAGACATTTTCAGCACAAGATCCACTAACAGAGCTGGCAGGAAATGGTAGAACAAAACCTGAAAACAATTTAATTTTACATTTTGATTTTTGAGAAACTTTTTCGGAAAAAAGCTATAACGTTATAACAAATACCAGACGCTGCTCTTTTAAGTTACTTAGGGGAACTCCCCTTACGGCGCCGGGACCTCCCTTAAAGTAACTACTTTTACCTTTTTTAATCTATTTTAGGAACTATTCGTATATTTTAACTATTAACTATTTTACTAATAAAAATTGTTAATAGTTAAATAAGGTACAGAAAACACTTTAATTATCCAAACCCAAAACAATGTCAAGCATGCACGTTTAATGGACTGTACGTACAATTAAGGCTATGTCTTTCTATATTGAAATGATAACGTTAGTAATAATACCTTAAAGTTATACATGAACTTGGAGGTAGTCAAGCAGCCGCCAGCGTGCCAGAGCGTACCCTCCAGTGGTATTTCTTTGAGCACAGTTTTACCGTATTCCATTAACTCACCCATCGTCAATCTCCTACTATTGTTCGGCGAACAATTATACACTCGTATTTCATCAGTTGGTTCAAGTCTGAAGTTCATGTAGTACGTTTAATGTATGGGTACTTAAACATTTTATAATATTGTAAAAGTTAACTTTTCTTTAATAGTTTAAACGACATTTCTTTCTATGTTATGATAAGGTTTGTCTTCGATTAGAGACTATGAATGAATATGAATAGAAATGTAACTAACTTTTTAGTGCCTCTTTCCCACGCCGCTGCAATAAAACTTTTTATTGCAATATCTACCGGTATGTAGTCAGATATTACATCCGGGTCCGAGTACAGAGAACGAAGAATACCTAGAAATATATTAGATGTGATAATTATTTGATAAAGGCACTTTACTAACGATATAATCAACTAATAAGGCTTGTAAACAAAAACTGGTTTAAGAATGAACTTGGGAGTGTGTTATGTATGCAGTAGTAAGGCAACTTGATACCACTAAAAATACGTATTTATCAAATACATTCTTTTTTTGGCATTTAATAGGCATATAAAATAATACTATAAAGTGAACATCTATACAGACGAAGTTAATACATAAATTTTATGGGACTAGGTGCCAATTGAATAGACAGCTTTAGCTGGTATTGTGAAATCCCCCAAAGACTTCTGCAATTTTAGTATTTCAGGGTATAACCAAAGGGTTGTGGGATATATAAATAACATGCACATAGTTAGTTTGTGTTACCTATTGAAGGTCGAATGATAGCAATCGGTAGTTTTCCTTGTTGTTCTGACACTACATGCTCTGCCAATTGCTTCGTAAATACATAAGTATTTGGTAGTTCTCCAAGATATCTGGTAAGTTGAAGAAGAATAAACTCAAAAAATATAAACTCAAAAATTTTAGAGGCTATTGTATGAAGTCCACACGCCACCTACTTTGAAGTCAATACTTTTAGCGTATGTTCGTCCATTTTCTCTGAAATCTCCAGAGTATTTCTCCAGTCAGCAAAAGCGGGATAAATTACTTCATCTATGCACTTCCGAGTCGTGTTAGCGTATGATGTTGAAACGTGGACAAATACCTACAATACTAGCTTAATTAGTTTTAATGATTATTCAATATTGTTTTTCTCCTCTATGTTTGTTTTACATTTATATTTTCTTTTATCCGTGCACGTTATTGAAACATAAAGAGAGCATCGGCATTTAAATTTATCGTACTTTTCTGAAATTTCTTTAACAAATATGTCATAATTTAGTCGATCACTCACTTCTAAGTTCCTGACTTCCTTTGCTAGTTCTATAACTTCTCTAGTACTTCGAAGATTTAATTTACAAGCTACTTTTAGGGAATCATCAAACCTGAAAACAGTAAATAAAACATATTGATATATAAAATAACGCCTGTCATATAACCATTGTTCAAATGCGAAATCCAGTATATAAGCTTTACCTCACACTTGCAGCACTGTGAAATATTATATTGGTTCTGTTTATAATTAAGGTTCTATCTTCATCAGATATTCCTGGAAAGATAAAAGAATAAACAAAAAGAGATTTATGTAAAAAAACTTTTTAAACCTATGTTTGTTAATGTTTCTCAATATTTTCACTTTACCTAATCCCAGTTCACCGCAATCACCGGCTATGAAAAAAAACCTTTTCTTCAAATATAGTCGGTTTTTCTTTTCTAAGGCGATCAAAACACTGAAAGTGAAATTATTATTTTTATTATTAAGGAACAAACAGAATATTTCAGAAGCCTCTTGAATTAAAATGGCCTTATTAATTAACAGCATTTACTGTCCTCGAGACACCAGAGAACATCTCACTATGTATGTACCCAATTAAATATAAACTTAATTGATATCTTCCAAACATCATTCAGTCCAGACTTATGATGGCTGTTCAAAGAATATTCTCCATATAAGGTACTCTATGGGTGCATTACTAGCCTCGTTGGAACATATATACTCGATATTTGAAAATAGTCACGCCTCAAGAAAACTTCAAGACATCGTTCATGTTATTGAGGTGCGTGTTAAGAAAGTGTGCAATAGACTTGACAATAGTGTTTGGAACGTGGGGACAGCCTTGAGCCTTAGCGTAAATGCAACAAGCAAATAGATGTTAGCTTGGTATGTATTATCCTACAATTACACATCTCTGAATATAAAGTGCATTTGAGTAAAATCACCATAGAGGAATATAATGCGGTCAATCTGTGCTCGGGCTTAACACCTTTCTTACTTCGTAGAAGTAAGTAAATCCTGTCCAAATCAGGGCAGGAATATAGCAGCTTTTCTATCAGGACCTTTCCCATAAAACCTACACAAAGGATACCATTAAAATATAAGTACTTTTGAAAACTAAGAAGCTAATAGACTTCTAGGTATATTTGTCAAAATAATAAGAATATAGAGAATTTTAGAAGACAAACCACGATATTAGTTATGCAACATAAAAATAATTACCTGATCCGCCTGTAATAAATATTGTCTTGTTTTTATAAAACTCCGATATGCTAGGAGCAGTACTAAGATCACGATTATCGAAAAACGCCATTTTCAGAAATCTGAAACAAAATGGCTGTGAATATAAACTGCTTAATATTATAAAGTATTTTTTAAGTAAGATTTTTTATTATATTAAATTTTCACCCAAAAGAAAAACCTTCCTTCTAATCAGCTCGTTTGTTTACCTGACAGATGACCAACTGACTTCAAAATTCAGCAACAACTGGTAATAAAAATACCATTAGTTCAAATAAATGTTCTAAATTCGTTGACCTCACACTAATCATGCAATAAAATAAAGACAATGGCATATAAAAATATAGTCCGAGAAAATATATTGATATTGAGTTACGATGAACTGATGACATTATCAGTTTAGTTTAGTCCAGAATTATAAGATTTATTTTAAATATACTAATATTTTGTAGGAAATGGTGGGTGAAGACGATACTCTCAGACGAAAAAAGGGGGTATCCACTCTCGCTGTTCATGAATTTGGAAGACCTGCGTATTATAACACAAAAAAAATACATACATTTTGATTAAAATATATGTCATATCTATTTCATTTACGCCTTAGACGGCGCGTGTAACTTTAATTTAATCGATTAAAAAATAGTTGTATTCATTAAATATGTTAATGAAAATAACCATATGCTTATTTTTTACCAAAACGTAAATTCATTTAAAAATGTGTTACATTGCATGTATTGCTAGTACAAAATATATAAGATATATTTAATTACAGTTGCTTATTGCGTCGGCCGAAAGAAACAATCGACCTTCATACAACTCCTATTGTGTTTATAAAGTATATATACGATTCGATAAACTAAACTATTTAACAATCCCATAGAATCCCTACTTTTCTTTTCGAAGTCATTTGGAATTATAATAAAGAGTCCTCCAACAATAAGTAAATGTCGTGGAAGTTCAAGGACCAAGGAAATTAAATTAAAACTAATATATTCACATAGTCTACCGGTCGAATCTATTTATTCTAGATATTTCAATTGTTTAACAATTGCCACATACGTCAGTTTAATTAAATGCGTATTTCTAAGCGTTATCCAAGTTACATTGGATAAACAAAACACTCTAAAATTCTCTAAAATTGTCTGTCATTGTAATCTAGGTTTAATAAAATAAATAAAAACATAAAATATCTTACCAGTATCAGATGTTTAATTATCACAGAAATGAATAAGGACCGCTCGCACACGGGTCGTACGACCGACTTAACACTTCTTGTATAACTTGATACTTTATTAAGAGTGTCTAAACGACAAGTGACGACTACGATCACACCGTATGGGTTGTTAAGACAACCTGTAAATTCAACGCCATTTATTCATAAATGGCGTTCGTAAAACGTTAATAATTAAAAATGAAACATTTTTGGATTGATTTAATACACCCGTCGCTCTACTTCTTACACTGTACTTATAAACTTTGGATATTAATAATAAAAATTTTTTGATCGTGTATACTTTTTATAGTTAAAAGACAAGCGTATACATTTTTTATATATTTGTATCCATTCACTTTTATACATTTATTTCTTTCGATATTAACTTTAGTAATTTAATTCATCATCATAATGGAAATATTCAAGAAAAAATTATATTAGGAGAAATTGATATGTTTTAGGAATACGGACCACCTGAAGGTCACAACTCGTTTACGACAACTCGCGTCATCAGATAAGATAACTTTACGTTACCTTAAAATATTTTAGAAGGGAAGAACGTAGACCTAACTGTTCTAGAAATGTGAAAACAAAATAACCTATCAATTGCCCAGCAATACCATACGTGGGAAAGTTATTGGAACCGATCGTATCGTAGTCGTATCGTTGTATTAATTTTTTCCTCAATGTAATTCCCAGTCATTACAATGCACGTCGTGACAATGCAATTTTTCTGTGAAAATGTATGTCTAAGGATAAATATTTGAACGAAGCGAACGAAGCGAACGAAGCGAACGAAGCGAACGAAGCGAACGAAGCGAACGAAGCGAACGAAGCGAACGAAGCGAACGAAGCGAACGAAGCGAACGAAGCGAACGAAGCGAACGAAGCGAACGAAGCGAACGAAGCGAACGAAGCGAACGAAGCGAACGAAGCGAACGAAGCGAACGAAGCGAACGAAGCGAACGAAGCGAACGAAGCGAACGAAGCGAACGAAGCGAACGAAGCGAACGAAGCGAACGAAGCGAACGAAGCGAACGAAGCGAACGAAGCGAACGAAGCGAACGAAGCCTGCTACTGGAAACTTTTTCACATTCTTTGTCACGAATAGGCTCGAAAACTACTTATATCCCATCCCATCGAAGTCAATGGGAAACGATGAGTCGTTACACAGGGCTCGCTTCGCTCAATATGCAAACGGCACCCGAGATTTCGTAAGCGCAGCAAGTTGAAATTGAGGATCTGTTGGCGCCCCTAGTATTTTAACATACCCTACTAGCTATTGATCGCGGCTTCACTTTGGTAGAAACAATTCCTTCCTGTGTCCGTATCACTGTGACTAGTTAAATCTCTTAAAATACTACTACAATCTTACCTGATATTTAAGCAACAAGCTTGTTAAGTTAATTATATTATTTTATCGCCGTGTGGTGGCGGCGTAAGAATACCATTTCCACCACCCCTTCTCTTCTCGAGGGTGTCGTAAGAGGCGACAGAGAGAATATACCGGCTCAATTGCCGAGGGAGGAACGGGCAGCAGCGTTCCTTCTCATTTTATTACAGTCCATCTGTACTGCGCTCGCCAACCCGCCTGCCCAGCGTGGCGAGTACGGGCAATTCCCCTTAATGATACGACTACTAAAAACCAGGCCCCTAGTCCCCGGCAGCCCTGCTATTCCTGGCTCCGGTAGCAGTCATGGTAACGGCGGGGCAGGGGGTGCTAAGAATCCCCGGAAGAGATTCGGCTACCACATCAAACGGAAACTGGCCCTGGTAACACACAACATCCGCACTTTGAGGACAGACGAGAAGCTTGTGGAGCTGGAAAAAGAACTGAGTAAGTTGAACTGGGACATAATTGGGTTATCGGAAGTCCGAAGAGAGGGTGAGGACACCGTGACCTTGAGTTCCGGCAACTTATTCTTCTACCGGGAGGGTGAACACCAATCTCAGGGTAGTGTCGGATTCATCGTCCATAAGTCCCTTGTAAAGAACATAGCGACCATCGGAAGTGTGTCGAGTAGGGGGGCATACCTGATACTCAGAATATCTGAAAGATATTCGTTGAAGGTCATCCAGGTATACGCACCGACCTCGTCACACACTGATGATGAAGTTGAGGTTATGTATGAGGACGTAAGTAGAGCCATACATACCTCCAAAACTCACTTCACTGTTGTTATGGGGGACTTTAATGCAAAACTCGGCAATAGAAGCGATTCAGAGATGAGAGTGGGGCAATTTGGATATGGACAAAGGAACCCAAGGGGCCAGAGGCTGGCCGAATTTCTGGAAAAGGAGGGACTCTTTATGATGAACTCCTTTTTCCAGAAGCCGCCTCAGAGGAAGTGGACCTGGAAGAGCCCCGACGGTGTGGTCAAAAATGAGATAGACTTCATCTTGACCAACAAGAGACACGTCTTCAATGATGTCTCCGTGATTCACAGGGTGAAAACCGGCAGTGATCACCGAATGGTAAGAGGCGTATTGAAGATCGACGTCAAGCTCGAAAGGGCTAAACTGATGAAGTCTATGCTCCGACCATCTAATGCTCATATCCAAAACCCCGAAAGCTTTCAACTCGAATTGCAGAATCGCTTCAGTTGCTTAGAAGATTGCGTTACAGTGGACGATGTAAACAACAGGTTTGTAGAAACTGTCCATGAAGTGGGGTCAAAGTTCTTTACACCACTTCGTAAAGGTAGACCTCAAAAACTTTCCACCCATACTCTCGAACTCATGGCAGGTCGACGCTCAATGGTGTTGCAGTCATCCTATGACGCAGAGTCATATAGGCAGCTCAATAGAAAGATAAAAACTTCCTTGCGATACGACATCCGTGCTTTCAATACTAAATGTATTGAAGACACGATCGAGCGAAACCAAGGCTCCAAAGTATTCGCTAGGAATGTTTCTATTGGGCAAAGCCGGCTGACAAAGCTGAAGACGGAGGACGGCAATATAGCGTTGACTAAGGCCGACGTTCTGAGGGAGGTGGAAAGTTTCTATGGACAGTTATACACATCAGCTACAAAACCTGTTGTTGCCTTGGAGAAAGAACCCAGAGCCAAGCTAACCCGACACTATACTGAAGACATCCCGGACATCAGCCTGTGCAAGATTGGGATGGCTCTAAAACAGCTAAAGAACAATAAGGCGCCGGGCGAGGACGGAATCACATCGGAGCTTCTGAAAGCGGGTGGAAAACCAGTACTTAAAGCCCTTCAGAAGCTCTTCAACTCCGTCTTGCTCGAACAAGGGACCACGCCAGAAGCATGGAACAGGAGCATCGTCGTCTTGTTCTTCAAAAAGGGAGATAACACCCAATTGAAGAACTACAGACCGATATCGCTCCTGAACCATGTTTATAAGCTGTTTTCTAGAGTCATCACGAATCGTCTCACTCGCAGGTTCGATGACTTCCAGCCTCCCGAACAAGCCGGATTCCGAAAGGGCTTTTCTACCATAGACCACATTCATACGCTGCGGCAAGTTATACAGAAGACCGGTGAGTATAACTTGCCATTATGCTTAGCGTTTGTGGACTATGAAAAAGCCTTCGATTCGATCAAGACTTGGGCTGTGCTTCAGTCTCTCCAGCGGTGCCATATTGACTATCGGTACATCGAAGTGTTGAAGTGTTTGTACAAAAACACCACTATGTCGGTCCGAGTACAAGAAGAGCATACCAAGGCTATTCCGTTACAGCGCGGGGTAAGACAGGGAGATGTCATATCTCCGAAACTGTTAACCACCGCGCTTGAAGACGCCTTCAAGCTTCTAGAATGGAAAGGATTCGGCATCAATATCAACGGCGAGTACATCACTCACCTTCGATTTGCCGATGATATCGTAGTCATGGCAGAATCGCTGGAAGACTTAGGCACTATGCTCGTAGGCCTCAACAGAGTATCCCAAGAGGTGGACCTTAAAATGAATATGGACAAGACAAAGGTCATGTCGAATGTCCATATTGTACCCACCCCCATAACCATTGGGAACTGTGTTCTCGAAGTTGTTGATATACCTAGGCCAAATGGTTCAACTAGGTAAGTCCAACTTTGAGAAAGAGGTCAATCGACGAATCCAACTCGGTTGGACAGCGTTCGGGAAACTTCGTCACATCTTCTCGTCCAAAATACCTCAGTGCCTCAAGACCAAAGTCTTCAATAAATGTGTGTTGCCAGTGATGACTTACGGGACTGAGACGTGGTCTCTAACTATGGGCCTCATAAGAAGGCTCAGAGTCACGCAACGAGCTATGGAGAGGGCTATGTTAGGTGTTTCTCTACGCGATCGAATCAGAAATGAGGAGATCCGTAAAAGAACTAAAGTCACTGACATAGCCCAGCGGATTAGCAAATTGAAGTGGCAATGGGCAGGGCACATAGCTCGACGAACCGATGGCCGTTGGGGCCGTAAGGTTCTAGAGTGGAGACCACGTACGGGAAGGCGCAGCGTGGGTCGGCCCCCCACTCGGTGGACGGACGACCTTGTAAAGGTTGCAGGGCGCCGTTGGACGTCAAGTGCACAAGACCGTCCGTTTTGGAAATCGTTGGGGGAGGCTTATGTCCAGCAGTGGACGTCAATTGACTTATGATGATTACTATCGTTGTCATCATAATTCAATCGACATATATAGCCGTAATAATAATAAAAATAATAATAATAATTGTTCCAACAATAAATAAATTTATATCTATTTTAGGGCAGGTTTTTAATTAAATTGTATAAATATTATTCATTATATTACATACACATAATGCAAAATAATACTGTAATTAAAGTTGTACAATTATGTTTTATAAAATTGTAACGTCTCCAGAACAACATTGCTTTTGTTTCAACAACAAATTTTGATACTATTTGGTGTATAATAGTTTATTATATGGGAAACTTCTGGTTATTTTTTTAGATTTTAAAAACCACATAAAAATGTCTTGTTCCCTAAATTATAATTATATAATAAAATATAAAGTTTAAAATTAAAAAAAACAAATAAGTAAAAACTGATAATTTTGGGATCAATACTTCCAAACAAAGGGTTGGTTGATAGTGTCTTTTCCCTTTGAAATTATCCCGGCAGATGCACTGCAGGCAAGAGCATTGTAGATACCTCTTTGTCCTTCCGATATTATTACTGCTTTATATGTTAAACATAATTCGTAAGATGCTTTTGAAAAAGGAAAATATGTAAAATAATAATATTGCATTAAATTTATAAAATTTACGTGGGTTTGCGGACGGCGCACGTGACCTCTGCTGTGTCGAGGTTGAGAGGTAATGACCTCACGCAACCTCCGACTCTGACAGTCAGTTAAGCTTGAGTGACACCAGATGACGAGACAAGGTACTGAGTTTTTACACTTTCCACACTTAATTAGTCCCAAATTTTTAGTCTACAAAACAAATGCACACGCACAGAGACTATTTAAATTTTATATTATATAAGGATATGCTTATATTATAAATACACCATGTACAAGTACAATGGAGGTTTTGTGTAAAATGAATGTTTTGGTCGAGGGTATTGTATTGTACACACGATATTATAATTATCTTTAGGAAAGTTATCGTGCCTATCGTAACTAGTTGTCTGCAGATTACACCGACTAAATAAAACAACACTCTGTTAGATTGATAATTATTATTTTTTTACCTTAATATATATTTCGTTGAAAATGTAATACTTATTATTCAAATGGTAGATTATGAATTAAACGCTAACGCTTGTCACGCACGGCTCCTCCTCTACGGTCGTAAGTTTGCGGAAGCGAGATGTCTACTACTGTGAAATGTACGAAATGCGATATAGTGAATAATGAAGTACTTGCTTTTATATGTAACAAAATAGATGTTACGGATGAAGAAAGTTTTAGCCGAATATGTGTGAGCGCCTTAACACCGGGTGATATTACGACAGGGAAAAATCTCCTATTAGAGTCGGTCCCAAAGTAAAAAAAGAGTACCCGTAAAAAATATGGTAAAACGAAAAGAGAGATTGAAGACATTATAAGCTTATTGTAGGACACAGACCCTGAGTATATTCCTACATTCGTAGCAAGGGACTTGCAAAAGCTACCCCTGGTTTCTTTCGACCATATAGATGTTACAAGTTTATTGAAAAATATCGTAAAAATAAAGTCCGATATCATACAGCTTAAGGAATGCTATGCATCAAGTAACGAAATTAAGTTGTTAAAATCGGAAATTCATGTTCTAAAACATGCCTCAGTGAATAATCTTCCTTGAAAAAATGAAACTTTGAAACGTGGAGCTGGCCTAATGAGTAGGTACATTTATGACAGTAGCCTTATAGGATTAATGCCCATGCCACTTAGCAAATTACCATCTAACATTTCCATAGATTGTTCCCAGGATGAGAGTTCTCCCACAACATTATCCCCACAGGCATTTATTATTAATCAAAATCAAAAATCTTTAGTGTAAATAAGTTTCATACAAAACATTTTTTCATTGTCAAAACTAAAACCAGCTCGGAAAATTATTTCCACAGACCTGAGAAGAACTGGCGACAGAAACTCAGCGGGATTGTCATGATTAGTTTTTTTTTTAAATTAGTTCTTTAATTCTAAATTACATAAATACATTACACAATACTAAGTAAATAATCTTGAAGTAGCTTGACAGCGATCGCTTCATACACACGGTGCATTGTCCTCTAAGTATTCAGATACATTGTAGTATCCTTTTGCACACAAACGTTCCTTGGTTATTCTCTTAAATTTGTTAAATGGTAATACTTGAACGTTTGCTGGGACTTTATAGTGTGTATATCAATCACTGTGCTTAATAAAATTGTTAGTATTTTTATGTACATGCTTAAGATTTTCAAAAACATACTGACTGGCGACCGTAAGTACATTAATTTGCTTAAACTTATCTCTTAAAGAATCTCTAGGGCCCAGATTGTAAATTGCACGGACAGCTCTTTTTTGTAAAACAAAAATGGTATTTATATCAGTAGCACTACCCCACAGTAGGATACCATAAGACATTATGCTATGAAAATAACTATAATACACTAACTTAGCAGTAGTCTCGTCAGTTAGAGATCTAATTTTTTAAACAACGTACGTGGCAGAGCTAAGTTTACTAGCCAATCCAGCTATATGAAGGCCCCATTGTAGCTTAGCATCAACAGTGATTCCTAGAAAAACTGTGGATTCCACCACTTTCATCGCTTCCTCATTTAAAAGTTCATTAGTTTGCACCTGTTTAACATTAGAAGTAGAAAATCTAAGAAGTTTAGTCTTCTTATTATTAAGCAACAGGTTGTTAACACTAAACCCATGCACTATTCTAGAAAGAGCCTTGTTTACATCGTCATACATTACCTGATGCCGTTTTACATTAAATATTAAAGAAGTGTCATCAGCAAACAATACTATCTCATTATGTTTGTCTACAAAAGTAGGCAGGTCATTTATATAAACAAGGAAGAGAAATGGGCCTAAGATTGAACCTTGAGGAACCCCCATGTCAATCGGAGCCCCAGCCGATCTTTTTCCATTCACCTCTGCCCTCTGAATTCTATTAGACAAGTAAGAAATCAAGAGTTTGAGATCAATGTTTTTAATGCCATAATCGTACAATTTCCTGACCAATGGTTCATGCTGAACACAATCGAAAGCCTTAGATAAATCACAGAATACTCCAAGAGCATCCTGTGACTGATCCCAGGCCTCATATATATGCTTTATAAGAAAGACGCCGGCGTCCGTAGTAGAGCGACCTCTAGTAAAACCGAACTGTTTATTGTGAAGCAATTTATACTTATTAAAATGGTCTATCAGCTGAATAAGCATGATTTTTTCAAATATTTTACTAAACGAAGGCAATACTGATATTGTCAGTCTGTCTGTAATTAGAATGATCTGAATTATTGACCGATTTTAAGAGTGGTATTACTTTGCTAATTCTTTTTTTTTTTTTTTTGTGACCATATTCATTTGTCCATGCCTTTCATTGTAATTTTAAAACAATTTTGTTACGATTTTAATTGCGATAGTAACTTCGCAGGAAATTGTACACCTGCAGGTATTACTTTGTCATGTTTCATTAGGTCAGGAAACAATCCATAAGAAATATAGTCATTAAAACTGGTCGCTAAGTAAGGCGCAACGAGGTCCACTATTGAGCCAATCACCTTTGCAGATATTCCCCATAAGTCTGAAGTATTCTTAATATTTAAGGTCCTAAAACATTTTATTATGTCATTAGACTCAATTTTCTTAAATTTAAATTGAATATTAGATTTTTTTTTACATTTTTTTGTAGTAATGACTCAGCGACTACAGGAGAAGAAATTAAAGCAGAAGTAGTAGTTTTTTTTAAAATAATTTTCAAAAGCAGAGGCAACTTCCTTATCTGATTTTATCATTTGATTATCTATCCGCAAAGAAAATTTGGAGTTGCGAGCTTTATTTTCCAGGTCATTTTAATTTTATTTAAAGAATTACTAATTAAGTTTCGAATATGTAATGACCTGGCTTGTGAACAAACTTTATTAAATAATTTTGAATAGTTTCTAATATGTTGAGCAAACGAGTCACTGCGATTGAGCTCCCTCTCATTGTAGAGATCAAACAGTTTTTGTCTACTCTTATGAATTCTTGGTGTCGCCCACTCATTAAAAGATATGTGATTCGTCAAAGTGCAAGTTTTAGAGGAGAATGTTGATTTGAATTCAGTATTAATAAGTTTGAAAAATTTATCAAATAGTTGTGAAATATTTTTACTATATTCCAGATATGAACATTTGGCCAAAATATTAATTTTAAACTTATCCATGCGCCTTACAGTTATAGGAACAAACACAATTTTTTGTTTTTATATGCTGAATTTGTAATTAAATGATATTAATTGCCCACAGTGATCAAAATTTACCCTATCAATTATTTTCTTATTCTTTGGTATAAAGTCTGTGAAAATATTATCAATACAGGTAGAAGTACACTCAGTTATTCTAGAGGTCTCTAAGAATAAGTTAATAAGGTTATATGATTTTAACAATGATCTGAATCTAATAGTGGTAGAGGAGTTATCTAATAAGTTTATGTTAAAATTACCACATACAATAATATTTTTATTAGATGCAGACAGTTTTAATAAAACATTTTCAAAAACAAGTTCAAAAGAATCATATAACGAACTTGGGGGTCTGTAGACAATAACAACAATGAAACGTTCAAGCTCTGCACAGGCTATTTCAATAGTCCGCTCTACAGAGAGGCACACAATATCTTTACGTTCCTTAAATTTTAAATAATTGTTGACAAGAACTAAAGAGCCACCGCGTATAGCATTCACCCTGCAGAACGAACCCTGATTCTTAAAGTTAAACAATATTTCATGGTTTTTAAGTCAATGCTCTGTAACACACATTATATTAATTTCATTACTTTTCAAAAATAGCTCAATTTCAATTTCTTTATTTATAATTCCTTGAATATTCTGATGCACCAGGTATATTAAATTACTAACATTATTATGGGCAATGCACTGATTACATGATTTAATGTTTTTATGTAAAATATTTTTTTTTATTGCCAGAGATTAAATGATTGGATTCCAAATTCCATTATTATATTATTAGCCAATGTTAGCCAAATATTTGGCTGAATTAAAATGTAAATAATAAGATAGCGCATTTGCTACCAGTTTAAAATTACAATATTATAAGTGAAACCTATCAGATGTCATAATACAAAAGTTATTGTATCTATTTTTTGTTATACAATTAATATCTATTACATGACTTTTCATAGAAAATTTATTACTAATATAATTGTCATGTCAATGTGTATAACAATTCATTTAATGAAAATCTGATGTTATTTTCATGAGGCAAACCCTTTATATAAGGAAATTTAAAGAAAATAACTTCTTTAATGTTTAGTTGTGATATTCTATTGAATAATTTAATTAAGTTATTTCTATTAACACTTCCCCTTCTCCCAATAATAAAAACTAAGGTTGTGTTGGGACTATGTTCAATATTTATAGCTTTACTTACGATTTGAAGAAATGAAGCTCCGGGTATGCAATAGTTATTTATTGACTGTCCATAACACTCTCTGTAAAGTACAGTGCCTATATCCTCGCCTATTTCATCACTAAAGATAGTTATATTTGCAGTCAAGGATGAAGGCAAAGTATTATTTTTATTTGTACTACTGACATGGATATTCTTATTTACACTATACAGGTCCTTGGGCACAGAATTATTTGATAAGGATTTATTAAAAGAATATGTATTATATAGTTGAGGGTATGACAAGCGCGAGTAAAACCAAACCCACCCGCATGTTCGATGCGTTGAGCGAAAGTCGTGAACCCGAACCGTTGGGTCGTATGCCTAACGAGGTGCGAGCGACACACGGATCTCGCGGCTGGTCGGAAATCATTGGCCGATATTGTCCGTAACGGAGAATGGAGTATTCACCTACTGAAGAAAAGAAAGTTGTTCAAAAAAAGGTTGCGGAAGAGATTTATAGGAAAAGTTGAAATCGAAATATAATTCAAAGCGGCAGAGTAACAATTTATATTTATGCTTTAAAAGGTCTCTTGAAGGCATAAGATTGCTATGCCAGTCATGCAACATTATAGCGCTGCAAGAAATTTTGTTATTGCCTTATGACCTGCCCTTACTCAGCACCGTTGACGAGAACTTCGAGTGCACTGGAACGTTGGCGGCGGATCCGTCGGCCGGGCTGCTCAGTGACCGCCCTCACTGAGGTGTGGCGATCTTATAGCGTAAAAGTGCGTTTGAAAAGGTTTCGGTAATAGATTGTGATAACGTAAGGATTGCAGCTGTGAAATTAATTGTAAGTACTCGATCTATAGTGGTTTTTAGTGTCTACATGCCGACCTGTTCTTATTCACACATTATATTAAATTTTAGCATGGTGGAATGGGTATATCGCTGATCTGCACAGAGAGGCTCGATTTAGATTCCGAATTTGAGTGGAAAAGGGAAAACCGCGTGCCGGAAATATTTATGAAAACATATTAGAAAGTAGGAAACATTTTAAAAGAAAATTAAAGTGGTGTCAAGACAGACAAGAACAAATAAAAATGGTTGCATCAAACTTATCGGGAAAAAAGTATAGCAGATTTTGGAAAAATACAAATAAGCTAAATATTAGGCCCAGCATCCCCGTAAACGTAGAGGGTGAGCATAATTTAACACCTATTGCGAATGTTTTTAAAAAACATTTTAAGGTAACATCTCTCTTACTCGACTCGGAGTCGGTTAGGAATAGTGCCATTGTGTCTGGACCACCTGATAAAATTTTAGTAAAAGATGTAATGGAAATTATTACTAATATGACGAAGGGAAGGTCTCCTGGTCATGATGACCTAAGTATAGAACATTT
This sequence comes from Melinaea menophilus ssp. n. AW-2005, assembly GCA_918358695.1. Classification (NCBI taxonomy): domain Eukaryota; kingdom Metazoa; phylum Arthropoda; class Insecta; order Lepidoptera; family Nymphalidae; genus Melinaea; species Melinaea menophilus. Next base: position 19,656,962 of record OU911038.1, read on the forward strand.
TAGACACTCTTTAATGACTGTCTGGGACATACCCATTTACCAGAAGCGTTAATGCGTACCATAGTAGTGCTTGTTGTTTAAAATAGAACACGAGACACGTCTGACAAGAGTAACTACCAGCTTATATCGCTTGCAACGACAAGTGCAGAAATACTTGGCAGTTTGATTAACGGCTACCTCGCTAAGTATGTAAGGCTCCAAGATGCTCAATTTGGGTTTTTCTACAGAAAGTGCTATTTTCTGTCTTAAGCAAACTGTTAAGTATTACACTACGAGAAAAACGCCTATGTATGCGTGTTTTTGGGACTTGTCCGAGGACTTTTATCTTGTAAATTATGAGTTCCTGTGCGAGAAGCCAAGAGGTACGGTTATGCCGTCGGGATGTAGTGAAATATTAAAATTTTTGTATGAGAACCAAAAAACCAAAAAAATCAGGTTAGGTCGGAGGTCAGGGGTCAGGGCAGGTCAGGTTAGTCAGGAGTTCACAACTCATGGCTCGAATGGCTGGCTTTGAAAAACAGTTGGTTGTTAAAGTGGTAACTAGTCGTGATCCTGTTTCTCGTCTAAGTGAGGAGTTTCATACCTTTAAACAGCATGTTTGGGATATTTTATCAATTCTACAACATCAAGTTGAAGAAATTTTTAAATCTGTTGACGCTATTGAGCCAAGATATCGCAATAAGTTTCTTTTATTGTCTGGTGTCCCTGAAAATCCTAGGGAGGATATAAATGAATGTATAATATCCATCTTCCATGATAAATTAAAAATCAATAATATTGTATTTTCCTCTTTAAAATCTTGTAGCCGCTTAGGCAGAGTGTCGACAAACAATAAATGTAGACCTGTTTTAATTAAATTTAGTGATTTGCAAACTAGGTCTTTAGTGTTGAGTCTTATTTAAAAGGCTCCCCCTATGTCTTGAGTGAATATTTGCCAAGACATAGGCAGACTTTATTTTTATCAGCTTGTAAGCATCTTGGCATGAGAAATGTGTGGACACACAATGGCAGTATTATCTTAAAGCTGTCAACTGGCCAACTGCAGAGGATCTTCAATCAAGATGAGATAGATGCTGTAATGTTAGAATATCCTATTACACAATCAGAACCTGAAAAGTCATTGCAAAATGTTCCAGTGTCAGTATCCACTTCTGAGCCCGGTCGCACTAAAAGAGTTATATAGAATATAGAAGAAATAACGGTAAATTTTATTTATGTTTTCCCTATCTAAAATATTCTAGTTTTACTTGTTTTTCTATACTTTATTTTGTATTTTTTACATTTGATATATTTATGTAACTTTTTTATTGTTTATACTTTTACAATCTTTTTGTTTTACCAATTTATTTGAGTAATGAACTGAATTCACAAATACATCATTTTAATTATAGATTTCCATGCTTTAGAGTCTTTTCAAAAGTTTCTTGTGATTGCTTTAATTTCACTGTTGTAGAACCATTATGTATTCACTATGTAAGTTACAAATTGTATTTTCCCTCTTCTCCATTTCTCTTCAGTTTTGATTACCACTGTTATTATTTCTACGTAAAATGTTTTTTTTTTTTTTTTTTATGTAAGAGGAGGGCAAACGAGCTGGCGGGTCACAGATGGACGTGATCACCGCCGCCCATGAACTCTTGCAACATCCGAGGACTTACAGGAGTGTTGCCGGCCTTGTAGGTGGGAATAAACGCGTTTTTTGAAGGTACCCATGTCGTACCGATCTGGAAATACCGCCGAAGGTAGTTCGTTCCACAAGCGAGTGGAACGTGGAAAAAATGTCCTTGAGAACCGCACAGTGGAGGATCGCCACGGATCCAGGTGGTAAGGATGGTATTGGAGGCGATGGCGCGCTGTGCGGTGATGAAATTCGGCGGCAGGCATCAGATCGAATAGTTCTTCGGAACACTCCCCGTTGTAAATGCGGTAGAAGACGCACAAAGAAGCCACGTCTCTACGCAATGCCAGAGAGTCCAGCCGTTCGCAGAGCACCGGGTTCCCAACAATTCGAACGGCTCTCCGTTGTACGCGGTCAAATGGTAGAAGCTGATATTGGGGTGATCCGGACCAGATATGAGAACAGTACTCCATGTGAGGCCGGACCTGCGCCTTATAGAGCGCAAGTCTTTGGCCAGGTTTGAAGTACTGCCTCGCTCTATTAATCACTCCCAATTTCTTCGAGGCCAACTTGGCCTTGCTCTCCAGATGACCACGAAACTGACAGTCGCTCGAAATGTCGAGACCCAGTATTCTGATACTTGGCGAGGCATTAAGAGGAGTGCTCTCGAAGAGCGGTGATACGACAAATGGGGTTTTCTTAGTGGTAAACGCGCAAACTTGTGTCTTTAGGGGATTGAACTGAAAGTGGTTCAGTTCACCCCACTCAGAGACCATCCCCAAGGAAGTCTCTATAGAAGACACAAGTTTCTTTCGGCACTCGTCGACGTTTTCCCGAGAGAGACCTGCACGGCCGGAATATACCGCATCCCCAGTGCTGTCATCCGCATAACAATGTATGTTGGAGATATCCAACATATCATTGATGTGCAGGAGGAACAGGGTTGGGGATAGCACGCAGCCTTGGGGTACACCAGCGTTCACGGGCTTGGGGTCCGAGCAAAAACCGTCGAGAACGACCTGTATGCTCCGCCCAGTGAGGAAGCTGGTGATCCACTTGCATAAACTCTCGGGAAGCCCATAGGAAGGTAGCTTCGAAAGAAGCCCCTTGTGCCATACACGATCGAAGGCTTTCGCCATATCCAGACTAACTGCCAGACCCTCTCCCTTACTTTCAATAACAGCTGCCCAACGGTGCGTAAGATATAACAGAAGATCACCAGCCGATCGACCATGGCGAAAGCCATATTGCCGGTCATTGACCAACTGGTGATCCTCGAGGTATGTTAGGAGCTGTTTATTGATAATGCTCTCCATTACTTTGGAGAGCAGAGAGGTAATGGCGATAGGTCTGTAGTTAGCTGGGTCCGAGCTATCACCTTTTTTAGGGATCGGATGGACAAGGGCACGCTTCCATGAGACCGGGACTACGCCTTTAAGGTAGGAGTACCGAAATAGACGCGTTAGCACTGGAGTCAACTCAGGGGCACACGTTCGTAGCACCAATGGAGAAATGCCATCCGGCCCACTCGACTTATGAACGTCCAAGGAAAATAGAGACTGCCTAATAGTTTTCTGCCTAAAAACTATTTCCGGCATTGAGCTCTGACACCGCGGGATGATAGGCGGTGTCTTCCCCTGGTCGACCAAAGTCGAGTTGGAGGCGAAAAGAGTGCCCAAGAGATCGGCTTTCTCTTTTGCCGTATGGGCCAGAGAGTCATTCCCCATGTGCAACGGCGGTAGGGATGGCTGGCTAAAGTTGCCCAGAGTGGCCTTTGAAAGCGCCCAAAATTTGCGCGTGCCAGGCGGGTACTTTGCCAGCTGATCCCCAATTTTGACGATATGCTTGAACTTTGCTCTAGCGATTTGCCGTTTGAAGAATCTGGAGGCACGATTATATTTCCTCTTCAGAACTCTAGAGCTCGGATCCTTAGTGACTAACGCATTGGCCCAAGCTTGATAAGCCTGCCGTTTGCCAGCTGCTGCAGCCCTGACAGACGCATCAAACCAAGGCCGCGATCTGCCACCAAGTGGTACCACAGAGCTTGGTACAAATAGTTCCATGCCCTGTAGTATCACATCAGCTACAGCCGCAGCGCAGTCACTAGGATCATCGGAAGGGAAACAAATTGGCCCCCATGGGTAGGATGCAAAGAAGGACCGCATTCCATCCCAATCCGCTGACTTGTAGTGCCAAACGAGTCGAGTCGCAGGTGTTGTGCGACCCGAACGTTGAATGGGCACTACACTCCGTACCAGACAATGATCAGAGGACCCTAACGGAGCCTCGACAGTGACCTGGTACTTTCCGGGATGTGTAGTCAGCAGAAGATCCAACAAAGAGGGCATATGGCTGTCCACATCCGGTAGACGAGTGTGCGTCTTGACCAATTGGGACAGACCATTTGCCAGAGCAAAGTCAAACACAGATCTCCCCGCGTAGTCGGTGGCACGTGACCCTAACCAATCGGTATGGTGCGCATTGAAGTCACCGAGGACTACGACTTCGGCGGAGGGAATCTGTGAAAGCAGATCGTCAATCTTCGCCTGAACATGGCCCAAGAGTTGATCCGTTTCTGCATTACCACTATGGGACCTGTAGAGGCATGCGTAGACTCTGACATGGTCGTCCATGTCCACGCGCAGCCAGAGTACAGACAGGTCCCGACCTTCAAAAACCTGAAGGCGACGGTAGCAGATATCCTCCCTTACGAACACAGATACCCCGGCGTGTGGTATAAAATGGTGTTCTAGATTATACCCGGGGTATGACAGGTACGCTGTGTCGCTAGGTTTAGATATCTGCGTCTCCGTCAGAAACAACAAGGCCGGCTGCGCCGTCTCTAGATGATAGTGGACGGCGTTCAAGTTGGAATGAAGTCCCCGAATGTTGCAAAAGTCCACATTTAGAGTGGGTCGGGGTGCCGCTGCGTTGACTCGTCGTTTGCCCTCAAAAAACACAAAAGGCGATACTTTGCCCGCCCCAGATACGACGGGCAGCCCGAGCAAAATCCGAGAATTATTTCCCCGATTTTGCTCGGGGAGGGGGTCCCCGGCTTCATCAAAGCCGGTACCCTCCTGGGGTATTTTTCTTTCCGGCATCGCTTTCATGTTTCATGGCGTGGGGGGGGGGGTTTGGGCTTCCGGATTCTCTCACTCACCGACGGAACATAACCAAATGAATTTGGTTACTACGCGTCGGTCTTCTGTGAGAGGGTGGTCCTTCCCCGGTCGAGCCAGCCCAATACGAGCTGCAGTCAGATAACTACAGCTAGGCTCTACCACCAACAATGTGTGTTTCGGTTGTTTATTTTATCAAAACAAAAACTTCTCAACGAAGTAAATACCGAGTGACGAAAGCGAATCCACTGACAAAACTCCTGATATGAATTTTGCGACGAAAAAAACCACGAACATTTTTATTCACAAACGTAAACAAACACAAAAAATGTGAATGTGTTCGGAACGTTGCCAAACAAACAAAAAAAAATACAAACAAAAAATGTGAATGTGCTCGAAACGTTGCACAAATTGCATTTTTGTTTTTATTTTATTAGATAGATCAAGGCAATTTGGTAATTGGCAATTTACACTTTCAGCACTATGGGTGCTTTCGTCACTCTGAGCTAGCTAACGCCCGCTTTGATAATTGATGTGCATGTTATACTTTATTTATTATGATTCAGTTGACAGTTGACACTTGAAGTTTGAACCTATAGATTTAAGAGAACAGTTGTCATTGATGCGGTTTTTCCATAGACAATTGGTAATTACCGTTGTTTTATTTTACCGAATTGTAATTTTGCTTGTAAATATTTTTTTTTTGCCCTTTAATATTACTATTAGTTTATCTTAATGTTTTATTTAAGTTATGCTGATTATTATTAATTTATATATATTTTTTTCTTTTTAAATTACAGTCCATAGTTTCAAATACTTTTAAAAATTTTTAGTTTTTGATAAAATTTTACAATATCACTATGGAGATATATACGTTGAATATATTATTATATACATTTATATTTAATACAATATATTTAAGGCAAAATAAATTAATTTTTACCTTGTGCAATTTTATATATAACTTTTTTAATTTTGTTTTTTTTTCCTCTTTTTTTTGTATGGTTTGATTCTTTTTTTTTTATTCTTAATTAAGCAAGCCCTTAATGTTGTTTCTGTTAACTGTGTGCTTTAAATAATTGCTATTCTGTTTATTTATTTTCCTTTTTTCTTGTTATATTAGAAATCAAAAGACTTTTATTCAATGGCAGGTTGTGTTGGTTTATTCGTATTATATTATTTATTTTGTTATTAGATTTACTTTGTATTGTCGTATTGGAAAATATTTATATTTATATTTTATATAATATTGTTTTATATATTTATATTACCACGCACTTACTATGTCTGATTGCGAGTCCTTCATTTCTGCATATGATTCAGATTCCTAATTTTCGTTGGATTCTACGGATACTTCAACTCTATCTCTCATCGAAAAATTGTCCTCTAAATTATCATCTCATCTTAATTCCTTTAATTGTTACCACATCAACGCACAAAGCATACCTCAACACTATTCAGATCTACTTATATATTTATACGTATTCATATAATATATATATATGTAGTACAAGTATATATATATATATATATATATATATATATATATATATATATATATATATATATATATGTATCCATATGTGTATTAATTGATATATACATAAGTTGTGTGTATTTGTCTGTTTGTTTTCTATTGTACCCCTCATTTGTTTTTTTCTGTATTTTATATTTCGGTTGACTGGTAGAGAATGCTTTAGCATTAAGTCCGCCATTTGTATAATTTGTACAATAAAGTTTTTAAATAAATAAATAATTAAAATAAAATATACCTCTTACGATCCGGGTCTTATAATAGGCGGTAAGTGCGTTACTGCGATTACCGACGCAGCTCCGTTCAAATTCTTAGGTAATAAAATCGATTACCAAGGGCGCACTCCATCGTTATATAGAATAGTCGATAGCTTTTTGAATGTTCTTAAAAAGGTAGACAATCAACCAATAAGTAACATCAAAAAGTCTTGGATATATGATAATTATTTAATATCACGTCTAAATTGGCCTTTCCTCGTTTATGATATTAATAAGACCCTTTTGTTAAAGTTAGATGCAAGCGTCATAACGACATTGAAGTCATGGCTTGGGTTAGCGCATCCAGCGGACTCTTCTACCTTATTTAGAGACCGACACGATTTTGGGTTAAAATTAAAGAAACCATCGGAACTCTATAAACACCTAAGAGTGACCAAAAGACATATCATCTCAAAATCGAATGATGATACTATAACATCTCTCCCAAAATATAGCTGCTGAGCTGCAGAGCTGGAGTCACGACTTCAATTCCATAAACAATTTATGATAGGTGCTCAAACAAATAAAGCAGGGCTAGGATCAAGTATGAAAGAATAAGACATAGAAATAATAAAATCCTTTATTCGGCAAGATGAAAATGATAATTACCAGTTACACGCGATGAGCCGAGAATTGCAAAATGAATGGGTGACCATAGGAGATTTTGTATTCCACTAGCTTTGAGATGGCGCACCCTGCTTCATGATGGGTCCCCAGCATTATTAAAATTTTATCTTAATGCATTCCAAATGACTCTCCCAGATCAAAGTAACTTAGTAAGCTGGGGCAAAGCCACCGAAAAATCTTGCAAAATCTGTGGGGAGGCATTAAGAACCGCGAAACTTTTGCTAGTAATATGTAGGGTACTTTTAAATAGAGGTAAATACTCGCGTCGCCACGACAAAGTTTTAGAAATCTTACGAGAAGCGGTTAGTATTTCTGTAGCAAGAGCGCAGAAGGGTATAACAACCACTAAAATATTAGTAGAGCTCGTAAAGGCAGGTTCGTAAAAAAAATCAAAACTAAAACCTTATGCCATCTTGATTGCGTCTCCTGATGGACACGTATAAAAGGCAATACAAAATCCCCGGGGATGGTTGTGTTTCGTCATCTAGACCGTACTTATTCCTGTACTCAAAACAACTAAGGCGCGTTATACTTGTGGAGCTTACTGTACCCTGGGAAACAAACATACCCAAAGATCATACATTTAAGCTTAACAGTTATTACGAACTATGTAACGAACTGATCAGGAATAAATTTATAGTTAATTTGTACGCTGTAGAAGTAGGAGCGAGAGGTATAACAGCAAAATCTCTTTACAATTTATTTAAGGATCTCGACCTTTCTAGAACGATCACCAGTTCACTTCTGGAACATATTTCAAAGGCGCCTTTAGTAGGTTCTTACGATATTTGGTTAGGTAGAAAGAGGAGCGTGAACAGTGAAGGTGAGCGTGTATGCGCATAGTAAAGGGGCCCCTTAAACCCACATCTGGTGAAGAATTAATTATGAAGGTTATTAAAAAATAACTTGCTACTGGTTTGGATGATGGTCCTTTATTAACGAAAGTTCTAGAATCACTTTTTACCAAGTAAATAGTAAAATATGACGGTGATCATAAATAAAAAACAAGTGCATAGTTAGTCAGTATTTACAATAAGAGTATTTACTTACGTACTTACTTCCCTTCACGCCATATCCCTTGCGGGGTAGCCCGAGACAACGGAGCGCCAAACGCTACGGTCCCTGCATACCTCTTTCGCCTCGGCCACAGACGTCAACCTCTTCACACATGCCCTCCGGGGGGTCCTCATGCTTTTTACGTGACCTTCCTCCAGTATTATAGATACAGTGTTTTCGAAGATCACTCGAGGCCTCCTCCTTTCTCTATTACCACTCACTTTTCCTGTATAAATCTTTTTTACCATTCTTTCATCACTCATTCGTTCGACGTGCTCAAACCACCTGAGCACGTTCTTCTTCATTCTCACTGTAACATCTTCACTAGTACTTGCCATTCTGTGGATCTCTTCATTGCGGATTCGGTCAGCTAGGCTGACTACGCATATTCTGCGAAGAGATCGCATCTTCACACCATTCATCTTTCTTACATTCTTCTTCTGTGTTACCCACGTTTGGCTGCCGTATAACAGCGTTGGTAGCAAAACCGCATTGTGTACTGCCAAACGTGCAGCCATGCTGACGTTTCGCCCTCTCAACAATGCAGCCAGGGCACCGTTGATTTTGTTACCGGCAGCAATACGCCTTTCCACATCCATTTCGTATCTTCCGTCTTTGCTAAACATACTTCCCAAATATATCACTTCATTCACTTGTTCTATTATCTTACCATTCACGTTGATCTTACATTCTGTTCTTTCTTCATTTCTTTTAAATATCAGAACCTTCGTCTTATTTGCATTCAGGTTTAGACCATTATTTTCACACCCATCTTTCAGAGTGGTGACCAATGCCTGCAGATCGCATTCTGATGATGCAATGAGCATTGCATCATCTGCGTATAGCAAGAAATTGACTTAAAGGTCACCTACTTTCACTCCCATGTCACTGTCTTTCACGCCTTGGAGACAACTATCCAAATACAAATTGAACAACCAAGCTGACATAGCGCAACCTTGCTTAACACCTGATTGGATGTCAAACCAGGGCGACATGTCAGCTCCTACTCGCACACAGGCTGAGTGATCTCTGTAAAGAGACTTTACAGCCTGTAGCAAAGGTCCGTTCACGTTGTATCGGGGCAGTATCTCCCATAACTTCTTTCTCACAACCCTGTTAAACGCCTTTTCCAAATCTACAAAAGCACAGAAAACCAAACCAAAAGGTTTAGGGCCAAAATCTTTTCCGTGATCATGCGGAGGGAAAAGATATGATCTATACACCCTCTTCCAGGTCTAAAACCTCCTCGCCGGAGCGTCACGGTGAGTGCGCAAGCGATCCCGCACAGACTATCTGTGAACCTTTGCCTTTATACAAAGGTACGATGACTGCACCTCGCCAATCGCTTGGGGCCTTCCCTGATTTCCAGCATTTTCTGGTTTTTGTGCATTTAAATTGCACAAAAACTAGAACAAGTCCCAGACGCGTGGCCCACCATATTTGATCATCTCGGCAGTAACTTCATCTGCTCCCGCAGCCTTACCACATTTCAGACTTCGAGTCTCGCTCTCCACTTCTTCTAAACTGATTTCTCCATCGGCTACATCCGAACTCAGCATTTCGCTGGTACTCGAGGCCGAGGCGTCCTCACATTCATACGTCTCCTTGTAGAATTCCGCCCACCGCTACAAAACGTGTGCTGGCTCTGTTAAAACTTCACTACTCTTCGAAAGCACCCCTTTCATTCTACAGGTTACAGAACAACCCCGGGAATCACTAACTTCTCGCCAGAAAAGCTTCGTCTTTTTCCGAAAGTTGTTCGTCAACCTGTCGTCCCTTTCTCTCTCAGAATTTTCACGCTTCATCTTTATAAGTGCTTTCGTTTTGTGCTTTTGCAGCTTGTACTCTCTTTTTCTTATCTCTCTCATACTTTTATCCTGACCCGCGGCTTTACAATCCAGCCATGTTTTCTTCTTTCACTCTACAGTGTCTTTCACTTCATCGTCCAACCATTCATCGCACTTTTTACTAAAACCTCTTTTCCTTTTACCACATACCTATGTCGCTACTTTCACCATACCATTCCTAAGGTTCTGCCAGCATACTTCAACACTTTCATTTCCAGAATCACAGCTTTCAAGCTTCTCGGAAACCCTTTCTTGATATTCCTCTCTGATCGGTGGATCTTGAAGCTTCCAGCTTCTTATGCGATAATTCGACTCCAAGCCTGGACACCCTATTCATCCTAGTGACTGAGTTGCAACACTTTCCAGCCTCATTTACTCTCTTATCACCGTACTTGCCTAGCACGCTTTCGTAACCACTTCGCGCGGTTCCAACCCATCCATTCATATCTCCACAAACTATCAACTTTTCATTATCTCTGACACTACTTAGAACATCCCTGACACTCTCCCAACACTCCTCGAGCTCGCTCACTGGAGCTGAGGATACTGGCGCGTAAACGGCCAACTAGAATACTCTTGTTATCCCCAGCTTAAAGCGAACCCAAAGAAGCCTCGGGTTGATGGCCTTGTATTCTACCATTGGATTAACCATTCGAGAAGACAACAACACGCCTACACCTTGGCAACCTCGCTCACCCTCTGGAACCCCAGCCCAGAAAGCGACCCGGCTGCCAGGCAAGTCGGTTGTATCATTGCCTTTTCGCTTGGTCTCAGACACACAAATAACATCCAGATCCTTATCATCCATCACATCTAATAATTCATTCATCTTCTGTTCCATTCCTCCTCTTACATTCCACATAGCTATTTGTAGCTCCGTCCTCCACCTCCCGCCGTTCGGAACATGGCGTGTTGGTTGGAGGTCCCTAACGCCGCATTCGTTCATGTTACATTTTTATTTTAATATACAATAATACATGAAAATACAAAAATACAAAATTTTAAATACAAAATACAAAATTATAATAATCATTTCATTATTCACATTAATAATAAAAATTATATAATAAAACATGTCAAAAATTAATTAATAATAAAATAAATTAATAAAATAAAATAAATCAACAAAAATTTATAAACAATTTTATAATTTTTAATCAAATGAGTACATTTTATTTAAAATTAAAAATAAGATTAAAAAGTAAAATTAAAAATAAAAATAAAAGAAACTAAAATTAGAGAATAATGTTTTTAAAATAAAATGTCACTTATTTCGTCCGATACACTGAGTCTTGAACCCGCGTCTTCATGTCTACGACATACACTGTGGAGAACGGCTTGTAGATTTCAAATTAGTCGTTTACATATTACGACTTCGAAGGTCGATTGTGGTTGTTAAAATTAATATAGGCAGGATGTAACAATGCCCCTTGCTAATAGTGATTGCTTGTATCTTAATGCATTCCAAATGACTCTCCCAGATCAAAGTAACTTAGTAAGCTGGGGCAAAGCCACCGAAAAATCTTGCAAAATCTGTGGGGAGGCATTAAGAACCGCGAAACTTTTGCTAGTAATATGTAGGGTACTTTTAAATAGAGGTAAATACTCGCGTCGCCACGACAAAGTTTTAGAAATCTTACGAGAAGCGGTTAGTATTTCTGTAGCAAGAGCGCAGAAGGGTATAACAACCACTAAAATATTAGTAGAGCTCGTAAAGGCAGGTTCGTAAAAAAAATCAAAACTAAAACCTTATGCCATCTTGATTGCGTCTCCTGATGGACACGTATAAAAGGCAATACAAAATCCCCGGGGATGTTTGTGTTTCGTCATCTAGACCGTACTTATTCCTGTACTCAAAACAACTAAGGCGCGTTATACTTGTGGAGCTTACTGTACCCTGGGAAACAAACATACCCAAAGATCATACATTTAAGCTTAACAGTTATTACGAACTATGTAACGAACTGATCAGGAATAAATTTATAGTTAATTTGTACGCTGTAGAAGTAGGAGCGAGAGGTATAACAGCAAAATCTCTTTACAATTTATTTAAGGATCTCGACCTTTCTAGAACGATCACCAGTTCACTTCTGGAACATATTTCAAAGGCGCCTTTAGTAGGTTCTTACGATATTTGGTTAGGTAGAAAGAGGAGCGTGAACAGTGAAGGTGAGCGTGTATGCGCATAGTAAAGGGGCCCCTTAAACCCACATCTGGTGAAGAATTAATTATGAAGGTTATTAAAAAATAACTTGCTACTGGTTTGGATGATGGTCCTTTATTAACGAAAGTTCTAGAATCACTTTTTACCAAGTAAATAGTAAAATATGACGGTGATCATAAATAAAAAACAAGTGCATAGTTAGTCAGTATTTACAATAAGAGTATTTACTTACGTACTTACTTCCCTTCACGCCATATCCCTTGCGGGGTAGCCCGAGACAACGGAGCGCCAAACGCTACGGTCCCTGCATACCTCTTTCGCCTCGGCCACAGACGTCAACCTCTTCACACATGCCCTCCGGGGGGTCCTCATGCTTTTTACGTGACCTTCCTCCAGTATTATAGATACAGTGTTTTCGAAGATCACTCGAGGCCTCCTCCTTTCTCTATTACCACTCACTTTTCCTGTATAAATCTTTTTTACCATTCTTTCATCACTCATTCGTTCGACGTGCTCAAACCACCTGAGCACGTTCTTCTTCATTCTCACTGTAACATCTTCACTAGTACTTGCCATTCTGTGGATCTCTTCATTGCGGATTCGGTCAGCTAGGCTGACTACGCATATTCTGCGAAGAGATCGCATCTTCACACCATTCATCTTTCTTACATTCTTCTTCTGTGTTACCCACGTTTGGCTGCCGTATAACAGCGTTGGTAGCAAAACCGCATTGTGTACTGCCAAACGTGCAGCCATGCTGACGTTTCGCCCTCTCAACAATGCAGCCAGGGCACCGTTGATTTTGTTACCGGCAGCAATACGCCTTTCCACATCCATTTCGTATCTTCCGTCTTTGCTAAACATACTTCCCAAATATATCACTTCATTCACTTGTTCTATTATCTTACCATTCACGTTGATCTTACATTCTGTTCTTTCTTCATTTCTTTTAAATATCAGAACCTTCGTCTTATTTGCATTCAGGTTTAGACCATTATTTTCACACCCATCTTTCAGAGTGGTGACCAATGCCTGCAGATCGCATTCTGATGATGCAATGAGCATTGCATCATCTGCGTATAGCAAGAAATTGACTTAAAGGTCACCTACTTTCACTCCCATGTCACTGTCTTTCACGCCTTGGAGACAACTATCCAAATACAAATTGAACAACCAAGCTGACATAGCGCAACCTTGCTTAACACCTGATTGGATGTCAAACCAGGGCGACATGTCAGCTCCTACTCGCACACAGGCTGAGTGATCTCTGTAAAGAGACTTTACAGCCTGTAGCAAAGGTCCGTTCACGTTGTATCGGGGCAGTATCTCCCATAACTTCTTTCTCACAACCCTGTTAAACGCCTTTTCCAAATCTACAAAAGCACAGAAAACCAAACCAAAAGGTTTAGGGCCAAAATCTTTTCCGTGATCATGCGGAGGGAAAAGATATGATCTATACACCCTCTTCCAGGTCTAAAACCTCCTCGCCGGAGCGTCACGGTGAGTGCGCAAGCGATCCCGCACAGACTATCTGTGAACCTTTGCCTTTATACAAAGGTACGATGACTGCACCTCGCCAATCGCTTGGGGCCTTCCCTGATTTCCAGCATTTTCTGGTTTTTGTGCATTTAAATTGCACAAAAACTAGAACAAGTCCCAGACGCGTGGCCCACCATATTTGATCATCTCGGCAGTAACTTCATCTGCTCCCGCAGCCTTACCACATTTCAGACTTCGAGTCTCGCTCTCCACTTCTTCTAAACTGATTTCTCCATCGGCTACATCCGAACTCAGCATTTCGCTGGTACTCGAGGCCGAGGCGTCCTCACATTCATACGTCTCCTTGTAGAATTCCGCCCACCGCTACAAAACGTGTGCTGGCTCTGTTAAAACTTCACTACTCTTCGAAAGCACCCCTTTCATTCTACAGGTTACAGAACAACCCCGGGAATCACTAACTTCTCGCCAGAAAAGCTTCGTCTTTTTCCGAAAGTTGTTCGTCAACCTGTCGTCCCTTTCTCTCTCAGAATTTTCACGCTTCATCTTTATAAGTGCTTTCGTTTTGTGCTTTTGCAGCTTGTACTCTCTTTTTCTTATCTCTCTCATACTTTTATCCTGACCCGCGGCTTTACAATCCAGCCATGTTTTCTTCTTTCACTCTACAGTGTCTTTCACTTCATCGTCCAACCATTCATCGCACTTTTTACTAAAACCTCTTTTCCTTTTACCACATACCTATGTCGCTACTTTCACCATACCATTCCTAAGGTTCTGCCAGCATACTTCAACACTTTCATTTCCAGAATCACAGCTTTCAAGCTTCTCGGAAACCCTTTCTTGATATTCCTCTCTGATCGGTGGATCTTGAAGCTTCCAGCTTCTTATGCGATAATTCGACTCCAAGCCTGGACACCCTATTCATCCTAGTGACTGAGTTGCAACACTTTCCAGCCTCATTTACTCTCTTATCACCGTACTTGCCTAGCACGCTTTCGTAACCACTTCGCGCGGTTCCAACCCATCCATTCATATCTCCACAAACTATCAACTTTTCATTATCTCTGACACTACTTAGAACATCCCTGACACTCTCCCAACACTCCTCGAGCTCGCTCACTGGAGCTGAGGATACTGGCGCGTAAACGGCCAACTAGAATACTCTTGTTATCCCCAGCTTAAAGCGAACCCAAAGAAGCCTCGGGTTGATGGCCTTGTATTCTACCATTGGATTAACCATTCGAGAAGACAACAACACGCCTACACCTTGGCAACCTCGCTCACCCTCTGGAACCCCAGCCCAGAAAGCGACCCGGCTGCCAGGCAAGTCGGTTGTATCATTGCCTTTTCGCTTGGTCTCAGACACACAAATAACATCCAGATCCTTATCATCCATCACATCTAATAATTCATTCATCTTCTGTTCCATTCCTCCTCTTACATTCCACATAGCTATTTGTAGCTCCGTCCTCCACCTCCCGCCGTTCGGAACATGGCGTGTTGGTTGGAGGTCCCTAACGCCGCATTCGTTCATGTTACATTTTTATTTTAATATACAATAATACATGAAAATACAAAAATACAAAATTTTAAATACAAAATACAAAATTATAATAATCATTTCATTATTCACATTAATAATAAAAATTATATAATAAAACATGTCAAAAATTAATTAATAATAAAATAAATTAATAAAATAAAATAAATCAACAAAAATTTATAAACAATTTTATAATTTTTAATCAAATGAGTACATTTTATTTAAAATTAAAAATAAGATTAAAAAGTAAAATTAAAAATAAAAATAAAAGAAACTAAAATTAGAGAATAATGTTTTTAAAATAAAATGTCACTTATTTCGTCCGATACACTGAGTCTTGAACCCGCGTCTTCATGTCTACGACATACACTGTGGAGAACGGCTTGTAGATTTCAAATTAGTCGTTTACATATTACGACTTCGAAGGTCGATTGTGGTTGTTAAAATTAATATAGGCAGGATGTAACAATGCCCCTTGCTAATAGTGATTGCTTGTATTCACAACAAATTAAATACACATTTAACACTTTGTTCACTGTTAGGTAAATATTCGAATTCTATAGATAATTACAGCTGCTTTTCTTTTTACGATTTGATTATAAAAATTAAATAGGTAACACACTTTTAACACGGTTACTGGATTTATTAAGGTTCACTTTTGTTATAGATTACTTAACGGGGGTTATTTTGGCTTGGCTTTACTCCATGCAGATCACTGCATTGCATTGATTATAACGTTCACAATATTGGTCACAGGATAGCCGGTTGATTCGTTTAAAATAGTTTATTATCACGAATCACTCACACAGATGACGTCCGGCCCGAGCGGCCGGTCGACGACGACGAGAGTTCGCTCTTTCAAAACCGACAGGCGTTTCAACATGCCCCCGGGCGTTGAAAGCGGAACTTTCAACTAGGACTCACTACTGGTAACGGGCAGATTGTTAAATGCTCTTCTTAGTACTCCCGTTGACGTCTGCATGTCAGCAACACGAACAATTCTATCGGTCCCCAGATGGACTGCAACAATTCGTCCCAATTTCCATTTCAGAGGCGGTAGATTTTCTTCCTTTATTACCACTAAGGAATCCACCAAGTAATGCTATAATTCTTGTATTTATCCGCAAAAATATTTTTAAGTTTATCTGTTATTAATAGCTGGCGGGTTAGGCAGCTACATATTGGTTAGTTACTTAGTTAGTTAGCTTAGTTAAACAAAACTTATAGTAATAATTATAATATTTAATATAATATATATATATTTTCATACTTTATTTGTATAGACATATAAATATATATAACTTGAAATATGTCTTCAATTGATAGTAAAAACTTTTATTCAATGTCGTCTAGTGATGCATCGTGTAGTGAGGATAGATTTCACAGTACATCAGACCAGCCTCTTAATATATATCTCAATTCCTGTTTCTCCGATTCTCTGAAACTTAAATACCTGTCTAATTAAAGATGACTACCATAAAAATAAACTCTTGTCTTTAATAGATTCCTGCAACCTACATCTATTACCTCTTTCGGCTACACTTTATTTTCCTGGCTGCACTCCTTCCCTTCTAGATGTAATTGTAGTTTCTTCGCCTGAATTTGTAATAAAACACGGCCAGTTCTCAGCTGATGTATTTTCATATCATGATCTTATTTACCTCTCTTACAAAGTTCGTCCTCCAAAAACTAAATCTAATATACTTCAGCAACGTAACTTTGAAGGAATTGATAAGGAAAGCCTTTATGAGGACGCTTCCTTAAGATAGATTGGTCTGTTGTTACCAATAGCGATTCTATAGACCTTAAAGTTGAACTATTAAATCAAACACTAAATCATTTATATGATACCCATGCTCCTGTCAAACCAATTAAAATTAAACATCTTCCAGCTCCGTGGTTGACAGAGGAATTGAGAAACCTAATGAAGAAAAAAATTCATGCGAAATACAAATTTAAATTAAACAACAATGATGTACATAAAAATAATTATATAAAATCTCGAAATCACTGCAATACATCGTGTAGAGATGCACAACGACGCCATATTCACAAATCTATCGAACACGGTTATACAGCAAAAACGTGGAAATTTCTTGAATCGCTCGGAGTCGGTAATGCAGCCTCATCAAACACACCTTCCAGCGATATTGATATTGAACTTCTTAATAAACATTTTTCTTCGTCATAAGTCATTGACAGCGCTAATAAAGAACGAACTCTAAATATTCTTTCATCGTTTCCGACTCCTGAGTTTTTGCCGTTTACTTTCTGTCCCTTCACTGAATGTGATGTTGAGGAGAACGTATGATCAATATCTTCTAATGTTGTTGGCTCTGACAGTATCAGCCGTAATATGATCATTCCAATCCTTGATATTATTTCTCCTACATTAACTCATATCCTAAATTACTCCATTTCAACTAGTACATTTCCCGATTCATGGAAATGTGCTCAAGTCATTCCTCTTCCTAAAAAGTTGAAACCACTAAATATTAATGATTTCCGTCCTATTTCTATTTTACCTTTCCTCTCAAAAATCCCTGAGAAATTAATTCATAAACAGCTAAGTCTTTTCCTAAATAAAAATCTCCTTCCTAGCCCTATTCAATCCGGTTTCCGCCCTGGTCACAGCACAGTCACAGCACTAGTTAAGGTAACAGATGACATTCGATTGGCAATGGACAATAAACAGCTTACAATTCTGGCTTTGCTAGATTTCAGTAATGCTTTTAATACTTTTGACCATGATGTCCTGTTAGGCCTGTTACGTTCTATTAACATATCTCCATCAGTGATAGCCTGGTTTCGAAGTTACCTCACAGGCCGTCGGGAGCGCATTCGGACTGATAAACTGTTATCATCCTGGTGTGACGTCCCGGCTGGGGTACCTCAGGGCGGCGTGTTATCTCCCTTACTATTTGCAATTTTTATTAATTCCATCACTCAATATATCTCTTCTCTCTATCACATGTATGCAGATGATATTCAGATTTACCACCATTCACGTCTTGAAAATCTTGATAGTTCTGTTTCCGCCATTAACAATGACTTCAATTCAATTAGTAACTGGAGTAAGCAGTTTGGTCTCAAATTAAACACTGAAAAATCACAAGCTATTGTTATTGGGAGTCCCGGTATGATATCAAGAGTGTACAGGCGCAACTTATCACCTATACAATTTAATGGCATTACTATACCGTATTGTTCATTTGTTAAAAACTTAGGCATTTATTTGGATCAGACATTTTCGTGGTCTGTTCAAATAAAAGAAATCAGTAGGAAAATATTTACTACTATGAGGTCACTACGTCGACTGCGTTTTTACCTTTCAATTCCTACCAAAATGATGTTAGCACATTCACTTCTGCTTTCCATTCTAGATTACGCCGACGCAAGCTATACTGATCTCACCGAGGGCAAACTAAACAAGCTTGAGAGACTTCAAAACTTTGCTATACGGTTCATATTTAGCCTACGCAAATATGACCACATTTCACAATTTCGCAAAAAACTCAAGTGGCTTCCCATACGTCGACGCCGGAATTTACATTTTTAATTTCTCTATTGTACTGTGTACTATTTCACCCGAAAACACCTCTTTATCTAAAAGAAAAATTTGTATTTCTAGGTCAGCAAGATACTACGAGATCTTCACAAATTCTCACTATAAAACTGCCGATTCACAATTCCATATTTTATAAACGTTCCTTTATAATTCGTGCAACCAAGCTGTGGAATGCTCTTCCTTTAAATATTCGACTATCTAAATCCTTAGAAATATTTAAAAAATCTGTTAAAGAATACTACCTTTCTGACGATAATTGAACGATAATTGACGATAATATCTGAATTGCTTATTAGACATATATAATATTATGTTTGTTATGTATTATATATATTGATATTTTTGTATTATTGAAATGTATCTATGTGTAATTATTGGTAAGTATGTTTATTATAATAACACCACCATCCATTACCTAAGTGCTTGCAGTTTTCCTTAACCTTGATTGAAAGATTGTCTGGAAGAGATCGCCATCAGGCGATAAGACCGCCTTTTGTAGTATAATTTTTTTTCCATACATGTCACTGTAACGTTTTTTTTCATTTCATTTGTATTGTGGTGTACAATAAAGAGTAAAATAAAAATAAATAAAAGTAATGTACCGTTGTCAATGACAGCGCCTAACGAAACATCAGGTCGAGTTTCTGGCAAGAGCTCAGAATGTTTGATAAGTCCAACGAGACGAGCCATCCATAAAAAATTCGGGACCAGACCACCACAAGTCAAGTCTGTGCAAAGTACTGATATCGACACTATTAGATCTTCGATTCGACAGATATTAGATCTGCCGGGTTCAAGGAGGTTGGAACGTGCCTCTATATACAAGTGTCTGTCTTTTCTAAAATATCGGCAACGTGGTTGCCTACAAATGGCTGAAGTTTACAAGGCAACATTTGTAACCAACCCAGCACTATCGTCGAATCAGTCCAGCAATAAACACGACTTATCTTTGCCCTAAGCGAGTTTATGACCTTATCATATAAACAGGCTCCTGTCAAAGCTCCACACAATTCCAATCGTGGTATTGTAGTGGGTCTGATTGGTGCTACTCGACTTTTAGCCGCTAACGAACGGACCATGCAATGGTTCTTACCATTTAAGGAACGAACATAAACGCACGCCCCATATGCGCGCTCAGATGCATCCGTAAAAATGTGAAGCTCTAATTCCTTTTATGAATCACAGACTATAATACGAGGAATGATGAAATTGTTTAAAAGATGCAAATCCTTGACAATGCTTTGCCAATGTACGCTAATTTTAGGCGGAAATATGTCATCCCCTGATAACTTATCTAACCACATTTGTTCCAATAGCATTTTCATTCTAATGACACATGGGGATAAGAGACCTGAAGGATCAAAGATGCGAGCGATGATTGAAAGTAAATTTAGTATTACCATGATAAGTCATCGATGAATCTATGGAAAATCCTAACTCATCAGAAGTGGCATACCAGCTTAGGCCTAGTAACTTATTGGGCTCATTAAATCCAATATTTAAGTTACCTGATCCTTCAGTAGATTCTGACACCAGGCTTGGTTCATTTGACTTCCGTACGAATTAAGTTGATTTAGTTCTTCACCTCCGGTAAGCATATCATCCACGTAGAAGTCGGGTTTATAATCTTGGCAATCATATTGTCCTTACAGTCAAGACGTATTTGCCTAAGGCATCGCGTCGCAAGAAAAAGCGCACTGGGCGTACTGTATGTGACGGTATTTAAAGCGTAAATCTTAAAAGATTCAGATGCATTATCACGCCAAAGTATTTTTTGCAAGTACCTGTCAGCTGGATGGACAACCACCTTTCTATACATCTTCTCGACGTCAGCCGTTAAGACGTTTTTATGCTGTCTGAACCGAAGAAGTATAGATAACAGATCAACCTGAATGGTAGGTCCTACCATCTGTATGTCATTAAAGGTAACACCCGACGAAGTAGGGCAACTTGCATTAAACACTGCACGAAATTTAGTATTAGCATTACATCTGCGTAAAACGCCGTGATGCGGAATAAAATTCAAATCAAATCAAATCAAATCAAAACACTTTATTCGGATAACATACATTATTAGGTACACATATTAGAAATTAAATAAAAGTAAAATTAACATAAATAAAATATTTTCTATATCATCCGAATTGGATGACCACTCAGCACATGTTGAGAATAGAAAACTCTCAACGCTTGTATTCTGTGGCTGCCATTTATTGAGCCTGGTCGCACTGTGCTTTCATTGAAAATGACAATAACAATATAACATTAACTTAACAATAGTTAATAAATTAAAAAACAAAACAGAAAAACAAAAAAAAACAGGAACTGTCATTTTAAAATAAGTATTTTATAAAGAATAATAATATAATAATATTATAAAGATACATATATACACACAATTTAAGTAAGAACATAGAAAAATATATCTATATACATTCACGCATACACATACAATATACTTGTATTTATCTTAAGATGAACCTAAATCACAAAATAGTAAAAAAATATATTAGATATGTTATAAAGAAATATAACCAGAAGATAAAAGGAACAACGTGATCGCATAAAGGATATAAACCACTTTAATACTAATTATAAAAAGTTTAAGTCAAAGCAAAAAATTAATTATTATTTAATTGTAAATTGATAAGATATGATTTATATTTTAATTTAAATGCGTTTATCATATTTAATAAACGAAGAGGAGGGGGCAGGTTGTTCCAGCACTTAGTTGCCGTATATTTGAAGCTACCACGAAAAGCTGCTGTATTAAAATGAGGCATACTCAGCATGTTCGACGTAGCCGTGTGTGTAAGCCGGTCTTCACCAACCCATTTGAATTTGTTATAAAGATATGGAGGCATTTTATATTTAATTATCCCAAACAGTAGTGTGGCAAAATGTAACCGTCGACGATAGTCCATCTTCAGCATGTGGGCATTATTTAAGAATGATGTAACGTGAAAACGCGGAGGAATTTTGAAACAATATCTTACGCAAGCATTTTGAACACTCTGAATGAGGCGCTTGGTACATGCCAAAAGTCTAGGTCCTATCACAACATCGGCGTAATTTAGCTTTGACAAAATAAGAGACTCACACAATATAATACGTACTTTTGTACTTAAATATTTTCTTATGCGATACATTATCTTTAGGTGATAGAAGCAAGCGCGAATCGTCTGCTTCACGTGATTTTTAAATCTTAGTTGTTCATCCATTAAAATTCCTAGGTTTCTACATTCAGATACGGGTTCTATCTCCATATTATGTAATTTTATAGATGGTGCTAAGTAAGACATTTTTCTTATTTGAAAAGGGCTTCGTAGTATCATATATTTTGTTTTATTAGGGTTTAAAATAAGATTATTTGAAACAGACCAATCTACAATATTTTTTAAATCAGTATTAAGGTTATTAATTAAGATATTGAAATCTGACAGTTTACATGAGATATAAAGTTGTATATCATCTGCGGAAATATGATATTTGCAATGTTTTATATTGTTAATAATATCAGCACAGTAAAGAGTGAAAAGCACTGGACCAAGAGTTGAGCCTTGGGGCACACCTCTACAAACAGTGCTACAATCAGAAAGATATTTTGAATCGTTTTCGCACAAAATTTCTACTACTTGAGATCTATTCGTGTAGTGTTCGTTTATTAAATTTGTTTAAATCCTATAACTTGTTAAACGTCTTTCGGAACCTACTCGAATAACTAGTGTTTCCGCGACTTGTATTGATAATGTGTTCTGTCACTGTAACGTATATGAAGAGAGGATAATATCGAATTTAAGTTCAGACCACTGTGGTCAACAATTTTTTCTCTTAATTAATCATGAAATTGCAAGACCCCAAAAAATTACTTGTAGACCGATAACAAAAAACAGAATGCTCACTTTTAAAAAAAATGTTGCGAAAATAGTGGTTAAAGAAAATGTAACCAATGATAATCCTAACAATTTATATAATAAAGCTTTCGATTTATTGTTAAATGTATTAATAATATTTTTTAAACCAAAAACGTTTACAAAATACTTTAACATTAAATGTAGTGATTGGGCTACCGTAGGAATATATAGAAGCAGAGAAAGATTATATGATTTATATGGTGAGAGGCAATGGAATCATGATCCGGTATTCTTAAATAGAGTTAGAAATTTCTCTATAATATTTAAGAACGTTTGCGTACAAGCTAAGTCCATTTATATTAAATATAAATTTTTTAATTCAGAAGATAAAATATAGGCAACTTGGGATGTTTTATCTAGTTTTACTGGAAAATCTAGGGCCCTATAATGTTAAAAAATTATAATATTGAAATAAATAAAGAATCAAAGGTGGCGGCTGTTTTTGAGACCTTTTTTTACTGAAATCCCAATAACAGTCACGCGTAATTTAAATTCTTCATCATCTGTTGCAATCGCCGAATTGAACAAAAATGTTAAAGTCAATAATAAATGTTTTGCTTTTAAACCTGTTTGTTTTAAACACATTTAGAACCTTAAATTCGAAGAAAACCGGTGATCTCTGGGGTAGGTCAGTTAAATTGCTTAGCACTATTATAAATGATATTGCCCCTCAATTATCCCTTATTTTTAACAAATGTATCGAAACCGGTATATTTTCAGATTTGATGAAAAACAGTAAAGTAGTTCCTTTGTTTAAAAGTGGCGATAGATTGGATCCCGAAAATTATAGGCCTATCTCGGTTTTACCGATCTTAAGTAAGGTATTCGAGATTTTGTTTAAATCAGATGTCAGAGTTTGTGTATAGCAGTGGGATCATGCATAGTGAACAATATGGTTTCACCAAAGGCAAATCAACGACTGATGCGGGTGCCGCGCTTCTTAAGCACATTTACGACGCATGGGAGAAGTCGCAGAATGCAATTGGGGTGTTTTGCGATTTGTCCAAAGCCTTTGATTGCGTGGACCATCGGACAAACAAACTAATAATATGCAAACTAAACCACTACGGTGTACGTAGCGCTGCGCTTGATCTTATTGTCTCTTACCTGAATCAAAGAGTCCAGATAGTTTACGTAAATAATTCTAAATCGTCTGGTTCTCACCTAAAGATGGGTGTTCCACAAGGATCTATTTTGGGCCCCTTTTTGTTTTTACTTTATATTAATGATTTGCCCTTTTTTGTTGAGGGTCTATGTGACATTGTACTCTCTGCTGATGACACCTCGCTTATTTTTAAAGTTGAGCGTGATAGGATTAATTATGACGAAGTAAACAGTACTTTGCCACGAGTCCTTCATTGGTTCGAAATTAATAATTTAGTCTTAAATGCTAAGAAAACTAAATGCATAGAGTTTACACTTCCTAATGTAAAAAGTAAAAAAAATAACTTGCCCCTTAACAATGAAGTGTTACAATTGATTGACTTAACACATTTCTTAGGTATAACATTAGATAAAAAGCTCCAGTGGAACCCCCATCTCTCAACACTCGCAGCAAAACTCAGTTCCGCCGTCTTTGCAATTAGAAAAGTTAGACAATTAACGGACATTAATACGGCTCGACTTGTTTATTTTAGTTATTTTCACAGTATTTCATCTTACGGTATTTTATTATGCTGTTTTTAAGGATCTTCCCTCGACCTTCCACTAAGATGTGCAACGAACTTCCTTCGGCGGTATTTCCACATCGATACAATAAGTGCACCTTCAAAAAGGAATTATACTCCCACCTCCAAAACAATGCAAGGCAATGCTCTTGCGATATCCCGGACGTTGCAAGAGTTCGTGGGCGGCGGTAATTTGTCATTGGTGACCCGCACGCTCCTTTGCCCTCCTCTAACATAAAAAGAAATGTTTTGTGTTTGGAAAATCACAAACTATTTTATTTTAGGTTTATTGTTTAACTATGCTGCTTGTAAGAATTAACTTCTATGATTATAAAAAAAAGCGTTTATAATAAATATATCTTTTACAATTTTGAAATAGGTAACTATCATTGAACTAATATATTAGACACTTCTGTAAAAAAACTTTGAAATAAAACAAACTCACATCATATTTTATTATTTTTTACTTTTAAAACATAAACAGAATTAGGAATATAAATAAATGACAACATTAGAAACCCAAAACAAGGCTGTATATAGAGTGCAGGATGTTTGAAACAAAACTAGTAGTGAGAATGAACCAGCACAGGTAGCCTCTGATCAATGTACTAACCACTTTGTCCAACAGCTCCATTCTGTAATAAGATTAATAAAGTGTTATTGATTAAATAGTGTCAGTAAGTACAACATCTGCATATAAAAGTGTATCAGTGTAGTGGTGATTGAACGTACTCAGAATGCCACAGACTGTTTCTATTGTATTCATGCATATATAAAAGGGGACCAAAATGTTTTAAATTTTTACAAATAAAACATTTGATGCAAAAATTAAGACTTTTTGATTGGTCTTCACGTTCGTAAGTGTAAAGTTTTTAGTTATTTATATAAGTTTCGAAGAAAATATATTTAATAATAAATACGGCTTAAAATTTTAAAATTAAAATTATCTATAACCTCGTGATAATTGTCTTTGTTGTTGCAACTGATCCATTTTAAGTTTGTCCTATTACATACAGTGTTACATCTATATATCTAAATTGTTTTACTTAAGTTGGTATTGCTATTCTAATCAAATAAATAAAAGTTATATTTTACAACAGGAAGCAAAGGAGATTTAGATACAGGCAGGGAAACTAGATCGATCCTCCACTTTACGATGTCAAGTTATAATATCAGTATACGAGTACACACTTTGTGACACTGCTCCCGTTAGAAGCTAATAATTTACAACAAAGGTCTCGTCTACGACGTAGACACTCGCGAACACGGAGGATAAGTATTTGTAATTAGATAAAGTACTGGAAACAGTTGAATTTAATTCTATCACATGTTATTTTTGAAGTTTTGTTCCTGTACATTAAATACCTTCCACTATCGTTTTCTCGTTTTCGTTTACTAGTGGCAACATCATCTCTTCGTCTACTGTGGTCTCTGAATACAAATAGCATATATTTTATTGCCATTTTTTTTATTACGTTAAAAAACTTTATACTGGGAGTGCCACCAGACCCCCAATTTCGACTCGCTGGGCTCCCGAAATCTCGGGTGCCATTTGCATATTGACCGAAACGAGCCCAGTGTTGAATTGCTCATCGTTTCATCATCATATTGAAGTCAATGGGATATCAGTGTTTTGACGATTATTCTTCAATGACATGACATTTTTATTTAATTTTTTTAAAACCATCTAATGTTTCCCTTTTTGATTTTCGAGACTATTAGTGACAAAGAATGTGTAAAAGTCTCCAGTTTTTATTGGGGACGCTCCGCTCGCTTCGCTCAAATATTTTTCTTTTATACGTTTTATATTATATCAAACGTTTACCTTCTATAGCGTTGCTTAGCTTTTGGTAGATCCTCCATTTTTTCTTTCAAAATGAATACTTTTCCTCCAATAATACCGTTTTTGAAAAATTCTTGAGGTACTATAGTTTCTAAATTATAGACGAAATCTTGAATATCCTCTTCTTTTATTTTAGATCTAAGCGTTAAAATATTTTGGTTGTTAAACTTCCATTGTTGAGTTACAAAGTACTGCAGAGCTAGGTTTGCTATGTATATACGACGTTGCAGTTTAGTCAACCTAAAATAAATGGCTATATTTATCAATGTGTTTGAAGTCTGGTAAAAAATAGTTAAGACTAGATAGCAGCAGATTTAATCTTCCACGAAACAGTGATCAGTAGTGTAACTTTAGCATTTAAATATAATATTTTGAGTACTCTTATAAAGAAGACCGTTTTATACTTACATTGGCTTGCCTCCAGACATTTTCAGCACAAGATCCACTAACAGGGCTGGCAGGAAATGGTAGAACAAAACCTGAAAACAATTTAATTTTACAATTTGATTTTTGAGAAACTTTTTCGGAAAAAAGCTATAACGTTATAACAAAAACCAGACGCTGCTCTTTTAAGTTACTTAAGGGAGTTACTTTTATTCCTTTTTTAATGTTTTTTAGGAACTATTCGTATATTTTAACTATTAACTATTTTACTAATAAATATTGTTAATAGTTAAATAAGGTACAGAAAACACTTTAATTATCCAAACCCAAAACAATGTCAAGCATGCACGTTTAATGGACTGTACGTGTAATTAAGGTTATGTCTTTCTATATTGAAAGGATAACGTTAATAATAATACCTTAAAGTTATACATGAACTTGGAGGTAGTCAAGCCGCCGCCAGCGTGCCAGAGCGTACCCTCCAGTGGTATTTCTTTGAGCACAGTTTTACCGTATTCCACTATCTCACCCATCGTCAACCTCCTACTATTGTTCGACGAACAATTATACACTCGTATTTCATCAGTTGGTTCAAGTCTGAAGTTCATGTAGTACGTTTAATGTATGGGTACTTAAACATTTTATAATATTGTAAAAGTTAACTTTTCTTTAATAGTTTAAACGACATTTCTTTTGATGTTATGATAAGGTTTGTCTTCGATTAGAAACTATGAATGAATATGAATAGAAATGTAACTAACTTTTTAGTGCCTCTTTCCCACGCCGCTGCAATAAAACTTTTTATTGCAATATCTACCGGTATGTAGTCAGATATTACATCCGGGTCCGAGTACAGAGAACGAAGAATACCTAGAAATATATTAGATGTGATAATTATTTGATAAAGGCACTTTACTAAAGATATTATCAACTAATAAGGCTTGTAAACAGAAACTGATTTAAGAATGATGTATGGGGTTTTCATACGTCTTTGATGATAGAAAATGATAATTGATTTGCTTGATAATATTTGATATATTCTGGGTATAAAATAATGATAGAAATGATAAAGAGAACGCGCGCGATGCTTGCTTAATGCGAACTGAAAAGTATGTCAATTATGATTTAATTAGCGAAACAATTAAAAAGCTGATTTGGCGAAATGTGCGGTGTTGCACCGTACATCTTCCGGGAGAGGAGAGGAAGAGATGCTAGTAGGGTAATGAAGATGGAATTGATAATACAATCAAATTATGATGGTGAATGATACTTAAATATTTACATGCAATTGACTTAAATATTTTAACTAATATCACTAAAACGAGTACGACAGATAGGCGACGTAGCCTTATTAATAAATCGCGGTGACGTTGCTGACGACGCAGTCAGCGACGGGCGCGGCGGTTCATGTTGCGCGGGCACGGTGACGGCGGTAGCGGAGATCGCGGGCGTTGTCGCTTGCTGGTCTCCGGTGATAGTTACTGATACGGTGCGCAGTCGGAGGCGAACGAAAGCTATACAGATGCTTATGAATATTATGATAATCACGCAAATTAATATGTATTGAGTGACATCATGTGGTGAAGTTTTTTCAATTAATTCGACTTCAGGTCCGTTCTCCTTCAACTGCTGGATTTGCTCTCCAATTGCCAGTAATTGCTTATGAATGTAGGTTTGATTGTTTAGTTGCTCATCCTTTATCGTGCTAGAGTTATTGATGCTAGGTAGCGATATTTCAATGATGTGATTTATTGGGGGCACACCAATGTTCAACACATCTGCTGCTATATTTACGGTGTTATATGTTAGACGGTGAGAATAAATTGTAAATGATTCGCTCTTGATTACGCAACCTTCGCTCAGGCTTATTATTCCGGTTCCAGTAAGTTGTTCAGCTGAGATTTGACTCCCACATATTACTCGAATGGAACATTGTCCGCAACATGTGTAGAGGTGCTTATTTATTTCATGTAATGCCGACCAAGATGTTTTACACGGGATGGTATCAGTTTTACATTGGTTCGTTACCTCATCTCTTGTACAAAGATTTTTGTCTGACGTCATTCGATAGACGGGCTTCCGTAGAGGGCAAAGGTAAGTGACGTCATCATTATGGTGACATTCTTGTAGATCTGACAGACTCATCGTGAAAAAAGAATCCTTTTGTATATTGATTGCTATATATTCTGATATTGTAGTTATGCTGATCATTTTATGTTCGATACTGCGAGGTATCGGTAGCTGGTGATATATTTCGTAATAATCTCTAGTGACGAGAGGAATCTTGATTTCAAATATGAAAAACTGCTTCGTCATTTTTGCTTTAACTTTCAAGAGATGATAAAGCTTGGGTAGATCATTTGGAATGTTATTGATAGGTAAATCCAAATCCTTTGGTAATTGGCCAGATATCATATTCAATTCATCTCTAAGTTGTTCAGGGTTTATGAGATGGAAGTTGAACGTACCGTGATTAAGATCCACCAGTGTGTCGAGTAGGTATTCCTGTATGTTTCGAAGATTGGTAAGTAGTCCATGTGTTACGATAGCAGATAACGCGAAGTCATTGCTAGTTGATAATTTCTGAACCTCCCCTTTGGCTAAATTCAGAGTATTTTCGATGTTGTTGATATGCTGATTGATAAGCTTATGTTGTTTATTCATGTTATCTTCCACTTGTTGTAATACATTGTACTGTGCTTCGATGATCGCGGTCTGATTTTTCCAAAACAGTGATAAGTGTTTCTGGTTTGCTCTAATCTGATCAATGTCCTTTTCATATTTTTCTGCGAAATTATCATCAAGTACTCCAAATAGTGTACTTGCAAGATTACCGACTACATTTATATAACCACGACGCACACGGTGACTATTGCGTCCAGTAAACTGGTGACCGAGTAAGATATGGTTATAGTGCTCAAGTTCACTGTAGGCATGATGCAGCTGTAACAGTACTATGTCACACAGCGAGGGTTTTGTTGATTTTTCGCAAATGCTTTCAAGACTGTCGACGTACTCCGTGAGTATTTTAGACCCACGCCAGAATGGATCCATATCATAATAGACTATTAACTTCCATTCATCTCTGCTAATATTCATGTCTGAGATTTTGTCAAAATAGATTGATTGATTATGCTTCAGTTGTGCTATATTATATGCACCCTGTACCGGCAAGATTAATAGTAAGGTTAGTAATGTGATAAACATATTCTTGAACGATGTTGTTGTATGTTTTGGTTTCAAAGTTATGACATTTGATACATTGTTTTGTTTGTTTGATGGCACGTGGTGGCTTATCTCGTCGTGTACCGGGAGCGGTGATAGCTTTACTATCGGTCGTTTGATGATGCCGCTCTTGGTTTTCACACTTGCTACTCGTACATGACCACCTTTACCAGGGTGCAGCTCAACTACCCTGCCGAGAGCCTACTTTCCTGGTGGTAAGTTTGCTTCTTGAATAATCACAATATCGTCAACTCGCTGATTGTTTTCATATTGTTGCCATTTGCACCGTGATGATAATTTACATAAATATTCATTCTGCCATCTCTTCCAAATGTCATTAACCATTTTTTGTATAAGTTGCCATCGAGTCCGGCCATCCCTTTCCGTTTCTGTTACTGTCAAGGTAGGTCCACTTGATAAAAAGTGTGATGGCGTTAGAAAATCGATGTCTTCTGGATCTTCTGTCAGAGCGCCGAGAGGCCTAGAATTTAAGCATCCCTCTAGCTGTGCTAACAATGTGGTGAACTCTTCGTATGTGAGCTTTTGATCACCGAGCACTCTTCGCAGATGGTATTTCAGGCTCTTTACGGCTGCTTCCCACAGTCCCCCAGCGCTTGGCCATGCTGGGGCGTAGAAATGAAACTCGATGCCCATGTCAGATACTTGGGAATGGAAGTCATTGTCTAATACTGCTTGTAAGTTGATGTATTCTTGCTTTAAGATGCAATTGGCCCTAACGAAGTTTGTACCATTGTCGCAATAGATATGTCTTGGTGTTCCTCGTCGAGCAGACATTCGTCGTAGTGCTGCTAGAAATGCTGATGAAGAGAGGTCCGAAACAAGCTCCAAATGCACTGCTTTTGTTGCCATGCAGACAAATACTGTAACATATGCTTTTGTAGTCTTAATTCCTCTTCCCTTATTTGCCTTGACCTCAACGTAAGCACATAGGTCCACGCCACTACTGTGGAATGGTCGACTGGGGTTAACGCGTGCCGTCGGTAGATCCCCCATTGTGTTTGTTTCACAGGGTCTTGACGTTTGCATATAAGACATCTGCGAAGACGTTTCTTAACGGCTCGGTTTCCTCCTATTATCCAGTAATGCTGTCGAAGTCGAGCATGTGTTAAACGTGCTCCACCGTGGAATGTGTCTCTATGAGCTCGATCGATAAGCAAGTTCGTCAGATGAGTATCGTGCGGGATGATTAAAGGGTATTTCATTTCCTCAGGTATGTTTGCGTGTTTAATACGACCACCAACTCTCAGCAATTGATCTTTACCTAAAAATGGTTTTAGGCTGAGTATTTTGCTTTTGCTATCTATTTTATCTCCACCTTCTAGTCTGCTAATTTCATTTGAAAATGATAAATGTTGAAAACAAACAATTATTGTGTTTCTTGCTTTTGATAACTCGTCAACCGATAAAAATGCTTTCTTTGATTTGCTGCGTGACACCGCACGTAATACCCACGCTACTATTCTTGTTGCACGTGCGAAGTCGCTATGTTTGTTAACTATGTCACTTATAATATTGTAATTATTTATGGTCGTGACATTGCTTTGGTGTGATTGTTTCATTTCTAGATCAGTTAGGTATACAGGGCGCTTTTGATTGTCTTCGGGCTCATACGAGATTAACCATGTAGGTCCTGTCCACCACAGTTGATGCTCTTTCAATTGTTTGGCTGAAATATATCGGCTGGCACAGTCAGCGGGATTTTCTGTTGATTTCACGTAGTGCCATTTTTCCGAAGGCATGATTGCTTTGATTTGATTTACTTTATTAGCTACGAATGTTTTCCAGCGACTAGAGTCTCCTTGAAGCCATCCTAGCACTGCAGTCGAGTCTGTCCAACCGTATATTTTAATGTTATGATTTTGTAAAGTTTTAAGTACCGTATTCATAAGTTTCGCTAATAGATGACAAGCCATTAACTCGAGTCGTGGTAGAGTGATAGTTTTCTTTACGGGTACCAGTCGTGATTTTCCTGCCACAATGTTGATTGTGTTATGTGGTTTTTTCACCCTACAAAGAAATACACATGCGAAAGCTTTGGTGGATGAATCAGAAAATCCGTGAAGTTCGATGTTATCGTTTTCCTGAGTTGCTAGCCATCTCTGTACTTTAAAATCATTTATGTTATATAAATCATCTCGAATTCTCTGCCATTCTTTGCTTATTTCTTTTGGTAACTCAGTATCCCACTGAATATCCTGTAGCCACATCTTTTGAAATAGCAATTTCAATTTCGTGGTTACCGGGGAAAGCCAACCTAGGGGATCAAAAATTTTGGATATTTCCGATAATAGTATTCGTTTACTTAGTAACCTTTGTGAGGGCGGGCTGAGCCTGAGTTTAAACGAAAAATGATCGTCTTTCGGATTCCACTGTCATCCGAGAGTTTTTGTTGACTCTGGATGTTTGAAATCAAATGATTTTGTATTTGTTTCAACGTCTTGTAAAAGTTCTTGCTTATTGGAAGCCCACTTGCGAAGATGAAAACCACCAGACTCAAGCAACTTTAACAAGTCTGATTGAAATTGCTTTGCTGCCGGGATGCTGTGACTCCCCGAGAGAAGATCATCCATGTAGAATTTATCTTCTAATGTTTGCCTGGCGGGTGACAATGGATAATTGTGACCTTCATCTTTTGCTAACTGTTTTAAAGACATCATGGCTAAAAAGGGTGCGGCCTTTGTACCATAGGTGACAGTTGCTAGATTGTATTCTTGTAAAGGTTCCTGACTGTTGTTTCTCCAGATTATCTTTTGTAAATTCTGATCTTCAGGGTGTACCATGATTTGCCTGAACATTTTTTCAATGTCAGCTATAAATGCTATTTCGTACTGCCTCCAATTTATTATCAAAGATAATAGGTCACGTTGTAAGTTTGGCCCACTGTACATAAGGTCATTGAAACTGCAACCTGATGTTGTAGGCGAGACATTTACGGTTACGCGATGCATTTACGGTTGTAGTAGAGTCAGAGCGCAATACACAGTGATGCGGAAGGTAGCACGAGGCCGGCGAGTTCACATTACAGTCATTGTGAACTTGGTGCATGTGTTCTAAACTAACATATTCGTTTATAAAAGATTTGTAACCATCTGATAACTTTTTCTCTAATTGTAAAAACTGCGCTATTGCTCGATTCTTAGAATCGCCCAATTTTTCTGTAAAGTTGGGTTTCATGGGATACCTCACGACGTATCGCCCATCTACTTGACGTGTAGTCTGCTCTTGATATTGAGTCACACAATAGTGATCCTCTGCTGTTAGGTCTGATGGATTATCTGCGATGTCTTCAATTGTCCAAAATCTCTGAATATCTTCTAAATTGTTCAGAACCACATTGCAATGATAAGTCGTGACCTTGCCACACAATAACCATCCTAGATGTGTTTGTTGAGCAATAGGTTCGGTCTTGCTATCGCCCTTGATGATTCCGCCCATCATGATAAGAGAATAAACTTCCGCTCCCAATAGTATATCTATAGGAGCGGTGGTGTGAAACTCTGGATCTTCCAAAT
The DNA here is from genome assembly GCA_918358695.1 of Melinaea menophilus ssp. n. AW-2005. NCBI lineage: Eukaryota > Metazoa > Arthropoda > Insecta > Lepidoptera > Nymphalidae > Melinaea > Melinaea menophilus. Next base: position 19,690,358 of record OU911038.1, read on the forward strand.
CGATATTTTTTAAATGCGGCCATATTGGTTTTTCAAATGTTTGATTAGGCAGGCTATGCATTAGTTTCTTCATAATAACTACGTTGGTGTTAAAGGTGAAGTCGCCCTTGATCGCCGAGGCAGTAATTTGTAATGCACCTTTACAATTGTTTTGTTGAGAACCGAGCCCGAATACGACACCCTTGCAATGGCGCCGTGGTAGTCCCAACCTCTGAGCAGCATCTTCAGTAATTAAAGAGATTTGAGACCCTTGATCCACAAGCGCTCTCATGATATGATAGGTTCCATCTAGTGCCAGAACTTTGATAAGTGTTGTTGCCAGAAGAATTTCAGACAATTTGCTCTGTGAGACATAGACGTTATCTGACGAATGCTTCGGGATGCTGGACGGTTGGTTGACGTACGCTTCGTGCAGCAAAGTATTATGTTTCCCCGAACATTTCCGGCAGGTTTTCGTAGATAAACATTTCTTACCTTTGTGGTCAAACAGACAGTTGACACAAAGTTGTAATTTATTTACAGTCTTCACTTTCATTTCATTAGGTAAATCAAGAAATTCCTTGCATATAAAAATACCGTGATCGCCATCGCAGTGGCGACATTTATTAGCTGATGACACGTAAAATGATTTTGGTTTCTGATTATAATTTGCGTTCAAATTGCGAGTTGGAGGTTTGCTATAGTTGTTATTATTGCTATGCTGATATTGCCATGGTTTTTTTTCGTATAAAAAGGAGATACACTTGGCTTCTGATTAATGGTATCTTGTTTTCGGCGAGACGCCTCCAGTGATGTAAACTTATTCTCGAGGAATTGGATGAATTCGCTTAAAGTCGGCAGCTCTCGGGGGTTCTTAAGTGATTCTATATACTCCAAGTGCGTCTCTGAGTCTAATTTATGCGACAAAATGTGAGTGAGTACAGGGTCCGATGACGATATATCTACGCCGAGTGGCTTGATGGCATTTATACACTCGATTGTAGTGTCATGCATTTTCTTTATTGACGCTGCTGATTGTTGTTGCATGGTAGGTAGAGACAGAAGAATTTGCATATGATATGTGAATATTTTTCTAACGTTATTAAATCTGTGGTTGAGAATATCCCAACATACTTGATAGTTTTCTGAACTTATTTATAAATGTTGAATAAGTTTTTCTGCCTCGCCTTTGACCTTATTCTTCAAGAACTGCATCTTTTGCGCCTTTGATATGGACCCGTTGCTGTGAATCGCTTCAGAAAAGAGATCTTTAAATGATACCCATTTGTGATGGTCTCCATTAAAAGTAGGAATGTCCATCGTTGGAGTCATCTTGGTCTTATATGATGATGACCACATCTTTTTAGTCAACACTTTCTTGATATCATTATACTCGTTTTCATATCTGTTGAATAAACGCATGTACTCCTCATCTTCTTCACAAAGAAAGCTGTCAATCTCCCAGTGAAGAGAGTCAATGGTTCTCCAACGTGATTCTATGTTCTTTAAAACATCTTCAAGCTCCCACTTTTCCGTCAAATCTTCTTCTATGCTCCTTATAGTGCGAGAAAACGCTTTGAAGTTGCTTCTTTGCTTGCGAAGCATTTCTTCTAATTTGCTAGGGGTGCTGCGGTCTAAAAACTCACCTACTTTTTCTTGCGATGCTGGGTTGACTCCGTTGAGTGGCGATTGTAAAGCTCGAATGGCTGACGTCGTAGGGGTCGGTGTTGTTTGAGAGATTTCGACCGACGGAATATCAAGCTTAAATTGTCTACTTTTAACAGTGGGTGGTACTTCAAACGAGTATATAGCGCCTGGTCGCGGAGTCGAAGGTATGTCGTGGGCTGTTGGATTCTCTATGTACAAGGAGTAATTTTCTAAATAAGACAAAAGTTTGAGGTAAAATTTCTTTGTCCTTTTATAGCAATTTTGTATAAAATAATCATGATTAAGGTCTTGATAGTCAACAAGCTGTGTATGATTGCTGTTGAATTCATTCCAATAGGATTTGAGCGTCGTTAACCGTCTCTGTATATTGGAGAAGGTCTTGCGCTCAGGTCCATCTTTCTGGAAGTTCACAAGTAGCTTCTCAATGCTTTGCATAAGTTGACATTGAGTAGCGTAAATGTCTTCCATTGTTATATTTTTTATATGTTAATTGCTTAAAATTTATATAAATTGCTGTTCTGATGTTTAAGATTTATGGTGAATCACGACGTAATAGGATAATAAGATTGACTTACCGGTGCTGAGCGATTTGATTTAATCTTACTTACACCGTTCACTCAAATCGTTTAATTTATTATAATATATTTAATTGTAAATGCTTCTTGATGATATTAAATAACACGTAATACAATCCTCGTAGTACACGTATTAGAGTCAATGTCCGTAACACTTATAAAATGCTTGCTATGCTGGTTTGATTCACACCCGCGTGGTAAATGTTACGAAATTATTCGAAATTAATTCACACATGCGAGAAGGTTCGAAGGACCAAAAAGATGTATGGGGTTTTCATACATCTTTGATGATAGAAAATGATAATTGATTTGCTTGATAATATTTGATATATTCTGGGTATAAAATAATGATATAAATGATAGAGAGAACGCACGCGATGCTTGCTTAATGCGAACTGAAAAGTATGTCAATTATGATTTATAGCGAAACAATTAAAAAGCTGATTTGGCGAAATGTGCGGTGTTGCACCGTACAAATGAACTTGGGAGTGTGTTATGTATGCAGTAGTAAGGCAATATGACTAAACAACATCAATAAACAAAACCACATACATACCTTTTCCACAGGCGATGAACATTCCCACTGGCCCATTAAGATTTTCTATCCAACCTACTATCGGCTCTGTGTTACTTGATACCACTAAAAATATGTATTTATCAAATACATTGTTTTTTTGGCATTTAATAGGCATATAAAATAATACTATAAAGTGAACATCTATACAGACGAAGTTAATACATAAATTTTATAGGACTAGGTGCCAATTGAATAGACAGCTTTAGCTGGTATTGTGAAATCCCCCAAAGACTTCTGCAATTTTACTATTTCAGGGTATAACCAAAGGGTTGTGGGATATATAAATAACATGCACATAGTTAGTTTGTGTTACCTATTGAAGGTCGAATGATAGCAATCGGTAGTTTTCCTTGTTGTTCTGACACTACATGCTCTGCCAATTGCTTCGTAAATACATAAGTATTTGGTAGTTCTCCAAGATATCTGGTAAGTTGAAGAAGAATAAACTCAAAAAATATAAACTCAAAAATTTTAGAGGCTATTTATTATATGAAGTCCACATGCCACCTACTTTGAAGTCAATACTTTTAGCGTATGTTCGTCCATTTTCTCTGAAATCTCCAGAGTATTTCTCCAGTCAGCAAAAGCGGGATAAATTACTTCATCTATGCACTTCCGAGTCGTGTTAGCGTATGATGTTGAAACGTGGACAAATACCTACAATACTAGCTTAATTAGTTTTAATGATTATTCAATATTGTTTTTCTCCTCTATGTTTGTTTTACATTTATATTTTCTTTTATCCGTGCATCGTTATTGAAACATAAAGAGAGCATCGGCATTTAAATTTATCGTACTTTTCTGAAATTTCTTTAACAAATATGTCATAATTTAGTCGATCACTCACTTCTAAGTTCCTGACTTCCTTTGCTAGTTCTATAACTTCTCTAGTACTTCGAAGATTTAATTTACAAGCTACTTTTAGGGAATCATCAAACCTGAAAACAGTAAATAAAACATATTGATATATAAAATAACGCCTGTCATATAACCATTGTTCAAATGCGAAATCCAGTATATAAGCTTTACCTCACACTTGCAGCACTGTGAAATATTATATTGGTTCTGTTTATAATTAAGGTTCTATCTTCATCAGATATTCCTGGAAAGATAAAAGAATAAACAAAAAGAGATTTGTATATAAAAACTTTTTAAACCTATATTTATTAATGTTTCCCAATAGCATTTTCACTTTACCTAATCCCAGCTCACCGCAATCACCGGCTATGAAAAAAACCTTTTCTTCAAATATAGTCGGTTTTTCTTTTCTAAGGCGATCAAAACACTGAAAGTGAAATTATTATTTTTATTATTAAGGAACAAACAGAATATTTCAGAAGCGTCTTGAATTAAAATGGCCTTATTAATTAACAGCATTTACTGTCCTCGAGACACCAGAGAACTTCTCACTATCTATGTACCCAATTAAATATAAACTTAATTGATATCTTCCAAACATCATTCAGTCCAGACTTATGATGGCTGTTCAAAGAATATTCTCCATATAAGGTACTCTATGGGTGCATTACTAGCCTCGTTGGAACATATATACTCGATATTTGAAAATAGTCACGCCTCAAGAAAACTTCAAGACATCGTTCATGATATTGATGTGCGTGTTAAGAAAGTGTGCAATAGACTTGACAATAGTGTTTGGAACGTGGGGACAGCCTTGAGCCTTAGCGTAAATGCAACAAGCAAATAGATGTTAGCTTGGTATGTATTATCCTACAATTACACATCTCTGAATATAAAGTGCATTTGAGTAAAATCACCATAGAGGAATATAGTGCGGTCAATCTGTCCTCGGGCTTAACACCTTTCTTACTTCGTAGAAGTAAGTAAATCCTATCCAAATCAGGGCAGGAATATAGCAGCTTTTCTATCAGGACCTTTCCCATAAAACCTACACAAAGGATACCATTAAAATATAAGTACTTTTGAAAACTAAGAAGCTAATAGACTTCTAGGTATATTTGTCAAAATAATAAGAATATAGAGAATTTTAGAAGACAAACCACGATATTAGTTATGCAACATAAAAATAATTACCTGATCCGCCTGTAATAAATATTGTCTTGTTTTTATAAAACTCCGATATGCTAGGAGCAGTACTAAGATCACGATTATCGAAAAACGCCATTTTCAGAAATCTGAAACAAAATGTCTGTGAATATAAACTGCTTAATATTACAAAGTATTTTTTAAGTAAGATTTTTTATTATATTTAATTTTCACCCAAAAGAAAAACCTTCCTTTACCTGACAGATGACCAACTGACTCCAAAGTTCAGCAACAACTGGTAATAAAAATAGGATTGGTTTAAATAAATTTTTAAAATTATTTGACCTTAACACTGACCATCTACTAAAATGAAGACAATAGACTACCAAAGTAATGTCCGAGAAAATATATTGATATTGAGTTACGATGAATTGATATTGTCTCCAGAATTATAAAATTCATTTTAAGTTTACAAAAATTTCGTTGGTAATGGCGGGTGAAGGCGAAAATCCCAGACGAAAAAAGTGGATATCCACCCTCACTGTTCATGAATTTGGAATACCTGCCTATCATAACACATAAAAAATACATATTTTGATTAAAATATACGAAATGAAATAGTAATTTACGTCTCAGACGGTACTTGTAACTGTAATTTAATCAATTAAATAATAGTTGCATTCAGTAAATATGTTAATGAAAATATCCATATGCTTATTTTTTACAAGGACGTCAATTCACTAGACAATGTGTTACAATACCTACATGCTAGTACGAAAAGTATATAAAATGTATTGAGGTACTATATTCAGGAATATTTCGTTTTTAATTACAGTTGCTTATTGCGTCGGCTAAAATTAGCAATCGCCCTTCATACAACTTTTATTGTAACTTAACGTAACTTTTATTGTTTATTTATAAAATATATATATATGTTAATGCGATTCGATCGACTATTAAATATGTACTTAGAATCTCTACTTTTCAGTCACAGGTCATTTGGAATTATAACTAGGGGCGCCAACAGACCCTCAATTTTCACTTGCTGCGCTCGCGAAATCTTGTGTGGGTGCCGTTTGCATATTGAGAGAAGCGAGCCCAGTGTAATGACTCATCGTTTCCCATTGACTTCGATGGGATATCAGTTTTTGAGGATTTTTCCTCAACGATAGGACATTTTTCCAAATATTTTAAACCATCTTTTTGATTGCAAAACTTCATAATTTTCCGTCAAGTAGTATTCGAGCCAATTCGTGACAAAGAATGTGTAATAGTCTCCAGTAGACGCTCCGCTCGCTTCGCTTAATAAAGATTCCTCCACCAATAAGTAAATGTCGTGGAAGTTCAAGGAACAAGGAAATTAAATTAAAACTAATATATTCACATATTGTAGTCTAACAACGCTGTCCAAAATTTAATAAAAGATTTCGACGACGACCTCATGGCACCGGTCGAATCTATTTATTCTAGATATTTCAATTGTGTAACAATTGCCACATACGTCAGTTTAATTAAATGCGCATTTCCTAAGCATTATCAAAGTTGCATTGGACAAATAAAACACTAAAATTGTCTGTCAATGCATAGGTAATCTTGTGTTAATAAAATAAATAAAAAATATGAAATATCTTACCAGTATCAGATGTTTAATTACGACCCATGCACGCGCGTACAAGTGTATGGACGTACACTTCTTGTATAAATTGATACTTTATTAAGGATACTTAAATGACAAGGGACGACTACGATTACATGGTACGAGTATCGGTGCTTAAGAAAACCTCTGAATTCAACGCCATTTATTCATAAGTAGCGTATGTAAGATTTTTTTTTATTATCATTAACAACGAAACATTCTTATTTTAATGTACCCGTAGCCGTGGTTTAATACCTGTCTCTACATTTTACACTATAGTTATAAACTTTTGATATTAATAATAAAAGTTATTCGATCGTCTATACTGTAGTTACTTTTTTTATAGTTAAAAGATAACCTTAGACGTTTGCATATATCCATTCACTTTTATACATTTATTTTTTCCGATATTAACTATAATAATATAATTTATCGTCGTAATGATTATAGATATGTTTTAGGAATACGGATCACCTCAAGGTAAACGGCCACAGCGCGCTCATGAAAACTCGCATCGTCAGATATTTTTACGTTACCTTAAAATATTTTAGAAGGGAAGAACGTAGACCTAACTGTTCTAGAAATGTGAAAACAAAATAACCTATCAATTGCGCAGCAATACCATACGTAGGAAAGTTATTGGAACCGATCGTATCGTAGTCGTATTGTTGTATTAATTTTTTCCTCAATGTAATTCCCAGTCATTACAATGCACGTCATGACACGTTATGACCTGCCCTTACTCAGCACCGTTGACGAGAACTTCGAGTGCACTGGAACGTCGGCCGAGGATTCGTCGGCCGGGTTGCTCAGTGACCGCCCTCACTGAGATGTGGCGATCTTATAGCGTAAAAGTACGTTGAAAAAGGTTTCAATAATAGATTGTGATAACGTAAGGCTTGCAGCTGTGAAATTAATTGTAAGTACTCGATCTATAGTGGTTTTTAGTGTCTACATGCCGACCTGTTCTCAGGAAAATTTATCGATGTTTACAGAATGCTTCAGTACATTAAGATATATAATGGAAATAGAGGAAAACCTAGGAGTTGAATCTTTTTATATTTTAGGAGACTTTAATGCTCATTCTAACGAGCTATTTTTTAATGAGCTGTGTAGTTTCTGTGTTGAACAAAAGTGGTTGTGTATAGATTTTGAAAGTCTAGGAATAGACTCCAATTCGTATACATTTATAAGCGAAGTGTATGGTAGTGAGAGGTGTTTGGATCATTGCATAGTCACGGAGTCAGCTAGTAAAACAATTAATAATATATATGTCGCCGCGTTGAATATTATTGAGAAATCAAATTAATTGATTTACATACTTATAATTATTTTAACAATCATTGTAAATGCAACTCATCAATGCCTATTATAATAATCGATTCCACATTTGTTATTTACACATCCGGAATTGTTTATTAAGATGGCCGACGCAAGATTTAAGAAGTTGTGATTTTGACTATGTTTAATTGTTTATTAAGACGACCGACGTAAGATTTAAGAAGTCGTGATTTTGACTATGTTGAATTGTTTATTAAGATGGCCGACGTAGGATTTAAGAAGTTGTGATGTTGACTATGTTGAATTGATGGATTGTTAAATTTAATGTTTGTTTGCAAACAACTTCTTAAATAATTATTCCTTCTTTATAACATTATTTTACGAGAATAGAGATTAATAGTGTTTGATAGTGTTATGTAAAAAAGTATTGTGATTGACTAGCAACGATTCACTTGAAGAGAGGAGAATCTTTGTACAAAAAAGGGTGTTTTATGAGCAGGGCTCAGTTTACTGCTGATTTTCGAGGAATACACATTGTAAGTAGAATCCATGTCAGTTTGTCTAATTTAATTTAATTTAATTTAAATGTTATTTATTTAAAATAATAAATAACTTGTTACATTTTATTAATACTCTCCTACCTGTAATTATTTCACTATGATAATTGTCACTCACTTAACTAATATAAAATCATAGAACAATAGTTGGTATATCTTATTATAGTTATAGTTACAATAGAATCGATGACTACTATACGTCAGCGATTCTACGTTTTTTTTTTAAAAGAACAAAAATTCAATAAATTTCCGATATATACATTAAATTTGATGTTTACTGGTCGAACTACTTTCCACTAGTGCTTCGCTGTAATTTATTTGATGGAAAACTTAAAGTAATGTGAACTAAATGTTGGCACAATAACGACCAGGATAGATTATTGTGGGGTGTCAGGAATATGTCTCAAACAAAAAAATATAGTGACATTTGTAATTTAAAACTTAGTGAAATTAACTTACCGGAAGAATTGTTAAATTGTAGTGAAAGATATTGCAATAATCTCGAGCATAGGATTATTAATAACAGACTATACGACACCGTAATAAACATTCTATCTGATGCTGCCGCAGCAACGTATTGCAGCAGGTGTCCTAGAAACAATGTTTTTTTAGCATGGTGGAATGGGTATGTCGCTGACCTGCACAGAGATCGATTTAGATTCCGAATGTGAGTGGAAAAGGGAAAACTGCGTGCCGGAAATATTTATGAAAACATATTAGAAAGTAGGAAACATTTTAAAAGAAAATTAAAGTGGTGTCAAGACAGACAAGAACAAATAAAAATGGTTGTCTTAGCATCAAACTTATCGGGAAAAAAGTTTAGCAGATTTTGGAAAAAGACAAATAAGTTAAATATTAGGCCCAGCATCCCCGTAAACGTAGAGGGTGAGCATAATTTAACACCTATTGCGAATGTTTTTAAAAAACATTTTACGGTAACATCTCTCTTAGACTCGGAATCGGTTAGGAATAGTGCCATTGTGCCTGGACCACCTGATAAAATTTTGGTAAAAGATGTAATGGAAATTATTACTAATATGACGAAGGGCAGATCTCCTGGTTATGATGGCCTAAGTATAGAATATTTTAGATGCGCCGGCGAGCATCTGCCTCGTTTACTTGCGACACTCTTTAATGTCTGTCTGGGACATACCCATTTACCAGAAGCGTTAATACGTACCATAGTAGTGCCTGTTTAAAATAGAACACAAGACACATCTGAAAAGAGTAACTACCGGCTTATATCGCTTGCAACGACAGGTGCAAAAATACTTGACAGTTTGATTAACGGCTACCTCGCTAAGTACGTATGTAAGGCTCCATGATGCTCAATTTGGGTTTAGACCGGGTGTTTCTACAGAAAGTGCTATTTTCTGTCTTAGCAAACTGTTAAGTATTACACTACGAGAAAAACGCCTATGTATGCGTGTTTTTGGGACGTGTCCACGGTCTATTATCTTGTAAATTATGAGTTCCTGTGCGAGAAGCCAAGAGGTACGGGTATGCCGTCGGGATGTAGTAAAATATTAACATTTTTGTATAAGAACCAAAGAAATCAGGTTAGGTGGGCGGCGGGTGCCTTGTCAGATGAGTATACCCTTACGTGTGGCGTGAGACAAGGTGAACTTAGTTCCCCTACTTTCTTTAACCTATACTTGGATGAGCTGATTGGGAGGCTCAGCAGTGTCCATGTGGGATGTTATATTGATGGCCAATGCGTCAATAACCTGAGTTACGTTGACGACATGGTTCTGTTGAGCCCCTCGATCGGGGGATTAAGAAAATTTATAGATAATTGATTACTATAAAAGCACATATGAAGTGCCTAAAAATCAAAGACTGTATGGGGATCCCAGCGAACGAAAACCTGAGAGTCCTTCCATAGATTTTCATGCCAATCCACCAACTTTGGAGGATATAAATAAATAATTAAAAAGAAACCATCTAAGTCAGCACCAGGTCCGGATGGAATCCCTTATATAGTTTATAAAAAATATCCGTCGATCCATAAACATCTATTGAATATATTCGGTAAAATCTAGTCAAGAGAACAAACACCGGTAACTTTCGGAAATGCTCTTTTCGTCCTCATTCCTAAAAGCGACAATCTCTCGGATCCTAGGGACACTAGACCGATAGCTCTAACAAATACAATATCAGAAATATTTTTTCTTTTTTACAAACAAAAATAACGCAATACATGATTAATAATAAATATTTCGGGCTTAATCACCAGAAAGGGTTTTTGCCTGGCATTTCTGGATGCCGGGACCATAACACATTAATATCGGAAAGCCTTAAAGATGCCAGAATTAGTGAAAGACAAATAACGGTATGTTGGATAAACTTAGAGAACGCTTTCGGGTCGGTACGACATGAATTGATAATGTTTACGCTATGGTGGTATAACTTTCCAACGTTAGTTCGTGATATGATTGCATCATATTAGTCAAAATTAAAATTTTCCATAATCACAAATGATAATCATTCCAAACCACTAAATTACAACATAGATTTATTTCAAGGTTGTTGTATTTCTCCAATTATATTTAACACAGTTATCAATATTTTAATAGATAAATTAATTAAAAACGAAAAAAATGGGGTTATCGGTTTAAGTTTAACAATAAATACACAGAATCCATACTAGCATTTGCAGACGATCTCGCGATACTGACACGTAATCCAAGTCCAAGAGGATTTCTGTGCTTGGATGGACGGATTGAGGACAAAACCAAATAAATGCTACAGTCTATGTCTGGATAGGCGAAACACCAGATATACCTCTTACGATCCGGGTCTTATAATAGGCGGTAAGTGCGTTACTGCGATTGCCGACGCAGCACCGTTCAAATTCTTAGATAATAAAATCGATTATCAAGGGCGCACTCCATCGTTATATATAATAGTCGATAGCTTTTTGAATGATCTTAAAAAGGTAGACAATCAACCAATAAGTAACATCAAAAAGGCTTGGATATATGATAATTATTTAATATCACGTCTAAATTGGCCTTTCCTCGTTTATGATATTAATAAGACCCTTTTGTTGAAGTTAGATGCAAGCGTCATAAGTCATGGCTTGGGATAGCGCATCCAGCGGACTCTTCTACCTTATTTAGAGACCGATACGATTTTGGGTTAAAATTAAAGAAACCATCGGAACTCTATAAACACCTAAGAGTGACCAAAAGACATATCATCTCAAAATCGAATGATGATAGCATCCGCAGAGCTGGAGTCACGACTTCAATTCCATTAACAATTTATGATAGGTGCTCAAACAAATACAGCAGGGCTACGATCAAGTATGAAAGAACAAGACATAGAAATAATAAAATCCTTTATTCGGCAAGATGAAAATGATAATTACCAGTTGCACGCGATGAGCCTGGAATTGCAAAATGAATGGATGACCATAGGAGATTTTTGTATTCCACTAGCTTTACGATGGCGCACCCTGCTTCATGATTGGTCTCCAGCATTATTAAAATTTTATCTTAATGCATTCCAAATGGCTCTCCCAGATCAAAGTAACTTAGTAAGCTGGGGCAAAGCCACCGAAAAACCTTGCAAAATCTGTGGGGAGGCATTAAGAACCGCGAAACACTTGCTAGTAATATGTAGGGTACTTTTAAATAGAGGTAAATACTCGCGTCGCCACGATAAAGTATTATAAATCGTACGAGAAGCGGTTAGTCTTTCTGTAGCAAGAGCGCAGAAGGGTTTAACAACCACCAAAATATCAGTAGAGTTTGTAAGGGCAGGTTCGTCCAAAATATGTAAACCAAAACCTTATTCCATCTTGGACGCTTCTCCTGATTGGACCCTCATGATGGACACGTATAAAAGGCAATACAAAATCCCCGGGGATGTTTGTGTTTCGTCATCTAGGCCGGACTTATTCCCTTACTCAAAACAACTAAGGCGTTCTATACTTGTGGAGCTTACTATACCCTGGGAAACAAACATACCCAAAGATCATACATTTAAGCTTAACAAGTATTATGAACTATGTAACGAACTGATCAGGAATAAATTTAGAGTTAATTTGTACGCTGTAGAAGTAGGAGCGATAGGTATAACAACAAAATGTCTCTACAATTTATTTAAGGATCTCGGCCTTTTTAGAACGATCATCAGTTCATTTTTGGAACGTTTTTCAAAGGCGGCTTTAGTAAGTTCTTACGATATTTAGCAAGGTTTTTGAGGTGGTAGAGACTAGCTGTAGTTATCTGACTGCATCTCGTATTGGGCTGGCTGGCTGGCTGGCTGGGACAAGGACCACCCTCTCACAGAAGACCGACGCATAGTAACCAAATTCATTTGGTTATGTTCCGTCGGTGAGTGAGAGAATCCAGAAGGCCAACCTCTTCCCCCCCCCCCCCCGCCAAACATGAAAGCGATGCCGGAGGGTACCGGCTTTGATGAAACCGGGGACCCCCTCCCCGAGCAAAATCGAGGAAATGATTCTCGGATTTTTCGGGCTGCCCGTCGTATCTAGGGTGGGCAAAGTATCGCCTTTTGTGTTTTTGAGGGCAAACGACGAGTCAACGCAGCGGCACCCCGACCCACTCTCTATATGGACTTTTGAAACATCCGGGGACTTCATTCCAACTGGAACGCCGTCCACTATCATCCAGACCCGGCGCAGTCGGTCTTTTTGTTTCTGACGGAGAAGCAGATATCTCAACCTAGCAACACAGCGTACCTGTCATACCCCGTTTATTAACTAGAACACCATTTTAAACCACAAACCGGGGTATCTGTGTTCGTAAGGGAGGATATCTGCTACCGTCGCCTTCAGGTTTTTGAAGGTCAGGACCTGTCTATACTCTGGCTGCGCGTGGACATGGAAGACCATGTCAGAGTCTACGCTATGACTATGTACCATAGTAGTGCCTGTTTAAAATAGAACACAAGACACATCTGAAAAGAGTAACTACCGGCTTATATCGCTTGCAACGACAGGTGCAAAAATACTTGACAGTTTGATTAACGGCTACCTCGCTAAGTACGTATGTAAGGCTCCATGATGCTCAATTTGGGTTTAGACCGGGTGTTTCTACAGAAAGTGCTATTTTCTGTCTTAGCAAACTGTTAAGTATTACACTACGAGAAAAACGCCTATGTATGCGTGTTTTTGGGACGTGTCCACGGTCTATTATCTTGTAAATTATGAGTTCCTGTGCGAGAAGCCAAGAGGTACGGGTATGCCGTCGGGATGTAGTAAAATATTAACATTTTTGTATAAGAACCAAAGAAATCAGGTTAGGTGGGCGGCGGGTGCCTTGTCAGATGAGTATACCCTTACGTGTGGCGTGAGACAAGGTGAACTTAGTTCCCCTACTTTCTTTAACCTATACTTGGATGAGCTGATTGGGAGGCTCAGCAGTGTCCATGTGGGATGTTATATTGATGGCCAATGCGTCAATAACCTGAGTTACGTTGACGACATGGTTCTGTTGAGCCCCTCGATCGGGGGATTAAGAAAATTTATAGATAATTGATTACTATAAAAGCACATATGAAGTGCCTAAAAATCAAAGACTGTATGGGGATCCCAGCGAACGAAAACCTGAGAGTCCTTCCATAGATTTTCATGCCAATCCACCAACTTTGGAGGATATAAATAAATAATTAAAAAGAAACCATCTAAGTCAGCACCAGGTCCGGATGGAATCCCTTATATAGTTTATAAAAAATATCCGTCGATCCATAAACATCTATTGAATATATTCGGTAAAATCTAGTCAAGAGAACAAACACCGGTAACTTTCGGAAATGCTCTTTTCGTCCTCATTCCTAAAAGCGACAATCTCTCGGATCCTAGGGACACTAGACCGATAGCTCTAACAAATACAATATCAGAAATATTTTTTCTTTTTTACAAACAAAAATAACGCAATACATGATTAATAATAAATATTTCGGGCTTAATCACCAGAAAGGGTTTTTGCCTGGCATTTCTGGATGCCGGGACCATAACACATTAATATCGGAAAGCCTTAAAGATGCCAGAATTAGTGAAAGACAAATAACGGTATGTTGGATAAACTTAGAGAACGCTTTCGGGTCGGTACGACATGAATTGATAATGTTTACGCTATGGTGGTATAACTTTCCAACGTTAGTTCGTGATATGATTGCATCATATTAGTCAAAATTAAAATTTTCCATAATCACAAATGATAATCATTCCAAACCACTAAATTACAACATAGATTTATTTCAAGGTTGTTGTATTTCTCCAATTATATTTAACACAGTTATCAATATTTTAATAGATAAATTAATTAAAAACGAAAAAAATGGGGTTATCGGTTTAAGTTTAACAATAAATACACAGAATCCATACTAGCATTTGCAGACGATCTCGCGATACTGACACGTAATCCAAGTCCAAGAGGATTTCTGTGCTTGGATGGACGGATTGAGGACAAAACCAAATAAATGCTACAGTCTATGTCTGGATAGGCGAAACACCAGATATACCTCTTACGATCCGGGTCTTATAATAGGCGGTAAGTGCGTTACTGCGATTGCCGACGCAGCACCGTTCAAATTCTTAGATAATAAAATCGATTATCAAGGGCGCACTCCATCGTTATATATAATAGTCGATAGCTTTTTGAATGATCTTAAAAAGGTAGACAATCAACCAATAAGTAACATCAAAAAGGCTTGGATATATGATAATTATTTAATATCACGTCTAAATTGGCCTTTCCTCGTTTATGATATTAATAAGACCCTTTTGTTGAAGTTAGATGCAAGCGTCATAAGTCATGGCTTGGGATAGCGCATCCAGCGGACTCTTCTACCTTATTTAGAGACCGATACGATTTTGGGTTAAAATTAAAGAAACCATCGGAACTCTATAAACACCTAAGAGTGACCAAAAGACATATCATCTCAAAATCGAATGATGATAGCATCCGCAGAGCTGGAGTCACGACTTCAATTCCATTAACAATTTATGATAGGTGCTCAAACAAATACAGCAGGGCTACGATCAAGTATGAAAGAACAAGACATAGAAATAATAAAATCCTTTATTCGGCAAGATGAAAATGATAATTACCAGTTGCACGCGATGAGCCTGGAATTGCAAAATGAATGGATGACCATAGGAGATTTTTGTATTCCACTAGCTTTACGATGGCGCACCCTGCTTCATGATTGGTCTCCAGCATTATTAAAATTTTATCTTAATGCATTCCAAATGGCTCTCCCAGATCAAAGTAACTTAGTAAGCTGGGGCAAAGCCACCGAAAAACCTTGCAAAATCTGTGGGGAGGCATTAAGAACCGCGAAACACTTGCTAGTAATATGTAGGGTACTTTTAAATAGAGGTAAATACTCGCGTCGCCACGATAAAGTATTATAAATCGTACGAGAAGCGGTTAGTCTTTCTGTAGCAAGAGCGCAGAAGGGTTTAACAACCACCAAAATATCAGTAGAGTTTGTAAGGGCAGGTTCGTCCAAAATATGTAAACCAAAACCTTATTCCATCTTGGACGCTTCTCCTGATTGGACCCTCATGATGGACACGTATAAAAGGCAATACAAAATCCCCGGGGATGTTTGTGTTTCGTCATCTAGGCCGGACTTATTCCCTTACTCAAAACAACTAAGGCGTTCTATACTTGTGGAGCTTACTATACCCTGGGAAACAAACATACCCAAAGATCATACATTTAAGCTTAACAAGTATTATGAACTATGTAACGAACTGATCAGGAATAAATTTAGAGTTAATTTGTACGCTGTAGAAGTAGGAGCGATAGGTATAACAACAAAATGTCTCTACAATTTATTTAAGGATCTCGGCCTTTTTAGAACGATCATCAGTTCATTTTTGGAACGTTTTTCAAAGGCGGCTTTAGTAAGTTCTTACGATATTTAGCAAGGTTTTTGAGGTGGTAGAGACTAGCTGTAGTTATCTGACTGCATCTCGTATTGGGCTGGCTGGCTGGCTGGCTGGGACAAGGACCACCCTCTCACAGAAGACCGACGCATAGTAACCAAATTCATTTGGTTATGTTCCGTCGGTGAGTGAGAGAATCCAGAAGGCCAACCTCTTCCCCCCCCCCCCCCCGCCAAACATGAAAGCGATGCCGGAGGGTACCGGCTTTGATGAAACCGGGGACCCCCTCCCCGAGCAAAATCGAGGAAATGATTCTCGGATTTTTCGGGCTGCCCGTCGTATCTAGGGTGGGCAAAGTATCGCCTTTTGTGTTTTTGAGGGCAAACGACGAGTCAACGCAGCGGCACCCCGACCCACTCTCTATATGGACTTTTGAAACATCCGGGGACTTCATTCCAACTGGAACGCCGTCCACTATCATCCAGACCCGGCGCAGTCGGTCTTTTTGTTTCTGACGGAGAAGCAGATATCTCAACCTAGCAACACAGCGTACCTGTCATACCCCGTTTATTAACTAGAACACCATTTTAAACCACAAACCGGGGTATCTGTGTTCGTAAGGGAGGATATCTGCTACCGTCGCCTTCAGGTTTTTGAAGGTCAGGACCTGTCTATACTCTGGCTGCGCGTGGACATGGAAGACCATGTCAGAGTCTACGCGTGCCTCTGCTGGTCCCATAGTGGTAATGCAGAAACGGATCAACTCTGGGGCCATGTTCAGGCGAAGATTGACGATCTGCTTTCACAGACTCCCTCCGCCGAAGTCATAGTCCTCGGGGACTTCAATGCGCACAATGCCGATTATCTAAGGTCACGTGCCACCGACTACGCGGGGAGAAGTTTGACTTTGCTCTGGCAAACGATCTGTCCTAATTGGTCAAGACGCACACTCGTCTACCGGACGTGGACAGCCATATGCCCTCTTTGTTGGATCTTCTGTTGACTACACATCCCGGAAAGTACCAGGTCACTGTCGAGGTTCCCTTAGGGTCCTCTGATCATTGTCTGGTATGGAGTGTAGTGCCCATTGAATGCCCAGCTAGCACAAGACCTGCGACTCGACGCGTTTGGCACTACAAGTCAGCGGATTGGGATGAAATGCGGTCCTTTTTTGCATCCTACCCATGGGAGCCAATTTGTTTCCCTTCCAATGATCCTTGTGACTGCGCTGCGGCTATACGAGGGCCAAAGTGAAAGTTTTTAGAACTGGCCACTTAAAAGCATTATATTAAAAAAAATAGTTTAAATTTTGAAAATAGAACTCTTTACCAATATTATTGAGTGTACATTTCATTCATTTGTCATTTGTTTTACGATTTGGCGGCAAATTGAAAATTGTCTGTGCACGTCAGAATGAATTTAAGCCGAGAAAATTTTCGTGCAATGATTTTTTTATGACTTTCGATGTCATTTAAGTCAACAAGAAAGTTATGATAGACGTCGATTGGCTTTTCACGATGAAGCCCCATCTCGTGCCACAGTTTACAACTGGTTTAATGAATTCGAACGTGGTCGAACTAATCTCACCGATGATTTGCGTGAGGGACGGCCTTCTACAGCGACGACTGAAGATAACATCAGTGTTGTGCGGCGTATGATATAATAATAATAATAATAATAATAATAGCCTTTATTTAACAATCTCACAAATGCGTAACTTAACCTATTACATATATTATTACATGTTTGTAAATAAATATCAAACACATTATATTATAAATCTGACACCGGTACGTGAAGATTGTCTTGCTGTCCAGCATAGGCCTCCCCCAGAGTTTGCCACGAACTACGGTCCTGTGCTTGTCTTGGCCAAGCAACGCCCGCGATTTTTCTTATGTCGTCCTCCCATCTTCGATGTTGTCTCCCTCTCTTTCTTCTATTTTCTCTTGGACACCATTCTGTTACATCCCTTGACCATTTATCTTTGTTACTCCTAATCATATGGCCTGCCCATCTCCATTTAAGTCTTTTAATACAGTATGTAATATCAGTGATTTTAGTTTGACTTCTTATAGTTCCTAATTTTATTTTATCTTTAAGTTTTATTTTTAGTATATTTCGTTCCATACTGTGTTGGCAGGTTTTTAATTTGTGTATATTATATTTATTAAGGCTCCATGTCTGGCAACCATATGTCATTACGGGTAATATACATGAGTTGAACATTTTACTTTTAGCTTTTAATGGTACTTGAGGGTTTTTCATTATTTCCTTCAAAGACCAGAATCTTTTCCATGCCAAACTGATTCTGTTGTTTATTTCTTTGTTTGTGAAGTGCGTTGGAGATATTATTTGTCCTAGATAAGTGTATTCTTCTACATATTCTATTGTATTGTCGTTAACTGTTATCGGTATTTCCTCGAAGTTTGTCATCACTTTTGTCTTTGCAGTGTTCATTGAGAGACCAACTCTGTTACTTTCATACACAAGCTGCTTTAACATCTCTTGTAAGCTTTTTGGATTATCAGATATTAGTATTAGGTCGTCTGCAAATCTTAAATGGTTCAATTTCACTCCATTGACATTTAACCCGAAATTACTCCAATCAAGGCACCTAAACACGTGTTCGAGGACTGCTGAGAAAAGTTTGGGTGATAAGGGATCCCCTTGTCTCACTCCTCTTTTTATTGGAAAATATTCGCCGACTCTTTCCGTTTTTATTTTTGCTTTCATGTTCTTATATATTTGGGCAATCAAACGTATATATTTTCCCTCCACTCCTTGTGCTACTAAAGCCTCCCATATTTTTGTATGTTTTAACGAGTCAAAGGCCTTATTGTAGTCCACGTAAGCAAGATAAAAAGTAATATTGTATTCGTTGCATTTTTGAATAACCTGTTTTATAGTGTGGATGTGGTCTATTGTTGAGAAGTCGCTTCGAAATTCCGCTTGTTCCTTGGGTTGGTTATCGTCCAGAATCTTTGTAAGTCGTTCTAGGACTATTTTTGAGAACACTTTGTATATATTAGACATAAGGCTGATAGGCCTGTAGTTGCCTATGTCATCTTTCTTTCCTTTTTTGTGCAGGAGTATTATAGTTGACGTAGTCCACTGATGAGGTATATTCTCAGTCTGCAAGATTTCGTTGAATATGACAGTTATTGTGTCCGCTATTGCTTCAGATGCTCCTATAAGCAGTTCGTTGGATATGTTATCCTCTCCTGGTGATTTTCCTTTCTTCTGTGATTTTATAGCTTTAATAACTTCTTGTCTTAATATACATGGGATCTCTTCTCGGGTAGTTTTATCATAGATTATAAGTTCTTTTGTTGTTTCATTGTCGCTGTATAATTCTCTGTAGTATTCAGTTGCTACATCTAATATTTCTATTCTATTTGTTTTATTATTCTTGTTTCTGTGGTGTTTCATACTATCAATCCAGTGTAAGGTCTCTTTTAGT
This sequence comes from Melinaea menophilus ssp. n. AW-2005, assembly GCA_918358695.1. NCBI lineage: Eukaryota > Metazoa > Arthropoda > Insecta > Lepidoptera > Nymphalidae > Melinaea > Melinaea menophilus. Next base: position 19,709,965 of record OU911038.1, read on the forward strand.
TCTGACCGTGCTTTCTTTACTCCGCCTGATGTTTCTATGTAGTGAGTTATTGTATCTGTTCTTGTTTTTTCTCTGTATTGACGTATTTGTAGTTTAATTTCTTTGCTCAATCTAATTATGTCATGTTTATGTTTTTTCCGGTCTGTAAACATATCTTTTCTTTGCATAATTAAATTTCTCGCTTCTACTCCTAATTTGTCTTTCCTTGATTTTGTTAATTTATACTTATTTTCGATTTCTTTTAGTTCCTTCTCAAGGGCATCGTATTTTTCTTGGATGATACTACAGTAATTTGTTATTTTTAAGTTTGCTTGTAAGGATTCCAATAAGTTTTCTGAAAGTGGTAAGGTTATTGGTTTATGTGTACACTGTATATTCTTTCTTGATTTTTTCGGTTCTTTTGTGTATAGATGTCCACGAAGTAGTCTATGATCTGTATTGTAGTTAAGTTTATTAACGACATCTATATTTGAAAATATTCTTGGTTTGTTAGTTACAATGTAGTCTATTTCATTCCTTGTCTTTCCATTCGGTGACACCCAGGTCCACTTCCTGTTGGGCTTTTTGTTGTAGTAACTATTCATGATGTTTAGGTTGTTTTCCAAGGCAAAGTGTACCAGTCTTTGTCCATTGTCATTCCTTTTACCTGATGCATATCGGCCAAGTATTTTGTCCTCATTTAGTCTTCTTTTTCCCAGTTGTCCATTAAAGTCACCCATGATAATTATTGTTTTGTGCAAGCTTGGCATGACGTTATTGAGTTTGTTATAGAATTCATTTTTCATTTCTTCTGTTGCGACTTCCGTTGGAGCATAGATTTGAATTATCGAAGTAGGTCCTTTATGGCCAGGTATTTTAATATTTAAAATTGCTATCCTGTCTGATATTCCTCGAAATTCTAAGATTTCATTTTTGAGATATTTCTTTACTATAAATCCTACACCATAAAGGCCAGCTGTTACATTTTTGTAGTAAAATATATAATTGTCATGCTCTTCAATCAAGAGTGACCTATCAGCAGATTCGGACAAGTCTAGGCATAGGTATGAGTCAAGTGCACAAAATCCTCCATGAACATTTAGCGGTCAGGAAGCTTTGTGCCCGCTGGATACCGCATAATTTGACCGAGGCTCAAAAACTCCGCCGTGTTGATTGGTGCCGAGAAATGATCCAAAAATTTAACGGAGGTGACTCAAATGCTGTGTTCGACATACTAACGGGTGACGAAAGCTGGATTTACTGTTATGATCCGGAAACCAAAAGACAGTCTGCTCAGTGGGTATTTCCTTCCGAAGAGTTGCCAACTAAAGTGAAGAGAGGTCGAAGTGTTGGAAAAAAGATGGTGGCCTCGTTCTTCGGAAAGACAGGTCATTACGCGACAGTAGTCTTAGAGGATCAGAAAACGGTTAATGCAGAGTGGTATACTAACAATTTTTTGCCACTTGTCTTGGAAAAAGTTCGAGAGAAACGACCTCGCAGCAGGATCCTCCTTCATCACGACAATGCCTCGTCGCACACCGCCAGGCAAACGATCGACTATTTGGTGACCTCAGACGTGGAATTACTGGGTCATCCGCCGTATAGCCCCGACCTCGCACCCTACGATTTTTATTTATTTCCGAAAATAAAAGAAAAACTTCGAGGAAAACGTTTTATAGACGCCGAAGAAGCAGTGGCTGCGTTTCAAAACGCCGTCGAAGAGACCCCTAAGGCCGAGTGGGCAAGGTGCTTTTCTCAATAGTTCCATCGAATGCAGCGATGTATTGATGTAAATGGACGCTATTTTGAAAAGTTACAATAAAACTAATAACTTGCTAGAATGCTTAGTTTTTGATTTTCTAAGAACTTTCAGTTTAACCCTCGTAGCTGATGTTATACTACGGGGCATGGAGCTATTTGCACCAAGCTCTGTGGTACCACTTGGTGGCAGATCGCGGCCTTGGTTTGATGCGTTTATCAGGTCTGCAGCAGCTGGCAAACGGCAGGCTTATCAAGCTTGGGCCAATGCGTTAGTCACTAAGGATCCGAAATCTAGAGTTCTGAAGAGGAAATATAATCGTGCCTCCAGATTCTTCAAACGGCAAATCGCTAGAGCAAAGTTCAAGCATGTCGTCAAAATTGGGGATCAGCTGGCAAAGTACCCGCCTGGCACGCACAAATTCTGGGCGCTTTCAAAGTCTACTCTGGCCAACTTTAGCCAGCCGTCCCTACGGCCGTTGCACATGAGGAATGACTCTCTCGCCCACATGGCAAAAGAGAAAGCCGATCTCTTGGGCACTCTTTTCGCCTCCAACTCAACTTTGGACGACCAATGGAAGACACCGCCTATCATCCCGCGGTTTCAGAGCTCAATGCCGGAAATAGTTTTTCGGCAGAAAACTATTCGGCAGTCTCTAGTTTCCTTGGACGTTCATAAGTCGAGTGGGCCGGATGGCATTTCTCCATTGGTGCTACGAACGTGTGCCCCTGAGTTGACTCCAGTGCTAACGCGTCTGTTTCGGCACTCCTACCTTAAAGGCGTAGTCCCGATCTCATGGAAGCGTGCCGTTCTCCATACGATCCCTAAAAAAGGTCCCTAAAATAGCTCGGACCCAGCTAATTACAAACCTATCGCCATTACCTTTATTCTCTCCAAAGTAATGGAGAGCATAATCAATATACAGCTCCTAACGTATCTCGAGGATCACCAGTTGGTCAATTACTGGCAATATGGCTTTCGCAATGGTAGATCGGCTGGTGATCTTCTGTTATATCTTACGCACCGTTGGGCAGCTGCTATTGAAAGCAAGGGAGAGGGTCTGGAAGTTAGTCTGGTTATGGCAAAAGCCTTCGATCGTGTATGGCACAAGGAGCATCTTTCTAAGCTACCTTCCTATGGACTTCCCGAGAGTTTATGCAAGTGGATCACCAGCTTCCTCACTGGGCGGAGCATACGGGTCGTTCTCGATGGTTTTTGCTCGGACCCCAAGCCCGTGAACACTGGTGTATCCCAAGGCTGCGTGCTATCCCCAACTCTGTTCCTTCTGCATATCAATGATATGTTGGATATTCCCAACATACATTGTTATGCGGATGACAGCACTGGGGATGCGGTATATTCCGGTCGTGCAGGTCTCTCTCGTAAAAACGTCGATGAGTGTCGAATGAAACTTGTGTCTTCAATAGAGTCCTCCCTGAGGATGTTCTCCGAATGGGGTGAACTGAACCACGTTCAGTTCAATCCCCTAAAGAGACAGGTTTGCGCGTTTACCAATAAGAAAACCCCATTTGTTGTATCACCGCTTTTCGAGAGCACTCCTCTTATTGTCTTGCCAAGTATCAGAATACTGGGTCTCGAGTCTCGACATTTCGAGCGACTGTCAGTTTCGTGGTCATCTGGAGAGCAAGGCCAAGTTGGCCTCGATGAAATTGGGAGTGATCAATAGAGCGGGACAGTATTTCAAACCTGGCCAAAGACTTGCGCTCTATAAGGCGCAGGTCCGGCCATACATGGAGTACTGTTCTCATCTCTCATCCGGATCACATCAACATCAGCTTCAACCATTTGACCGCGTACAACGGAGAGCAGTTCGGATTGTTGGGGACCCAGTGCTCTGCAAACGGCTGGACTCTTTTGTATTGCGTTGCTTCTCTGTGCGTCTTCTACCGCATTTACAACGGAGAGTGTTCCGAAGAACTATTCGATCTGATGCCTACCGCCAAATTTCACCACCGCACAGCTCGCCATCGCCTCCTTTACATTCCATACCACCTGGATGCGTGGCGATCCTCCACTGTGCGGTTTTCAAGGACTTTTTTCCCACGTTCCACTCGAATGTGGAACGAACTTCCTTCGGCGGTATTTCCAGATCGATACGATATGGGTACCTTCAAAAAAGGCATATATTCCTATTTCCAAGGCCGGCAACGCTCTTGGGAATCCTCGGATGTTGCAAGAGTTCATGGGCGGCGGTGATCACATATCAACGGTGACCCGCAAGCTCGTTTGCCCTCCTCTAAAATAAAAAAAAAAAAGGTAGGGAGAGGAGCGTGAACAGTGAAGGTGAGCGTGTATGCACATAGTAAAGGGGCCCCTTAAACCTACACCTGGTGAAGGATTAATTAGGAAGATTAGTAAAAAATAAGTTGCCGCTGGTTTGGATGATGGTCTTTTATTAACGAAAAGTTCTAGAACCACTTCTAACCAAGTAAATAGAAAAATATGACGGTGAACAAAAATAAAAAACAAGTGCATAGGTAGTCAATATATACAATAAGAGTAATTGCTCTTTCAAAACCTACAGGCGTTTCATGACCTGGGTCACAAGTCCCACGCATTGTTTGCGCTCCTCTTCTTCCAACGCGATGGACCCGGCACCCGCACGGTGAATCCATGGAATGCTAAGAAGCTTCGTCTCATTAACTTTCAAAATGCCTTACGTAATCTTTCAACGCCTACCCCTAGAAAACAAGTACTTAAATTTCTCAATAATACTTAGTTCAGTAAGTACAGAATTGATTACAATAGCAAATGACCTGCTCCAGACCTCCAAAGACAACAATCTTCCTTCACTGCCACCACTCTCACAGTGCGCCAAGTTAACCATGCACTTCACGTCTCGGTTCAGCCATGCCGAGTTCATGAAGATGAACCGAATGAGTTCCAAAGTAGTGGAGCAAATTCGGACTTATAGTACAGCTAAAACTATATAATGAAACAATATATAATAATATTACCTGGAAGGAGTTCATTAAAAAAAATATTAAAATTTAAGTTTTCTGAATCTCGACAATTACACCACGTATCGGACTAAATTAATTTTAATAAAGTCAAGCAGATTACTAGACTTGGCCAAGCTTTTTTGGAGAACTGTAAACAAAGGAACGTCAATCATGAAATGTTGACGCTGAATTTATTCACTTCTTTTAAGTATATATTCATACAGTCAATATTTAAAAAGTTTTTTACTAAGTCTTACCTTAGATTTGCGGAAGTACCCTAACACCTACCTCGTACTAGGTGATACCTCACTGTAAACACTTTCAAGGTATTGTTCATTAACAATTTCGTTAAAAATAATATTAATGAATAACTTTTGTTTTCAATGTTTAAAGTTAGAATACCTTGGTGCTATTACAGCCGTGGTGGCCTAGTTAGTCTCTCTCTTCTTTTGGTACTACGCTTTACTTGAATTCTAGTTTATGTTCAAATATCATTTATGACTAATTCACTAAAAATATAAACATTCTAAATTAGTAATAATAGATATTGAATAGAGTATCCACGAAGTTTCCTCGAAGGCCGCTTCTTCTCCATGAATCTAGCCTTTGGAACCGTGCACCAATTGTTACTACTTTTATTATACAATATATACCTATTTGAAATAAAAAGAAAAAGAAACCAGTAGCGGAAACTGTAGGCAACTCTTAGATTATTCTACAGGTTAAAAGAAATTAGTAAACTTTTCAGATTAACAAAATAAAATAAAAGTGTTATATTATAAGACTAGCGGTTGTCGACCCAGTATATAACATCCACCTCCATTTTCCTTCCTTCAGACACACATAAAGTTTATAGAAAGCCATTAATGTTTAGTTTACATGTATGTACATAAATATATAATAATATATAAAAATAAATAATAAGTAATTAAATTATATATAATAAGTATTAAATGGATATTATGTCGAGTGACCGAGATTATTATCTCACGACTAAGTAATTATAGATTGTGAGAAATAATTGCTAAGAATAATACAACAAGAATACAACCGGTTTTTATACAGGTTATTTAAGAAATACAAATTAATTAAATAGTAGGAACTTTAAATGAATTAAAATGAGGTAACAAAAACGACTACTCTTCCTTTGTATCCGCCAACGCGTGGAATGCCGTATACTTTGCCTTACGCAAAACCCCAGCATTTACTAAAACTACACTGATACAGCCTCCCTGACATACGGTGCCGAAAGTTCTTCAATTGGAAACTGTTAAATACACACAAAATAATTCACGAACTTTACGCCAAGGTAATCCCTAAAGAGAGTGCTGACTCCGAAGTCAAAAGCCTTGCAAATCCGCAGATTGACTGCAATCATTACAATAGTAGTAGACTACTACTACTCTAACAATCAATTTAAGTGAACTACTGTACCACTCACCTTGACCATTATAAATTCTCCCTAATATACGAGGGGAGGTCCAAAAGTTCGTGGAATGAAAGGAATTTAAATAAAATAAAACAACAAAACTATTTTTCCTTTTCAATATAATCACCCTTAAGCTCAATACATTTATTAGACCTATGAATTAATTTTTCTAAACCACTATAAAAATATGTTTTATCTTTTCCGTCAAAATGAGCCGAAATTGCCTCCCTTACTTCTTTATCGTCGGAAAATTTCCTTCCCTTTAAGTTTTTTTTTAAATTGGGGAATAAAAAAGTTACTTGGGGCCAGGTCTGGACTGTAGGGAGCGTGAACTAGGAATTCGAACCCATGAGTGTGCAGAGCAGCCATTGCAATTCTGCTCTTGTGAACCGGCGCGTTGTCTTGCAAGAGCAACACACACTTTGTAAATTTTCCTCGCCGCTTTTCCATGATGGCATCCTTTAATTTTTCTAATATCGTTGCATAGTATTCTCCGGTTATAGTCCTTGCCTTTTCTTTGTAATCAATCAAGATTATCCCCTCACAATCCCAAAAAACAGTAGCCATCATCTTTCCAGCCGACTTCGTCACCTTGAATTACTTTGGCGGTTGTGTCCCCTTTTTATGCCATTGCATGGACTCTTGTTTGAACTCAGGCTCAAAGTGATGAACCCATGTTTCATCTCCCGTAACAATTCGGTCCAAAATCTGTGCAGGTTTTTCTCCACACAACTCCAAAAAATGCTTTGACGCATCGACGCGCTGCTCTTTCTGAAACGGCGTGAGCATTCTCGGTACCCATCTTGGACTGACTTTTGTCATACCCAAGTGATCAAGTAGGATTCGCAAAATAGTGGTATCTGGTACTCCAATTAATGCAGATAATTGTTTTTTCTTCAAACGGGCATCCTCTAGTACAATTTTCTCCACTTTTACGACGATGTCCAATGTCGTGGCATCAACTGGCCTTCCTGAACGGGGGTCGTTTTCAATTGACTCTCGACCATGTTTATAAAGACCATGCCTCTTGTAAATCATTGATTTACTAGGGCACTGTTCCCTATAAACGACTCTCATTTCATTCAAAATGGTTTGAGCGTTCTTTCCTTGCTTAGATAGTTTCAGTTTTCTTCCGGATTGACTTGTTCAGCAGGCGTCTGTTCGTAAAGTAATGACGCAATCGGGTTGAAACTTGGTATTTATACTAATGATGAGTCTCCGATTCGTATGACACCAAGCGAGCTCCCCTACCCCCGTATACTGATATTCTGTTACTATTTTTACCCGATACAGTGTTTACATTGAAATTGTTCACATAGAGCGTTTATTAAGTCTCTTAAGTTCACTCATTAACTCGATTTGATAGGAGTAATTAAATATTTCCTTTTAGCTACCTGCAGTATGCAAATCATCACGACCAATTGTAATACACTCATAATATAGGAAGAATAAAATGAAAATAGCGAATGTCGCCTGCACTTAAAAAGAAGAAGTTTTTATCTTTGACTACATCAATAAATGCTAATGAAAAATCGCTTTTGAAAAATTTATCAAGTGTTTTATTAATAAAACTGTTTTTATTTATGTAAATACAACAAAACTGGTTCCAAACAAACAAGCAAACGGTTTCAAATAAGGTCCATCTTTCCAAACTTCCTGTAATTAATATTTAAATTAAAACGGACATCGTGAGGATCTTTGTTTATGAAATACAAAAAGCGTCATTTAATTGATTATTTATTTATTTATTAATTTAGCTTCACGCCATATCCCTTGCGGGGTAGCCAGAAACGACGGAGCTCCAAACGCTACGGTCCCTGCATACCTCTTTCACACAGACATCAACCTCTTCATACATGCCCTCCGGGGGGTCCTCATGCTTTTTATTTTATTTATTTATTTATTTATTTTTGTACCATAAATATTAAAAATGACATTATAACAAAGAAAATTTACCCTTGGTTAATGGAGATATTTATAGATATGGGGTATAGGTATAATATAAATTACACATTGTAGCTTTTATATATCAACATATTATATACTTACATACTAATATACATAAATAGAAATATACTTATATATATATTTACATACACTTAAATACACAACTGTCTACACAATACATATAACTAATGGATATATTATAAGTAAATAAATGATGCTGATTATTACGAGGAAAGAAAGTAGGTGCTTCTTTAGTCTAAATTTGAAAACAGTAGTACTAGGAAAATCTTTATAAATGAAATAGGGTAGTGAATTCGAAAGTTGCGCAGCAAGAACAGAAAAGGACTTACGATAAAAATTTATATTGTATTTCGGCACTTCAAGAAATTTCAGTGCAACACAAGAACGTTCAGGTCGAATTCTAGGGGAGGATAAATGAAAGCGTTCCTGAAGGTATGTCGGGCCATAACTTTTTAAAACATTGTATAAAAGTGTTAGCACATGCATATTCCGGCGAAAGCGAAAGGGGAGCCACTTTAATTCACGGCGGTATTCGGAAACGTGATCGAATTTGCGCAAGCCGAAAATAAAACAAATGCACGAATTCTGGAGTCGATCTAATTTATCAAGAAGCTCATCAGTCGCATCTAAATAGCAAACGTCAGCGTAGTCGAGTAGAGGGTGAAGGAGGGACTGTGATAGTATAATTTTCGTTTTAAGAGGAAGGAAATTGTGCCGTCGTTTAAGAGAATGTCTGGAATGGTGAAGCCGCTTACTTACATCATTAACTTGAGCTGCCCAACTTAGATGACAGTCTATAATTATTCCAAAATTTCTTGCATTGTCTAGGTACGGTATTGGAGTTCCATCATAGACTAGGCAATGCAGGGTCCTAAAATCAATTTTACTATATAGTCTTCTACTACCTACTATCACGGCCTGCGATTTAAAAGGATTAAGTAATAGGCCATAGTCTTGCGTCCAAGTGTGTATATTTTCAAGGTCGATGTTTATGGCATCAATAGCCTCTGCTAGTTCAGATAAATTGGCATATCTATATAGCTGTAAATCATCTGCATAGAGATGGTAGTTGGAAGATATAATCTTGGAAACATCATTTATGAAAATTGAAAAGAGTAATCACTGAAAAGAGTAAGTAGTCACTGTGCTGCCACCGCAGTGTAAGCATACTTCTGCTTTCTTCGTAACAATATAATTGTCTACGCGGGAATTTAGTCGGACATCAGTGTATAAAGTATACAACAGAACTTTTAAACAATTTGTCTTTAGTGCATTTAATTCAGTTCTCGGCTTAAACGTGTACTTTATCTTAAAAAGTGTGTTAAAAAAGAAATGGTGCAGTGAACTTGTATTATAATTTTATTTATGTACCTACAACGGTTGTTTTTATGTGGAAACGAACTGGACCTTATAAAATTCGCCATCCTATCTGATGGATTGGAGAATCGGTTACACATTAGCATTGTAAACGTGTAATCGCGCGTTCGATCCCCCCACATGTTTGGAACTTTTTAACAATTTTTACGTAAATTTTTGAAGAACTTAAGATGAATATAATTTAAATTAATATAATGGTCGCAGTCTACAAGAAAAAACGCTGTGTATAATTGAATTATAATTATAAATTCAATACAAAGCAAAGATGCTAACCAAATGTGACAGTGAAAGGGAACTCCTCAAAAACTTCATGGTGCATTTCCGGAAGTTGGATCCAGATTTAGTTGTGGGACCACGGCATTCAGCAAGACTTTAATATCAATATTGTTAATCTCATTGTTATTGAAAATTTATTTTATTTTGTATTTCTGTTATATTATTATTATTTTTAAGTAAATTTTTTGTGACATTTATTTATTTTTATTGAAATTGAAATTGAATTGTTATTGAAATTTTATTTTATTTTGTATTTTTGTTTTTATTGTTATTTGTTTGGAATTGTTGTGACATTTATTGTATTTGATTTTATTTTATTTCTTTAAGTTAATTTTTTTGTGACATATATTAATTTTTCATTTTTTTTATTTTTTTTGTTGTAATTTTAAATTGATTTATATTGAATAATTTATTTACGAAATAATGATTTAATTTATTAAAATTATATTGTAAAATGAACGAATGCGGCGTTAGGGACCGCCAACAGAAACGCCATGTTCCGAACGGCGGGAGGTGGAGGACGGAGCTACAAATAGCTACGTGGAATGTAAGAGGAGGAATGGAACAGAAGATGAATGAATTATTAGATGTGATGGATGACAAAGATCTAGATGTTATTTGTTTGTCTGAGACCAAACGAAAAGGCAATGATGCGACCGATTTGCCTGGCAACCGGGTCGCTTTCTGGGCTGGGGTTCCAGAGGGTGAGCGAGGTTGCCAAGGTGTAGGCGTGTTGTTGTCCTCTCGAATGGTTAATGCAATGGTAGAATACAAGGCTATAATGAATGCTAAGACGAAGGTTCTGATATTTGAAAGAAATGAAGAAAGAACAGAATGTAAGATCACCGTGAATGGTAAGATAATAGAACAAGTGAATGAAGTGGTATATTTGGGAAATATGTTTAGCAGAGACGGAAGATACGAAATGGATATGGAAAGACGTATTGCTGCCGGTAACAGAGTCAACGGTGCCCTGGCTGCATTGTTGAGACGGCAAAACGTCAGCATAGCTGCACGTTTGGCTGTACATAATGCGGTTTTGCTATTGACGCTGTTATACGGCAACCAAACGTGGGTAACACAGAAGAAGAATGTAAGAAAGATGAATGCTGTGGAGATGCGACCTCTTCGCAGAATATGCGGAGTCAGCCTAGCTGACCGAATCCGCAATGAAGAGATCCACAGAATGGCAGGTACGAGTGAAGATGTTACAGTGAGAATGAAAAAGAACATGCTCAGGTGGTTTGGGCACGTCAAACGAATGAGTGATGAAAGAATGATAAAAAAGATTTATACAGGAAAACTGAGTGGTAAGAGAGAAAGGGGGAGGCCTCGAGTGACCTTCGAAAACACTGTATCTATGATACTGGAGGAAGGTCACATAAAAAGCATGAGGACCCCCCGGAGGGCATGTATGAAGAGGTTGATGTCTGTGGCCGAGGCGAAAGAGGTATGCAGGGACCGTAGCGTTTGGCGCCCCGTCGTCTCTGGCTGCCCCGTAAGGGATATGGCGTGAAGCTAAATAAATAAAATAAATGAAAAGAGTAATGGAGATAGTACGCCGCCTTGTGGTACCCCAGCAGATAGATTCATCCAGTCAGAGGAATGCTCATTAGATTTCACAATCTGCTGACGACCGAAAAGATATGTTTTAAACCAGTCAATAACGGATGGAGATATCAAGTAAGTTACAAGAATATTAAGCATAACATCAAAATCTACTGAATTAAAAGCGTTACTGAAATCAAGAAGAACAAGTATGGAGAGTTCTTTATTATCCATAGCATAACGGATATCATCCGTTACTTTCAGTAACGCAGTGATGGTACTATGATGAGGTCGAAAGCCGGATTGGAAAGGACTTAATAGATTATTACTGTAAAGGATGTCGGAAAGTTGCTTGAAAACTAAGTCTTTAAGAACCTTGGAGAGGATAGGGAGTATCGATATAGGTCGATAATGAGGAGTGTTAGGGTTAGATATTTTTGGTAAGGGAATGACATATGCATTTTTCCAGGCCGTGGGGAAGGTATTAGTGTGTAAGGAAAAGTTTATGATATGAGTGATAATGGGCAGAAGGATATCAATTAAGGGGATAACCATATCTCTAGTAATATTATCATGCCCTATCGCTTTAGTAGAAATGGATAAAAGAGACTTCTTAACATCTCCCTCCGTTACTTCCTGGAACAAAAAGAGAGTATCACAGATAGGTGGGGTGGCATTTTTTAGTTTTTGAATTGTCTTAGACTTTAGAAAATTAAAAATAGGCGTTGTTTAGAAAATTCCATAGGAGGAGTAGAGAAATGTTTATTTAATGAGTTTAAATTAATAGAATTATTTGAGCTGTTCCGATTTTTGCCCACACCTAGTGACTTTAAGAAATTCCACATCTATGTAGTGGATAAATTATTAATAGAAGAAAAAATGTGACGGCGTTTGGCATCTCTACACATACGATTGCAGAGATTTCGCAACATTTATAAACAACCATATTATCTTGCGATGGGGACCTTTTGCATATATTCTTACCTTTGTCCCGTTTGGCCATGAGTTTTTTGATTGTCGGAGAAAGCCAACGCGCGGGAAGATGTCGAACTCTTAGCCGTTTGGACGGAGCATGAACATCGTAAAGTTTAAGAATTTCTGCATTGAAAATGCTTACTTTTTCATCAACAGACTGAGATTCTAATAATAATGACCAATTTATTAATAATGCATCAGAGACAAGTTCATTAATATTTATATTTTTCAAGCAGCGGCGATTAACAGTTTTGCATTTCCGTTTATAAAAGGTTACGTTGTAGCTAAGAAACAAAAGGTCATGGTAAGAGAAAGGTGCTGTAAGCTGGCCGTGAATAGAAACGTTTTCAGAATTAAGAACAAGGATAAGATCTAGAATTGGGAGGAAAGTGAGTTTCTGAGAGGGGGAGAATAGTAAAATTAAAAGACGTAATTAAGGATCTGAGTTTGTGGGTTCGAAGATCGTTTTTGACGAGGCAAGTATTTAGGTCACCCATTAGAATGATGTGGTTATAGGAAGGAGATAAAGTTTCAAGAAGGTGTTCAAAGGAACGGAAATAGTTAAAATGAAGAGAGGGACAATAAAGAACACCAAGTAGCAGTTTAGAATGACGAAAGATAATTTCATTAAAAAGGTATTCTAAGTCAGTATCAGATGAAGTGTCAGATGAATGTTTAATTATATTGAAAGGGATACTATCACGAAGATATATACATACACCTCCACCTCTTTTGGAAGATCTATCATTACGTATAAGAGTGAAATTAGGAATATTATAGACAGAGGAGGGGAGAGAGGGTTTTAGCCAGGACTCTGAAACTAGAATGCCATCAATAGATACGTTGCTAAAAGATGCGAGAAGATCGGAGTGATGTGCCGGAATGCTTTGTGTATTTATATGAATTAAGTTAAATTTATTAGGAAGATTATGAAATACGGAATTTATTTGAGCTTCAAGAGAGTGCGTAATAGTGTTCGGGGAAGAGGAATTACTACCACTACTAGGGCTAAGAAAAACATCGGTTGAACTACAAGAAAAATAATCATCGGCAATATCAATATACGAAATATCAGACATACTAGAATCCATATAGTATATATATATAAAAAACTATATAAAATATATTACTTTAGTGTAATAAACAAAAATAAAAATAATAATAATTCATAAAAATATCAAATAATTTACATTACCTACATTTCTGGCAAAAAACTAATAAAATATTTAGTTAACACAGACAATAAAACAATAAGAGAGAAAAAAAATAATAATAAAAATACCTAGTAAAATGTAACATAAAAACAAAAAAAAAAAGAAACGACAACAAAGAAAGCAAAAATAAGTAAAATCTGTATTATCTTATCATTCACGTTCTTCATTTTTTTCAAATATCAGAACCTTCGTCTTATCTACATTCAGGTTAAGACCATTAATTTCACACCCATCTTTCAGAGTGGTGACCAATGCCTGCAAATTGCATTCTGATGATGCACGCTCACGCTCTCTACTTCTTCCAAACTGATTTCACCATCGGCTACATCTTGACTCAGCATTACGCTGGTAGTCAAGACCGAGACGTCCTCACGTTAATACATCTCCTTGTAGAATTCCGCACACCGCTGCAAAACGTGTGCTTGCTCAGTTAAATTTTCACCGCTCTTCGGAAGCACCCCTTTCATTCTATAGGTTACCGAACAACCCCGGGAACCACTAACTTCTCGCCAAAAAAGTTTCATGTTTTCCCGGAAGTTGTGTAATGGTAAAAGTGTTTGACTACTATAAGTTATTCAAAAAATCTGTTAACATATAATTGGTGTCGTGTTTAAAGTGCCGGGTTGAATTCTGTAGTTAGGCCTTCTGTAGTTAGGCCGGTCGACGCAAGTTCGATCCCCAACGAGTCTCCATATATTTAAATTTTTTAAATTCTTTTTAAATTAATTTTAAGTTTATTTAAAAATTATTAGCAAGTAGTGTTATATTGTAATATTAAGTTATTAGAATAATTTTAAGAGTAATTTTAATGTGAGTGGTCGTGTACTAGTAACGAGTTGAAAATATCAATTTACCGACATTTAGATAATTATAATATTCCGCTATTGTACATGGCTTTGAGATATCGTTAATGTGATTGAGACGTGTATTATAATCATACTTTTGTGTTAGTTTATTGTTTAGTCCAAGGAGTGAGTTTTTGCACAATATTAATTAGTAGATTAAGTAAGTAATATAACTAAGTTTAGTGTTAAATTTGTTTTTATTTTGTTTATATAGCCTATCGAAACGCCTTTTCTTGAAGAGGTCTTGAGGCAACCCATGAGATATCTAAGTTCGAATCAATGAACCGATGACTAGCTATTCTGGATGTGGAAGGGCATCAGCCAACTTATACCTTGTGCATAACCCTCCTGGCGCTCAATTGTACAGATAATAGATTTAAGTATCTCATAAGTATTATGGATTAAATTATGTGTCCTGTAATCTTAGTGTGACTTTGATTTCTTAATACTCATTCAAAGTATATTTAAGCACATAACAGTTGTTCGTCATTATGTTTATTAAGGTATGATTTGTACATTGCGATCTATAATGATATATTTATCTATAATCTATAAATGATACATTCATCATCAAAATTCAAGCATGTCGTCAAAATTATGGATCAACTGGCATAGTACCCGACTGACACATGCAAATTCTGATCGCTTTCACTCTGGTCACTCTGGTCACTCTGGTCAACTTTTACCAGCCGTTCACACAAGTTAAGTGCTGACACAAGTTAAGTGTGCAATAACTACTAAACAAACCTCATTAGTCGTATTGCCGCTTTTTATTAGCACTCCTCTCGATGCCTTGCCATCAAGTATCAGAATACTGGGCCTCGACATTTCGAGCGACTGTTGGTTTCTTGATCATTTGGGGAGCAAGGCCAACTTAGCTATGAAATTGGGGGTGATCAATAGATCGAGGGCGTATTATAAGCCTGGTGCGGATCACTCCAATATCAACGTCCGCCTTTTGACCGCGTACAACAGCGAGCCGTTTAGATTATCAGGGACCCGGTGTTCTATAAAAGACTAGACTCTCTAGCTTTGCATAGAGACGTACCCTCTTTGTGCGTCTTCGATCGTGTTTACAATGGGGGAGTGTTTCGAAGAGTTATTTGATCTGATTGGAGCCGCCGAATTTTATCACCGCACAGCACGTTTTTGCCTGCAATATCATCCGTACCACCTGGATGCGTGGCAATCTTCCACTGTGTAATCAATCTTCGGCGGTATTTCCGCATCGATACAATAAGTGCACCTTCAAAAAGGAATTATACTCCCACCTCCAAAACCGGCAATGCTCTTGCGATATCCCGGACGTTGCAAGAGTTCGTGGGCGACGGCAATTTGTCATTGGTGACCCAATCACAATCACATCACACAATCACAAACTATTTTATTTACGTTTTATTGTTTAACTATGCTGCTTGTAAGAATTAACTTCTATGATTATAAAAAAAAGCGTTTATAATAAATATATCTTTTACAATTTTGAAATAGGTAACTATCATTCAACTAATATATTAGACACTTCTGTAAAAAAACTTTGAAATAAAACAAACTCACATCATATTTTATTATTTTTTACTTTTAAAACATAAACAGAATTAGGAATATAAATAAATGACAACATTAGAAACCCAAAACAAGGCTGTATATAGAGTGCAGGATGTTTGAAACAAAACTAGTAGTGAGAATGAACCAGCACAGGTAGCCTCTGATCAATGTACTAACCACTTTGTCCAACAGCTCCATTCTGTAATAAGATTAATAAAGTGTTATTGATTAAATAGTGTCAGTAAGTACAACATCTGCATATAAAAGTGTATCAGTGTAGTGGTGATTGAACGTACTCAGAATGCCACAGACTGTTTCTATTGCATTCATGCATAAATGGGAACAACATATACTCAATTTTTTAAAATTTCACAAATAAATCATTTGATGCAAAAATTAAGACTTTTTGATTGGTCTTCACATTTGTAAGTGTAAAGTTTTTATTATTATTCATAATTATATAACTTTCGAAAAAAATATATTTAACAATAAATACGGATCATAATTTTAAAATGAAAATTATCTATAACCTCATGATAATTGTCTTTGTTGTTGCAACTGATCCATTTTAAGTTTGTCCTATTACATACAGTGTTACATCTATATATCTAAATTGTTTTACTTAAGTTGGTATTGCTGTTCTAATCAAATAAATAAAAGTTATATTTTACAACAGGAAGCAAAGGAGATTTAGATACAGGCAGGGAAACTAGATCGATCCTCCACTTTACGATGTCAAGTTATAATATCAGTATACGAGTACACACTTTTTGACACTGCTCCCGTTAGAAACTAATAATTTATAACAAAGGTCTCCTCTACGATGTAGACACTCGCGAACACGGAGGATAAGTATTTGTAATTAGATAAAGTACTGGTAAACAGTTGAATTTAATTCTATCACATGTTATTTTTGAAGTTTTGTTCCTGTACATTAAACACCTTCCACTATCGTTTTCTCACAAGCGGCCACGCTATCTCTTCGCCTACTCTGTTCTTTGACTACAAATACCTTATATTTTATTGTAATTTTTTTTATATTTTAAATTTTATAATGCCTAATGCATTAACAGTCTTAATGTAAACCATTAATGTTTTAAAGATTTATCGTGCGAAACAGCTTATTATTTTAAATGTAGTATAAGTTATTAATTAAAATAATAACTTCCTGCACTTTTCTCCGTATAAACTTTATGCCAGATTCGACACTCCTTTGTCCTCCGTAAAGAATTTGTTTCATTCATTCCATAATCATGATTAAAAAGGCGAAATCTACCTGAGCATCAAATATTCAAAAATTAAAAAATTCTAAATATCTTTATTCAAGTTGACATTTACACGCACTTTTGAATCGTCAATTACTACAATACAAAAAAAGATTAGTGTAGTCAGTCCGTAAGTAAGCATTCCGGCTCGGAATGCTGCTCTGTTGAGAAGAGCCGGCCAAAAACTCAACAGTTGCTCTTTTCAAAAGAAATAAATATAACAATAGGTGATGTACATTATAATATAAATCCTGCAAATGATTCAACAACTTAAGTTCCACATATTTCGATCCACTAATATTCTTGAACGTTATAATAAGCTTTATTTAATAATAAACTTTTGATTTTAGATTTAAAACTAAGAAATGGAAAGTCTAAGATTAGATTTAAAACTAAGAAATGGAAGGTCTAATTGCTGAGAAAAAAAACAATTGTAACAATATACACGACACAGAGCTGAAAATGATTTTTGTCTTAATTTTACCTTTTTGTATATTGAAATAAAATATGAAACCGAAATATTTCAAAATATGATAAAAATCTTTTTGTTTTATACGTATACTAGCAGATTACCCGTGCTTCGCGATGGACGGCGAAAGTGATCAAACATTTTGTTTGATTTTCCATACCACCTAGGAATTCTTGTTTCTCACATCGCAGCGTGTTGAGAATAAACATAGTGACTGGCCAAATAATTTTAATTTCTACTGCAATGCAATGGGAGAAGAGAGGGAGCGGGGGGTAAACTCTGCAGTTTTTTACCTGTAACTTTGGAACCGTTTGGACCTTAGCAAAATCCTTTCTTATTGCACCTATTTAATATGTC
Source organism: Melinaea menophilus ssp. n. AW-2005 (assembly GCA_918358695.1). Taxonomy (NCBI): domain Eukaryota; kingdom Metazoa; phylum Arthropoda; class Insecta; order Lepidoptera; family Nymphalidae; genus Melinaea; species Melinaea menophilus. The sequence continues at coordinate 19,727,934 of OU911038.1, forward strand.
AGGTATCTTGTGTCCAAATTTCAGCACTCTAGGTATTACGGTTTGGGCTGTACAGCGATGAATGAGTCAGTGAGTCAGTCAGTGAGTGTCTTTGTGTTGTATTAAGATCATACGTTTACCTTCTATAATGCTCCTTAGCTTTTGGTAGATCCTCCATTTTTTCTTTCAAAATGAATACTTTGCCTCCAATAGTACCGTTTTTGAAATATTCTTGAGGTACTACAGTTTCTAATTCATAGAAGAAATCTTTAATGTCCTCTTCTTTTATTTTAGATCTAAGCGTTAAAATATTTTGGTTGTTAAACTTCCATTGTTGAGTTACATAGTACTGCAGAGCTAGGTTTGCTATGTATATACGACGTTGCAGTTTAGTCAACCTAAAATAAATGGCTATATTTATCAATGTGTTTGAAGTCTGGTAAAAAATAGTTAAGACTAGATAGTAGCAGATTTAATCTTCCACGAAACAGTGATCCGTAGTGTAACTTTAGCATTTAAATATAATATTTTGCGTACTCTCATAAAGAATACCGTTTTATAATTACATTGGCTTGCCTCCAGACATTTTCAGCACAAGATCCACTAACAGGGCTGGCAGTAAATGGTAGAACAAAACCTGAAAACAATTTAATTTTACAATTTGATTTTTGAGAAACTTTTTCGGAAAAAAGCTATAACGTTATAACAAATACCAGACGCTGCTCTTTTAAGTTACTTAAGGGAGTTACTTTTATTCCTTTTTTAATAATTTGTAGGAACTAATTCATATTTTACTAATAAAAATTGTTAATAGTTAAATAAGGTACAGAAAACACTTTAATTATCCAAACCCAAAACAATGTCAAGCATGCACGTTTAATGGACTGTACGTGTAATTAAGGCTATGTCTTTCTATATTGAAATAACGTTAATAATAATACCTTAAAGTTATACATGAACTTGGAGGTAGTCAAGCTGCCGCCTGCGTGCCAGAGTGTACCCTCCAGCGGTATTTCTTTGATCACAGTTCTACCGAATTCCACAATCTCACCCATCGTCATCGTCTGAATGTTATTCGACGAGCAATTATACACTCGTATTTCATCAGTTGGTTCAAGTCTGAAGTTCATGTAATACTTTAATTTATAGGTACTTAAAGATTTTATAATATTGTAAAAGTTATAAGGTTTGTCTCTGATTATGAATAAATATAAGTAGAAATGTAACTAACTTTTTAGTTCCTCTTTCCCACGCCGCTGCAATAAAAATTTTTATTGCAATATCTACCGGCATGAAGTCAGATATTAGATCCGGGTCCGTGTACAGAGTACGAAGAATACCTGGAAATTGAAATTTACGATGTGATAATTATTTGATATAGGCACTTTAATAAAGATATTATCAACTGACAAGGTTTGTAAACAAACACTCCACTAATGAATGAACTTGGATGTGTGTTATGAGTAGAATAGCGTAAGTGGCGTTATAACTAAACAACAACTATAAAAAAGCCGCATACAAACCTTTTCCACTAGCGATCATCATTCCCACTGGCCCATTAAGATTTTCTATCCAACCTACCACGGGCTCTCTGTTACTTGATATCACTGAAAATATCTATGTATATATCAAGTACGTTCTTTTTTCGTATATATTATTTTGATAAGCATATACAATAGTACTCTAAAGTGAACAGAATCTATACAGACGAAATTAAACATAAATTTTATAAGATAAGATGAAAATTTAATAGACAGTTCAGCTGGTATAGTGAAATTGCCCAAGGACATCTACAAATTTACTATTTCAGGGTATCAACAAAGGGTTGTGAGATACACAAACGAAATGCACATAGTTTATGTTACCTATTGAAGGTCGCATGATAACAATCGGTAGTTTTCCTTGTTGTTCTGACACCACATGCTCTGCCAATTGCTTCGTAAACACATAAGTATTTGGTAGTTCTCCAAGATATCTGGTAAGTTGAAGAAGAATATAAAAAATATAAACTCAAAAATTTTAGAGGCTATAGTATGAAGTCCACATGCCACCTACTTTGAAGTCAATACTTTTAGCGTATGTTCGTCCATTTTCTCTGAAATCTCCAGAGTATTTCTCCAGTCAGCAAAAGCGGGATAAATTACTTCATCTATGCACTTCCGAGTCGTGTTAGCGTATGATGTTGAAACGTGGACAAATACCTACAATACTAGCTTAATTAGTTTTAATGATTATTCAATATTGTTTTTCTCCTCTATGTTTGTTTTACATTTATATTTTCTTTTATCCGTGCATCGTTATTGAAACATAAAGAGAGCATCGGCATTTAAATTTATCATACTTTTCTGAAATTTCTTTAACAAATATGTCATAATTTAGTCGATCACTCACTTCTAAGTTCCTGACTTCCTTTGCTAGTTCTATAACTTCTCTAGTACTTCGAAGATTTAATTTACAAGCTACTTTTAGGGAATCATCAAACCTGAAAACAGTAAATAAAACATATTGATATATAAAATAACGCCTGTCATATAACCATTGTTCAAATGCGAAATCCAGTATATAAGCTTTACCTCACACTTGCAGCACTGTGAAATATTATATTGGTTCTGTTTATAATTAAGGTTCTATCTTCATCAGATATTCCTGGAAAGATAAAAGAATAAACAAAAAGAGATTTATGTAAAAAACTTTTTAAACCTATGTTTGTTAATGTTTCTCAATATTTTCACTTTACCTAATCCCAGTTCACCGCAATCACCGGCTATGAAAAAAACCTTTTCTTCAAATATAGTCGGTTTTTCTTTCCTAAGGCGATCAAAACACTGAAAGTGAAATTATTATTTTTATTATTAAGGAACAAACAGAATATTTCAGAAGCCTCTTGAATTAAAATGGCCTTATTAATTAACAGCATTTACTGTCCTCGAGACACCAGAGAACTTCTCACTATCTATGTACCCAATTAAATATAAACTTAATTGATATCTTCCAAACATCATTCAGTCCAGACTTATGATGGCTGTTCAAAGAATATTCTCCATATAAGGTACTCTATGGGTGCATTACTAGCCTCGTTGGAACATATATACTCGATATTTGAAAATAGTCACGCCTCAAGAAAACTTCAAGACATCGTTCATGATATTGATGTGCGTGTTAAGAAAGTGTGCAATAGACTTGACAATAGTGTTTGGAACGTGGGGACAGCCTTGAGCCTTAGCGTAAATGCAACAAGCAAATAGATGTTAGCTTGGTATGTATTATCCTACAATTACACATCTCTGAATATAAAGTGCATTTGAGTAAAATCACCATAGAGGAATATAGTGCGGTCAATCTGTCCTCGGGCTTAACACCTTTCTTACTTCGTAGAAGTAAGTAAATCCTGTCCAAATCAGGGCAGGAATATAGCAGCTTTTCTATCAGGACCTTTCCCATAAAACCTACACAAAGGATACCATTAAAATATAAGTACTTTTGAAAACTAAGAAGCTAATAGACTTCTAGGTATATTTGTCAAAATAATAAGAATATAGAGAATTTTAGAAGACAAATCACGATATTAGTTATGCAACATAAAAATAATTACCTGATCCGCCTGTAATAAATATTGTCTTGTTTTTATAAAACTCCGATATGCTAGGAGCAGTACTAAGATCACGATTATCGAAAAACGCCATTTTCAGAAATCTGAAACAAAATGTCTGTGAATAGAAACTGCTTAATATTACAAAGTATTTTTAAGTAAGATTTTTTATTATATTCAATTTTCACCCCACAGAAAAACCTTCCTTCTAATCAGCTCGTTTGTTTACCTGACAGATGACCAACTGACTTCAAAGTTCAGCAACAACTGGTAATAAAAATACCATTAGTTCAAATAAATATTTTAAATTCGTTGACCTCACACTAATCATGCAATAAAATAAAGACAATAGAATATAAAAATAAAGTCCAAGAAAATATATTGATATTGAGTTACGACGAACTGATAAAGTCTCCAGAATTATAAGATTCATTTTAAATATACTAAAATTTTGTAGGAAATGGTGGGTGAAGACGATACTCCCAGACGAAAAAAGGGGGTATCCACCCTCACTTTTCATGCATTTGAAAGACCTGCGTATTATAACACATAAAAAATACGTATTTTGATTAAAATATACGTCATATCTATTTCATTTACGCCTCAGACGGTGCGTGTAACTTTAATTTAATCGATTAAAAAATAGTTGTATTCATTAAATATGTTAATGAAAATAACCATATGCTTATTTTTTACCAAAACGTAAATTCGTTTAAAAATGTGTTACATTGCATGTAATGTTAGTACAAAATATATAAGATATATTTAATTACAGTTGCTTATTGCGTCGGCCGAAAGAAACAATCGACCTTCACACAACTCCTATTGTGTTTATAAAGTATATATAATACGATTCGATAAACTACACTGTTTAACAATCCCATAGAATCCCTACTTTTTTGTTTGAAGTCATTCGGAATTATAATAAAGAGTCCTCCAACAATAAGTAAATGTCGTGGAAGTTCAATGACCAAGGAAATTAAATTAAAACGAATATATTCACATACTCTACTCTAACAACGCTGTCCAAAATTGAATAAAAGATTTCGACAACGACCTCACGGCACCGGTCGAATCTATTTATTCTAGATATTTCAATTGTTTAACAATTGCCACATACGTCAGTTTAATTAAATGCGTATTTCTAAGGGTTATCCCAGTTACATTGAATAAACAAAACACTCTAAAATTGTCTGTCATTGTAATCTAGGTTTAATAAAATAAATAAGAAACATAAAATATCTTACCAATATCAGATGTTTAATTATCACAGAAATGAATAAGGACCGCTCGCACACGGGTCGTACGACCGACTTAACACTTCTTGTATAACTTGATACTTTATTAAGAGTGTCTAAACGACAAGTGACGACTACGATCACACCGTATGGGTTGTTAAGACAACCTGTAAATTCAACGCCATTTATTCATAAATAGCGTTCGTAAAAGGTTAATAATTCAAAATGAAACATTTTTACTTGAATACACCTGTCGCCGTGATTTAATACACCCGTCGCTCTACTTCTTACACTGTACTTATAAACTTTGGATATTAATAATAAAAATTATTTGATCGTGTATACTTTTTATAGTTAAAAGACAAGCGTATACATTTTTTATATATTTGTATCCATTCACTTTTATACATTTATTTCTTTCGATATTAACTATAGTAATTTAATTCATCATCATAATGGAAATATTCAAGAAAAACTTACATTAGGAGAAATTTATATGTTTTAGGAATACGGACCACCTGAAGGTCACAGCTCGTTTACGACAACTCGCGTCATCAGATAAGATAACTTTACGTTACCTTAAAATATTTTAGAAGGGAAGAACGTAGACCTAACTGTTCTAGAAATGTGAAAACAAAATAACCTATCAATTGCCCAGCAATACCATACGTGGGAAAGTTATTGGAACCGATCGTATCGTAGTCGTATCGTTGTATTAATTTTTTCCTCAATGTAATTCCCAGTCATTACAATGCACGTCATGACAATGCAATTTTTATGTGAAAATGCATGTCTAAGTGTTTTATGTAAAAAGTATTGACTGCAAAAATTATAAAAACATAGCGTTTGCCCGCAGCTTCGCTCGCACTCCTTGGTTTTTGTGGGTAATTCCTATCTGTACCCGAGACTTCCCCGGCATATTTATCTTTATTTTCCTCCTCCTCCACCTCCCCCGTAATGGCTCCCTCACACTATAGAGATACCGAGAACCTAATTTAGTTTAATTATTATAAAAATACTAAATTATAGTATTTTACAGCTCTAATCTATTTCATATAGCATTACAATTGCATACTATTTCTATTAAGATCTTGAAAGAAATTGTGAAATACGAGTTATATATTTAGTTATACACACATTACTTATAACATGTAGACAACAAATGTATATGTATAATGTATATATTATATTGAGTGTACTGGCAGACGGTTATGCAACCCGTACAGCTTATAGATAAATATTTTTGTAAGTTATGAATAAAATTATAATATCAGTTCGTTTAGAATTGTACGTCATACTTGTTATTCTTATATTTTTTATTTTAACATACCACGCTAGCTACTGGCCGCGGCTTCGCTTACGTCAAAACAATTCCACTTTCATCTCTTTTTAAAGACGCATATAACTTAAGTTTCCTGACAAAACTGATATCCTATTCTGAAATCCCATTTTTACCATCGAAAGTAAAATATTGCATATTATTTATTATAAAAGAAATTGACTTTTTACAATTTTTAACGGCCCAGTTTATCTCTTCAAATATTTTGAATATATATTTTCTTAATAACTTTGTTCGAATACAAGTGACGTCATAGACAATGGCTAGTACAGCCATTGTTATACTTAACAACAATGTTTATTAACGTTTATTGTATGTTTATTAATGTTGCTGTATTAACGAAATAATATGATAAATTTTTAAACGTCGTTTTCAAGGAATACGTCTCTCTATACGTCCAAGGTGACATGAAATAAACTTTTATTGCATTAAGGAAATAAACTAAATATCACCTTCGTTATGTTTCCTGTGTCCGTGTCACTGTGAGAAGTCAAATCTCTCAAAATACCACTACAATCTTACCTGATACTTAAGAAACAACCTTGTTAAGTTAATTATATTATTCTATTGTTCCAACAATAAATAAATTTATATATATTTTAAGGCAGATGACAAGATGATATAATTTAAGCAAGACGACTAAACAATTTTTGATACTAATTGATGTTTAATAATTTATTATATAGGATAATTTAAAATTTTTTTTTTAGATTTTCTAAAGCCACAAATCTTTTGTTCCGTAAATTATATTAATATAATGAAATATAAATTATCCTTACTTCCTTACTATATAATAATAAGCTAATTGACTCTGTATGCACGCGCATCACTTATCACCCACAAATCACACAATAATGTATAATACATAAAAAAAAAAGCTATTGAATCAGGCTACAAAATAGGGTGGGTGCCAACCTCATACGTGACATTTGACTCTTCCCGGCCCTTCGGGTCGGGAAGTTCCCTCGTAATAATATAATAATATTGCATTAAATTGGTAAAACTTACGTGGGTTTGCGGACGGCACACGTCTCCTCTGGTGTGTGGAGATTGAGAGGTAATGACCTCACGCAACCTCCGTCTCTGATTGTCAGTTAAGCTTGAGTGGCACCTGACGACGAGACAAGGTACTGAGTTTTAACACTTTCCATACTCATACGTCTCGAAACAGAGACTATTTAATGTTTATACTATATAAGGATATGCTTATGTACAACTGTACACCATGTACAAGTATGATGGAGGTTTGTGTAAAAAGGATGTTTTGGTCGAGGGTATTGTATTGTACACACGATATTATAAATATCTTTAGGAAAGTTATCGTGAGCGCAGATAAGGTTACACCAGAGAGGTTAATACAATGTTATTATCTACAGTACGATACAATTTTATTATAAATAAGTATATTCAACTTAAACTATCCATCTGGGAATTTGTACTGCCGTGGCCTAAGACGCTCACGTTGCGATTTATGAAAATGACAAAGATGCCTACAAAATACCTAAGTATTAAACCTTCTACTCCATACTCATTACGTTATATCTGACTTATAGATGTATGCATTAGACTGACGTGTTTTGGTTATAAAATAGTGTAAAATACAATATAAATGTATCTCAACTAGCTGCCTCAGATTACACCGACTCAGTTAAACAAACATTGTGTTAGATTGATAATTTAATTTTTATCTCTATATACAAATATATTATTTTTTATTCAAATAATAGATTGTGAATTAAGCGTTAACTATACAACCATTATTGATTTAAACAAAATATGTTTTACTAAGACTTCAAACTGCCTTACGTAATCTATCAACGGACTCTTGAAAACAAGTACTTAAATTTCTCAATAATACTTAGTTCAGTAAATACAGAATTGATTACAATAGCGAGCGACAATGACCTGCTCCAGACCTTGAAAGACAACAACCTTCTTTCGCTACCATCACCTCGCAGTGCGCCAAGTGAGCCATGCACTTCACGTCTTGGTTCCGCCATGCTGAGTTCATGAATAAGAACCGAATGGGTTCCAAAGTAGTGGAGCAAATTTGGTCTTATATTTATGAGTTCAGCTACAACTGTACAATGAAACAATATATAATATAATGAAACTATAATAAGAGCTGGAAGGAGTTCATTACAAAAAATATTAAAATTTATTTTTTCTAAATCTCGACAATGGCACTACGTGTCGGACTAAAATAATTTAAATGAAGTCTAACAGGTTACTAGCACAATACGAGGGTCAAACTAAAAGTTCTTAGAAAATCAAAAACTAAGCATTCTAGCAAGTTATTAGTTTTATTGTAACTTTTCAAAATAGCGTCCATTTACATCAATACATCGCTGCATTCGATGGAACTATTGAGAAAAGCACCTTGCCCACTCGGCCTTAGGGGTCTCTTCGACGGCGTTTTGATACGCAGCCACTGCTTCTTCGGCGCCTATAAAACGTTTTCCTCGAAGTTTTTCTTTTATTTTCGGAAATAAATAAAAATCGCAGAGTGCGAGGTCGGGGCTATACGGCGGGTGACCCAGTAATTCCACGTCTGAGGTCACCAAATAGTCGATCGTTTGCCTGGCGGTGTGCGACGAGACATTGTCGTGATGAAGGAGGATCCTGGTGCGAGGTCGTTTCTCTCGAACTTTTCCAAGACAAGTCGCAAACAATTGTTAGTATACCACTCTGCATTAACCGTTTTCTGATCCTCTAAGACTACTGTCGTGTAATGACCTGTCTTTCCGAAGAACGAGGCCACCATATTTTTTCCAACACTTCGACCTCTCTTCACTTTAGTTGGCAACTCTTCGGAAGGAAACACCCACTGAGCAGACTGTCTTTTGGTTTCCGGATCATAACAGTAAATCCAGCTTTCGTCACCCGTTAGTATGTCGAACACAGCATTTGAGTCACCTCCGTTAAATTTTTGGATCATTTCTCGGCACCAATCAACACGGCGGAGTTTTTGAGCCTCGGTCAAATTATGCGGTATCCAGCGGGCACAAAGCTTCCTGTCCGCTAAATGTTCATGGAGAATTTTGTGCACTTGACTCATACCTATGCCTAGACTTGTCCGAATCTGCTGATAGGTCACTCTTTTGTCAGTCTCTATCATACGCCGCACAACACTGATGTTATCTTCAGTCGTCGCTGTAGAAGGCCGTCCCTCACGCAAATCATCGGTGAGATTAGTTCGACCACGTTTGAATTCATTAAACCAGTTGTAAACTGTGGCACGAGATGGGGCTTCATCGTGAAAAGCCAATCGAAGTCTATCATAACTTTCTTGTTGACTTAAATGACATCGAAAGTCATAAAAAATCATTGCACGAAAATTTTCTCGGCTTAAATTCAGTCTGACGTGCACAGACAATTTTCAATTTTCCGCGAAATCGTAAAACAAATGACAAATGAATGAAATGTACACTCAATAATATTGGCAAAGAGTTCTATTTTCAAAATTTAAACTATTTTTTTTAATATAATGCTTTTAAGTGGCCAGTTCTAAAAACTTTCAGTTTGGCCCTCGTATGAGCACAGTTTATCATAAAAATCGGCAAAGCCTTTTAGGAGAACTGGGTACAAGGAACATCAGTTATGATATGTTGACGCTGAATTTATTCACGTCTTTTGAGTATATTATCATACAGTCAATATTTTGAAAAGATTTTTACTGTCTTACCTTAGATTTGCGGCAGTGCCCTAACATCTACGAATAGGTATAGTAAAATCTCAACAATCGTGATACCTCACTGTAACTACTGTCAAGGTATTGCTCATTAACAATCTTGGTAAGAAAAGTTGTAATTAATAACTTTTGTTTTCAATGTTTGAAGTTAGAATACCTTGGTGTTATTACTGCCGCGGTGGCCTGGTTAGTCTTTCTCTTCTTTTCTTACTACGCTTTACTTAAATTATTTTTTGTGCTCAAATATTAATTATGACTTTGAATCAATAGCTAAAAATATAAACATTCTAATTTAGTAGTATTCAATACCGTACCCACGAAGTTTCTTCGAAGGGCGCTTCTTCTCCATGGCTACCTAGCTACCTAGCTTTTGGAACCGTGCACCGAGAGTTCTACATTTCATAAATGCAATATGTACCTATTTGAAATAAAAAGAAAAAGACACCAGTAGCAATAACTGAAGGAAACCCTTAGATTATTGTACAGGTTAAAAGAGATTAATAATCTTTTCAAACTAACAAAATGAAATAAAAGTGTTATACCTATTATAAGACACCTTTTATAACAAATTTAGTTTACATGAATGTAAATAATATATAATAATAAAAAAATAAATATTTTATATATATTATGCCCAGTGACCGAGATTATTATCACAAGACTAAGTAATTATAGATTGTGAGAAATAACTGCTAAGAACTTATTATACAACCGGTTTTTATGCAAGTTAATTAAGACATTCAAAATAATTAAATAGAAGTAACATTAAAGACAAATGAATTAAAATGAAGAGCAACAAGGCAAAAACGACTAGCCGGAGATACGCTGTTTGCGTCCGACTGTCTGTGACTTTTGCGTCCATTATTTATAATAGCGCCTACACTTCATTTGTACCGGCCGCCGCGTGGACTGCCGTATTTTCCTTATGCAAAGCGCAGGCACTTACTAAAACCACGCTGATACAGCCTTCCTGAGATACGGGGCTCGAAAGTTCTTCGTCCTACCTCAAAAGTGGACAATGTGTTTCAATTTATAAATATACTGATGTAATTTTGAGTGGTTTTAGTAACAAAAGCCGTTTGCTATTTCATAATTGTGATATATTATTGTTAAAATACTTTCAGAGGGTGCATAGACGGGGAAGGGAAACAAAATTGGAAAAAAGAAATGTAATCGAGAAGATCTCGAGAGAAGATTCGTAATCGAAAAGATTCTTCTCTCTCGAGAAGAAGATAAACAAAAGATCGCGATGACATTTATTTTCGTGAGGACATATCTAATTGCGTAACGAGGTCCACCCATTTGTCTCATTTGTTTACATTACTATTATTTGTTATTACTAAACTACATACACAATTTTAAATTAATTAATAATTATTTGTACGACCATTGGAGCTTGTTTAGTTGAAACCTATAATAAACAACTATCATGAAGGACTAAAAAGGTTTTATTGAAGAAGGATGCAGTTAGAGTATCTATTGTAATCTAGTTTAATTAAAAAGACAGAAGTAGTAACGTCATGTTTGACGAGTCATGTCTCAAAGATTGTTATTTTAATTTATTTATATAAACAACCAAAAACCGAGTGATCGAGTAATATGGCCAAAAAGGATAAAAAGAATAAAGTAAGTTTTATGTATTGATAAAATGTATATTTATAAATGTTAATGTTAATTATTTTTTTAATTACATACAGTATACAGTATATCACATACATACATATTTATATATAAAACATATATTTCAGGAAAATGCAGAACCACCAGGTAAAGATGTCACTTAAAACATAAAATATAATAATTTTATACCTCTAAAATAAAAAACTCATAGAAGAACATTGCAGACGCGGTTATGCAGGAAGAAACCCTGGTGGCCACAACGAACTTGGAACCAGAGCCACCGGAAGTGCAATACACAGACACCTCGTACACCAGCGCCTCTTTTGAGTCACTGCCTCCTATTGTTGAAGGTGAAAAATCTGCAGCTAAATCTGAAACCGCGCCGATAGCTAGGATTTTTTTTAACAATATTAAACCAAACTTATACCAGTTTCTAATAAAACAAAACATTATTTAATCCAATTGCATAAAGATAGAGATGAGTGTTTTGCTTTCTGAGCAACACTGTATAATATTGATGTAATACGAGTATACCACTCAGTGATCGTAATACTTTTATAACAATGTGTTTATTCAATATTGTTGCATTGGTAACCATTGGTGGGCTAAGTTACCAGAGCAACGTAACGTTCCAATCTAATAAAAATCTAGAAGAGCATATAAATGACTTTAGTACATTATTACAAATTAAATCCTTTTTTATCGACAAATCGACAATCGACAAAGACCTAATAAAGGTCTTTTTTCGTGTCACTTTTTTTTGTAAATATTACATAATTTATTAACAAAACGGGACTGAGTCAGTTTACTGAATATTTACTTTTTTTTTTTAATTTATACATATTCTTTATATAAAAGTGATAAAAAAATTGTATTTCAGAGGTAAAACCCAAAAAAAAGAAAGGAAAAAAGAAGGCTGAAGAGGTCTGTTTATTGTTGAATTCATTTCGTTTAATTATCTTATAGATATATATTAGATATCTTATTTTATTTATAGGCCGTAGAAGAAGTAACAAAAAAAACAAGCAGCGAACTATTTCAATGGTCTGAAGAATCTTTGCCATTGGGTGAGTATTGACTTTTGCCAGAGGAAACATTGAGTTGGGGTAAGACATAATTTGCATGCCTTTTGGTTCACACCACCCTCTCAAATAAAATATACATACTGCAATGATTGCAGCTTAACTGTCTACTGCCATCCTCTATATCACTTATACCGCCTGGATTCTGTTAATAACGATAACAACATTTTCATAAAAAAATACTTTGAAGCATTAGCAAAAATATAACTCGACACTTGAACATAATATATAATATAAAAACAACTATAACATTTTAATAAAAACTCTTGAATTAAACAGAGGAACAAGTGCAGAAAGTTGAGGAAGAACAAGTAGTGATCAAGAAAAAGGGCAAAAAGAAAGGAAAGAAAGAAAAAGAGGAAATACCAGACTTTGAAAAGGTTTATTTTAAATATTCTTATTTCATAACACTAACACAAGAACATCTTCAAGTCTTAAAGTTCAAATTTATTACCGACAATAAAATTAATAATTTATGAGACATTGATTTCGTTTATCAAAAACTCGCGTGACACATCTACATCGATGGTAAAAAATGAAAACGAATGCGTCATAGCCATTCACTGTTTTTGCTTAAAACAAAAGCGTTAGACAGTGAAAAGCGTTCTATTGGAGGGTTGTATTAAACAGTTCCACAAATCAGTTCATAAATAATTGTATTTTTACATTTGTATATCAAAACGTTATTATAAAATTTATTTAAAATTAGCCAAAGAACTGGAAAAAAATGAACAAGAAGGAAAGGGAAGCTTGGCTTTTACAGAGAATAGAAGAATGGAGAGCAGAAAAAGAGGCAGAGAAGTTAGTCTTCCAACCTTTACCTATCCTCTCAATTTTAGTTCCTTTTGTGTTATAGATTTCGATTTAAAAATGTTTTTTTCTGCATTTAACACTATTCAGTCAAAAGTAAATTCAAAGGTCACAAGAAAAACTTTTCAATTTTTTAATTAAAAAAAAATATTTAATTTTACAGACAAGCGATTTTAGCAGGTGCAAAAGAGAAAAGAGCAACTCTGGCTCGAGAACGTGCTGAGCTGATGGCCAAAGACCACGCTGAACAAGACATACGAAGAGACATACTTGCCAAAACTTGCACTTTGTTTCACAGTAAGAACTTGAATTATTAACTGTACAAATCAACGCTGCCCTTGCCTCCGTATATACTCTGTGCTTTTCCTTATGGAAGGCAAAGCATATAGTTGTTGGCCGCAACTTGTGTTTGGTAATTAATTTCCATGGAATGCCTATTTATTTTAACGAGACAAGATGTACCATACCATATGTCCCCCTGTGAAGGTTCGGTTTAATATTGCTGAAAGATTTTTTAAAACCAAATAAGTAGTTTTAAAGATAATCTCCTTCCTTCCTACATAATAACTCGTTAACAAACGTCAATCGTTATCACTAACTACCTTTCATTAATATTATTTTATTTAAGATAATTATCAATTTCCTTATAGAATTTGAAAAACAGAGATTTGACTTTGGACGCAAGAAACAACTAGAAGCTGAGGTAACAAAATTGATAATAAAGAAATATATAGTATAACTTTTTAATAAATAACAACAAATAAAAAAAAACAGTGGCAACAATACTTACGATGCGATGGCTTACCGGACCCTCGCGTGGTCACTCAGATGAACACGTACATACACCTGTGGAAAGCAAAGGAAGTTTGTGACGACAATGAATTGGATAAACGATGTCAGGAGGCTTTGCCTGTATGTAATATAGTAACAATTTTCTTTACTATTCTTAGGTTATTTAAAAAAAAATTATGGACTAAAATTATATTAATTACGATTCTCTATAGTTCAGTCAGTTATCTTTTAGATGTTAGAAATGCTAGAAGAATTCGTCGCAAACGCTCGTCAATACACGGCATTGCAAGCGAGAAGTTATAACGAGGTATTTTAATACATGTATTTTTTTTTATATTTACAATTTGTTTTTACCTTATTTTTAATTTTTATTAATTACGAGTATCTTAATACTGTATTTACGAATATTTATTTATGTTAGACCAATGTATGCAAATTAATCCAGGTACGTTTAGCTCTTCGAGCTCAGCTCTCAGATGCCATACAGTGCGCCTCATTCACGCTACTTCGAGATTTAGAGTACCGATTAAAATGGGACTCCATCAAGCTGGCCACTTATCAACGGGAATTTAAGGGTCTGAGGCTCAATATATGGGTAGCCGTACCGCTACCAACTAGAAAACCTAAACCTGTGGAACCAGAAAGGTAAGCACGATTAGTATCAGATTTGTAAATGAAAATGGTATAAAAATGCTTTTATGATCTGAGACAACCCTTTCTCAACTTTTAGTATTACAATCAACCTGATAATCCTAAAACAAGAAGTTAAATTTTTTTAGAGAACCCGTAGAACTCTCCTTTCCATCAATGAAGGTAGCTGTGAGACTACCCAAGATCATAGATGGGTCAAGTGTTTGCGTGCGAGCGGCTCACTCTATGATAGATCTGCTGAGTGAAAGTTCCAGAAGCTTCGTATTGGCTGCAAACATGCCCAACAGATATGAAGGTAAATTTAGAGGATGTTTATCTTTTGTATTATGCTTATAGGCCTCTATACGCGACCTAAATCCTTGATTTACCATATCTAAAGCAAATATTCATTTATATATCTCTAGCTTTTTATCACGACTTCGCTCGCGTTCTATATAAAGTTATACGTAACATTGCCGGCTCCTATAGCATGAGCAGGTCAGGCAAGGGGGGCGCGACGCTAACACAAGCTCGGCATATCAAGGAAAGAGTGCTGGCTTAATAATTTTTTTGGTGGCGTATAATTTTAAATCTAATAATATATTGTAAAGGATTTATTTCAATCATATAGTATAGGACAATTTCCATCTATATTTTATAGCTAAGCTAACAAACGCATTTATTTAGATAAGGATAAATATTGAAAAAAAGTATCGAAACTAAAAATCAAATATTATTAATTGAAATTTTGAACATAAAATTAATCATTTTGAGTTAACCAAAAGAAATAGAGATATGTTACCGCGGATTTCTTTGGAGTGTTTACGCGGTGCACGCGGGTAAAGCTCCTAAAAAGCGAGAGACCGGGAGATCTTTACATAGTAATCGTTATATTTCTAACAATTTACATAATACAATAATGTACTATTTACCTTAACCTTATATGTGTATATTAAACAAAAAACTTAAATCGAGTCCGCTATTGCTAATGAGTAGTCGGCATCTTTGCACTTTTCCGAATATTTTTTTTTTGTAAATTTGGGTAACCAGATCCACACCACGATGGTAGCGAACATCGAGGTGTGACCAGCGCAATGTGAAACTGATGGCAATATGGTCGATCTGCTTTTCTGAAATCTAATCGGATGAATTCTAATAGTATTTGTGATGTTAAGCGTGAAGGAAGAAAGTACCTCCGATGGTGAGATCGTTTTCTTGACGAAACTCCAAGAATCGCATTTGCCCATGTCTCTTTGATAGAATTCGTAATTCAATCCAAACTTTGTATTTATGTCTCTCATGACGAAAACTGTGTCCTGTGTCCAACTTTTCCTTAAGGTCAGTTTGAGTACATAATAAAAGTTGTCTTTGTCTTCCTTTGATGCCAGATTTGTGGATGAGAAGCAATAAACGACAGTTATTTTGCAGGCCTATTAAATCGATCTGTAATGATTCGATTTGAAATGGCTGTAAAGTTCCGGAGGCTATTCTTCGTATCATCAAAATGCAAGTATTTCACGTCGCATTCACGCACATCCTCTTCATAATTTTTTCCGGAGGAAAGAAACGTAAGGACCTTGGACGTTCTCAATTCTTCGAAACCTATAAACAAAATTCTAACTTCACTAAGATCGAGGATGTGCAGGTTGTTTCTAAGAATTTCTGCTTCTGTTTTGGCAAGTCAACTATCTCCAGTCAAAGTTCTGATGTTTCAGCATGCCATTTCAAGTCTTTTATTCCTATGCTCGTTGTTGTGTTTTCGATCCGGTTTCGTACTGTGTTTGTTTCGAAATTCTATTATTAGTTTCAGGGAAGCGAGTGATTAACCCACTTTGACACCAGTGGACTAGGCAGGTGATAGGTGGCAAGTGACAGTCACTGCCAGTGGCCTAGTCTTTAGTCCTAATACTCGCCTTTCGCCCTGCATCCGTTGGGAGCTGCAACTAAATCTAAAGCTAATATATAACATCTAATTGTAACGAATTATTTGATATAACGAATGTTTTTCAAAATTTAGAACATAATTTATAGAATAGTTGTGCAGAAAATATTGGACGTTAAAGTCACCTTTAGCGGTAACGGTTTTTCCTAATTTACTCTCCTGCATACAATGAAAAATATCCTCAATAACCATAAATTTATTTTTTATAAATTAATTACGTAATTTGATTATTTTCTTTTAGATCTGTTTATATATAATGTAAAAGAACACGTAGAAACTCATAAGTTAAAAAAGGAGCAAGATGAAGTAAGAACCAAGTTTTATAAAGAGATACGAGATAAAATCAAAGAAGTAGAAGCATTTTTGAAGGCTAATCCGTAAGTAAAGGAAATATTTCTCAAATATTTCAGTAATTGAAGACGATGTTTCCTTATTATTATGATAACCCGAACTATTTTTGTGTGTTTTCCCTTGAAACAGAGTATAGCATTATATATACTGACTCCGACAATAAGCTGTACTCCATCCAGTGTGATGCACGAACGTACAAACATACATATTTTTATTGTTATACATTATAAAATCTTCACATTACTAGTGTCTATTAATAGATGAACTCGCTAATCTTAGGAATCACAATGTGCACAATTTATTTTATAATTTTCTTTACACACGGTTGACAATACTGGTAACAATTAATATGTAATAATAAATAAGGGTAAATTTGGGATGTTATTCCTTATGACCATTCCAAAATTACATAGAAGGCATAATAAAATTGATAATTAGTACTGACTAACTACATTGAGTATTTGGAGAAACATATTATTTTATTAAGTGGAAAAATAAAATCAGTATTTGCGGATTTACCGCCTTGAAATAATAATAATTGCGCTTATTACCAAATATGAGTGTAAAGCGACCTCCAATCTTCATATTTAAGTTAAAAATATTATTTGATCATTTTATGAACGTCCCATACTTGAACTCATGTGAACTGTCTTGAGTAATTCTATAGCATCGCCAAATTATATTATAAATGTTCAAATTTTGGTATCATTTATCCACATTAACTTTGGTATACATTGAAGACAATATTTTTGTACAAGTTGTTTTACTAATAGTTAATAAATTCAACTTCTGTATGTAGCGAGTCAACTTATGTATGTATGTTGTTCCACTACCGTCCGTCCATCGTCTACTATTCCTGCAGGTTGGTTGTTGTTCCCCGTCCAGTTGCTTCAGTTCCGGTGTAATCGGTTTGAGTCATGGAGACTATATTAGACCATGTAATTATTTGTATTGCTGCCAGAGCAAAATAATTCACTCGGTTATTTTAATTTTTACAACGGACGATAGACTTTTACCAAAAAAAATTTAATTCCTCTAGAAATAAACGTTTAACACTTTCCCTGCCAGCTCCGTAACGTGTACGGAGACGCAAGTTTCAACCCGTGTTTCACCCCAGGGCCGTAGCATGTACGGAGCAATTAAAAGTCAATTTTTTATAGTATTTAATTGGCTCAACATTTTTTTTACTATTTTTCCGTTTATTTAAATGCCTTTATGCAAACGTTTATATGAAAAATTGAAACAGCACACAGGGCTCAATTTCTGAAAATCTGGTGGCAGCGAAAGTGTTAAAATGAATTTAGCCTATGTTGAAAATGTTAATATATTTTTTTTTATATATTTTAACTGTAAAAAAACATATTGGATTGATTTTACATCCATTTAATACATTAAAATATATTTCTTAATAAATATTATAGAAACTAATCATATTTAGTAAAGAAAAAAAATACCGTTACTACTTCACGAACCAATCATGTTCGGAACGCTCTTCGGTTCTCACAGAGTTTGGGGTCGTAATGAAATCTTATCTTCTATTTAGAACTCTCTCAAAAGAACCATTTCAACCACACACTTTATAATAAAGTTTTCTTATTTAAGATATACTAAAAACGAAAAGGAGAAAGATGACCTGGACAACCTCAACATGGCAGAACCGCCCTTCTTGCCAGATCCAAGGACTTATATCGGTGAACAAAACGGTATTTATAACTTATTTGTTAATGTATTTTTTTACTATGTAAAAAGTTATGTTTATACTACATTATACCTACTTATATGTTTTTATCTTTACTTGGAAGAAGAGATTTTGATCAGACATGATCATGCCACTCTTATTGGTACACACACAACACTATCTACACAAAATAGCACATTCCGAGCTCATTCTACTGACACGTGGTTTACGGCTGCTGTAATACCATACTCTGTACATTTTGGATAATAAATGTTATGGAGTAGAAGAGCGAAAAAGTTTAAAGAAATGTGACCAGAGAGCAGTGGTAAGCCTATCATAATATCCAATCTAGATATTGGAGATCCAGTGAACCATAAAAATCTTGTAAGGGAGGTTTGGACCGTCTTATAACTTTGATGCCTTTTGTTTTGTCAATGCTTTTTCATCAAAATGTTCCATCCAAATGTCTGCAGTCTTTTTGTTGACCACAGGCAGGTAGTCTGTGTACAAAGACAAACAATTTAAAGGAATTCCCTCTGTTACGGCTTCTCTCTTACGATGTGAAGCTACATACTGAACTGTAAGATATTTATTTTTGGACTGCATTTGTTGCAGTGCTATAATTTGAAATAAAATCCAAAGCCATATAGTTAAGAGTAGAATATACGTACCGTACATATTATGTTACCAGTTTTTGAGAACCGACATATTATGATATTCATTAAAATCACCTAGGATAATGGATTTTCTAAGTATATGATTAAAAAAATGTTCGCAATCAGTTTTACTAGTACGCACAAAGGGTGGAAAATATACGGGTAAAATTAATAATTTAAAAAGTTCGAACTTCAACGTTTAAATGAATAGCTCTATAACTATAAAACTACTACAAAAAAAACTACTAATTGAAATATGGATTAAACTCGCAAAGCCCCGTCCCCCCTCCATCCCCCTCCGTACGAATCCGATCATTCATTGCGAAAAATATTGTAGGCACTTTCCATTAAGGGATGCAATATAGATTTCCTCTTTGTATAATATATGGTCTAAGGCTAACAACTTAGGACGCAAGCTTTGTGTACCTGCTCGTACTCCGATGAAAGATATTTAACCTCGAATTTTGATTGCTATCCATCACTGAAGTAGTCCAATAATAATTTCAATATAATCCAGTTCGATACACTTTCAACACCTGCCAAAATAAGCCATTCTAGGCAGCACTTAATAACAATCTAAATTAAAAAAAATAATGTAGTTGTTATAACACTACCCATTCACGTCTCAACATATCATAATACGAGTAAACTTATTACCCAGACCGTATATTTTTCAAAAGGTATACCTACAAGGTAACTATTTCAAAATAAAATAGAAATTCCTTTTTCAGAATTGGCTTTTGCAAAATATTTAAAAACCTGTAACACACGGACCAGAGGTGGAGAAGTACATTTACGAAAATTCAGGTGGGACCTCAGACGACTGAACTTCATTTTTATTAACTTAATTATAGATAGCAGAGGTAATCGGGAACTCTTAATCTACATACACATGTTACAAACATGAAAATTTCATACAAGAAAATTAAAGTATTGCTCAAGTAAAATGTTTACTTGTTTTAATCTAGAATCTGCAGCGGCGTCCTCAACCTCGACCTCCTCACGACGCCTCCGCAACCGAAGAGGATCAGCGGTGGCGTTACTCTCACGACCTGTAAGTTGTTATGTTTCATTTATATTATTCTTCACAAACTAGTGTCTTGTACAGGAATTCTCTCTCCTCGTCCCCTTCTTTCCTGAGGTCATTCCCTAACAGTAAGTCAAGTCATCATCAAAAATAAATCTGTACTTCGGAATGAAATTAGTATTAATCACCCAAAACTTTTTGAAAACTTACATTAGTTTTCGTCAGTTATTGTTATAGTGAAAATTATTTTTACTTTTCAGTTTGATTATCTATAAAAGCGAGATTTTGAATTTATAAACTATTATATATTTTTTTCATTTTTTTAAGCAACAACTCAAAACTTAGTAGATTAATAAAAACTATCATTATTTTTCTTACTTATATAGATATCAGATGATTTTGATGAATAAAGATATTAACTTTCTAACAAGAAAAAGGTATTTGTAAAGAAATATTTTTATTTAATAAAACAATGGGTCAAATAGCAAAATTAGGCGGATTTTTGGTTAAATTTGTACGTGACAAAACTTCATGTGTATGTAACTATAAATAAGAGAACGAGAATATAGATGATCTGTTCCTATAATTTAATTGAAATACTACCACAGTATAAATAAATTAAAATTGAAATTGCACGAAACTTCTATTTTAATTTATAAAAAAAAATAAACTTAAAACATATTTTATTACAACATAATTACTTTTTTTTCTGATATGATAACAATACAACATTAATGTGACAAATATGTTCGGTTACATAACACGGCTACGCCCTATACGAGTATAAACGAGTCTTCCACCGATGTGATCGAGCGCGACCGATCAATCAACTCCGATCCAAATGTAGATCAACAACCTACTTTGCAGTTGTTTGAATATTCACAGATTGGTATAAAAAAGTAACAGGTTCAAAATTTTTAATATATACATATGTAAACCGATAGATAGCACTATTAAAAACACATCTCATTTTCGTTATTCTCGTACGTGATCTTTCAAAAATACTCTTCTATTACGACGAGTGGCATGTTCGACTCAACCAATAATTCTGTATATATAGGTCAATATGGGTTAAGCCAAAGACACATTTTCTGAATGTTTAGATTTAAGGGTTACAATACTCTTATTCATTCTCTTCCAAAAGACTCTCTGCTCCGTTTCTTCCATTGGCCATACGATGTAGGTTTTTGTGAGCATAAGATAGTGTAATGTGTTGGGTCGGAGACGTTTTGGTATTTCTTCTAGAAGAACGAGTATTAGGTCCTCTCGTCGTGTTTCTAAAAGCCTACAAAAAGTTTCGTTATTGTAGAACATTTATTAATATACTTTAGTATAGCATAAAGGCATCTATCTATACAAGACAACATTATAAAACTAAAATTAATTATATAATGATAGACCAAATAAATAACAACACATTAATAAAAACTTACCTATGCTGTGCCAAATGCATCTCAAACTGGCACCACTGACTCAGCAAGAAGCGTTTTGATATAATGAGCATGATGGATCTCGACCGATCCATGCAGGACACTATATTCTCCAAAATGGATAATCCCACCTACAAGATGTATTTTGTTAGTCACCGGTACAAATAAAAATTGTCAATGTAAAACATTATAGCTAAATGAACGGTTTAAAAAGAATTAAATTATGTGATTACACCTTCTGTTCTTACTACAAAGATCACATCTCACCTGAAAATCTCTCTCATGCAGACACACACTGATATTGCAGTCTCTCTCTACATGGGGCAGAAGGTTGTCCAATACCCATGCCCTGTCTTCGTTACAGTAGGATACAAATACGTCGTAATTAAAAATCGTGGAGCCTGTAATCAGTAATTTGTGAGCTATGTATTTAAGGATACCTAAAAAAGTTTGACTCTTGGAATGTGTAGTTAGTTTTGCTAGCTTACCGTCTGAAACGTCATGTTTACTGATTAAACTCAGCATGGTGGAATTTCTCATTGTGATAAGGAAATATCTCAAATTCTTTCTATAAGCGTAAGTGAACAGCAGGCACGGTAGCAACAATGTGGGAATTATTAATAGGAAAAATTTGTTCCACCCCTGTTCGATATGCTCATTTAAATCAATCTCCTGTCTAAAACTGGTGCATCCTGATACTTTATGAATATTAGTTGTTTTTCCTTCTGCGGCCAATAAACAGTCAAATGGCGTATTGAAATTGCCGTTATGAAGTAAAAAATAATTGCCAACTAGTTCAGAATATGGATCTAAGCGGCAATCTGCGTTTTTAATACAGGAATTGCTTAAATTATATCGATTCAAGATAATTTCATTAAAATCATTTAATCCTGTATGAAAAGATATAAAATCTTTATAACCATTGTTGGTAATAAAATTTATCATGGGTCTCTCTCTTAAAATCATTTCATTCCTCAAACCAACTTCATATATATCTCTTACAGAACAGCTGCAAACCACAAAGTTATTAGAGAAGCCGACATACGTTAAGTTTTCTATGTCGTTGTACATCTCCTGGGTTACAATGTTTATATTGTTATTGTTCAATAGTAACAGCTTAAGTTCCGGTATAAGTGAAAATATTCTTGTGAACCACGATATAATTCTGTTATAACTTAAGTCAAGAACCTGCAAGTTCTTAAGAGTCGCCGCTACATTTTGCGGAACAGCTGTAATTTCATTAGCAGTCAATTTTAATATTTCAATTTTGGCAAAATTAAGCAAACAATCCATATTTTTCAATCTGACTTCTCGTGCGTATAAAACTTGTAACGTGTTTTCTAAGCCTTTTAAGGCTATTCGATTATTTAACACTTCGTTGTTGCCCGATAAGTCCAGGTACTTTATAGATGTACCATGAAAAGTATTAGATTTTAATTTGCCCAATCCCGAGTAACAAAGAGATAGTCTTTTCAAATTCCTTCCCAAACTTCTAATCACTGCTAAATTTCGTTGTCCAAACGGGGTGAATGAAAAATCTAAAGATTCTATTTTCAATCCTTCAAATCCTTGGATTGTTTCAAAATCTAAAAACTTTGAGACGTTATTGTGATCGAATGCGAAATTTCTACTTAAATCCAAGTGTTTTAAGTTTGTTAAACCAGCAAACGTATTAGCTTCTATGTAGATTATTTTGTTCTCACTTAAATAAATACTCGTCAGAGTTGTCATTCTGTGGAAAGTATAAGAGCCCAGGGATTGTATAGAACACGATCTTAGATCTAGTTCCTTGAGACTTTTGAAATCCACTCCCTTGAAGCCACTTCCCCAGGCAGTGAATTCTGAAAAGAAACCACCCACATCGAACTACTATTATAACCGGAATAAGCACAAAGTAAGTATTGTAGTTACATTTAGTTCGATGAGCGAAAATTGTCCGTTTTCATTCATCATTCATTCAATCAATCAAAATACTACTGAACAGATATACATGAAACGTCACAACAATATAGCGAATACATACGAATAATATGTAGACTATAATGTATAAATATTTTGTGTAAATTGTAAAAACTTTGTGATTTGGTGTAAGGTAAATTGTTATTAATGATAATTCGGCTTAATTTTTTATAAAAATAAAAATTGGTATATAATTTTGATATGAAGGTTTCGGAATGCTAATTCGGGGGGGTTGAAATGCAGCTAATCTTCTAATCCAACGTTTGAATTTATTAAGGGCAAATTCCTTTTTATTAAATTTGTTTTGAAGACTGTGGTTGTTGTCATTGTTGTGGTATTTGTAAAACATAAATATTCAAAGTCCTGTACTTGCCTGTTTTCCCTGTACTTGTAGATTTTGATGTCACATAAGAAATTTTCAGTTTTTCTTTATGATCATATAATTTTCAAACTTCTGTAATTAAAAAATCTTATCTTTTTAAAGCTTACTTACGTTTTGTTTGGTGAATGTCATTGCTCTTCGTCTCAACTGCGTCGGAGGCATTTATACTGACGTCGTACTGATTGCCTCCAACCATACTAAAATTGTTGCCATAAAAAGTTATGTATTCAAGAGTTTCTGCTAAACTCCGATCGAAATTATCCTTTTTCCCGAAGACCTGAAATATTACACTTATTCTCAATGTTGCAATATTACAAATATTTTTCATTTTACCCCCCATTTTATGAAAATATAACACATCGCTTAAATTTAAACAAGTCCATTCCGAGCCAAAGCAATGTTCATATATGTTTTAACACTGAAAAATAATTATTATTACTCCGTTTTTTTAACTGCAGGATAGAGATAGTTTAAGTTATAAGTACAAATGACCAAGTCTAAAATCCCTAAAAGAGTTTCCCCGTCTATCTATATTTTCTGATTCATAGCGCTTAGGGTCAATTAACAATCGACGTTATCAAAAATCAGCAGTTATTAATATAAGGTAGCCTATTATAGTAGTCGATACGATAAGCGCATAGTACAACATTAATTTCCAATTTAGTCTTTTTTGATGAAGATGAAGTCGGCTCTTAGTGAGTGGCATTTTTTTACCGTTTAACTTACAATACTTACGGCAGGGATTCTTTGTAGTCCACACCTAGCCATGCTCAAGTATTTAATCCCATACCCCCTCGTGCGACCACTATTGTTCAAGGAGTGAAACATCATGACCAATGGATTCTTTCTCCCTGACATGTCTAAAGTGCTTTCGGGATCTGAATCATTTGATATTAAATGAATAATTTAGGAAATTTTACCATATTGTACAATTAAAAAAAGTAAATCAATATTAGCTTATACATTTTCTACTGCAAAACAAAAATATCTTTTCAATTTATCGGTGTGCGGAAGACAAATGAACAACGATTAAACTAATATAATAGAGTTGTTTTAGTTTACCGGTGTATACTATCTGTTTGTTGGAAAACGATGAAATGATTCCATCACTAACCCACATTGTCAGTCAGCGTGCCGAATTCGTCCACCCAGGATTGTAGGTCCGTCATGTAGCCGGTGAGACATTGTGCTCCTATCCCATGACTTCTCACTATTCCCTTAGTATCAAGATACGATATGAGTCTGCAAATATATAAGATTTTAAAGATTTTTAGCTTTTGCGATTAAAAATTCCGATACCCTCCTCTCCCCTTGCTCCGTATTATTCTCCTTTCTATTCCTTCGGCAATCTCATTGCCCCACTGGTACAAATCTCGAGTTTTAGTAAAGTTCACTTAAGAAAATTTTCTTCACGCTTTCTTTGAGGAATTTATCTATTTTTGTATAATTTACCTCATATTTTTTGTCTTTTTTATACCAAAAAAACAATGCATTGAAAGAAATAAATATTCAATTATTTGCGTATACATGTCTTCAGTTATGTATTGATTGATGATTACTATAATGTCAGTCTTATATTAAGAATATTTCCTTCAAACAATTAATAAGCTAACATTTATAACTACGAGTATAATTAAAAAAGTATTTGATAGAAAATAAACGATTTTTTATAGTTATCTCCAGTCTTTGATGATTCCATTATTATTTTTTTTAGTAGGTACAATACAAAAATATAATACTTACATGAATATAAAAATAATTTTACGAAGTCCATCATGATGTACCGTCATTCCTTTTCACATATTTCAATATAAATGCACAACTAAAGGAAGCGAACTCATCACTAATCGTCACAAAAACTAAGTTTAGTGTAACATAGTGATACACATTCCCACTAAACGCTTATGTCATGAAAATAAGTATTTTGCCATTTATCTAATCTGTTAGTTTTCAAAAGCTATTGATTACTGAACGTTATCAGTGATAAGGACGATGATTGCTCCGGAGTTACGAGACAATGATTCAATGTTATTATAGTATTCTACAATAATAATTAATTTAATTAGTATCTCTGATTAATCATGGTTTTTATTTAGATAGAATGTATTTTAATAAAGTTGAGTATCAAATGAAGGACTGAATTTAATAAAAATAAATGTGTACTTTAATTTGAAGACTGAGATTAGACGAGAAATGCTCTTTTTTATTATAATATAGTTATTATTAGAATATGTCACGTCTCGCCTCTATACATAATACATCCGAATTTTTAAATTTGTGAATTATATTAAACTGAAACCAAATATTTTCGAATGATCAAAAAAAAATCCGTGCCGTGAAAAGGTATATTTTTTGGAAATGTATTGGTACTTAAATTTAGAGTACCTTTCTATTAAAAATACTGGTGCTGTAAGAATGTTTACCAGAAGTTATGATTTTTTTTCTAAAAATTTTCGGTTTTTTTACCCCCACCCCTAAGTTATTGAGGTTAGGTTTTCGGTTTATCTACATTAGTTATAGGTATTCATCAAAGACATCATTTAATATGAACTCGATTGATCTTCTTTGTATAGGGAAAAAGTTATGGTCGAAAAACTAAAATCAGAAAAAGTGAGACCCTAGCGCACCCTGTGGCCGGATTTCTCTGGTTAACGAACTTGACCTTCATTTTTGGATGGTTGATTTTTGTGCAAAGTTTGATAGCGATCCGAGCGAAACTGCGGCCGCTATCGTGCTGACAAAAGTCGAATCTGGACGCACGCATGCATATATATATATATAAACTTTTTGACCAATAGTCATTTCATAAGAAGACCTCCTGTGAAGAAATTTTTCCAAAATTCGAAAGTCGGGTACAAATGAATGGGCAGACCGAATTCTTCGAGGTCTACCCAATATTATGTTTTTAAAGAGTGCTATAAAAGCTATTAAATATAGCATTAAAAGAAATCTCTACAACTTGTTTCTGTGATCTCTCTCTTCTCACAGTCCCGTCTCAGGCAACGTGTGTTATAGTACGATATATATATCTTTACTATACTTTTGGAGATGACAACATTCATCAGATATTATCAGAAATTATTGAAGGGTCAACCAAAACACTGCTGTTGCAGAATTGGGTTTTTTAATCGTTTTATTTCGTTGAGTGTTAAGTTAATAATCTGAGCAGCCCTGTATTATACATACACGTATTTTTATATAAACAATATTTTGTTTCAGCAAAAGAAAATTGAATTGAAAAATGAAATAACAAGTGTCTTTTATTTTGTCTCAGACAATAAACTGTCAACGGAGTCCAAGTCAACCAGTGTCGTTACAGTAGTTGATGATTGCAGTCATTGACGCTCTAACAAACATACAAACATATTTGCTATTTTATGTATACGAGTAGAGAGAGAGAGAGAGATTAAAATATAAAAGTTTACAGATTAACCATTTTTTTATAACTATCTACATATTCAGAAATCCATTTCAGTACTTATTCCAAAACAACTGCGGCCGATGAAGTACCAGGTTCAATACCGGGCCCCCTCCCCCCCACCCCCGGGGGTCACGCGCACTCCCGAGGAGATCGAGGCCGAGATGAAGAAGGTTGAAATGCAGTATGAGAAACTGGCTCTGGTTTCTATAGAGTAAGTACTGTAATAACCTACCTGTACCGGATAATGTGTGTAATAAATATATATGTATTAATATATATTGAGAATATTCGTATATTTGTCGGTTTGTTGGTACGAGCATCACACAAGAACTGATTCATTTGGATAACATTTGGTATAGTAGAATCCTATTGAGATGAGATATTTCCTATGTTCTCAAATATGGCATGTCTAAGTACAGCCCAACACCACATCTCGGGCTACGGACCTTAAAACTAAATGAGAAGATTTAGTATTTTTTCGTGATTGCTAATATGGGAGATAAAATCAGGTTAAATAATACATAAAAAATGATGTTGTATCTAGTATTATTTTTGGTTATGAAATTATTGTAATTGTTAATTATTATTATTTTCTTTTTTTTAAATTTTATTTATAGTGGTGTTTCGCATTTACTTTTGATTTTATTTTAGTTAAGTTTTATATATATATATATATATATATATATATATATATATATATATATATATATATATATATATATATATATATGTATTTTATATATCTTTATTAGTAATTGTTTTGAAGTTCTTTCCATTACACCAGTGATTGGTGAGGTTGGCAGCTGTTGTTAGATTAAAATATTATTTACTCATTCTTTCACGTTCAAGCAGTGAGGTTATAGAACTCAATTCCTTTCAGTATACGGAATTCTAAGTCTGTCACAATTTTTAAAAAACGAGTTATCGAATACTACCTTTCTATATAGATGTAAATATATTCAACGTTTTTTTATGTGTTTATTTATTTCAAACTTTATTTATTATAATTATATATATTATTATACTCTGTATGTTTTTATTTATTATAACTGTATTTGTAATTTTATGTCTATCTCATTTTCAAATCTTTTGTATGCGGTGCTCACTTTCACTGCCTTTCATTTTCTGCTCTCCTTTCACAGGTCCGCTGGAAGAGATTTCATTTTGAAATAAGCAATGCCTTTGTACAAATCTTTTAAATAACTCTGTTTTTTCATATATTCTGTGTACATAAATGTTAAATAAATAAATTAATTAAAAATAGGGAAAGGTTTATAACCTCGGTAGCAATCAGAACAAGAACAGTACAACTATTGCGAATAATTTGGGAATTCTGTATTATACATACTACTCAATGTTTGAAATGTTATTATAATTTTAATAAGACAGGTTCTACGATAGATCTTAAAAGATTTTATATAGATACATTCCTCGCCAACGTTATTAATTGACAGTCTTGGGACTGTAAGGGATTTTGCACTTTGGACTTATTTATATAATAATTATGAAACATTCGTTACGTCCAGCCTCCCCCAGGATGTGATGTGGTCCGAGCCGCCAGTTATCTGCCAGTGGCAGGACTCCAGGAAGCTGTGGACGTTCAACTATGTAAACGATTACAAGTTCAATGAGGACAAACTGACCGTGCAGTTCAGGACCGGCGTGCTCTGTGAGTTTGGGATAAAACAATATATAAATATTACACTAATCCCATGTTTTATCGTTCATCGTCACTATTTTAGGGCCAATCGGAATAGCAACTTTGAGGTATGGGAATCTTCCGTACCAGGGCTGGGATGTGAGACCTGATCCCAATGGGTGGGTTAATTTAAATATTTTGTACATCAATTGGGGGCAAGTTGAGGGGAAGAAAGGGAAAAGGAGGGAAGAATTGTTAATTAATTATATTAATAAAAAATAATTTCAGTAAAGGAGTAATAATAACAGTGACCGGGGTATGTGTGACGGTGACGTGGGTGTGTGCGGGTAACACGGTGAAGCTGAAGTGGATCGCCAACGCCACGACGTCGGCTCTGAGGGAACACTTCGATAAGCCTTACAGTGTTAAGAGAATGATGCAGGTGTGAGCAATGTCTGCACGTAACTCTGGATAACTATAAGACGTAATCAATTCTGAGGACTATTACGCTAAGAGCTGTGGATTAAGGACTAATATATCAGTAAATTACTTGGAACATCATGACAAACATTCTTTGCATGACAAAAAGTTAAGATTTTATTTTTATTAACTATTCCTTTAATAGTGTTGTTTTTAATCTATTGTTATATTATAGAAGCCTTTTTTTATTTGCTTTAACGCGATGAATCGACGAAAAATGCTTTTTCTTCACGAGTTCAATCACGAACTGGTTCCAACATGTAACATCTTTCAGAGGTAAAGTCGGTCAGTCAGTAATAAATTTGAATGACTCTATTGTGGAGTTATCTGTTAAATTTAATGTTTTAAGTATTTATCCCAATCACCTCGTAAAATGTACTGTTGTTAAATAATTTATTATCAAGATAATGCGCGAGGCTGCTTGCGACTTCTTCCCGGACTTCGACGCTCACAACCACGTCGAGGGTTCGTGTCCCAAGGAGTGGGTGAGCGAGAGGCACAATTACCACGCGATGGCTTTTCTATCTCGCTCCTATAACTTTCAATGGAGTAGGTACGATGACAAATTAAGATGCAAACTATTTTTCTTATTTTTTTACAATATTTTACATTAAAATACAAGTATCTGCACATTATTAAGACGACTTTTTACTTGGAAATATGGTTACATAATAATAATATGTAATTTTTAAGATGGAATGTCTCCGCCGGGAGTCGTAATATTATACTGCAACTTCGCGAAGCTGTCGACAAGAAAAGGGAGGTGAGCAATTGTTTTATAAATATTATATTTATACAACTTATATGTATTTGTATTTCTCTGTCACTACGCATTCCTAAGTTTGCTTTGAAACTTTGATTCGTAGTCGGCCCGTCCGATAAGGTTTCTGCTTTGTTGAGGTAGTTATATAACAGCCGGCGATGTCAACGTATATTACTCA
Source organism: Melinaea menophilus ssp. n. AW-2005 (assembly GCA_918358695.1). Classification (NCBI taxonomy): domain Eukaryota; kingdom Metazoa; phylum Arthropoda; class Insecta; order Lepidoptera; family Nymphalidae; genus Melinaea; species Melinaea menophilus. The sequence continues at coordinate 19,758,610 of OU911038.1, forward strand.
ATTCCTACTGCACTGTTCCAGGCCAAGTTCCAGTTACTGCACGTGACTCCACAGCGGGCTAATATATTGAAATGTATCGAGCTGTCTCAAGAGTTTAATATGGAACCGATTGTCGGACTACCGGTGATAGATTAATACTATATGTATTTTTGTAGACAATTTTGTAAAATAAGTTACCAAACTACTACGTTCCAACAAATGCGTCTTGTTACTAGCTCGTATTTATAATTATAGTAGTGCTATGTCGTGCGCAGTTCTACCCGGATCTCTTCACCCTGAACATGTCGTACGGGTCGGTGGACGCCAGGAGGACGACCTTCAACATGAAGTACAGACTCGTGGAGACGGTCTTCGAGATGCTCCAGGAACTGAAACTGTCCAGCTACTCGTAAACTATACTTAACGTTATCCAAAGAAACCTTTAAATAAAACCATTTTTAAAGAGTTTTGTTAGTCACACGACGTTAAACTTTTTTTATCTTTTTGATAATTTAGTTATTTTATCATTATTAATATTATACAATTTCCAATAGTTTCTTTCGTTACAAAAATATTTATTTTTTTTAAAATAAACACATTTTACCGTAAACTTTTTATTCATCACAATATCTATTTGTAACACCACTCGATTACCCCATTTCAATAAAAACCTAATAATGAATATAATTTTGAGCAATAACATTTAATAAATAAACAATACAAGAAAAAATAAAGGGCATTTTATCTTTATTTATGTCGACCTCATTCATTACAGTGAATATTCACCTGAATGCAGTCGGTGTGGTGTGTTTGGTTCTATGTACTAACTATAAATATATAATATCTTCGATTCAGCAGACGTCCTCAGTAAATACATTTAATACACACAGTTGCCGGTGACGCGCTCTCGTGGAATCTACTTATAGATTAACTGCCTTTTACATTTGACGGATCGCAAGCGGGCTGGATCGACCGCTGCAGTACATAAGTTAGGCGTAACACAGCTATTATAGATTTCATACATACGGACAACACCCCCCCCCCTCGTCTCCTATGTACAAGGGGTAGCAACAAAAACATCCCCCGCTATTATTATGAACTAATATAACTAATATAAAACGAAGTACACCGCCGGGAATCGAACCACGACTCTAATTACGATAATCGTGTGATAAATCTCTATTAACAGTAGTCAACTGTCATCGGTGTTACGACAAGTGACATACCGGACCTGTCAGCGCCCCGCCTAAATGTATTATTTATAGATTAATTATTGATTCTTAGCGGTCGTATCTGCTTCAGTTTGGTGAGCTGGCCGTCGAACTGGATGTCGACGTCGCAGTCGCTGAGTGGGTGCGAGGTCATCGACCCGTTATCGTTTCTATCCTCGTGTGGGCTCAGCGGCGTCACGAAGCCGCTGTCGCTCCTCTCCTCCTTGGGCTTCAAGTTCAAGGACATGCTCTTCTTGCTCTGGAATATGCTTAAATCGTCCAGGTACGATTTGGGTGATAGTTTTTCATCTAGTTTCCGTAAATTCTCGTCGAAATCGTGCTTGAGCTGTTGTTCGAACTGCCGCTCTTGGCGGATCTGCTCGTGACTGTCGGCGAAGAGGACGGACGGCTTCCTTCCCAAATCTCTTATGGATTCGTTGGCTAGGTTTTCTATTTTCAAGCTATCCTTCCTGTTGTATTCCGTCTTCTCTTCCAGAACTTTTAGCTGGAAGTGTCTGTTGGGGCCCAGTCCGTGGATCGACTGCGACTTCTTCATCATAAACTGCCTCCTGTCCTCGCTTCTATTCATCGCATTGATGACTTCTTCCTTGGTGGTTTTGGCGAACAGGTTGGGTGCGCTGGTACCCTGCCTGTACACGCGCCGGTCGTCCTCCTCCTCAGTGGAAGTGAATTTAGTTATGATCTTGGAGCCGAAGGACAGTTTCTTCCCGTAGCTATTAGATATTTTCTTTATTTCCGCCGGCAGGTCCTGTTTGTGGTGCGCCGCTATGTACCGACTGAGAAGCGTTAGGTGTTGTTCCATCATTTTGTTTTGGTTTTCGAGATTTGTTTGGGTTTTTTGATAGTTTTCAATAGCATTCATTGCAGACTGAAAAAAAATATACATTTAATGATTTACGGTCTTTCCAATAGTTAACAATAAATCTGAGATGAGTTGTTTTCAACGTGTCAGTAAACTCGGCATAAGTTATAGTAAGTTATTTATCTTTTGTTATTGAAATGTATAGACTGAAAGTAATTGTCGTATAAAGGCCGCTTCTGACGACCTCAGAAAGAAATTTGATAAATTGTCATCATCAACATCATTACAAACATTTGTAAACTCACATTAAGTTTATCTTTGATGTCGTTGTTATCGGAGGACAGCTTCCTGTTCTCCTCGGTGAGATTGGCCAGCCTCGGCATCTCCTCCCTCAGCACGCTGTACTCCACCGCGTACTCTGCTAGCTGGCGACTTATATCCAACTTGGCTACCTGGTGACACAGTACGATGATACGGCCATTGACCTCTTGTACAGGAAATGAATATAAAATGTTAAATTATTGTAATGTTATTTAAAATGACCATTTTCATGACTTTGTTAAAGACGCCCTTGTCCATGTCGGGGAGTTTGTGCTTCAGATACTCCGCGGCTTCTTCGCAGCTCTCGCACAGCATCAGTCCGTCCTTGTGCACGGAGAGAAGAGAGAGAGAGACGGAGAACACCACGTCGAAGGATTCCAGGAAGATTAGATCTATGAGAGAATTCTATTTAACATACTAATAACATAGTATACTAGGACCCGCCAACCGTGCGCCTCTGAGCCTCTCTCCTTTCTTTTTTTCTTGATAACTTTTGAATGGCTAAACATTTTTTCAGTCTGTTTTCGCTATAACATCCGCGTTCGGCTCAAACATACATGAGAAAAATTTTAACTATTTATCTCGACGCATTCTGGAGACAAGTAAACACTAAAAAAGGTCTCCCAAAAGGTTAAGAGCTTCGCTTACGCTCAGCTCAATAAAGGACACAATATCCACAAAAGAATACCAGAATAAAAAAGAAATAAAAGAGACAAGACAGTCCAACTGACACGTGTGACAAGTTCCTCATGAAAATAAAAAGTTACCCAACTTTAATATCTTGTAAATAATATTATAGTCCGTCCGGTTTATATATATATATATATATATATGTTATATTATATTTATGTATTATAAAGAAAATTAAAGAAATATAAATTACCAATTTAAAAAACAAATAAACGACTAAAGGAAAATAGAGATACAATTAAAAGATTTTTTTAGTAATTCGAGATTTAAAATAATGTTGTAATTTAATTTATATTTTTAGTGAAAGGATTGGATAAGGATTGATCACAATAAATCCCAAATTATCTAAGAAAGAGTCTGCATACATATGTCGGTTCATCTGAGTGCGTGTGCGTGGACGTGTACGTGTGCGTGTGTGCTCACCGAACACCCTGACGACGAACCCCAGTGGGAAGTGGCTGGTGAAGAGGGTCAGCATCCAGGGCGCGGCGTAGAGCGCGGGAGACACCTCCAGCGCCTCTAGCTGCGCGTGCAGCTCGGGCTCCACGTCCCGCAGCACACGAGACAACTGATACAACTGGGGGGAGGGTTTGAAACTTAAATCGCGTCAATTGAAAGTGAAATAAGTCCTCGAGGAGTAATACGAGTAGATTACAAAAATACCATTTTTTACCAAATCCGCCGCTGCGTCGCAATTTTTCATATCGCATACGCAAAATTTTATAAGAATCATTGAAATATATATAATTGTAAAGAAAATATAGTATCTCATACGGACCTGTACTTGCAGGGCGCTCATATCCGGTAGGTATTGTTTCCGTATCCCGCGCCTGAACATCAGATGACGTAGAAGAGCGAAAGCTTCGGCTTCGTCCATCTGAAATGTAATAATTTACTGAAACCGACAAAAAGTAAGAAAAAATGTCTTCGTACTAAAAATAGGCATTATACCGTTCTGTCCTGTTTACGTTCAGTACGATAGTGTACGTACATGTAACAGCAACACCCCGGCAACGAAGCTCAGTCCCTGGCAGTACCCGACCTCAGGGTCCAGCAGGGAGTAGGCCTTCAGCACGTTGTACAGCGCGAGCTGACCCGGGCCCAGCGCCGACGAGAAGTACGAGTGCTTTGGGAATGTACGACCTGGATGGAACAAACGCATTGTATCCAGATTAATCCGATTACACTGGCGAGGGCGAAAACCATAAGATAAAATTAAAAATAAAACATTTGAAATTCCGGAAACCAAAAAAACACAGGTTGAAAATCACGAAATTACGTAAATTGAACATGTTAGGTGGCAGGAGGGAGGGAGGGGGGGGGGGGGTAGCGAGGAAAGCATTTATGCATCATTATTGTCTATGACGTGCGACAAGTCAGCTGCTGACAATGTAACTCGTGCCGTGTTGCGAAAAACATCGTTGTATCAAAAGCCAATGTGTTCCTCGGCTATCTTTTCAATACATATTCAGTCAAATGCTGACACAGATATATCAGGTGTAAGAGCGACAGTAATAGACTCGTGCACTTGGCAGGTTCGAGTCGCATCCGTTGTGGTGAATTTAATTAGTTTTATTAATTTATTTTCCCATACGCACTGGCTACTAAACTACTGGCTCTAAAGTCATTGCCCGCGCTTAAATTCTACATATATGGAGCGGTATTTGCTCTATTACATATTCTTATTGCGATAATTTTTATGATTACTTGTCGCCCCATTTCCGAATTATAGAAAAAAGAAAAATTGGCAAATTGCAATTATTTCGTGGTCACCTCCAGTTTATTTAGTAGTATAATAAAGCGGACACAGATCTCACCCAAGTCGATGAGGATGGCGTGTTGGTGCTTGGTGAGTCCTCCCAGCAGCGCGCCGTAGGGGGTGTGGTACCTCGGGAAGTGCTTGGTGTCCGGGGGGGGGATGCGCAGACACGCCTGCTCCGCCAGCACGCGCCACACCCCCCCGCGGGACACGCGTGGCACGCCTTGTCACGCCATTATACACATTTAACGATTATTTTTGTTTCCGTGACATATGCACTTGTACAATCTCAAACTCCGGTCGCACAGACCGACTAGATCATTATATATATTAAAACTGTCCACGTCATTCATCGGAACTTGTCCGGACTGCCCTCTCCTCGGGCCGCGGCGTCGCCGGAGGCAGAGGAACTGGTCGGACAAACTCCGATAAATAATAATTAGAACCCGTTAAATATATTTTAGGATAATAATAATAATTATCGATCACGAAAATTTTTATACAAATTAGGTGTAATTCTTGTCGAAGAACCGCAGGAAGCGGCACGAGTACTTTTTATATTATTAAATAGTTGAGAAAATGTCGCCCTGAAGACCAGCGAGTACTGAGTACTGAGGACTGAGCCGAATCAAAAACCTATTATCTAATCTTTTAATGTAAACCTTACCTTGTCTCACGGCCTGCGTGAGCATGTGTCTATCCACCTTTGCCACGGGATGAGACCTGTCCCTGGACAGCAGGTCGTCCCACATTAGAGACACGCCCGCCACGCCACTATCCAGCTCGCTGTACTCCAACTTTATCCGACGCACGGCGGACGACTCCTCTCGCTCTGCGAATTTACGACACGGAATAAAAATAAAAATTGCAAATATCACTTACATACCATTATCAATACTACTCCAGATTACCTTTCAATCTATCGTTTTCTCTCTCCATCCGAACTAGTAATATGGTTTGGTCGATGGCCATCCTCCAAAGCTGTCTCAACTGTTCCCTCGAACGCTTCCCGGGCGGAGACGCGGGACACAAGTTAATTTGGGTTAAATCTGAAATATTTCATTGAAATTAATATTCAATATAAAAAAAAAACACAGAAGGACATAATATATTATTAAGAGCGCACCCTCCACATGCACGGTGGGCTGCAGCACCTTCTCGTACATGGTCTGGCGCCACGTGGCCGCGGTGTCACTGGCGCCGGCGCCCGCGGGCCGGTTGTCACTGACTTTCAGGAAACTGAAATCAACACTTATCACTTCTACCTACTTTTCAATTTAATATTAATTTCCATCTAAAAGAAAAGAGAGTTATTATATAAAGTCTAGAAAATAATGAAATATTTCTAGTACAGTGACTGAATACAATATATTATATTGTGCACACACATACATCGTGCGTTGATGTTTGAGTGTTTTTCTTAATTAGTAACTTCTTATAAATGATTATTCATTATTGTATAAACACTCACATGTCCATCATGGGACTGTCGACGGCTGCGGGATCTTCCTTCGCTTCCTCTATTTCTTCTGGAAATACTTGGTCTTTTGGAGATGAGGGTTCTAAATTCACAAAATATGTATTAACGACATTAACACAGACAGCGCCGCCGACTGACTGACTCTGAGCTATGATCACTTAGTAACATGAACTTGTGAAAGTATTAAACAGAGGTTGAAATTGTCATGAAGGTGAAAATCAAGTAAAAAAATAGGAATGTCAAAAAACTTATGGCATGATAATAATTTTGTTATTTACTAGCTTGTGATGTAGCAGTGGAGAGCAGTGACCCTAAGGATGTGTTGAGGTGGTAGGTGGTGGTGGCCGGTAGTATATATTAGGATCACTGAACTCACCACATCCCGGGGATACAGATTTATTTCTCTGTAAGTCTGGGGAGAGATGGTCGCAGGGGTGCTCGGACTCCACACCCGTTGGTGCGTCCTGAACAAAATGATTCCATCACTAAATCAAAAACTAATAGCCCAGAATATTTTAAGCATTCTCTACGTGCTAGTGATTTTAATTTAATTATGCTATCTAAAATTGCTTCCATGATAGCATGAACGGTTTCTTATATGTTTTTCTCTATGCACTATAATGACTATCGCTGACCTTCCTTGCCGCCTGCAGCAGGCTGCCGTCGTCCTTACTCAGCCTCCTCTTCAACAAGTGATCGAAACCACTAGACAAGGATCGCTTTGCTTTCATGAATATCGTACTACCTCCGAGGTACTGGTTCAGGAACTCCGATCTGAAGCAGTCGTTGAATGTAAAGGATATTCAACAACGAGCTCGGAACGTGCCTCGTTCAGAATGAAATGACATTCTATTAATTATAATTTATGGATCAATTGCCTTCTATTTCGATGTGACCTTTTTTATGCAATGAAATAACAACCATTCATTTTAATTATTGTTATTTTTTATATTTATTTGTAGGAACCATTTCATGCTTACTGGAAAACCACTGTATAAATTGCAGTATTGTGGCCATCCCGCGTATTACACTCACCTATTCTCAGCGGTGTCGTGAACGTGTCTCTGTTGTTTGGATTCACAATGAGCTCGCAATAACATCATTAGAAAGGCATTGTGTTCGCTCACCTGATACAGAATAAGCACACGAATAATATTAACACTTTTATAATAACGATATGTAGCATTAATATTAACGTTTAATTGTGTCTACCTCGTACATGTGATTGGTGCCGCCCTGATACTTAGTGATAATGGTGTCCTGTTCGTCTCCAGGCAGCTGTTCTATGCGGCGGAGTATGAAGGCGTGTGTTTTTTTTTCGTTCATGCCTAAATGTTAAATGTATATACGATGAAGTAATTATGGCCAAAGTGGGACCCTTGTAGATCCCCTATGTTTTAAGACAAAATAATTATTTTAGTCCAGAACTAATTGAGCGAAGCGCGGAGCGTTCTACTGGAGACTTTTTCACATTCTTTCTCACGAATAGGTTCGAAAACTACTTGACGGAAAATCATGAAATTTTGCAATCAAAAAGATACACATTAGGTGTTGGTTTAAAAAAAAAATTTGAAAAATGTCGTGTCGTTGAGAAATAATCGTCAAAAAAGTGGTTAGGTTAGGTCTAATTTGATGGCTTGATGGTAACCGTGGCACCACTGTCAGCCTAATCTGAAATCTCCTACATTACCGACATTGTCCATGACGATGAGTCATTACACTGGGCTCGCTTCGCTCAATATGCAAAAGGGCACCCGAGATTTCGCGAGCGCGGCGAGTCGAAATTGAGGGTCTGTTCGAGCACCTACTAAATGTAGTGATAAATTAAATAGCAAGAACAAGAATCGAACTTGTGGTAGTTTTTTGATATCCTAACCAATCCTTTTAACATTATATGTAGTATAATTTACATTATATATTTATTTACAAATACATACAGTTCACAAGTGTACATGAATAATATGTTTTCATAAGTAGTCTTGTATATTTTACGATCATTTTAAAACATAAAAAAAAGCTCACCTTCAATATCGTGGCACAGCTTGTGGTACCACAGCATGGGGCAGTGATCGCAGGTCATATTCGGAGACCTATCTCGAGATTTCTTCAACAGCTCCGCGTGTGCGACAAACGCTTGTTTGATTGCTTTAAAATGTTAATTACACACGATATGTAATAGCTTAAAATGTGAAATTCTTTTGATAATACGCCAAAATATAAGACTGCTCACCGGTAACAACCTCGTTAGCCACAGAGTCACTCTCACATTTGAACACGTAACACGCGTAGCTCTCATTGGTCTCTCTACATACAAATCCGAAGTGCTCTCTGTTAGTTCTACCGAGTACACAACTGGCTACGTCTTTGAACGCTCTGTGTAGAAGGATTTGTTTTCTATCTGGACTTATCAGGCGGAGTTCTGATCGACCGACCTGCATTTGTAAACGGTATGTTATTGTAATAATAAAATAATATTAACTTGATGGCTTAGACTCAAGATTTGATTTTATAACCCAAATTTACCTGAAACAACATAGTTCTATTTTGCTCTCCGATCAAATGGGCTATTGGAGTTTTCAAACTTAAAGTGCCTATAGATGCGGAGCGGTCTCGTAAAAAGGGTTTATTATCTGGTAACACTATCTTTTTTTCCTTATTTTCTTCATTTGATTTTTTAGGAATTTCTCCGAAACTAAATTTACTTTCATCTTTTGGTTTTCCATTTGACGGTATATTTGTTACAGTTTTTAAATGGACAGGTGCATTAAATAATGGATCTATTACTATTTTAACGCCATTAGCTTTATTGTTGTCAATGGTGTTAGAAGTTTCTATTGAATTATTTGTCAATGATGTGGACTTAATATCGTCTTGTTTTTCTTCATCTTCAGTCACAGTACCTAAGTTATTTTTCGTTACATTTATAACAACTACCGAGGGCTCCGAGGGCTCCGAGTGCACCGACTTATTTATATTGTCAGCTCGTTCTTTGGTAAACATATCAAATTCTCTGTCAACTTCATTGTTTTCAGGTTTCTGCAAATTTTCAGCGCTTTTCCAAGCAATATTTTTATATGGCTGTAACGGTGTTGTACTCGGTATGATGGTATTATTTTTTCTAAATTCTTCAACAGCTTTTTCTGGTGAGCTTCTTGTTGAGTCATTGCTGTCTTGGGAAGCCTGTAATTATTTATTAACTGATTTATTCCAATCAAATAGGCGAAATGTATTAAATTATTAAACTAATTGAAATACCCCGCTGGAAGACAATAAACTGTGTCGTCGATTACTTTTTGCTTTATCTGCTTCGTGTTGCGCAAATTTATTAAGCGCATCGTCTATTAACGTTTCGGGGACTTTTCTTTGTGAGATCCGCACTTTACCGATGTACAGTACCTGCAAAAAATAAAACACTTAATTCATGTGGGCATATTTGATTCAGTATTGCTGTTTTAATATCTATAGGCTTAGACAGTTTATCTGATATTGTGGAATATTTCATTTATTTTTTTCGTAGCAACCTTAAATTCGATAATATTCATCGCGTTCTCATTGTAAGTTCTCTTACCTCAAAAAAATGAGAATCAGAAGGAGAGAGATCAGCAGATAACGAAGTAAGCGCTGACGCGTTGCTCACACTTCTAACAAGTCCCGATTCATTCGCCCTATATGTTATTTTAAAATATGTTAAAATATTACTTAAAAGCTTCAGAACTTGCAACTCCATAATTTTAACAGCAGTGTAACGCGTAACATTAATTCACTACTGCTTTATCACGTACTTACAAGTTAGAGTTGCAGTTGCCGGGCAAAGAAATAGCGGGGTTACTCCAGGGTAAGTGTTCAGCGCCGTTCTGTTGTTGGAAGCCGATGTTCCTAGTCACGTTGAGGGACCCGGTGGAGCCCTTGGGGCTCTGGGTCCCCGGGGAAGGCTCTCGCATCTGACTGAAGAGGTCTGTCACCTGGAAGGATAACCCGGTATATACCAATATGTACACTAATTACGCAAGAAATAAATTACAAGAGTACTAGCTCTTGTACTTTATGATAATGAATAATGTAAAATATTGTTATAGTTTTTAATGTAGCATTTATAAATGTTAACAAACAATCTTATAAATATTAATTAATTCGACAGTCTCATTCCGCTAAAAACGTATATTACAAATGTCATAAACAATGGCATGATGGGAATACAAGGAAAATATGCAAAAATTTATTAATTTTATCGTCAAATGGCGTCACCAATTACGAAAAGCACTCAGTTTAACATTTACCTCATTATTCAGTACACACGTCTTTAAAGGTGGATGCGATTTAGGGCACGAGCCAAAATATATCTTACTTACTCTTTCGTTGTCCATCGTTCATATTCTTAATCATGTGTATAGTTAAAAAAAAAAAAACTAACTATTCATAATAAATTGCTAAAAGTTATCAAGTACTTTATACATCTATGTCCAGTTGCGTTTTCTTACTCATTGTCTTTTCTGATTCTTATTGTAATTTTAGACTCTTCGGTTAATTCTCCAAAAAAAGCAGTTTATACAAACCTTTCTCTTAATAATCACGGCTGAGAAAAATGTGTTAAACCTAACATCTGAAACAGTGAAGCCGTTTTCTTCACCATCTTTCATAGATGCAATGGTTTATTATTATTTACGTAAATATAACCAATTGCTCGTAAGAGACTACAGCCCTGACACATAAAAAGTTCAAGTTCTATTCAATAATTGATCAGCGCCATCTATTGATGACGTCATCACGTCAAGGTCCACGTGAACGTCATTAATTAACCAGCGCTATCTATTAATCAGAGTGTTTGTTTATTTAATTGAAATTACCTTGAAACAGTACCTAATTCAATTTTCCATTCAGTTTTCAAGAGGGTTATATATGTATATGAAAAGGGATATACAGTAGCGCTCAAAAGTATTTTGACGAGGCTTATTTTGTTATTATCTTGCTTCTGTGTTCTTCTACGTAGGTGCTATTAATTCTATGTTATTATTTACGACGCACCTTAACTACTGTAAGGCACAAGTTGGAACATGTTTCTTTTCTTTTTTTGTAAACACGAAAACACGTTTAAACTTGCGTTTATAAGTATTTTAGAGTTTCTGATTGCAGATTGGTACCGTTCTAAAGACTAAAGAATATTCAAATGATTTTTAAAAAGTTTGATAATCGCCGTACAAAGTGGAAAAGCTCAAGCAGAAGTTGCTCGATTGTGTCTCGACAAGTTGTTAGTGTGTGAAATAAAGCTTACAATGAACGTCACATTGTAGAAAATAAGCCCCGAAGTGGCCGTTTGTAAAAAACTACTACGAATGAAGACCGCTCGATACAAAGGTTATCGACTAGTGATGTCCGAAAATCCGCTGTACAAATAAAGAACGAGTTACACGACATTAATATGCATTTTAACTGTGAAACGTCAATTAAAAGAGTTCGGATTGCTTGGACGACGCCCGACTTAGAAATCATTGATTTTTGCAAAGAACAGAAAACTGCGTCTTGCGTTCGTAAAACAGTTCAAATCATGGACGACTTCAGAATTATTCAAGGTGTTGTTGAGTGATGAAAGCAAGTTTAATTTAGTGTCGTCTGATGCATGCGGTGCGTGCGACGCCCAATAAAAAATAGATTTGATGTTCGATACCAAATACCCGCAGTGAAACATGGCGGAGGCAATATTATGGTTTGAGGATGCTTTTCACGCAAAGGAGTTAGACCATTAGTTACACAATAGACGGTAAGATGGATCGTTTTGTGTATGCGGAGAAACTTGAAAAGCAAATGCTACCATATGCTAAAACGAATATGCCACCTGGCCAGTGTTTTCAACAAGATAAAGATCCTAAGAAGGCTAACGGATATACAACGACATACAAAAAAAGTTAGTTGTAAAAATACTCTTGAGCTGTCCTTGAGCAAACTTTTGTTTTATTTTTGCCCTTTCATAACTTTTAGGTGTCTTCGTTTATAAAGTATAAGATCACTTTAAATATATTATTTAATTCGAAACACTAGTGTTTCTTCAGGTAAACTTAGTAAACTGTCCATGTCAAAATAACTTTGAGCGCTACTGCATTTGTTTCATTCCTTGACTCTACACCATTTACTCAAATTGCTGGATGATAAAAAATAAATTGCTAATTTTAATCTTAATATAATATATATATAGTATTTATATTTGCTATCATAAAAAGTGTATTGCAGAACGACTTGTATCCGGCAGCGAGCCGGGCACATAAAAAAAACACGCTTTATCAATGGTATTTAATAAAAAACCTAATAGTTTTCCTGTTTACTAACATCGTGAAGCACAAGTACGGATAGAATAAACATAAATACAAGGATATTATTATGAAGTCATAAGTACCGTACGTAGAGTTGAAAGCGGTATTATCTTTTACTTCACATTTTCCTCCTTCTCCGTGATACACGGGCATGTATGACAGCCGTGACCACGGCCCTTCTTAATATTAACAAAACAACCTTCCGTTAATTATTATTTAACTCTAAGAAATAAAAATTATGCTACTTATTAATTTATGATCTAAATCCATTAAAATCAGAAATTACTCAATCTCTCTTTTATATTATTATGGATGAATGAAGATATACATTTTATATTAATTGTAAATGATACGTACTTTTTAGCCCTCCAATCATCAACCCCGCCTTAACAATATAAGAGATTCTATTCCCCGCGTGGGGACTCTCAACAATAATGCAAACTATTGATTGACCGACAAACAAAAACAATAAGTGATACACGTCAAATACTTGATTAAGTATTGATAAAAGATACTTGTCTCTCACTAGTACGGTGATGATACTCGTAGCTCTCCCCAAAAAATGCTAACAGTTGCAAGAATACTATACATATATTTGTTAGACTAGTGTAGGCAACAAAATCAGTTCGTTTGTCTCATAGGACTGCGTAAGTAGGTATTGAGACGCGGAGACATTTACCACATTATGTGTGGAAAGCCTTCACGCAAACGGTATATCATTAGTATGTACCATAATTGTGAAGATATACCTGACGTTCGTTTTACTAGTATGCAATAGAAGTGTAATATTTATTGGTGGTTAAAAAATCGATCTAAAATTAATAATAACTGCATTTATGATCAAAATCACTACATTTACGTTAGAAATACTTTATTGACCAACACACGCGGCACACGACGGCTCAGTGGCGGAGCGACGTCAGATAGTCACTATTTGTCTACTTATGCTTAGTAAGATCATTTTTTTTTTATTTGTCAGTTGGTTTAAATAATATCATAAATTTTTTATTGTTTCAATTTGTCCGTCTGTTTGTATTGTAATTAAATATGATATATATATAGATGGCACTAATGTAAAAATCATTTGATTATTTTTAAAGAGTGGGCAGTGATCGGACGCGGTACGAGCGAGGCAAGAAATAAATATTAGTTTAAAAAATATAAAAAACACGCTTTCATAAAATACTAATAAAAAATAACAAATACATTTAAATTAAGAATAGTGTAAATAAGAAAACCGCGCGCCCCGCGCACCCCGCGCCGCTTTGGATATGGAAGCGGCTTTTTTTAAAGGTTAATTATAATAAAACAATTATTTATTGTTGTATACTTAAGTTAGGATTTTAAAAGCGTGTTTTTATGTTTTCTTTCGTGTTATTGCACTGTCATCGGTCTTTGATATTTGATATCTCGAAGTACGTCAGAATCGTGTTTAAGTTTCCTTTCTTTACATGCAAACATACGAAAGAAGCTAATAAAGTTGGAACTTACCAAACACTGTGGGACCGAGCGCGAGTGAAGCCGCGCGGCAAAAACTAGTTAAGTGATAATATCTTATATAAAGTAGACATTTAACCTATGACCCTCAGAGCGAATACAATAGAATTGTTGAGGCAATTACTTAAAACTGTCAGTTTGACTTTAAATGTTTGGTTTCCCCGCAATTATAACACGTGCACATTACTTAACATGCGGTAAGTATTAAGGTAACAAAGTAACAAAAATAAAACTCTTATTTTATTGTTATGTTATCTATGTTACACTAATATTAGAATAGGACATATTGTTTTATTCGCATGTCGGTACTAAATACGCTCAAAGATTACTGAACTGATTTTTAACATTTTTGCGCTAACAGAAAGATACATTATCAGTTATAATTTATTTTTAAAAATTTTGTAGGCGTGTAAAAACAGGTTATGATAACCGAGGTGTCAAAATCTTTTTATAAATTCCCTTAATTCGCGTACGCTATTGTAATGGTATACTCGTGTATTGTAAGACTGAAAGGAGTATCCCGGATTATCCCGAGACGTTAGCGGGGGGGGGAGGGTATATCTATGTATGACAGTGAAGCTAAAATGCGTTTTTATGTTTTAAAAATTAATAAACAAACACTTTATAAATTTGATGCATTTCTTCATCGTGAAGATTATTTCAATAGATAATTTTATCTACGTACCTCATTAAAATTTGTCAATTCGTTAAGCATATACCAAATTATTAACATTTAATTTAGAAGTATGAATGAATATACACTTCTTTGATGTACTATTCTATATAGAGAGGGCTTTGCCGTGTAGGGTTAGGTCTATGAGTAAAGTACCATCATTTTTTTTAAGCCACATCACGTCGGAACTGATTATTTTTTAAATATCAGACCAGAGTACTTCTGAATTTGGAATAACAATTTACAGATCAAAAAGAATTGTCGCGTAACCCCCCCCCCCCCCCCATTTAACACTACCTACAACCAGACCAACAGACCGATCAGATAATAAATGTCTGTCTTAGAAAGTGATTGTAATGATGATTTTTAGCTAAAAACTGTATTCATGCAAATTGTCATTCGAAATAAAACACTTGAAATAAAATCCATACCGTCATCTATATTATTGGCAGGGTTTAAAGATATTAAAGAAAATCACACTAATGCCAAACAGGGAAATCTCATTTCTCTGCAGCAGTTGCGCCTTCACAAGTTTTTTTTATTTCTATTTATTCTGATGTATTTAATGTATATATTATAATTACGTATATGTTACAGTATATAAATGTTTATTATCAACAGTCATTAGTTCTCATTCCACTCTAGCTATGTTAATGTTTCTCACATTGCCTTACCAGGTGTTTCATATTAATAGTTGAAGTGTCGGAGTGAGATCCGAACAACGGACGATTTTGGTGCATCTTGGGCGATTCTGGAAAAATGTACCGTAATTACCTTCTACGATCGCATTATAGGTTTTTCCTTACATTTTTAACCCCTAATGGATTTTATTTACTAATGTGATATAATATATGTGTTGGTGACTTGTGACTTCAAGGAAGCATTCGATTGAGACGATCATTAATCAAGTGCGTAGATATCGACGAGGTTAAACGATTTTATATTCAATGTTAATTATTATTATTATATATTAATGAATATGTCAAAATATATTTTGTTGTTATCATTCTTATTTAATCAGATTGCAAGTTTTTTATAGGTGTACCTCAAGGTTGAAGATTCGACCCCAGTATGTTGTTTTTGTAGCATGAAAAAATTGTATTGCCGGTAAAATAAACTTTGTTTATGAAAATATCCTTTTTTGCACCTTTCATAACTATCATGAGTTATGATTAGCGGTACTTGTGTGGCTGCTATCAGACAATATGTCAAATGTGGTGTCTCAATAGAGTGTAATAATAATAATAATCTTTTATTTGTACAAAACATGACATACATAACACAACATTGTTAATATATATGTACATGTTTAGTCAACGGCGTGACATGCAAAAATTTATTACAGACTATTTTAACTTCATAAAAATTACATTAAATAAAATTATCAAATTAAATTGTATTATATAAAATTACATTTAATTAACTAAAAATAATAAAATAAATTATACAAGATTAAATTAATGTAATATAAGTAACAGATTAAATTAAGTCAAATAATTATCTGTCAAGTCTGGAAATTAATGTCTTGTATATTATCAATATTAAGCACAATGTAAGATGTTGTCAGGTGGAAAATTTAACGTTTTAATTTAAATATCCATATTGTTCACGAGTGGAGGGCGTGATATTGAGGGACGGAGGGAGGGAAGGGCGTTTGGCAATCTGCCGGCGTTGGCGGTGAGATTCCTGGCATTTACAAGACAATACCTATCCAAATGTGTGCGAAAATATATAGTACTTTTTTAAACGCCAATATTACATTATATTGTGGAAGGAAGTGGAAAATGATTTTTGCAACAAAATATTTGTAATTGAAAAAAAATCAAACAAATCAAAAAGATTTTAAATGATAACAAGTTATAATCTCAGGCGGTCATCATGTGTCTATTAATCACTGTATTAATCCGTAATCACTGGTCGGTATATTTATAATGTAAGTACTGATGTACGCAGGTCTGGACGATCCGTTTGGTTTGAGTTCTTGAGGCACGTTCGTGATGTGCTTTTATTGATACTACATCCGGAATATAATTTCCACTTAATAGTCTTAATAAATCCAGATTATCTTGCTTTCGCCCAATTTAACAAGAACTCTTATATGTATCGATCCGTTTACTTTTAAGAGATCTGAGATTAATTGTAATTGTATTCGGAAAGTTTTCATCAAGTCTCTACCCTAAACAGATATTCGTATTATTTATATATGGACTTTTATAATTCTGATCTGTGATTAATGCAAAGTGAAAGTATTTTATGCAATACAATAGAACACACAATACAAGCCTTCTAAAAGACCTTCTAAAATGTATATTTCCCTCCTTGTTTAGCCGCCATGTTTAAAACAGCAAGCGTGACAAAAGAAGTTTGTCCTTATGAGGGGGAATTTTCATTAGTCATATTTTCGGAGAAATTGGGGTGAAACGGACACAAAGTAGTCACTGGAACACTTCCTATTAATTAACTCATTTCCTTCGACGGTTAAATCGGTCAAAGGTCAATGACACCCAAAATGAAAATACAATTAAGAAATTATTAAAATTAACAAGTTATAAATCAATACGGAACTTTTATTTCCTCGTAGGAATAATTAGTATCACGAAACAGAATAAGCCCTTTAGGCGTAAGGTCATCTAAAAGGTTAAAAAATTTACATGAACTTGCGGTAATTTAACTTTTCGTTGAATATTCTTTGAAATATAACTATTTTTTTTGTTGCTCCATGCTCTACATACTTTATTTGATATTTTTGTATGATATAAATATTTTTGATCCAACATAGTACTGTCTTAATTGTAATTATAGTTAGTAATATATGTTTTCACCCAACTGACCTCCAACACGTGTATTCTTGAGATCGTAACAGAGACATTAAAGAATTAAATTAAAGATTCAAATGCGACATGGCTTGTGTGTATAATATCACCTGGGTAAGGTAAGACCTTCCTATTACGACATACACATTTAGTTGTTATTAATTTAACTATAAATGGTCGGGTGGTCCTCGAGCGGAGGCAGTGACACTTATTTTAAACACATTCTGTTATAACTGAGAACAACAATCTACCATAGACGACCAACTCTCATTATAAAACAAATTATATTTACTAATTCCTCCAATTGTACAAATATTTTATAGTTATATTATAGTAGTATTATAATATAAAATAATTATTAGTATTTCCTCAGTTCGGTCAACTTACGGTCCGTGTCTAACTTATTTCTACTGGCGCAGTGTCTTGTCAGCGTCAGTGTCGTTGTGTCAATGCGGTACTAATACAAACAGTTTAGTTGTTTTTCCGCATGGAGTACAATAGTTGAGCTGTTGAGGCCCACAAGCTCAACAAATAAAAATTTGAAAATTTTTCGCACTGACGTAATTGAGGTGATCTTCGAACGACTCTCATCACGACACGTATGTCTCAGATAATTATAATATTAGTTATTACTATTTAAATGAAACCAATGCCCGAGGACGGTTCAACATTCATTTGAATATTTATTTAGGTAACTACTCCCTTCATCCGACGTGTCAGTTATCTCTATCCGTTATCTGTAGTAGTACGCGGCAGTAGTGCTGTCTAGCACTACTACCACATTAGCACTCATGAGTATAAGAAAAAAGCTTAAACCACCTCTCACCCTCATACCAAGGCTGCTACGAATATTATTAGTGAAATGATAAATATACGAACATGCGAAATCTTAATTTATAGCTTATCAAAAAAGTGCCCTCCAACTTATATGCACTTATGTGTTTGATATTAATTAATACACAAGTATCCGATGACTTTCATCATAATTAGAAAATATAGATTATATTTGTTTTGTTATTAACATTCTTCAGTACAGTCCTCGTGTATTATGAAATGTTGCACTAATCATGAAAGATAAAGCACGACCACGTACTGACTGCCGCACCACTGACGGGGACTGGCGGACTGGCGGACTGGCGGACTGGCGGGGGACGGTCACATGGTTGTTGTAGTTTAAAATGTTTAGTCTCAGTTATTTATTGCTCACACTTTAGCCGTTTGTAGTTAATTTTGATGACTGTTGACAGTTTATTTTGTAGGATCTAAAACAAAAATCTTTAAAATGTACAATATCATTCATAATATTCAGCAAACCATTTCTGGATATTTAATGATGATTATACAATAAGCCAAAGCGGATGACCCCATCTGACCCTCGGGTGACATTCTTGAATATTTTCCGCTTTTAACTATTGTTCTTAACAAATTAGCGTATTTGTAGAGACAACAAGTATCTTGGAGGGACGAGTCCGATGTGACAATCAACATGAGACACACTTTTAGACAATATACCAATTATGAGGTATTTATTGCAATTTATTTCTCGTTATTTATTATTATTTATCTACATTATTTTACCGCTCGAAGTAAACAAACACGCACGGACTAAAATAAGACAAAACTGCTTTAGCGTGGGGGTTATATTTAATAAGTTAAAAATCAAATATTCAAACTTGACGCGAGGTCACAGATTAATTAAACCTGTGACTTTTCAACAACCGGTTAACTTACTTAACGGCACGGTTCATTGTCACCCGCGTGTAACAACAATGTTATCAAGACGAGAAACACTCGAGAACTAATTTGTAATTTTCACATTTACATACAACAGAATATTCCTAAAATTTTAATAGAATTAATTATTTAACCCGAAAATCTGAATAGTGTCTCTGTGATTGTCGTTGTTAGCACGGAGCTGTCGATGTTAAATACAGGTCCGATTTGGAACGCCATCTCTTAGTTGCATGCTGTTTATAAATATAAGTCAATTCGCACGACGTTCGTCTCTTGAGAGTTATACTAATTATAATTGTAATTATCATGACAAGTTGTATATAAAATATATTTTGGTATAAAACGGTAATGGAGACATGTTATTTAATAACTACAAGTATCTGAAATCCGACATTAATTCAAAGCTATAAAGCTTTTCAAAGTTTCAATGGTTATAATGATTTGGCAGAAAATACACCTCAATAATATTATTCTGTTACTACATATTGGACATTGACAGTATCGACGCATCGCCGTAAACAACTCATCTGTCAGTTGATCTGTGCGCGTCCAGTTCAAGGCAGTGTGTGTATGCATTTAATGCTTTATTATAATTGAGCAGAGCGTAAGCGAAGATCTTAACCGTTTGGGAATCAATTTTATGTCGCTACTTCACATAAAAACTACTCAGTCGATCTTCATCAAAATTGGCATTGCTGTAGCTCTTATTGACGGGCTTCTACGGAAAAAAACTGAGTAATAAAATCTTGTTCTCATCAAAAGTTATGGTCGAAAAACTGAATCCCCATAGACTTAACTGTTCTAGCTTGCCGATCGTCTTCCTCAAAATGAGCTGAGTCGCTTCATCACATGAAAACTACTGGAACGATTTTAGTCAAATTTGACACGAATGTAGAACTAATAAATAAGCATCTATTGAAAAAAACAAAACGAAAATAGCTTGATTAAATCAAAAGTAATACTTTACTTTTTAAAATAGAGGAGTAGTTGAACTAATAATCTACAAATTTATGGAAGAATCAAGAAATTACAATATAAAACAGAAATTAAGTCATTTACACGGATTTACCACAAAACAAACACTGCTCGGTGACATTCTATTTAATATATACATACATACTTATAACAAAGAGATTGTTGTCTGTCCTTCTAGAGGATATCTTTTAAATATCAAAAGAATTTATGAGATAAATTCAAGTGGTTCCCGCGATCCCGATACACATAAACAAACGTAAACATACAAAAGAACTAACTAACAGTATCTGTATTGGACAGACGCCAACATGTTCGTAGAAACATACGGCCGGGTTTGGTGCAAATATCAGCCATTATGGTCACTATTTATACTATCCACGTGGATACAACATACACCATACACGATACATCATACATCATACACCGTACACCGAAAAAATAAAACAGTCATCATTAAGATCATGGCTGCATCTGGCCACGGTCACGATTGGGATGGGTGACCGCTTATATTATTTACGATAAAATGAGCTTATTATAAAATCGGCTCTCACTCTCTCCGTCTACACCGAGGTTGTACTCGCCGGTAACCTAACCGGTAAAAGTATATTTTACAATAAATAAGTCGACTTGTACTTTTTGTTTTATTCTCATATTACGATAACATGAGTGATTATATTATTAACAGAATTTATTAGAAACAGGAAAAATAGAGATTTTCCGTTACCGTCTGTTAAAACTATAAAAGGTCTATTATATTTTATATGTAATAAAAAAAACAATTTGCAATTAAATGAATATTATAAATGTCTTTAAAAGGCATTTATAGTATATATGAGAAAAAACCAAAAAAATTAACTATAATACTTACAAATTATAAACACAGAACACAGAACAAGACCCCAGAATGCACAAACACACAAATGATTTATTATTCTATATTTATTTCTAGAAGAAACTGTATTCACAAACACAAACACGGCTTCATCTTGTATTTACACTCGCAGGTTCAATCAGAGCAGACATTGAATAGCGTCCGCGTTCGAAATTAGAATCAGATGTTTTGTGTTTACATCGAACGCTGAATAACATACGATTTGGCGCTGGCATTCGCCGCCTTCTATTTCCAGAGCGCTTTTTTTAATTTAAAAATAATTCCTCGTTCAGATTTAGTATGTGGAAGTACAGTAAATCCATTTCGAAAGCGAGGAGTATTAGTATGGCTCCAATCCAAAATTCTGCGTTGGATATTTGGGACGCGGCGCTGTAGACGGCCGCCCGCTGCGACAGAGGACACGGGACTGAACTCAACATCTCGGAGCTCGGTTTTCCGACGTCAGCTTCTCACTTGGCGGCTGATTACTTTTTAATAACTCCCATCAGCTTTTTGATTAGACTTTGATTGATTTTATTATTTAATGTTTGAATTTTAAAACAATTATCGGATTTTTATATGCTTATGAGAAATGCCCGTAATATATTAATCTTTTAATTCAATTCAAGACACTCGTCGATCATATCGCGATAAAAACACTATTCTCCCGAGATTTAAATTCGCCACCGAGCTGTTTTGATAATGGACGCCGACTGATGTAAAGGCGAAGCGATCTAAATTTAAGTGTACAAGGTTTTTTAACACTTTGAATACTAATGGCATTGTCTATTCCAAATAATATGTAATATGTTCGTAAAAGTAATGAGTAGTTGTATCGAACAATGCATTTAGCACAATATATTTATTACTATATTTATTCATATATTCTGTCATGTAAAATATTGATGATAAACAATTCCATGCAGAACGTGCGTCTTAAAAATAGAAGGAACCATTTTTTATTAATTTAAAATACTAATGTAAATAGTAAAATAACATTTAGTTAATTTACGTTTAGTCCTTCCTTTGTAGTGTATAAATACAGTTATAAGTATTTTACATATCACGTAATTTAAAAAATAATATATTTGATGTTCTAATCGCAAAATGGCGTCGCGTGACAATGACGGATAACTTGACACACCTTCCGTCTTCATTAACTAGACATGTGTACCTAAGGTTGCTTTGTGACATAATAATTATTATTTTAATATTATTACGCAGTATAGTTTATAGTTTGATTACCCACCAATATAATTATTTTAAAATTAAAAATGGCAAATGATACTAAAATATAAGTTGAATTGTGTCGGGATGTTGATATATTAGGATAAAATAAAAAAATAACCACGTTTAAACTTTGCTGCTAAAGATTGAAATAACAATGTATTTCTCAATTTATCAAAGGTGATGTAACCGGCTGTGGGCACAGTTTATAGGTACGCAGATTTTCTAAGGAATACATGCTTTGTCCCCGGCTAGCCTGTCTAAGGATCTCTCATCTACAATATTCCAAGTCTTTAGTGGCCTAATACTCACCTCAAGAGTTGTACTAGCGGCGAAGAGATAACACTGCAGGTCTCGTTCATGAAGCAGGATATAGAAGAGCTCGTTGGGACGACCTGGGACCTGGCTGGCCCTGGAGATAATTAGATACTTGTAAATTATCTTTCATCTGGACTATTGTTTCATTATCAGACACAAAAAAATATTTTCTTTTTATATTCTGATCACAGTGACTTGTCTAGTCATTTTGATCAGAATATATTTCCCTTTCCCTTCCCTTCAATTCGGTGGATATGAATTAAATAAACATATAATATGTAAAAGAACCTCACTAATGATATCTTCAAATTAATGACTAATCGTTAACTAAACTATAATTAATTACAACACTTGCTTGTCTTAGATATACACAAAAACTTCCGCCGACTTCTGAACAAGGCCGTGAGACTATACCTACTTAAAATAACGTCCTTAAAAATAACAATATTTAATATAAATAACATTAATGTAAATACAAACACAATTTACCGACTTACATATTTCATCTCAACTTATTATAAGAAAACCTAATAATTGTATTAACTTCATCCATTTACGAGATCACGTGTTTTACGCAGCGGCGACTCCTGAGGGGGGAGAGGGGGGAGGGGTAAGATTAGTCATTAAAAAGATAACAGTTTTATTTTAGTATAGTACTAGTACACAAGTCTCGTACCTATATTTAACCCCTCCCTTTTCACAGGATCAAATCATTTGTCTTTTAAAAGAAAAAGTAAATTAAGAAAAACTACAATGGTTCCCGACACCAGTTAATATGAGGGAAGCCAGGACGTAGAGAGGGAAAAGAATTTTATCTTACCTCAATATGTCCACTAGACGATGTACGATGATAGGTTCAAAGTTGCCGTCGTAGGCCTTCAGGCAGGAGTCCTCCACTGCAATACTGAGCTACACGACAAACATTCATATTTATCAATTTTTTATAATGTAATTTCATAGAAATCGACATCCAATCGACCCGATCGACCCAATAAGGAATAATGAAAACATTTAAAAGGAAATAAACCGGTTTTTTTCTTATTTATCATAACATTTTTTCTCGTGTTTAACGAATGAGTTTTTTATAAATAATAAAAAACTTCTATTAAATATTAAAAGAAAAAAAATAAACGTGTCTGATACTTGTTTTTTTAAATTATTAAACGGGAACAAGGTGTAACATATTTAAAATTGTACGGACCTTCTCTCTGACCCCCGCGGCTCGTATCTCCCTCAGGACCCACGGCAACATGGAGTTGGACAGCCGTCGGTCCATCGCAGTGTACCCGAGATACGTCACGGACGTTAGTTTGGTCTTCATTTTCACCTGAAACAATTACATACGAGTATTACGTCATTACCTGCGAACTAAACAAAGGATTGACGACATCTCACGGTACTATTAATAACATGTTTTAATTTATTTGTTACTAAAACAATATTCGGACACTCAACATTAATAAAGATCGAAATGTTGTCTGGTTCCGAAGTTTCCAGCAAACTCCATCTACAAGTACGTATTTGACTGCATGTGGTCTGGACAGAAAGGACATGCCACAGGACAGGACATATATAGTAGAGGAAAACCCGGCTTCGCTCGGGTGAAACGTGACTCATAATACACAATCTTTTATAAAATGTAAAATATTTAAATGTTTATTTGATATCTGAATTTGTTTGTTCTGGTAGATCAATCTATAAAGGCTCATTTACACATTGTATCGTCATGACATTCACTAACAGGGATGCGGTCATGAAAACATGGCGGTAGGTAGCTACTGTGTGTGTGTACGGTAGGACCGGATGGAACTGTCACTTCACTGATACAAAATACTCGACAATCCGAATTTTGCGTTTATATGTTGTCGATGTGCCGTACCCATTGACGAAGTTAATAATATAGTACACGATTTTTTAATCTCTATCTCACAATTATTGAATTATCAAAACAGAGCCATCAACATATTCTCTCAAAGCCTGGCTCTACGAGTTAAACATTAATTTATTATTAAATATATGGGTTGAAAAAAACGTAGTAAAGGTCGCGAATAACCCGCCATCACTGGGTGGCCACCACTCCAGCAATCATTTACGGTATGTACTTGAAAGGTATCATTATAATTGCACGGGTACCCCACGACTCACGTGACATTGTCTGGTGATGGGACAACTAGCATTGTTTAGTACCACTGGTCCCATGTCACAAATCACACTCAGATTTAGCTCTAAAAATTACAGTAATATAAAAAAAAAATGTTTTATATTTTGTCTCAAATATTATATACGGAACGATACGACGGACGTCTTGACGACGATGAGACTGAAAATATGAATCGCATGGGACTATGGGACAAAATAATATCAGCTGTCTCTTCGTGCAACTACGTCATAGAACTAATGAAA
The DNA here is from genome assembly GCA_918358695.1 of Melinaea menophilus ssp. n. AW-2005. Classification (NCBI taxonomy): domain Eukaryota; kingdom Metazoa; phylum Arthropoda; class Insecta; order Lepidoptera; family Nymphalidae; genus Melinaea; species Melinaea menophilus. Next base: position 19,783,686 of record OU911038.1, read on the forward strand.
TATATCCGACTTTGCACATAGATTTCTGATTAGAATAAATTACTTTCTCTTAGCGGACAATGGATACGTTGTCCGCACTCTACAATTTTTAAAATATTTTTATACATATACATGACATAATTATCATGTAATGTACATATTTCCACAGATTTTCAAAGATAAGTTGTACAAGTCCCTCATAAAAGAGAAGATATGGGAAAAAAAACATCATGTATTTATGAAGAACAGAACTATATCATACTCGTAACATCCGAGTTCCTTCAAAGTTGGGATCATTTACTTCGAGCTATTGCGGCTTGGATGTCATAAAAACACCGAGTGATTTTTTTAAGTTCGATGCAAAAAGAAGCAGCAGCTACTTGATCCTCATTTGATAAATCCTGAGAATGTGAACCGTTCGGTAACTCTGATTGTCAATTCCTGGTAAATTGTTTGCAAAGCAAAATTGCATTTAGGCATAAAAAATAAGTCATATTTTTCTTTCTGAGAAATGTGGTCTCTCTCGATGAAATCTTCTCGAGGGTAGTTTTTTCCAAAAAGATCAAGTCTCGTCAATATTAAAAACTTGTTTCGGAGAAAGTGATTCCTCTAATATTGTATTGTGCACCGGGTATTGTGCAGAGCATATCTTGCAGTTCTTGAAACGCATAAACCACCCACAACTTACACCAAAAGATAAAGTTCCCTGACCATTAATTTTTTCCCTCATTTAATTAATTGATCACACTCAGTGCTTATTTCAACCGCAAACAAGACAATGATTAAGACAAGTATTTATAGTTTCATCCGAAATAAAAAGTATTTTTTTCCATTTCATTGTTGTTTCCAATTGTTGTTAATTGCTGGTATTTCTTTCTTCTGCACTGCTTCGTACCGTAGATCTTGGTGGGTGTAGTTGATCTGCCAGTGATGATGCATTACGACTCGATGAAACTTTTGATTTTACTTCTAATTTTGCTTTTTCTGGTAGCATCTTAAATGTGTGTTTTCTTTGGAAATTATTCTCTAATAAGTAGCTTCAACAAAAAAATTGACGTTAATTTAAATAAACAAATAAATAATACAATAATTTAAAACAATCTGACACGCGTTTTGGTATTATATTTCGTACGTACATTCCTGCTTCCGTAACATTACATTTGAAACCAAAACGAAGGCGCTGCGTTCCTACTCCGCCCCCCTCCCTCCTCCCCCCTCCAAGCCGTCGCCGTCCGTGTCGTTAAGTCATTATATATATTGATGCTTACTTACTGACAGTACGTTAAGGTTGTATTCATTACTAATCCAAATAAACAAGTTTTTATATGACTCTCGTTAAGTTATTTTATTTTAACGATTTTTCACTTTTCTCGGATGGATGTATGGACGGATGTCTGTGGACAGGAAAAATCCTTAAAATTTGTAGGGAATTTATATTAATATAATCGAAAACATCTATTGGGTCTTGCTGTGTTTAATAAAAATATTTTTTTTCTATTTTTTGGAAAAATTTCTTTTTTTTTTTTTTTTTTTATTAGTTTGTGTAAAAATTAGTGTAAATTTTTTTACAATTTATTTTTGTGTGTAGTCGATGTTACCTTTAATGATTACTTTGAAACATTTATTTTCATAATCATTTACTTAGAAATCAATTGTTTTATTATTAACATTTATAATTTCGTTCGGGTAATACCCTGGGTATTTGCATCTTCACTGGTTATCATTATTATTGCATAATTTGTTCGATCTACACCGTTTGTTGGCACCATTTGGGTACAAACAGTAAAAAAAATGATTGTAATTTATTTTCCGATGTACAAATCTAAAATATTTTGATATTGGCTTATCACGATTTAATGTGTATCCAAGTTACTAATATATTAACATGCTACATGCCACACAACATGCCACATGCCTCGTGGGATCCCTGATTAGACTTTGGTGCAAATTATCAAACATCCACACTTGTTTTCAATTTTAAACAAGTGATACGTAGCTTGTAATTACTTGTTTTGTATTCTGTGGTTGTGCAAATAAGAAACATTTAATCACTTTTATATTATTCAATTTAATCACAAACGCAAACTTATCGTCAATACGTCATTGTATACGTGGATTTATTTATAAGTCTATTAATATTAATGCTATAAAAGTCTTCACACGAAGTTTATGCAACTTAATACGTTGCTAGGCAACCGCGGGGAGAGAGGCCTTGGAAAGAAAATCAAAAGGAGGAAAGGTGGTAAATAACATTGCGTAGAACCTACTGCTTACAGGATCGTTTAACGTGACTTGGCAAGACGAACCGATAGATATAAAGTATTTCTATTTAACAAATTAAATATACATAGCACATAAACAAAAAAGCTGTTATAGGTAGTTATTAGTGACGTCAGCCGTCAGCCGTAACCGTGAGATACTAAGTGTTTATATATTTTGACTTATTCATAAACGATCAGAGGCCTCAAAAATTATACTAACCCTCTCTTCTATTTCTTATTATGATTAATTTTAAAACCTACTCAGTCTAAGGAGTTAAAAATCTAATAAATATTTCATTTTCATTATTAACATTAATCGTTTATTTTTAATTGTAAATAATATATTGTTCTCAATGACTCACCTATCTCAATAGATCTCGTAATAAAATAAAATCACAACGAAACCATGTTTAACTCAAAATCGATAACTCTTACTAAAACTGCACACTGATTGGAACGCAAACATTACACTGCACGGTGCGTTGCTTCACACTACCTACTACTGTGACACTACCACATGATGCTTCATTTGTAACAAGTATTTGGGCAATACATTATTTACACGGCCACTGAAGGAGTAATAATCTAGTGACTAGATTCGTCACGAACCTAGCTCCTTCTGTTTAAAGAAAAAATATAAACGCCGGACTACATATATTATTTTATATTACAGCGCCATCTGACACTCTATGTACAAAACTCGTTATGAGATTAAATTATTAACAGTATGACGCAGTAATACGACTTTCTAAGAGATGGCACTTAATTAGTAATAAACAATGTAATTACGTTTAAAATACGTTTACATGTATGTACTTATTTATATTTATTTAATGGTAAAACTAAAAAATATACACTGTCACACGCAAATATTGTATATTAGACATAACTACGGCCTTTCCGGGAGTTGATGATAGATGGCGTTGAAATAAAGGCTTCGCTATTTTAAAATAATTTGTAAATGTACTTCGTATCTCTATTATTCATTTAAAATGTTAGTTATAAATAAAGTTAAATATTTTATTATTTATTTATTTATATCTTGTCTGTCAAATGGCAGTGGCAGGAGGGCTTATTTTGATACCACACTTATCGGAAGGAGCCCTTCTCTAAAGACACTCCAACATGAATTAAGGGTACAAGGGTTCCAATTGCGATCTGGACTGAAAAGAAACACACAACAAACTAAGCCGGGTGTTTATAGTGATCAATGTTTCATATACATATTTATATTCCAAAAAAATTATATTAAAGTACAATATATTTAATTAGGTAATTAAATGTCTAAAATACAGATTAAGCCTAAACTAAATCCACTTATTTTTTTATTCAGTAAGGCTTCCACGCGCCATACCCTGCGTCAGTGTGAACCGGGAGGTACACCCCCAAATACTTTAATCACCATACCTGTTTTTAATAATACATCATGGGGGTATTCGAAGATAATTCTTCTGCGTGTTGAAGCAGTGGCTCGCCTTTCATACAGTTAATGTGTTATTGTGTTTAACAGGACATGTTTGTGTAGCGGGTACGTGCGTGACTGATGGTTCAATTACTTATTGTATTAACTTTAACTGTAGTTTAATAATAATATCAATTAGTTTTAAGTTAATTTGATTTGAAAGAACAATAGAAGTTTCTTATTGTATAGGTAGCGGTGTTCGTCCGCTGTAGAATAACCGCTATGAGTATCATCAGCTTAATCATTTCAAGGACTTAACATTTATTTTGCACGATTTGAATATTATTATTATTATTATTTGTATATATTCACTCAGGAGTGAACAGGATTTGACCAAGGGGAATAAGGAACGAGGCAAGATTTGCCCAAAATTTTTATGTGATTTTAAGTATTTTGCGGCCAATTCGTTCCGCAGAGTAAAATAAAAATTAAAAGTGTAATCGGTCAAATCTTGTACTTATAAGGCGACTCGTTCGTTAGTTCTTTCATTGTGTACCCGAGATTATATTATTGTATACGTACTTACAGCACATTACAGTTCTTATTTATTGACGAAATTTGACAAAAAGTTTAATTCCCAATCCCTGTGATTGTATGAAAATAATAAAGACACCACAACGACTGAGACTGTTAATAGAATCACACTTTCTATCAATCAATTTGCTCCTAAATTATATTGATTTCTATTAATCACTGATACGTACTCGTACATGTGTGTGTGTGTGTGTGTGTGTGTGTGTGATACATGAAGGATGTTTATAATCATTGTAAATTACTTTTATAGTATTTGTTTAATAGTGATCACTTGTAGGTACAATGGATAAAAGTGAGGACTTCAACAAGTCCACGGTGTCCATCGTCGCGTCCGGCGACGTCCGAGACGGACCGACTGGACAGATCGGACGGAGCGACCGGACGAGGCGGACCTTCCTCAAGAACAACGCCTTTCTCACCATCAGCGGCACCAGCTGCGACGCCGACATATCCACCATAGACTGTGAACGGTGAGATCTTGAAAACACATCGATCGATAATCGATCCACAATCCGAGATTGAATACGTTTCACGAGTCATTTCTTTGATGGTCCTTTTGAAAGATGGTATTTTCTTTTTGGATCAGGATCGATTATCAATTTCGGCTTTCGACCTTTATCTCTATCTATATCTCTAATCTTAGGTACTTAGGTACTTCACATTTGTTTGATCGTTACGATGGCTTTAAGTATTTTAAAATCGCATTATATTTATTATAAACGTTCAAAATATTATTCCGATTCATTCGATCTGTTTCAAATAACACTTATTATATTTTCCAGAGTATTTAGTATAATTAAACAACTATTTATTAGTCTTTTAAATTTATTTATCGGTTTGTAAATGCTCTTCTGTAGTACACCAGTGTGATATATCTGATTATAAAAGAAGTCATTCACACTTGGACGAGACAACCAGTAAAGTATCACCTGAATCTTTTTTATTATTATATAATTATGAGTACGAAATAATAATTAAATTTATTACATTGATATTTTTTTCAATTTATTACCTTGTTTTATCGCAGATCGATTAATTGACAGTAATGGAGTTACAGGCAGTTTATGATAATTACAAAAAAATAAGATTCTCACTTCACGCAGCCCCATGTCACCTACCTGCCTACGAGTATACAAGTGATATACGTAATTATTACACAAACGAACAAACATTTCACTTATATATTGTGTACAAGTCTTAAACATTATTGAAATATTTATTGTTATTTCTTCGATCAACAAAACTAGTGATATTTGTCTGATTGATTATAGTGAGTCAGCACATTCAAGACTCGCTCTCGCCACAACCCCAGCTTTACAATTAACTATAATATTTTACTCTTATTGTAGATAATCTATAAATATATAAATATAAGCGATTTACCACTCACTGACTCATCACGAAATCTCCGATGCTATCTGTCCGATTAACTTAAAATTTTACATAGTTACTTCTTTTGACGCAGACGTAGACTAAGAACCTAAAATTACCAAAATACCAAATTTCAAGTTAATTGGCCTTATCGCTATAGAGGATTCACGATGGGTGTGTATATAGATGGAAGTAAGAGTTACCATGACAACGGTTACCATGGCAACCAGAGCTTAGATCGAATTTGATGTACTTGAAAAATAAATAAATATTACTTTTATATATATATAAGATATCATATATATTATATTAAAAAACACAGATTTAATGGTTTAAACTGGTTCAGAGTGGTTCGACGGAAAAAGTAGCTTTACCATTTCATTGGTTAAAATTTGTTTGAAGAATGCATGTTACTAGAAGTAAGTTGCTTCTCATCACCACGTCCCACTGTAGGAGTAGGTCTACAACAACGACAACCGCGACCCGCGATACAAACAGTATATAGAATACTTTAGAGAATACATTGTATATTTTTAATTATATACATTATAAACGAAATTCCTCAACGCGGCTTACGGATAGAGAGATTTATTAGACAACGTCACGTAACGAAATTCAGTGTGTGTGTGTGTGTGCGTGTATCTCTCTCTCTCTCTCTCTCTATCTTTATCTTTCTCTCTTACCTTTTTTTATCGTATAGCCCAGGCAGGCAGATCAGACAAGAGAAAATATAATTTTTTAATTAGTATGAGAATATTTATGACTTCTAAGTATACCTAAATGGTTTAAGACAAACATAACTATGAGATATGAAAGGCATTGAGACAAAATAAAAACTGAATTTTTAACATTATTAATTACGAGTACATGTATGTTCCTATGTATGTATGTATGTGGGACTGTGTCAGAAGTAGCTGTAAAATAAGAGATTTTCAGTATTGAGAATACTATATGTTGACTGATAATAAGACAACATATGAAGTTTGATTTAAATCATCATCACTTTTGTGGTGTCGTGTTGTAAGCACTAATGAGATTATGAGTTTTATTGTGAAAATGAGATTACTTTAACAAAAAATACCCCCAATACGGACCGACGGACCGACGGACCGGGCGATACCTATGAGTTAGTTCAGATTAAGCAGCTATTATTGAAGTTCGATCAAACAAACATATGTAACATAAATTCAACTCTGTCCGACCAGACCAGACCAGACCAAAATATAATAAGCAAACAGACAAATTGTTATTTTATCGTAAACATTATATTTTGAAATACATTGGATGTATTTCAAAATATTGTTATTGTCATAGTACATTGTTGGTACTCGTCCTAGTGAGCACACACTGGCACAGAGATACACGCACACACGCACACACGCATGTCACAGGTATCGTACTCGTATCTGCAGAACGTGACCGCATCTTAAGTTATTACTTCAAAGACATAACGTAATCGCTATTATTATTTAATCTCGGCCATTGTTGTTGTTGTTGGTCTCATTTCATCCATTGTTGGTGATCATAAAATATATTTCCACACATAAGTCATATCATCACAGTACAGAGTAGGGTACCGCAGCGAAATGAGAAAAAACCTTTTAGAAAAAAATAATTAAAATTATACATCATCATCATATCATCGGTCATTTTAATTTTTAAAAACAAGTGATATAAAAATTTAATGATCATAAAAAATTAACTAGAATAATATCTTTGGGGGCGGTGAGTGTCCTGGGGCCTTTCATATTTAGGGGCAAAAGCATAACTGTTGATTTTACTCTCGAGGAGTTATTAATAATCTGTGATACGTCAGGACCTGTTTGTTACCAGAATACTTATCACTATAAGTTTATATATATTATCAATAAAACAAGTCCATTCCTCATTAGAGTGACTTTCTTCTTTCTTCTTTCACGGCCTTTTTTTTCTATACTTGCTTCAAAAACAAAAATTGCATGTGGGAAATCGGAATCGTCGTTTACAAAAAATAAGATTTAAAAAATTCGTAAAATGTACAACAACATCAACTAAACGTATTAATAAGTTCAGTAAGTCCCCCGTTTAATAAATTCAAGAAAATCTAGTTTTGCTATAAATTCCGAATACTTATTTCCAAAAATCTCATTCCCGTCACAATCACTCGTGTTATTGTAGAAGTAGCACTAATGATAACATGTTTCACTCTTGGAAAAAATATATAACAAACAAAAAACGTGGTCGAGAGAACCTACCGTATACGATGACCCTGAACCGGTCGACCGCCAGCTGCAGACCCATGAAAATGTCACCAGGGCGGAGCGGTCACTGAGAGGAAATTAAACAATACACATCGGAATATTCCGGCCGAACTAAAGATTGAATCACTGGCACTTTCCACGATCGTGTATGTAGTTACATCTGAAAGTTACGACGGTTGCTGTGATGAATATCACCGAGGAACAAAGATCCGGTCGTGTTGATTGATGCAAATTTGTGATAAAATAGTTTAAAGAAGAAACGTATCCTTCCTTAATAAAGAAATGACGGCAGTTGTTTTGTACGCAGAGGCCCAGTAACAGTAATTCCACTAGAAGACGGTCACTAGTGAGTGATATTGCGACATCGGTCTGCCTCAATGTTCTCCCCGGACACGCGTCCCCCCCGGACACGCGCCCGCTCACACCACTCATAGAACCATAGAACCATCGACTGATTGACATTGTCGAGGGTACAGATCTTATCCCATTCTCCATACAGCCCAGATTTAGCTTCATGCGATTTCTTTTTATTTCCCACATTTAGAAAATACTTCGTGGATAAAAATTTAACACCACAGACGACGCCGTCGAAAAATTACAAATTGAGACGGTTATTTTACGATCTATCTTTTAGTTAATCGAACAGATAGTATCGGAGATTTCGTGATGTCAGTCAATTGATATATACATACTATCACTATAAGTAATACTACTTATATATATATATATATATATATATATATATATATATATATATATAATTATTTTTAATAATCCAAAATCTACTTATATATATATATAAGTAGATTTTGGATTATTATGTTTTTTTTTATAACAAATACGCCTTCATACTAAAAATTACACTTATTACAAATTTGAAATGTGTGTAATCGCTACGTTTTTAGCCCAGATTTAAAAACGACCCTTCATAATTTTCCTCAATCTTATGTTTAAGTTGTGTAAGTATGCAGTAGATGGCGCTGTGCTTCAATTTCAAATATTTTTTTGGTGCTGGAATGTGCCTTACATAAATGCAACATCATTATTAATCTTTTGGATGTCTGAATGTCTTTGTTAACATCAGTATACTAACACACAGGGAGAACATGTGGTTTAATATAGTACAGGGTAGCTGAAGACACGGATAAAAACTAGTATATTCTATAACTTTTCTCATGAAAATAATATTTGTTATTTGATACGAAGTAAACAGAGTCAGGTTACAAATACTAGTGACGACTCCGAGCTTCACTTTTATAATACTAAGAAGGATTCATATCCCACACCAATTATATAGATATACATTTATTTGATACAACGCCTATTAGATAACAAGTCTCTCGAAGGCAACAAACAATTGTTTTTAATTTATACGAAAATTCGTACTGGTAGTATCAAAAGAATAATAATATAATGGTTTTTGTATTTCTTATGTAATAAAGCGATAAATTAACTTCGACAGCTGGTAGTTATTACACTAACAATAACAATACTTGTAAAATACAAATATCGGTGTGTGTATTTTATTTCAACTATCCAAATCTACGACTGCACTAAAAAGTGGGACAAATAGACAAAAACTAGTTAAAAGATAACTACGGCGATAAGAACTGTTTACAAACGCACGGACGGCTTCGGTGATCAGTGGCCAGCGCTCGGCGCTCAGTCCGCACCGCGCATGCGCGCCGCCTCGACGCCTCGCGCCCATTTTGTTTCAAATAGTGACGGTTTTTTTTTTGTTTATATTTTGAGTGCCGCTTACGAAGTAATATTACTGTAAATTATATTTATTTTATAATTTAACTATTGTGTGTGTCTGAAAATAATGCTACGAAAAATAATTTATGTCGGAATTTTATACATAATTTTATTTAAAAAGTTATTTTTCCAAACCTTAAACAAAAAAATATCAATTTCTTATCTTTGATATTCATTCAATAATAATAAGAATATTTCAATCTTATTAATGGAAGCATATTATTATTAATAATGCAAATGGTTTCATAAACTATATGATAGTTTGATACAGCTTATGTCCTCGCAATGCGTAACTTTATAACTTTAGCTATCCGCCAGGGAAAGTCCTTTTAATATCGGCTCAGACGTTTCATACATTAACCGGAACGAACAGACAGACCGAAAAATTAATATATATATATATATATATATATATATATATATATGTATATATATATATATTTATGTAATTACCGTATATATTTAGGACTACGTTTATTCAAAAGCTGTTAATTTAGAATTACAGACATGGATTGTAACGGACACTTCAATTTTATTTATATGTATAGATAACTTAAGGGCAGAAAATTACAAACATCGTTAAGTACCTTTGTAATATGTACTTAATTATAAACTTAAAGACTTTGTTCCATTACGTTTATTATTTTGGTTTCGTGAAACGTTCAGTTATTTTATTTTTTTAAGCCTAGGGTCAGTACGCCTTTGTGAATATCACGATGGCTGACAGTGTGTCAGTGCCAGCACCGACGACGTTATGTACTTCGATTGATTTTATCAAGTTAAAAAGTAAAAGAAGTAAGTTACACCAAACCTTCCCTGTACCTCCAGTGGCAGAGTGCAGGAGTGCAGTGGGCGGCGTGACCGCGCCTTGTCCCTTAAGCTGTTATTCAACTGTTTCTTTTCAAAGAGATTTTCGTCATAACAAAGTCGTTAAATATAATTTCAGATAATTGAGTAAAATTACTAATTTGAGAACTATTAAAACTATTTAAGGCTGTTTAAGCGGATGGCTTTAGTTATTTATTTTTATATTTACCATGGGTCTTGAGTAAATCAGATAATAGCTAGCAGATGTAACTTTTCATTTGTTGTATTATATTACGTGATATCATTATAATTATAATAAATAGATCCACCACTTACGCCAGGGTCACTCAGATATTTAGTGAGGCGGTCAGGAGATAGACAATTCCTTGTCGGTTCGTCTCGAGGAATACTTAGCACTAGGTGTGAGGTTCGATGACTGCAAAGTATAACTTCTTGAAATAAACTTCTTTAATTTTCATTTCGAGGATCCCTAGACCATGAATATAAGAAAACTAAAGTTATTACTGTATTTTCTATTGTTAAGAGTATGACCTCAATTTCTCTAGTTATTTAGTCTCTTTTCTCTTCGCACCGCGACGCATTATTCGACGCGACCACCATTATCAACCATAGACTTGGCACTCGTAGACTCGTCCCAAATATATACTAAACTAGTAAGTAGAAAATACCTAGTTTCATACCGTGTTCGTAATAAGTTATTCTTCAGCTTCAATTAATGTGTAAATAGATTTTATTAGTGTATACTGTCCTATTATATTATATATATATATATATATATATATATATATATATATATATATATATATATATATATATATATATTTATATATATATTATGCAGCGACTCCGCTGTAGAAAATAAACTATTTAAATATTAATAATGTACGAGTGTGTGTTATATAATATTTAATTCTTGTATTTTCAATTAACTTTTTTATTGTCACACGTCATTTTATTATAGTAATAAATAGAGAATTATTCTCAATCTCGCCTACCTATGTACTCGTACCTACCTGCTGCATGTGCGTTGTTATGTTTGGGATAATTGTGAATATATTGATATTTATAATTCAATATATTCAACGTAAGTGTGTATTTAATAATATTGTTTTGTATTGTACTGTATTGTATTGTTAAACAGTTTTTTTAATTAACCGACAGTACTATAAATTTTTGACAAAACTAACGCAATGGCGTTAAGAAACTATACAAACAAAAAATAGTATCTAAAAACTAGGGGCGCCAACAAACCCTCAATTTCGACTCGCTGCGCTCGCGAAATCTCGAGTGCCGTTTGCATATTGAGCGAAGCGAGCCCAGTGTATTGACTCATCGTTCTTTTCATTGACTTTAACGGGATATCAGTTTTTTGACATAAAACTAAAAAAAAAATTTTTTTGAGGACATTTTTCAAATTTTTTTTTAAAACCCGTCACCTAATGTGTGTCTTTTTGATTGTAAAGTTTCATAATTTTCCGTCAAGTAGTTTTCGAGCCAATTTATGACAAAGAATGTAAAAAGTCTCCAGTAAAACGCTCCGCTCACTTCGTTCGCTTCGCTCAATAAAAATATATTTTTTAACAATTTTAATATCAGCAGAGCTACCTTGCAAATTCATTGCTATCTTTCAACGAATGATGACGGGTCGAATGGAGGACTAAGAGAAGGAAGGGAAGGAGTGTATGTGGATAGGAATCAGAACCCCCTCCCCTTCCGTCAAAACCAGATCATGTCGATGACTTTGACGCGCTTCACTTTTCCAAACCAATCAGAAATGTGAAAACTGGATTAGACCAAATCAGTGTTGTTTTTAATAAATATCTTTTGGAAAACCGTGTTGATAACAACTGAAATAATTACAAAGAGCAGCTAAGTTGAATGTTTGTTTAATTTTTAAATATTTTTGTTCAGTCACACAAACAACGGTCACAACTCAAGCAGGACAATCATTAAGTGTAATTTCCTCAATAAAATCTATTTTCGTACTATCAATAATTTTTATCTCAAGGACAGTCAAGGTACGGAGACCGGGCCCTTTCAATGTGTATATATTGCGTGTATTACTGTGTGTTGATAATTTTTACTACACTACCTGTGGGTACAATCCTGTGGGTTTTATTGAACATTTTTTTATTCTGGACCATTTCATAAATTACAGAATAAGCTTTTTTCAGATTTAAATCTATTTAAGGCCACTCAGAAAACTGATTACAATTTCAAATATAGGGCCAAAAAAATAGGATCAGGATCGAATATTAATATCATCTGCTATTTGTCCAACTGACCTATTTTGTTACATTAAACAATGAAACTAAACAAAACTTAAAATTGTAATAGTGCGTGAAATGAAATGACTACTAAACACACACACACACACACACTCGAATATAATAATTAAACTGTATTTATATATGTAGATTGTCGTGTCTATATGCACTCAGTAATTATCAAATAAATAGATAGCATATGTAGCGTGAGAATCGTTATTGATATGGTCCTTTAGAAGGGAATAGAATGATTGTATAAAGCTTCTCGTAAGGAGGAAAATCTTTGAAGATAGGTCGACTTGAAGAGGTGGACGGCCATAAATATTTCGCTCTCACAGAACTACCAGCAGCCATGGCTCCTCCCGGTCTACCCTGGTCTACCCCGGTCTACCCCGGTCTACCCCGGTCTACCCCGGTCTACCCCGGTCTACCCCGGTCTACCTCGGTCTACCGATCGATACAAATATCAATCAAATCCGACGTCAGGCCAATTATTATCATATTTACTTTATTTATTTATTTATCTTCACGCCAAATAATATAATATATATAAACTCAATTACATTAATTTCGGTGTTTGCTAATATTTATTTATATTATATTTTACGTTTCCTGATTCCCGTTATAATAGTATTATATTACTTCATGTACCTACGTATAAATTAAACACTGGTAGTGTTTGATTAGGTTTATTGTCACAAGTAGGGACATCCGCGGCTGGAATCGTTGCAGTTTTATTTTTAATATGAAACAACGAGTTTACCTCACTACCACCTATCATACTACGATACTATGATACTACACAGGTGACTACGGTCTGTTATTGTCCCATGTATGAAGGACTCTGTATAATATTTGTCCATGACTTGTCGTCTAAGGGATCGTCCGTTAATCATGTGAGGCTAGAAGGTCACCAAGGCGGCGGGGGTGTAGAAAATACGTAATGGATCAGGTTTATTTATATTTCTAATCTGATACGATCTGCATTTTTTGTAATGAAGCATTTTATAAATAACGGGGTACTTTGTATAAACGCATGATATGGGTCCCTCTCTGAATTAAAACCTCAATAAGGAGTGGTCAACTTGTTGTTGAGGAGGAGGGAGGGAGCGATTAAAAAACATTTGATAAAAAAAAACATCACTTGTCTAATGGACCACTCCTAATAAGTATTAAACAGAACTGAAGTCTGTTTATGTGTCCGTGCATCACGGAAATATTACTGGACAAATTTTTAAGAGTTTTAGTAGAAAACATTTGGATATACCAAATAAACTATATTAATATCATTATATTATATTATTCTTCCTCTCAAAGTATAGGATACTTTTTACATTAGAACGTTTTGTCAATTTCACGGTAAAATACATTACTATTTGAGGAACTTTAATTAAATTAGGTTTAGCATTTGTTATCTAAACCAAAAATAAACACACAGAAGGGCAGGAGGTGTAATAACAACTGAAATGTGTGGCCTTGCATCATTTTAACAATAAATAGTTTATAATTTGAGTCTAAAGAGCGACTTCTTATTTTTGGTTAAAGTTATAATAATATAATAATTGACTGAATGCATATCTTTGTTCACTTCACCTAACAGCTTTAATATCCGACCCGTCCATGCGTCGGAGCACTCCGTCACCCGTCACCCGTCACCCGTGGGTACTCCACTGATACCTGGTGACGGATATCACAATCTCTTATCCGGTCGAAAGTATTCTCAAGTGATACTTACGTCTGTTAGATTAAAAAAAACGAATTATAAATATTTTTCATATTTTTCTTGTTTAAGAAAGATTGTTTTGTATTAAATTGTTTTGAAACCCGTTCACTCGCCTACTGTTCGCTGACCAATGCTCTGTTAACCTCCAGCAATAACCTTTTTAGGCCTCCGCAGTCGACTGGGGCTCCTTATAGGGTCGTTTATGAAGTATTAAGCTTAAAATTGAAAATTTCGGTTAGGTTCAAGTGTGACCTCCCCCTCCCACCTAATGGTTGATTTTAAAGGTATGAAAAATTCACGATAGTAGTAACTGTCACTACTTAGTTACTTAGGCACAAGGTTACGAGTGATAGTCGGTTAACCTAAAATATATATTTTTGAGAAGTTATATTGTAAACGCTAGCAAAATCTTAGAAGGTAGATCTAAATAATGTAGAATTATATACCTTAAGAAGACCGACACAGACTGCGAGTATATATTTAGTATATATATATATATATATATATATATATATATATATATATATATATATATAGTATCAAGTATATAAATCAATCTCACAAGCTCGGCCTTTATGTTGTATACACTAGCTTACATATTTCCTTGACTATAAGAATGTTTATTATCAAAGATAATGATTTATTTCATGTCACAAGACACGTGGAAACCACAGAATTGCCTTAACTCTCAATGGTGGAGTAAAATAATTTAAATATATTTAGTAAATTCAGTTAAAAACATCAAAGTGACGCTTATTAAATACTCTAAAGTGTATATTGCAATAAGTAATTTGCAATGTACAGATGTTTTCCCAGACTCACTACGACACAGTGAAATATGAAAAGTATTATATATATATATATATATATATATTGATATATATATATATATATATATATATATATATATATATATATATATATATATATATATATATATATATATATATATATGTGACTATATCTCATCAGTTTAAATTATCCTTTTTAACCAAATAACAGAAAATTAATGTATTTTTAAATGTCGTTTCGCTAAACAGTGAAACTGCTTTTTATTATCTTTCGGTCGAGCAAATTACACGATTATCTCCATAACTTTAAAAGTTATTTTCGCTTGCATTATTATAAGACATGACGTTACCGGTTATAACTGGTTCAGGCTGGTGCAATCCGGTTTAGAGGTCGTTGAACCCTCAATGTTCTTTTGTTTTGACGAAAGTTGTAACTTTGAGTCCATCATATTATGGTATGTATATATATATATATATATATATATATATATATATATATTACAAATTTCTTCCACTGTACACACACACACACACACAAATAATATAAAATAAATTAATAAATTTCAGTCAATTAAAATGAAATTATAAAATACTAAGAAAACTAACTACCCTACATTACAATATCAAGTTTATCCTTAAGGTAAAGTGACAAACTGGAAACTACCTTCGTTTTTAATGCATAAGTGGTTATTTATTATTTGCCAAAAAATGGGCCAGTCCTCTTGTGGAATGAATATAAAAACTCGATGTTAAATATTATTATTTCAGTATAGACCCCATGCGCCAAGCGTTGCCACTGCACCAGTGAATATATTATTGACTTTGTTAAAGTTATAGTAAGTAAGTAAGTTTGTCAGTAAGTAAGTGACGCACTTGAATGTAATACATACATATATATAATTTTTAAAACAATCAGACCGCCCTCAGCTACGAGCAGAGCATATCAGCCTGTATCTACTCGTGCTGCTATATTATGTATTATAATTTAACAGACACGTAGACGAAGACGCAATCCAAATTTGTCTTACACGGGTTTATAGGGCTCAGTACGTCGCACAAGACTACCTCCATCGGATTGTATATTCCGTACAAATCATTGATAGCTCGCTCCCTTTTGTGAAACATGTTACGAATTAATTTTAATATAGGAAAGTGAAAGTTGGTACCAAATAATGTACAATGGCCTCACACCGACAATTAACATGCTGTTGTGTTTTTATAACGATGTCAGAGATTCACCAGATACTAAAATATGTAATATTACATAAGGGCGCGTGCCGTGCCGTGCCGCACTGACGACGGCAGATGTACTTACTTTAAATAATGTAATAGTAATGAGAACAAATCTGTACATTAAATGTATGTTTTGAGGAATGTGTCTGCTGCATGTTACACATGATACATACACAACCGATGACCAGCTCATGGTTTTTATAATTGTCGTCCAATTATTTGTTTGTCAAACGGTTGGCGGATGTTGGTAAAATAACTTTGGAAAACTTTCTAATTGTGACGGGAGCGCACAAAAGCACACTCGAGCCCTTCTGACAATAGAGTTAGAAACCAAAGAGATTTTGGAAAACAAAACTGTTACAATAGATGACTCATTGCTTGAAGCGAGGGAGATAGAGAGAGGAGATGACGTCACTGACAACAGCTAGCAATGGCGCGGAGCTTTGGAAACATTTCGTTTATTCAAGCTTTTATCGTGGTTATTAGATTAGATTAATATCAAATCGCAGCACGCATACATACATACATACGTACCTGATGTTTTTAATATGCATATCATTAATATAATAAGTATTATAATGGTAAAGCGTGTGAAATGTTTTCATCATGGTAAGTCATATATAGTTTTACTTCTTCTTCTTCTTCGATATTTGTTGTAACAGTTGTTGTAGAGTTACTTAAACGAGAGCACGAGAGAGATGTCACTGTGAGAAATTAGAAGGGACAAATAGAAAGGAGAGGGACGAGAGCGTGTTTAGGACTTAGGATCAAACCAGCGTCCGACACCTCGGTGTGTATGAACTATACTTACTGACTTATCAAAATTCAGATTAATTGCGTTTTTCCTCAACTTAAGGCCATAGAGAAAAACCGGCAAGACACCCCGTGGACACATTTTTACTAATTTTCATTCTATTATAGTATCGACTATTGAGTCATTGAGAATAGGGTGCACGGAAGCATAGAAGGGGGATGGGGGGGGGCACACCTATCGTGTTTCGGATTCAGGGCTCTTATCTACATTTTATCTGTTTTGTATTATCACAAACGGGCGATGGAAGTTCGCATATCAGTAAAAGCCAGGTTCGATATTATGATGATACCCGAGTTGAATCGTGCTAGTTGCGACTGATGCACTTTGATAATTCCTTTGACAAACATAGTGTTAATAGACGACTAGTGTGGGAGGGAACTTTACATAGAAATTAAGTTAATATAAATAAAACAAATTGATGTTATCTTTTAATTAAGGTACTCCCACTACCACTACCACTAAAATGAACCAATATAAGTTAAGGCATCAAAGATTTTCAAAGATACATAGGTAATATTAAATAAAATTTCTCCTAAAACAAGACACTGACATACAAACTGGCGATCCTTTGTATTTGAAAAAGATAACATTTAGATTACATTCAAATTTACATTCAAATACTTATTAGTTCAGTACTTTTTTAGATAATGTCATTAGCGTTACAAATACAGACAAACCAATAAAAGACCATTACAATAACGCAGTGACGAGTGCTCGGGCACGGACACGCTGCACGCTGCACGCTGCACGCTGCAGTCACTTATACAGCAATAAGCATAAGCTAATCTACATAATGTGAAAGAAAAGACAATCCCTGTATCAGTACTTGTGATTACACACACACACACACACACACACACACACACACACACACACACACACACACACACACACACACACACACACACACACACACACACACACACACACACACACACACACACACACACACACACACACACACACACACACACACACACAAGAAAAGACAATCCCTGTATCAGTACTTGTGATTACACACACACACACACACAAATAATGAATACGATGTATATCGAAAATCGGTACAATAGTCTGTGGATCGCACAAGGGGTTGGCATCGATCCCGCGACCCTTGAGTAATTGTCACTAACCACTAGACCTATTGGCTGCGATAATGTTTTACAATTAAAAAAATATAAATAAAAAATGACACTAAATAACGCGAACTCCAAATAACATTTGTAAATACTATTCATTGAAATTGATTGAAATTCACAACGCAGTCGAATTTAATAAAGTTTTAAAGTTGTTACGGGATTATTAGGTACTGGAACCGCCGTCTCCTCGCGACCGACGGGCCGACTGAACGGAAAAGCTAGCTTTAGCTTTAGAAGTTTCTTCTCCATATAAACTTTAATAATTGCGTAATCTGATATACTTCTATGACGTTACATGTTTAAAAAGAACAAGAAAGTTTTATCTTCGGTATTAGTTTATAACCAATATTAATAGAAATAAAAATATTTAAATAGTGTGATTACATAAAAGACACAGTGTAAAACATGACATCGAAAATAATAAACATGTTCACAAAAGTGAAGAAAAAAGACAACAACAGTATTTACTCTATGGTATCATGCAGCGATCTGACCCCTGGCAGCCTGGACGTGTGGGTCGATCTGCCGGACGCCATCAAGTTCGACCCCGCGCTGGCGCCCTTCAAGCAGATGTACGAACAGCAGCACGGTGAGCTCCTCTTACTTATGAATTACAATTGAGACAAAGTAACCCATGTGTGGATTGATTTTCTACCAAACTCTAGGGTCATTTTAATCTAGGCTATATATGTTTTCAATTTAGGATTTACATTCGCGACATAAGTTAACCGGTATGCTATGATATTTAAAAGTATTTTTAATTACATTATAACGGACAATTTTACTATGAGTACTAACAATGTCTTATCAGTTATCTGTCCAGTGTAGTGTTCTCCCCACACTGTACTACACACATTATAGCAGTCAGTGTGTTATGTGCGGTATCTGAAATAAAGTCTCATTTCCGTGAAATATAACAAAAGTGTTAAGTGTTAAAACATGCCGTTATATATTGCAACTAAGACATGACCAGGCTCCAAAGGCAGACGACACAACACAACACCATGCGATGAACAACATACAACGTCTATGCATAAGTATAACCGAATAGTAATTTAGGTAATCTTTCGTGAACATGGCACAGTACTCGAAACGATAGTTGTTGACCGTGTCATTTCTCTGTAGGTCTAGGCAATTTTGTTCTGGAAAAATGTCTCGTTTTGAGGTCAACATTCAATAATTTGTGGTGATAGA
Source organism: Melinaea menophilus ssp. n. AW-2005 (assembly GCA_918358695.1). Taxonomy (NCBI): domain Eukaryota; kingdom Metazoa; phylum Arthropoda; class Insecta; order Lepidoptera; family Nymphalidae; genus Melinaea; species Melinaea menophilus. The sequence continues at coordinate 19,803,280 of OU911038.1, forward strand.
TGATTTATGATATGAGTCGGACGAGAGGGGTGGGGAAAGGACTCAGACAACATCGGTAGCAAGAGCTGGTATAATATAAAAGTCAATAGCATATTTCTACAACATACGTGTTATTAGACTCAGATTTGTATGATCTGTTTATGTAATTCATAACAAATAATGATATTTTAGGTAAACAACTAGACTCACCGGAGGCATCGGAGGGAGACAAAAACATATTTAACAGGAAAATACCGGAGTCGCCTGACTCCGAAAACGAGAGACCATTGAATAATAAGGATGTGGAAGTCAGGTACAATTATATTACTTATAAACATAATACTAACTATGACTGTCGCTAAGTTTTAACCAACGTGTGTGCGTGTGTGCGTGTGTGCGTGTGTGTTTACAAACAAATACATTGCTTAATAAATTAAGAAAATATAGGATTAGATGGAAACAAAGCTAGTTTTCCTATTTTCTGTATTTCATAATCATATTCTTCAACAAAACCTCTTCCAAAATACGTGACAGGTGTGTGTTTTTTAATTCAATATATTACAAGGGTTTCTTTTAAATATTATGATAGACAGATAACGGAGGATTCTTCGACACATCATAAAATTAAAGTTGTTGATAATTGCCGATAATAAGACTTGTAGATGTATATACATTATACCAAAATTTGAAGGGAACGTCCTTCTAATGCACCTACTGGGTGTAAGTAATTCTCACCATACGGTTACCACACACAGTTAGCATTCCCTTGGTAATAAGATAAAGGTCACGAGGTGTTAAATTTTAATAGTAATATCAAATATGAAAATGAAGTTGCTACTTGCGGCCTTCGGCGCGGCGCCTCGGGTGACAAGAAACAGCACAGACAAAGCAGTGACAAAGGACAAACTAATGAAACCTTACCTGATATCTAAGAAAAGAAATTTAGAAATATAATATAGATATTAATATTTGATTGTAAATCGCTTCATCGCAAAATAGTTATATATTTCTTTAACAATCAAATAGTTAAGCACGCCAGATGATTATTAACACGCTATGTAACGGACTGTCGTCGCACTAACAAGAAAATCAACTTAAACTACTCATTTATATTATATACATTAATATTCACTTTGTCAAATGCTGAGTTTTATTAAAAAAATAATTAATGTACTGTTTATGATAGCCTAATGTACACGCCGTGGAGACAATCACAACTCTTCACAGCGCTGGGAATTAATTTTAACTTTCATCTTCCTGACATAAATCGGTCGTCAATTAGTCTCTGTTACAGGTTGGTGGAACAGAGGACTCACGACGATGATAAAAAAATACCAACGGCACGAAAGAAACAGGTATCAGTTCAATAAATACTTTGTATCAATGTGTTGATCAATTTATTACACCCGTTGAGTAAGAGTTGTCCGAGGCCTTATCAGTTTATGATAATCTTTATAAAGATTTTAATTATCAGTGTCCGATAATCTTGAAGATAAGGAAGTATTGTTCAATCAAGTAATTTAATTATCTTGACACTATTTCAACTAGTTTAATAAGTTGTAGCCTCGCCTTACCTTCTTTGGAAATCTAATGTGATAAGAAGCGGCGCGGGAAAGAAAACTTTATTTAAATGTGTCGTAAAATGTAATGAGTATTAGATAAATAGATACCCGGAAATGATTAAGTATTTTCTAAGCATTTTAACCACCAACTGTCTCGTGTTATCCGGTCTTCTTGGTGTATTTCAGCTAGATCGTACCCTCCGGGTGATAAAGCTGTCTGTGCTGGTGGCTTGCTGGGTGCTGCTGACCGTTTCGTTGCTAATGAACAGAGAAAAGACGGATGTAGTGCTGCATACGGCTGTCAATCAAGGAGAGATCAAAGGTAATTAACGATATTTTGTATACGAATACGGTCCACTACGAACGTTCAATTCGATTGACGAATAATACAGTTATACTTTCGTTACTCACCATATTTAGCAGCCAGATCCAACGAGCAAAATATAAGTATTTGAATTTGTTTAAATTGAACGCAACAAACCATGAACTGTCGCCAAAGTGCCACTATCTCGTGCCACTATTCGAATTGTACTTAAAGAACTTTGGCAGGTGTTCAAACACACACTCGCTAAATACACATCTTATTAAATGGCTATATATAAGTTTTCTTTATAATTATTGAATGTAATATTTAAATAACAATAATGTTTAATATATTTTTTAGAATATTTTCTTAAATCCACGAATGATAACTTCAAAGTAGCGATATCACTGACGGGTCCGTTCGCGGAGTCGCTCACAAACGAGTCGACGTCGCTCCAGCTCTGGTTGCACAGATCCTCGGAGTACGAAGACGAAGTTGATCAGGTATTTATATATAAACAGTAAACATATACAGCATTGGACAAGAGTAATTAGTTGCGTTTATACATGCTAACAGTTGGAAAGTATAATTGCCATTGTGATCCTATCCTGGATGAAAGATGGACTGTCAGCTGGTCCTGTGGTGTTTTAAGGACTACAGTACATAGACTGGTAGCGGAAGCTTAAGCCAAGAGTTACGAAATTATTTATTTATGATTATTAATGTCAATGCGATTGTTTTCTTAATATGCAGTATAGAAAAAAATGACTAATTGATAAGAGATCTCGAGTCTTCTCATGTTTATAAACTGTATCTAGTTGCGAAGTTATATAATAATATTTATATTACAATAGCTGTCCGTATCACAATCTTTTCGGACAGTTTGCGTTCTACTCCAGGACAATAGTTCTAGAAGTAGTCTATTTATTTATTGCAACTGGTCTTATAATTTATTCCATGCTTCTGGTCATATAAGTTATAGGACTATGATCTTGAAAGTCAGACTCGTGGAAAGGGGAACAGTACATAACCAGGGTACCCTTCCTCGGTTAGTTTTCGCTATTTTTGTAATCGCATTTATACCGACGTTCTCTTTCTTTTATTCTGATTATATGAAAGTCTTACTTTTAAGTAGTACGTAGTTTCTTAGGAAAGTGAAACCGGTATCAATTCTAGTATGTCATATCTTAAGTATAAATATTATTACGAGTACTTAGTACAGAGAATCTCTTGTGTCACCGGCTTTATATATAAATATTTATATTAGGATGAGTTTGTTTATTGCTTCCATGGGCAAAGAATTTATATTTTGATAACGATAGGAATTTTACACAATTTGATATGCATAACGAAATTTCTGGAAACATCTGGAAATGACATCATAAGATCAATTTGTCAATATGTTTTTACCAGCACCATGCAAACCACTTGTCAGTAGTTGTCATAGTTAGTTGAAACACTAAATTCTCAAAATAAAGCGATTAAAAACTCTCGCGTTTTTTAGATAATAAAAATATTATAGGTAAGTAAAGGTAAGTAAGTGTGGCTTCGCGTTGAGAAGCCAAGGTCTGTCGCTGAACTTTCTAAGAATCAAACTTTTCTAAAACATCTGATGATGAATGAATGAATGAATGAATGAATGAATGAATGAATGATCTTAATATTAGAAGTTTGTAACCTTCCAAGTACAAGACATGACATTTCGTACGTAATCTCTCCTCGCGACCACACGCTGAGGCGTACTATATTATGTTATTATCAATTTAATCATTATATCGATAATGAACTCACTCACACTCGGATGTACTGATTGCATGCAGTATAGTTTGATAGACTATGACAGTATCTATATAATAATTCAAATGCACGCAAAGGAAGCGTCGCCAGGCGCGTACATACATATACGAGTATACAATATAGTACATCACTATTAATTACTTTGTACATCACGCTGTAGCTGTACGAATCTTATTATTTTTATTTTAACTTTGTAGTCATTATATTTATGATATTCAGTTGCCAAATTAATTACTGTTTTTTTTTATTTGTCCGTACCTCAAAAAAAAGTAAAAACCCTAACACGATCACTTTCTCCGTCCGTTCTTCCGTCAGTCTGTCTGTCAGTCCGTCTCTCTGTCAAGACCCTGAAGTTCGGGAACACGTGAAATAAAACCATATACTAATAATACCGTCATTTGAGACCTTTTAAATCCCAATCTGCGGAAAAATCTCAATACAATTATAATACTTTGTATATGAATCAACTCAGTATGGAAACTGTTCGAGAACATAAACTACTGAAACAACGTCTTTAACACTAAAGAAATATTTCAACGGAGCTAAGCACAGTCCCACAGGCACCAGCAGGTATAAAAGAACGCTTCCGCAGATAAAACCCAAAATGACTGGACGATAAGGTCTAGCCTCTCGAAGCTATGAAAAATTAAAGCTTCTAAATTAACATTGCACTTGCCGGTTTTGTAGATTTGGACAAAGCGTGTTTGAATTCCAATGATATTTTTACACGAGATAGCATCGTTATTATTTGGTGTGTTGTCAACACGTCGATGTGTCACCGAGCAAGGCATTGCAACTATCAATATTTACACACATTGCTGTCTGTTTATAAACACCATTGTCATGTTGTTGTTACACCGTTTTTTACGAGCCAGGTTGTATTTAATAGTATTTTAAGTTGCAGAAGACACTATACGTGTTAATCCGAATAATTTGAGAACCTGCTTATCTGTTATCTTCACTGATGTTATTAAACATTGATTAATATTAATATTTAGAATTATATTACCAGTTGTATTTGTGTCCGCAAACTGTCAGATAATTTTAGTGTAAAAAATTTTCGTAAAAAAAGTCTATTGTAAAAATATTCGTTTGAGTTTTTGTGACGAAACATATACTTACTTATTGAAAGATTTATAAATGTCTCACATTCAAAAACAAATTAGGTTCAGTATCGACTAGTTTATGCTATTACATTATTACATTAAAAATAGCAGAAACAGTAATGAAATGAAAAATATATTTTAGGACTCTCCAGTTTGGCTCGTCAATCTACAACCGGATGAAGATATAGATTTCTCTCCCAGCGCATCTGGAGATAACGTCCTGGTTCTGGATAACCCGCAGTGGCGTAAGCAGGAGACGTTGAATAGAACAGAACAACTTTTGAAAGACGAGAGAAATGGTAATTATTTATTACCAATAATTAGTTTCTATGCATAATTACGGAGATCATATACCTATATAGCCGCGGTTTGTTAATTTAATAAATTTTAAACGTTAAAATGTTTTTAATTAGAAAACTTTTGAGAATACCCCAGGAGGGTACCGGCTTTGATGAAGCCGGGGACCCCCTCCCCGAGCAAAATCGGGGGAATGATCCTCGGATTTTGCTCGGGCTGCCCGTCGTATCTGGGGCGGGCAAAGTATCGCACTTAGTGTTTCCTGAGGGCAAACGACGGCAAACAGCGGCACCCCGTTCCACTCTAGATGTTGACTTTTGTAACATCCGGGGGTTTCATTCGAACCTAAACGCCGTCCACTACCACCTTGAGACGGCGCAGCCGGCCTTGTTGTTTTTGACGGAGACGCAGATATCACAACCTAGCGACACAGCGTACCTATCATACCCCGGGTATAAACTAGAACATCATTTTATACCACACGCCGGGGTATCTGTGTTCGTAAGGGAGGATATCTGCTACCGTCGCCTTCAGATTTTTGAAGGTCGGGACCTGTCCGTGCTCTGGCTGCGCGTGGACATGGACGATCACGTCAGATTCTACGCGTGCCTCTACAGGTCCCATAGTGGTAATGCACAAACAGATCAACTGTTGGGCCACGTTCAAGCGAAGATTGACGACCTGCTATCTCAGACTCCCTCCGCCGAAGTCGTAGTCCTCGGGGACTTTAACGCGCACAATACCGAATGGTTAGGGTCACGTGCAACCGACTACGCGGGGAGATCTGTGTTTAACTTTGCTCTGGCAAATGGTCTGTCCCAGCTGGTACAGACGCACACTCGTCTACCGGATGTGGACAGCCACACGCCCTCTTTGTTGGATCTTCTGCTGACTACACATCCAGAAAAGTACCAGGTCGCTGTCGAGGCTCCTTTAGGGTCCTCTGATCACTGTCTGGTACGGAGTGTAGTGCCCATTCAACGTCCAGCTCGCACAAGACCTGCGACTCGACGCGTTTGGCACTACAAGTCAGCGGATTGGGATGGAATGCGGTCTTTTTTTGCATCCTACCCATGGGGGCCGATTTGTTTCCCTTCCAACGATCCTAGTGACTGCGCTGCGGCTGTAGCTGATGTGATACTTCAGGGCATGGAACTTTTTGTACCAAGCTCTGTGGTACCACTTGGTGGCAGATCGCGGCCTTGGTTTGATGCGTCTGTCAGGGCTGCATCAGCTGGCAAACGGCAGGCTTATCAAGCTTGGGCCAATGCGTTAGTCACTAAGGATCCGAACTCTAGAGTTCTGAAGAGGAAATACAACCGTGCCTCCAGATTCTTCAAACGGCAAATCGCTAGAGCAAAGTTCAAGCATGTCGTCAAAATTGGGGATCAGCTGGCAAAGTACCCGCCTGGCACGCGCAAATTCTGGGCGCTTTCAAAGGCCAGTCTGGGCAACTTTAGCCAGCCGTCCCTACCGCCGTTGCACATGGGGAATGACTCTCTGGCCCACACGGCAAAAGAGAAAGCCGATCTCTTGGGCACTCTTTTCGCCTCCAACTCGACTTTGGACGACCACGGGAAGACACCGCCTGTCATCCCGCGGTGTCAGAGCTCAATGCCGGAAATAGTTTTTCGGCAAAAAACTATCAGGCAGACTCTATTTTCCTTGGACGTTCATAAGTCGAGTGGGCCGGATGGCATTTCTCCACTGGTGCTACGAACGTGTGCCCCTGAGTTGACTCCAGTGCTAACGCGTCTATTTCGGCACTCCTACCTTAAAGGCGTAGTCCCGGTCTCATGGAAGTGTGCCCTTGTCCATCCGATCCCTAAAAAAGGTGATCGCTCGGGCCCAGCTAACTACAGACCTATCGCCATTACCTCCCTTCTCTCCAAAATAATGGAGATCATCATAAACCGACAGGTCCTAACGTACCTCGAGGATCACCAGTTGATCAATGACCGGCAGTATGGCTTTCGCCATGGTCGATCAGCTGGTGATCTTCTGTTATACCTCACTCACCGTTGGGCAACGGTTATTGAAAGCAAGGGAGAGGGTCTGGCAGTTAGTCTGGATATGGCAAAAGCCTTCGATCGTGTATGGCACAAGGGGCTTCTTTCGAAGCTACCTTCCTATGGGCTTCCCGAGAGTTTATGCAAGTGGATCACCAGCTTCCTCACTGGGCGGAGCATACAGGTCGTTCTCGACGGTTTTTGCTCGGACCCCAAGCCCGTGAACGCTGGTGTACCCCAAGGCTGCGTGCTATCCCCAACTCTGTTCCTCCTGCACATCAATGATATGTTGGATATTTCCAACATACATTGTTATGCGGATGACAGCACTGGGGATGCGGTATATTCCGGTCGTGCAGGTCTCTCTTGGGAAAACGTCGATGAGTGCCGAAAGAAACTTGTGTCTTCAATAGAGACTTCCCTGGGAATGATCTCTGAGTGGGGTGAACTGAACCACGTTCAGTTCAATCCCGACAAGACACAGGTTTGCGCGTTTACCACTAAAAAAACCCCATTTGTCGTATCACCGCTCTTCGAGAGCACTCCTCTTATTGCCTCGCCAAGTATCAGAATACTTGGTCTCGACATTTCGAGCGACTGTCAGTTTCGTGGTCATCTGGAGAGCAAGGCCAAGTTGGCCTCGACGAAATTGGGAGTGATCAATAGAGCGAGGCAGTATTTCAAACCTGGCCAAAGACTTGCGCTCTACAAGGCGCAGGTCCGGCCACACATGGAGTACTGTTCTCATCTCTGGTCCGGATCACCCCAATATCAGCTTCTACCATTTGACCGCGTACAACGGAGAGCCGTTCGGATTGTCGGGGACCCGGTGCTCTGCGAACGGCTGGACTCTTTGGCATTGCGTAGAGACGTGGCTGCTTTGTGCGTCTTCTACCGCATTTACAACGGGGAGTGTTCCGAAGAACTATTCGATCTGATGCCTACCGCCGAATTTCACCACCGCACAGCTCGCCATCGCCTCCTTTACCATCCATACCACCTGGATGCGTGGCGATCTTCAACTGTGCGGTTTTCAAGGACTTTCTTCCCACGTACCACTCAAATGTGGAACGAACTTCCTTCGGCGGTATTTCCAGATCGATACGACATGGGTACCTTCAAAAAAGGCATATATTCCTTTCTCCAAGGCCGGCAACGCTCTTGTGTATCTTCGGATGTTGCAAGAGTTCATGGGCGGCGGTGATCACATATTAACGGTGACCCGCACGCTCGTTTGCCCTCCTATAACATAAAAAAAAAAAAAAAAAAAAAAAAAAATTGACAGAATTTTAGAGATTGAAGGTTCTCGTCCTGGACGTGTTGAAGGCTTTTTAGCATATATCGATAAAAATGTTAAGCTTAGCTCCGCTGACATTCATTTAGATAATTAAAAATATTGAAAGGTATGCCAATACATTTGCAGAATCTCAAATCTTCCTCCGCATGAGCAGTACCAGCAACCGCACTGTGCCACTCACTGTCAGCTACCAGACGAACCCGTTATCTGAAGAAGATGGCCTTATATACTCTACCTTACTTTTAGCCACATTGTACATATTGATAATTTTTGAGGTATGTTTGGATATAACAGTCAATAGTAAAATAAGGTCTAAGAAATATAGAAAAAACAAATATATAATGATAAAAATTTAACAATAAATTAGTCTGTAGAACTAGTTCTGAAGTAACAATTATATGTCGTTAATTAGATGCCGAACTCACAATTACTTAGTATATACCTAAATCCAGAATGACTTTTTCACCCCCTAGGTAGTGAACCGAACTCTAGCCGCGCTACTGTCCTCATCCCTGGGGGTAGCAGCGCTATCCATGGTGGGTGAGCGACCCTCCCTCCCGGAGCTGGTCTCGTGGCTAGATGTGGAGACACTGCTACTCCTCTTCAGCATGATGCTTCTCGTGGCCCTCGTGGCAGAGACTGGATTATTCGATTATTTGGCGGTGGTGGCTTTTGAGGTATTTTTATCCTGTTATATTCTGTATCTTTAACGATGATTGGTTTAATTATGAAATGAATAAACTGTTGTTCGTCGCCGTGAATAAAATAGCTTTGCTATGGCCGACCAACTGCAACTCGTACACGAGATCTCTATCTACAAAAAGGAGCTTTAGGTGGCTCACCGTGAGCCAAAAAGAACAAATCAGTCACTGTTCTGAAATGGTATAAATAAATCGGCATTCTGCCCTAAATTCAGCTTATGATGGTTGCTTGCATCAGGTGAGCTGCTTCGTCTGTGACATAAAAACGTTTGACATATGCACCAAAAAACCAGGTCACAAACAGATCACATTTAAGACTCTCTTAAAAACAAATTATGATATTCAGGTCACTGGAGGTCGTACTTGGCCTCTGATAAATTGCCTGTGTTTCTTCACCGCGTTCTTCTCCACCTTCCTCGACAATGTCACCACTGTACTTCTCATGACCCCGGTCACCATACGGTACGTAATTGATATAAATAATATATTTAATGAAAATATTGTAATTGATTCAAAATGAAGAGCAAAATACGGCCAAGGAAACTTCAAATTTCAGAATACCCTAAATGTTTTTAGGCTATGTGAAGTCATGCAACTGAATCCTGTTCCCGTGTTGATGTCAATGGTGATCTTCAGCAACGTAGGGGGTGCCGCGACTCCTGTGGGTGACCCCCCCAACGTCATCATCGCCAGCCACCCCTCCGTCCTGGGCGCGGTTTGTTTTAATTATAATCAACTGTAATAGCGTTAATATTTATCAAAGCGTTATTAAGAATAAAATAAATTTAAAATATGCAATTTAACAGATATTTTCTTGAAATAAGTAGATATTATATTTATAATTATAAGAACGCTTCCAAGACTTGCAGCTTGTTTGTTTTTTATTTAATAGCGCTAATCTGTGAAACAACCGGTCGTATTTATATAAGAAATTATCCTTAAAAACAATGACAAAGTACGCTAACAGCGCCTTCTAGAGTACGCGGAATCACCGGCGACAGCTTGTAGTTTAATAAACCTTCCAATATGATAAATTATACATCGTGATGATTAAAATCAAAACTATTACTTCTAAACTGTTTTTACGGAACACTAGATTACGTCATTTGTAGCCTCACGTGACGTCACGTGGCGTCGTAATGAAAACAAATACATGTGAGTTGATATTATAACTGCAGAATATAAACTTCACGTCGTTCACGCTGCACATGGGTCTGGGCATCGTGTGTGTGTGCGTGCAGACGTACCTGCAGCTGCGGTACATGTACCGTGACGTCACGGCGCTGCGCCACAGCGTGCCGAGGGACATTGTAGGTTCGTTACATATCGGTTTTATTTACTTCGATTTGCACGTGTGTGTGTACCAATGTGTATGTGTCAATATAAGTCAGTCTCTTTGCAATTATTTAAAATTTAATAGCGTCTTGAGAATGTGTGAGTGTGTTAGCACAATCGGCTACTATTTCCCGACTGGCTGTGAGCGGCAATACGACAAACCTCATTTGTCACATCGCCTTTCTTCGAAAGCACTTCTGTCCAGATTATCAGTTTCGTGGTCGCCTGAAGAGCAAGGTAAAGTTTGCCTCAATGAAATTGGGAGTGATCAATAGATTGAGTCTGTATTTCAAGCCAAAGACTTGCTCTCTATAAAGAACAGGTCCGCCCACACATGGAGTACTGTTCTCATCTCTGGTCCAGATCACCCCAATATTAGCTGGTATATAATATCGTGCCATCTAGGTGGGTGGCGATCTTCTAATGCGATTTTCGAGGATATATCGTTGGTTAGTCTTCAGTGTGCGTGTGTGTGTGTGTGTGTGCTATGATTGCGTGTGTTAGAGAAATAAGAAACCTTTATTCTAAGTAATTCGTTACAATATCTTAACAATTGTATTTATCTGTCAATTATTTTAAATTGTGTTGTAAGATTTATTATTTATTTAAGAATTGCGTCAAGAAATAGGAGTATGGAAAAGAGCGGCGGCTTCCCTGTCATCGTACTCGCGAGACGAGGACATCGTGAGGAGGGCCCTGGAGAAGAAGGTAACATAATTATATCATATAATACAAATGGGTAATGTATTCTGAGCTGCATAATTAAATGACCTCCAATCCAACATTAAAATTAACCGTAATTTCCTAAAAAACCAACCCGCAGGTCGATAGTTAGCAGTAAGTAGTGATAACTCTAGAAACGGACAGTAATTTCAGTAATACAAAATTAAATTCATAGCTTCATGTTAATAAGAGATAGATAAATTTTTGTATTAATCGCGAGGAGATAATGAAAAGATCAATAAGAAGAGTACTTCTTACGTACATGTGGGTTATGTAGGTGTGTCTGTGCGTATATCTTTATGTGTTTTTATGTGTGTGTGTGTCTCACCTCCGGGGTATGGTAACCCCAAGTGTCAATAAGTAGAGTCGATTACGTGTCAGGTGGCGCGGCTGCAGGGGGCCCTGTGCCGGCGGGAGGCGGGCGGAGGGGCGCGGGACGCACTCTTCTGCTCCACCCTCGCACAAATGAAGACGAAGGTAGGAGCCAGAAGGAGGGTTCTTCCCTCCTTCATATTAAAGTGAAGCAAAGAAGCCTAGTTCTAACTGACATAATAATAAATTTAATGTAAATTGTGAAACTAGACGCATTATTAATGTCGCAGCAACGAATTACGTAATATATTAATAATTTCGATTTTTTTCTGTATAAATATATTTCAGCACGTTAGGCTTCTATAAATTTAAATAAATACATATTAAAAATACCATCAACACGGGAGGATTCGAACCGATAAAGCAATATACATATATATAAAATGCCATATTAATAGATATAATGTACTAAAAAACTAAGGTGACATGGAACTCACAGCTTCATACACAGGGGATACCACTTAGGGATACTTACACTCACTATCGCGAACTTGGCACTTGACTTAGCACTTCAGTGCCGAATGTTGTTATTGAGCGGCAGTCGCCATGTCGCCATGTCGTCATGTCCTCGAACCGTCCTCGTGCTTTGCTCTCTTCCCTAGGTCACAGTGTAACCAGAATTATGGTGATATATATTTATAAACAGCCGCCCTTTAAATTGTAATTTTGAGGTACTTGTAACCTAAAATTTTCTTATTAATATCACTAGCTTATGCCTATGGCTTCGAACACCTGGAAGAAGAGAATTTAGAGCAGAGGACGATTTGAAACTAAATTTCATCTATTAAATTCTATTCTAATTCTAGACGGTTACACGGCTTCGCTCCGGTTAAATGTGACTCTTCTCATCAATATTTTACATAATGTTGGCAGGTTATTGTAGTTATAGTTTTGATTAATAAAATCAAGATGGCCTCCGGTGTCAGTGACGTTTCGCTAGCGTCCAAAATGGCGATTGCGATTCGTCTGTCATCGTCATTAGAATTTAACAAAATAATCGACAATCCGTATTTTGCGGATACATGTTGGCGATTCGAAATTTTATTTTTTATGTTATATTATTGAGGCGAAGTTTTAATCGAAATTATTAATATAGATTTACCTCTGTGAGTGAAGGCTTCAGACAACGCAGTATTTTGACTCTTTCTATTATACATTGAGTTGATACAATTTACGAAACTGTCACAGTAGTTAGGTTGAAACAATTATATTTTATCTTTCGGAAACAATAGAACTTGACTAAGATCAATTAGAACTTCTTATTAAAATTTTGACATTTCATATTTGGGACGTTATTATTTAAAGTTAATATTATAATGACAAAAAGATCGACTAAGTTAGATTATTTTATTATCATCAGAGAATGCTATAATAATACAGATGTAACTCCTCCAAAGGCTGTACAAAAATATTATTTGATAATTGTTGAGAGCAGTAAAACCGTAACTTGACTTAAAATACCCGTATTTAGACGACCTACCTGATCTTCAGATGATATTTATTTCCAGTACCGCATCAGAGACAAACAGCTTCTAATCAAAAGTGGTATTTGCATCACATTCGTGGTGGTGGTATTCTTCCTACACGCCATCCCAGAACTACGTGAGTTTATATTTATTATTGGATCTACTATTTTTAACTGCACTTTTTAATAAGGTTAACTGAATTAAAGAAAAAAACATTATGAATTTAATTAAGTCTTACACTCCTGTGTCCTTTAACCGTTTGTGTACTCGGTATTTACATAAGTAAGGTGTTTGGATATAGTAGTCATAGCAATGTAAATGTACAATTTACAGGTTTTTTACGTTTGTATATCTTTTAACTTTTGTACGATAACTCTTTCTCCAGAGCGTCTGTCCCTGGGTTGGACGGCACTACTGGGTGCTTTGCTACTGCTGCTGCTGGCGGAGCGAGAAGACCTGGAGCCAGTGCTAGCCCGAGTGGAGTGGTCCACGCTGCTGTTCTTTGCTGCTCTATTTGTAATGATGGAGGTACCTTGAATCTTAATATTATTTTTCACAAAAATGTTATTGTTTTTTATATCGTAACATTTCCTTGATCAAGACAAGTCAATAGTCTTCACCATCGCCGTTATCTCCTTTTAATGGTCTCTTCTTCTGTTTCTTTACAGGTTTTATCTAAACTAGGTCTAATATCCTGGATAGGACGGCTCACTGAGTCTCTTATAGCCAAAGTCGGTGAAGAATCTCGACTAGCGGTGGCTATAATGCTGATATTGTGGGTATGTATTTATAGTAATAGTTCAGTAGGTAGTAATAGTGCAGTATTTTTCGCTATTTTTTAACTGGATTCAACTAAAATACATGGTCTACCTTATGTTGCATGTTTTTCTCCTCACATTGTTGTCGTTTCACTTACGATACGATTCACAGCTACACTAATTAACTCTTTAAAGGGGTAAAACTGGAGACCCCGCCCGATATCGAGCTGCAACTCCACTCACTACAACTATATTATTTACAATTGTACATAATCACACTTTTATACTTTTTTTCTAGGTATCAGGCCTAGCTTCAGCTTTCGTGGACAACATCCCACTCACCACAATGATGGTGCGAGTGGTGGCGGCGCTGGCCGATGGGGCGCTCAACCTGCCACTACCACCACTTGCCTGGGCCCTGAGCTTCGGCGCCTGTCTAGGAGGTATATCACAATAACTGTAATGTGTGTTTTTAACGATAAACACACACCAACGTACAATGTCATATGAGCACACATACATGTTAAAACAAATCCCTTTTGGATGTCAAATACATTTACACAACACAGTAAGTAGTAAGTAATAGTATTAAGACCAAGAAATCAAGAACAACAAAAAAAAAAGTGTGTGTTTGCAATTCACACACGGAAGAAGTGGAACTTCAGAAAAGTAGCTTACGATGGATTGAAATGAATATAACACACCAGAGGCATAGATTTAACACTTTTACACCTACAAATTGTCTCGGATATAAAATGGAGAACAAAGCCTTTGAACAAACACCTTCACGTTTCCAATCAATTGACATTCCACTATTTTACAACTAACAATTTTTAAAAGTATCACCTTTCGCTATTTTTTTTTAAATAACAACAACAATATATGCATTACCATTCAATAGCACCATAACAGCAACGGGCAATGTGTATTCTATCTCTTTCTCTCCTATACATTTATGTGTTTGTTTCTTTATCGCGAGGCAATTTTTTTTTAAGGAAGTTTCACTTAAAGTAATAACTGTTACATTCAAAACAGTAATTGATCCACTAATATCCGTTCCAGGTAACGGCACCCTGATAGGCGCGAGCGCCAACGTGGTGTGCGCGGGCGTGGCGGAGCAGCACGGGTACCGGTTCACCTTCATGCAGTTCTTCAAGATCGGCTTCCCCGTCATGGTCGGCAACCTCCTCGTCGCCTCTGTCTATTTATTATTCTGTCACTGCGTTTTCACTTGGCATTGATTTTTACACTGTCCATTTGATCCTGTATTGTATCTTAATAAATAACCCGCCTAATTTTTTACTACTATTTGAGCGAGCTGAATATATAGATTTGCTCCTTATTTCCTTGTATTTTTTAATTTGTATTACTAATCACAATTAACTAAAGTATTATTTGAAATGTGCTACATACGTACATATTGTTTTATGGCAAAATGGCGGATACTTAAATGTTTTCTTTAGTATAATTTGTAAGGGTATTGTAAATGAAGTTGTATTATTCTCGAGATTTCTACGAGGGTCACTAGGGTAAAAATGGTTTGACAGAACTGTCAAAAGCTGTGGTTGGTTGTTTATCCTGATATCAATCAATCAGAAATATTTACATTGAAATTGACAGCCATTTTGTTTTTTTTTTAATATAAATCGCTTTTAGGGCAATCGGGTATTAGTGTCTTGTAACAACGAACAGATCTACATTAAATAAACACATATATTTTTATAAAAACATTTTAATCGATGACATCGTTAAGTGTGCTCGGAGACGATGAGATTAAATAGTCGCGTCGTATCTTAGAAGTATAGAATGTATTATGGAGAAGTAAACAAAAACTAACGATACATTATTTTATCTTTCAGACTGTAACTTATATAAATATCCACCTTGTAATAATATTATTACTAAATTATATTTATTATTAGAATTAGAACCACCGTGAAGAAAGAAGGAAGAGTTAGAGAACGTACCGATAGTGTTATAGGTAACTTTGTAACCTTTATCAGTCTATTATTATTGCAGTGTAGTATTGTAGTATATAATTATAATTACTTAAGTTATTTGATATGTTACAACTATGTAGCTCTCCTAATATACCTACCTACATATTAAAATATACGAATAATGTTATTGTAAAATATTGATTACATGTTTTAAAATTAAAAGCTTTAATTCAAAAGTGAATTTTATCAAATTTAAAACCACGTTTTGCAATGTTATCAATTAAATTTTTAACGTTGTATCAGTATGTATTAATATGTTGCTAAATGTTATTATTATTATAAGAAAATAAAGTATTATTTTCTTCATTATACAGAGAGAATTATAAATGTTCATGATTTTTTTGTTTCGAATAAAATTAATTCCATATAAAGGGGTGACACGCTTTTTCATTACAATCCTGTCCGTAAAAACCAAAGCCTAAACTAATTATAATTTCTGTATAATTATGTTATTTAATGAAACTTATTTCTTTCTTTCTGTATATAATAAATGTAACAAAAGAGATAGATAGGCAAGTAGATAGATGAAATACATAGATCGAAGGACGTACAGACAGAGGGATGAATGGATCATAAATAATTGTTTTTTTTTGTATGTTAGAGGAGGGCAAGTAAGTGAGGGTCACAGATGATATGTGATCACCGACGTTCACGAACTTTTGCAACATTCGTACAAGAGTACAAGAGCGCTGCTGGCCTTGGAAGAGAAAGTATACGATTTTTTGAACTAATGTGAACGGTCTGTGAACAACGCCGAAGAAATTTCTTTCCATATTTTTCAAAGTGGCTCGTGGAAGAAAGTTCCTAGAAAACCGCACAATAGATCGTCATGCGTCCAGGTGAAGTGGGAGATAATGAAGGCGACGACGTGCTGTGCGGTGATGAAAATCGGCGGCAGGCATTAGATCAAATAGCTCTTCGGAACCCGTTGTAAATGCCATTGAAGATGTACAAAGAGGCCCACGTCTATACGCAATGCCAGAGAGCACCGGGTCCTTGACAATTCGAATGGCTCTCCGTTGTATGCGGTCAAAAGTTAACCTGATAAATTCAAATTATCTTTATTGAATTACGCATTTACACGCACTTTTGAATCGTCAATTATTACAATGAAAAAAAAGGTCAGTGTTATCAGTCCGCGAGTAAGCTACTCGTATCTCCGAATCGGAATGCTGCTCTGTTGAGAAGAGCCGGCCAGAAAATAACAATCTTAGATGACTACATTATAATATAAATCCTGCAAATGAATCAACAACTTAAGTTCCACATATTTCAATCCACTAAAAACTCTTGAACATTATAATAAGATTTATTTAATAACAAACTTTTGATTTTAGATTTAAAACTAAGAAAAGGAAGTTCTAAGATATCTTGTGGAACATTATTATATATGCGTATACTCAAACCCATGTAGGATTTATTAACTTTTTGAAGACGAAATTTTACCGTTACGAGTTTGTTTTTATTTCTCGTATTTATCGCGTGTCTGTTACTGTTTTTTACATAACTATTTAAATTTTGGCGTATATATAATAGGTTATTAAATATGTATTGCGAAACGACTGTAAGAATAACTATTTCTTTAAAACATCTCTCAGAGAGTCTCTAGCTTTTAAGTTATAAATAGCCCGGACAGCTATTTTTTGTAAAATAAATATAGAATTAATCTCGGCAGCACTGCCCCATAATTATAAATAAATACCATACCGTAAGATAAAATACTATGAAAATATCTAAAATAAACAAAGCGAGCCGTATTTATGTCCGTTAATTGTCTAACTTTTCTAATTACAAAGACGGCGGAGCTGAGTTTGGCTGCGAGTGTTGAGAGATGGGGGTTCCACTCTAGCTTTTAATCTAAAGTTATACCTAATAAATTTGAGGAGTCAATCAATTCTAACACTTCATTGTTAAGGAGCAAGTTAAAATTTTTACTTTTTACATTAGAAAGTGTAAACTCTATGCAATTAGTTTTCTTAGCATTTAAGACTAAATTATTAATTTCGAACCAATGAAGGATTCGTGACGAAGTACTGTTTACTTCGTCATAATTTATCCTATCACGCTCAACTTTAGAAATAAGCGAGGTGTCATCAGCAAAGAGAACAATGTCACACAGACCCTCAACAAAAAAGGGCAAGTCATTAATATAAAGTAAAAACGAAAAGGGGCCTAGAACACCCATCTTTAGGTGAGAACCAGACGATTTAGGAATATTTACGTAAATTTACCTGAATCAAAGAGTCATGTTTTAAATATTTCATCTGATGAAACAGGTTTAAAAGCAAAACATTTATTATTGACTTTAACGTTTTTGTTCAATTCAGCGATTGCATCAGATGATGAAGAATTTAAATTACGGGTTTACTGTTATTTGGATTTCAGTAAAAAAGGTCTCAAAAATAGCCGCCACCTTCGTATCTTTATTTATTTCAATATTATCCATTTTTAACTTTATAGGTCCATTGACAGCCCTAGATTTTCAGTAAAACTATATAAAACATCCCAAGTTGCCTTTATTTTGTCTTCTGAATTTAAAATTTTATTTTTAATATAAATGGACTTAGCTTGTACGGAAACGTTCTTGAATATTTTAGAGAAATTCCTAACTCTATTCAAGAACACCGGATCATGATTCCATTGCCTCCCACCATATAAATCATACAATTTTTCTCTGCTTCTATATATTCCTACGGTAGATCCCAGAATACGGATGCCATCACTTTGCCGGCCGACTGTTGTGTTTTTGGACGCTTCGGGCGGCTTTCACCGGTCGTACGTCATTCAGCTGACCGCCGACTTGAAGCCGGAGTGCAATGGTGAATCCATGTGTCGTCCACTGTACCATATCAACGCATAAAATCCTGTTTATTGCGAGCAAACAGTGCCAAACAGCTCTCCGAATCATTGATACGTTGTTGCTTTTGTTCCATTGTGAGCAAATGCGGCACCCATTTGGAAAAAACCTTTTTCATAGCCAATTTTTGGTGCAAAATAGTAAATGCACTACCAGTTGATATGTTCACCGTCTAAGCTATCTCGCGCACTTTCATTTTGCGGTCACCCATCACGGTTTTCAATACTTGCTTGTTGTTTTCTGGAGTTACTGCCTCATTTGGCTGACCCAATCGTACCGCATCATTTGTATCAGCACGACCGCGTTTGAAGTCAGGATACCACCGACAATTGGTTGTTTTCGACGGAGTAGAGTCCGGATAACGTTTTTCAAGCCATTGCTGAGCTTGAACAGTATTTTTTTCCAATAGAAAACAATGTTTTATCAACACACGAAACTCGTTTTGGTCCATTTTTTCACCATTTCAAAGGTACCTTTTCTTTTCTTTCTTTGCAAAAGTAGTTCTTGGTTATGTTTCGAATTACATAAAATTTTGACATATCTTATCTGAAGGTTGGTACTTCTGAACCTTGGTATATAAATGGCATTATTAGCTCCATCTCTACGTTAGTCCGGGGACTTATTGAACGATGGTTAGATTGTTTGGATTATCATTGGTTAGATTTTCTTTAACCACTATTTTCGCAACATTTTTTTTTTAAATGAGCATGCTATTTTTTGTAATCGGTCTGCAATTAAATTTTTAGGGTCTTTCAATTTTATGATTAATTAAGAGAGAAAATTGTTGACCACAGTGGTTTGAACTTAAATTCGATATTATCCTCTCTTCATATACGTTACAGTGACAGAACACATTATCAATACAACTCGCGGAAACACTAGTAATGCGAGTAGTAATCTGAAAAGACTTTTAACAAGTTATAAGATTTAAACAAATTTAATAAAAGTACACTACACGAACTTACTTGTAATATATCTACATTGAAGTGACCACACACTGTCACCGACTTGTTTTTATGACAAAGAGTTGTTATAATATTATTATTTTATTTTCCAATTCATCAAAGTCGCCAGAGGGGGAGGGGGGCGGTACACTCTTAAGACTATATATTCATTGAACTCAATTTGATGGATAATATTAAACAGCTTAGGCTTTGTCGTATTATTCAGTTTAAAGTGGAACGATTATTTTTTATCACAGTTTTTTTTTATGTTTTTTTCGTTATGTCCCTTATAACTAAGTTTTTTTTATATTAAATGCTACTAAAATATCAATTTGTTATTCTTCCTATTCTTTATATTCTTATTATTCCTATTTATTCTTATTTGCAGGATTTATATTATAATGTACATCACCTAGGACTGTTATATTTCTTTTGAAAAGAGCAACTGTTGAGTTTCTGGCCGGCTCTTCTCAACAGAGCAGCATTCCTAACCGGTGGTAGCTTACTTACTTACTGACCTTTTTTTATATTGTAATAATTGACGATTCAAAAGTGCGTGTAAATGCCTACTTGAACAAAGATATTTTTAATTTGAATTTGAAACAGATTTACGTTGTAAATGCCGATAGTTCCACTCAAGGATACAGTTAAAAAAGTTTTATTTCTGAAAACGATAATGCAATAACCCTACCACTTTTACTAAGTTTCAAGAATATTGATAGGATCGCAGGACGTCTTTTCAGGGAGATATCCACTCTGCATTTGTAACTATCATACTGGCAGTTAAGACTTCATCTACTTCTCCCCCTTTGCTCAAACTTTAAAAACACTCAAATTATAAACTATCGACTTCCATTCATCACTTAAAATTTACATAAATCTATACTTTTATAGTTTTCTTACGATTTTAGCAAAAAGAAAGTATTTTAAGAATTTATCATAATGAAAGCACCCCATATTTTGAATAAAATTATAACACTACAATAAATTTCATTTTAATCCGTGTAATAATGATGCTGTATTTTACATACAATGCCGGTAAAGTGAAGAGAGCAAAAATATATTTTAACTGATCCACGACCTAAGCATTTACTCTCAACAATACACTATTTAAAAATGCCCCGGGGACTTTTAAATAACACTCTGAACCTCGTCAAAAGGCACAAACTAACCGGAACAGGCACGAACTCAATGTTCCGGAATTCCACTAAATACTATATTTTATTGTTACGAATATAACTGTAATATCTGTATGTAACTGTCTTACTCATTGCTGTAATATTCTGGCCAAGTCATACACCTATAACAGTTATAGTCTGGGAATGTGTTTTTTAATAAACACCTCCTCCAGCCCCTATGGTGAAATTATATTATTATCAAATTTTAGACCTTGTATTTGCAGGGATATCGTAATGAAGTGATATATAGATTACTAGGATCCGCCGTCGTGCGCTGCGGGAGTTGAGTTGAGCCTCCTCAGTTTTTTTACCATCATTTCTAAACGGAATGAGATATTTTAATTCTGTTTCTAAAAAACATATCCATTTCCAAGCTCTACAGCTCTGCCAATCCTCATTAAAATCGGTGCAGTAGTTTTTATAGTAGTAGTAGTTTCCCAAACGGTTAAGAGCTTCGCTTACGCTCAGCTGAATTATATGTATGGCAATAATGTTTTCTTATCGCGGAACACAGAGTCCACCGAAATTTTTTAGAATACAAAAAAACATGAAACACTGTCAAATAGGATACAAACAGACAATGGAGGATTGCAGTTGTTTTTGTTAGTTTCGATAATAAACATTATATAATTAGGCTCCGCTTGTAACTAATTAGTAAATATCAGGAAAATTTATTAAAATTCATTATAAAGACCCCACACAATGAACACATTGACTGAGATGTTCAATTATCCGCCTTATTGCACGAGCACAGAGATCAACATACATTCTATTGTTAATATTATTCGTTATAAGGATAATCTGTTAATTAATTTTAGTCATTTGCGTTTGCGTATTAACTGGACGTTGCGTTAAATATCAAATATGTGTTATAGTGCATTTGTGTTTTCTATGTGCCTTGTTATCTGTGAGTATTCCTTTGATTCTAGATGTTTGTTTTCTAGATTTTTTTTGTGTCTTTAACTTATCAAACGTGTATATTTGTAAAAGTATATATCATACTTATTCACTTTAACTATTAACATTTACAGTCACATACAGTACTGCAGGGTCGCCTACTGCAGGTGCTCTCGACACAACGTCGACAATATTTTGAATAATACAAAATAAAGGAATTATATTTTCTTATTTGCGAACGAATGATTCTTGCAGAAGCATAACGTCTAGAGGATTACTCAAAATACTAATTACTAAATTACCAGACATCGGTAGCTTTCTTCCGCTGGGGACAAATGACTGCACGTTTCTTTGACGGGAAATTATGTTTTATGTATTTGCCCACATTTAATTTAGCCATCTTAAGTTCAATTTATGATTTTATCAAACAAAGATATATTTTTATAATTTATGTATATCAATAAAAGGAAGAAGTTGAGCAGTCTAGTGGTTAGTGACCCTGTCTGCGGAGCCAAGAGTATGAAAGGTGATAACTCCCTCTTCCGAGTTCGGCAACGCTTTTGTCCTCGGACTCTGCAAGAGTTCGCGGCTGGCGGTGATCACGTATCGTCTAGGGGCCAAAATCTCGTTTGTCTTCCTCTAACATAATATATATATATATAGTCTGATTTCTATACGGAACAAGTTTTTGTGTGATCCATAGATTGTTTTGTACCGAGATAGTTTGTTTGTAAGAATGCCTATTTTAATAACTTAATTAAAAAGTACAAAAATGTATATTATATGTTTATAAATACTATGAAATCGTATTATAAATACGTGCAAGCGTTGATTTTTCTACACAGTTCTTTATTGATATTTATAACGGGATTTCCTTTTACTTCCAGGGAGTGCAGTATGTACAGAGAGCAAAGGTAAATTTGTCAGTTCCTAGGTATTGACAAAAAAACTACATTTGTGATATATTTTATAAAAGCATTATTTTCTAAAGAAAACTACAGATCTATGATAGAACTACACTATCACCTGTCTATCTGTCTCTCTGTTCCCGTATCACGTAATACCTTTTGAATCGATCAAAATTGTTTTTAGTTTAGTTAGATTTTTTCTGTGTTGTTACACACCACATCTAAATCCTACGAGAATAATTTGAGCTGTTAAAGAAAAGTATTTAAATCACAGCAATCTTATTAAACGGACATCGTACATAAAACCGATACCGCCACAATATGTGTATGTACTTGTATGTATTTACTTTGCATACTTTTATAGTATTATTCTTATCCTTTGTTGGCCTAGGAGGGAAGTAGAATTGGCTTTTATTTTTCAACAGAAAAATGTTCAAGGGAGCTTACAACATGGGCCTTTGGAGTTCATAACTTTATGAAATATACAATACTTGAACCAAAGGAGCGGTTAAAGTTAGAGAACCCTTTAACACCTTGTAAATTTGAGAACATACAACTGGTAGTGGCATATTAATTTTTTTTCTCACACATCAATTATAACTGACTATAATTAATAATAAGTAAAAAGTATACATGGCTTTAGCACCATAGACCACATTCATACGCTGCGCCAGATTATATAGAAGACTGAAGAATATTATCGGCCACTATGCTTGGTATTTGTGGATTATGAGAAGCCTTCGATTCGCTCGAGATCTGGGCTGCAGTCTCTTCAAAGGTGCCAAATCGGTACATCCAAATGTTGAAAATACCACCATCCGACCTCGAAACCTATACAATTGCAGAGAGGTATTAAACAGGGAGACGTTATGTTTCCGAAACTATTCACCGCTGCACTAGAAGATGTCTTCACTCACCTTCGGCTTGAAGACGACATAGTCATAATGACTGAGATTACTGAAGACCTGGGTACAAAGCTTGTTGATTTCAGTGAACCTCCCGATAAGAAGGCCCTAAAATGAACAAGGAAAAGATGAAGTTGATGTCTAATGTCCATGTCGTTCGTTCGTTCGTCTACTCAAGTTGTCGGAGGTGCTACGCTCAAAGTTGTAGGCGGTTACATATAATTGAAACAAATCGTCCAGCCAGGTAGGTCCAACTTCGAGAAAGATATAACTCGCCGAATCCATCTCGAATAGGCAGCGTTCGGGTAGCTCAGAAAAATCTACTTGTATAAAATACTACAATGCGGGAAGACGAAGGTCTCCGACCGATCTTTTTTTTTATGTTAGAGAAGGGCTAACGAGCTTGCGGATCACCGTTGACGTGTGATCATCGCCGCCCATGAATTCTTGCGACATACGAGGATTTAAAAAAGCGTTTCCGGCCTTAGAGGTAGGAAGGGGTACATGCCTTTTATGAAAGTACCCATGTCTTATCGTTCTGGAAATACTGCCGAAGGAAGTTCGTTCCACATTCGAGTGGTACGTGGGAAAAAAGTCCTTGAAAACCGCACAGTGGAACATCGCCAGGTATCCAGGTGGTATGGATGGTAAAGGAGGCGATGGCGAGCTGTGCGGTGATGAAATTCGGCGGCAGGCATCAGATCGAATAGATCTTGGGAACACTTCTCATGGTAAATCCTTATTTTGCTTTGGGGTAGTTGTAAGTACATCATTAAAAAATTTTACTCTTCCAAATTTTCTTATTTTTTTTAATCTATTTATTACCTATAAATTTTTAGATGCAATATCATTGAATACTAATATTTTCTACACTACCTGGCACTTAAACTCAATCTTTTAACAACACCTTTATTAGTAAAATGGATCTACACAGCCAAGTCACTAAAAACATAGAGTCCATTGTCAAAATGTTTGAGTTCTGAATGGACAATTTTGATAAGGCACTTTCTCAATCACTTTCAACCACAAAACAACAACCAGTAAGTACTTCAAATGACATTTCTGCACTGGCTAATGACTATGCAATTTTTTAAGAACTTGTGTGAAAAACTTTGTCGATGCGTCAACAGCAATTGCAGTTGCTTTCTGCTGGTTTTGATAAACACAAGGTCATCTCTAGTAGAAAGGTTCTTCTATTTCATGGAATATCCAAAGTTAATAATGAGCAGGCCGAGATCTCAATTAGTAATGTTATAAATAAAATGTATTTAAATTATTATTAAATAATGTTAACCTCTCTCACATTGATGTACTACCTTACCCATATTGGTTCGCTTCACCACCTTAAAGCAAAGATCCATAGTTTGGAATGCTAAAACTGCTTTAAAAGGCTCTGGGGTCACAATCTCTGAGTTCTTGACTATACATACCCAGACAAGAAATCTTCTCTGAAACCAGAAGGCATTTCTCATTAAGAATTCCTGGAGATCAGATGGGGTTATCATAACTGCACTGCCAGACAAAAGTCGGACGAGAGTTGAAGCCATGACAGACATGCCAGTTTTAATAGAAGCTTTTCCATTAGTCCAAAATACTCAGGATCAAAGATCAACAAGGCCTCGGCGTCTCCCTAAAATCGTAGCTAAGTAATTGATCATTTGATATTAGTTCCTTTTTAATTATCATATGTCTTATTTTTCCGTTTTAAATCTCTGTTCTTCTTCCTTATAAGCATGCCAACAATATTGTATTTGCCGGTCCTGGTTTCCATTTATATATCATATTGGCTTTTATTTTGACTACTGGAATGAGATGACTACTGTCTATTATTACTGTTTCTTGTAAAAATATTCTTTTATCTTTACAATACGTTTTACTTTACGTTTATGTAAAATAAGTGTGTTTAGTTTTAATTTTATCACTTAATATTTACGCAGAGTGTCAACTTGATTATATCTTACTCTCCTGTCAACGTCAATTGTCAAAAGATTATCGTTCAAACACCGGACCTGTATTTATAATGATTATTTGTTTTTGTTTTTTTTTTAGTTTGTAATTTATTTAACAATTTGTTAAGATGCTTTCCCACTACACCAGTGAGTGTAGGTTAATAATGGTTATAATTTTATAAATTGTTCATATATTTAAATGTTTATATTATATATTTTTTTTATATTTATAATTTACAAATATGTAATACGAGTTATATATTTTTATTTATTATATTTACTATTTCATTATGTCAGACTCGACATCTGATGTTAATAATATTTGCTTATCTTCATTCTCCTCCGAAAACTTTATGAGGGCTACTAGTGACCCTCTATCAGATATTGATTTCAAACCACTTGATTCTAGGCTTAGATCTATTTTTCCCACTATATCTAAGTTTTAATATTGTACATATAAATTCGCAAAGCATACCGGCCCACTTCTCTGATATCCTGGCAACATTTAGCAACGTGCAAGTCGACTGTATACTTGTTTCCGAATCGGGGCTTAAACCATCTCTCTTTACCTCACTTTACTCTCTGCCTAATTTTAACCTGGTTCGAAATGATCGTCTTGAAAAGAGGGGCGGAGGGCTCTGTATATATCTGAAAGATAACAAAAGTTACAATATCATTAGTCTTTCACCTTCTACGTATTGTAGTAACCTGGAATACCTTTTTCTAGAGATTGTATTTCAGTGTAACAAATTGCTCGTTGGTGTACTATACAGCCCCTCCTGTACCGTTGACTATTTTAGTAATTTTATATCCTCTTTGACTCTTTTTCCCCCTTTTACGATCATATCATTATTATGGGTGATCTAAACACGCGTCTAATCAAAAACTCTTACAGGTCTGATAGACTAAGATACGTTTTAAGAAAAACCCTACGGATGACCTTTTGGCCACGTATAAAAAATTGCGAAATCGCTGCAATAGGATGTGTAGAGATGCCAAACGTCGCTTAATTTACTCCTCTGTTAACGATTCTACGCCTCCACAATTATGGAGGCTATTCAAGTCACTAGGTGTGGGTAAAACTTTGACCCCTTGTAATAATATATTAAACTTGAAGTCTCTTAATCAGCATTTCTCAACTTCTCCACTTAAACTTTCCAATTCATTGAGAACCTCGGTCTTAAACAATTTAAATACGACCGCCCCACCTATCTGTGACAGTTTTACTTTGAAAGTAATCACGGAGTGTGATGTTAAGGAAGCAATTTTAAATATTAGTTCTAAAGCTATGGGTAATGATAACATTAGTCGTGACATGCTAATTCTTATTTTTGAAATCCTCTTGACTGTTATAACACATATTCTTAATTTCTCTTTAACAGCCAATTCCTTTTTTTTTGCTTGGAAATCGGTACATGTCAAGCCTCTACCAAAATCAGCAATCCTAGTTCTCCCTCACAGTTTCATCCTATATCCATCCTTACCTTCCTGTTTTAAGTCCTTGAAAATACTGTATTTAAACAATTGTCTTATTTCCTGAACCACAACAAACTCCTTACCCCTTTTCAATCAGGTTTCCGCTCTTGTCACAGCTTTGCTGAAAGTTACCGAAGACATTAGGTTTGCTATGGATAACCATAGACTCACCGCACTTGTCCTTCTGGATTTCAGCAATGCTTTCAATTCCATAGACTTTGATATATTGCTTGGTGTTCTTCGCAGCCTTAACATATCTCCATCTATGATTAAGTAGTTTCATTCATAACTGTACGGCCGTCGACAGACTACATGCTCTGATGACTTATCCTCTGATTGGGCTTTTCTGTCTCCCGGCGTCCCTCAGGGCGGCTTTTTATCTCCTTTACTTTTTCATTTTTATTAATGAAATCACTAAAATAATATCTTCTCATTACCATCTCTATGCAGACGATTTACAAATCTACAGACATTGCTCACTTAACGATCTTGATGCTACCATTAGAGCCATAAATAAAGGACTGGGGTGAGTCTTTTGGTCTCACTGTCAATGCTAAAAATCTCAGGCCATTCTTATTGGTAGCAAATATCTTCATAATAAGGTGCAACTTAATCAGGTTTCTAATGTAAAGTACTGTGATACCGTGATTCCTTATTCTGACGTAGTAAAACATCTGGGATTGGTGATAGATAAACACCTAACTTGAACAGTAAATGAAACTAGTCGAAGAATGTATTCGTCATTTCATTGTCTCAAGCGTCTGCAAAATTTCCTACCTTTGAAAACTAAAATCTTGCTATCTCACTCCTTTTTACTACCCCTTCCCGACTATGATCGAAGGCTTTTGCCATATCCAAACTAACTGACAGGACCTCTCCCTTGCTTTCAATAACCGCTGCCCAACAGCGCGTAAGGAATAAAAGAAGATCACCAGCTGATCGACAGTGGCAAAAGCCATGCTGCCGGTCATTGATCAAATGGTGATCTTCGAGGTATGTTAGGTACTGTCGGTTCATTTTGAACTTCATTATTTTAGAGAAAAGAGAGGTAATTGGTGGTCCAAGCTATCACCTTTTTTAGGGATCGGATGGACAAGGGCACGCTTTCATGAGACGGGGACTACGCTTTTAAGGTAGAAGTCTTGCCAGCTGATCCCCAATTTTGATGACAGGGTTGAACTTTGCTCTAGCTATTTGCCGTTTTTGAAGAATCTGGAGGCACGGTTATATTTTTTCTCCCTAATGATTAACGCATTAGCCCAAGCTTGATAAGCCTGCCGTTTTCCAGCTGCTGCAGCCCTGACAGACGCATCAAACCAAGGCCGCGATCTGCCACCAAGTGGTACCATAAAGCTTGGTACAAATAGTTATGGAACTAGTTATGGTACAGGGCATGGGCCCTGTAGTATCCCATCAGCTACAGCCGCAGAGCAGTCACTAAAATCATTGGAAGGGAAACAAATCGGCCACCATGGGTAGGATGCAAAAAACGACCGTATTCCATCCTAATCCGCTGACTTGTAGCGCCAAACGCGACGTCGACATCGACGTCGCAGGCCTTGTTCCTGCCGGACGTTGAATGGGCACTACACTCCGTACCAAGCAATGATCAGAGGACCCTAAAAGAGCCTCAACAGTGACCTGATACTTGCCGGGATGTGTAGGAAGCAGAAGAGCCAACAAAGAGGGCATATGGCTGCCACGTCCTGTACCACAAGTGTGCGTCTTTACCAGCTGGGTCAGACAATTTGCCAAAGCAAAGTTAAACATAAATCTCCCCACGTAGTCAATTACACGAGACCTTAACCATTCGGTATTCGGTGCACGTTGAAGTCCCCGAGAACTAAGACTTCGGCAGAGGGAGTCTGTGAAAGTACGTCGTTAATCTTCGCTTGAACGTGGTCCAACAGTTGATCTGTTTCTGAATTACTACTATGGGACCTGTAGAGGCACGCGTGGCCTCTGACGTGATTATCCATGTCCACGCACAACCAGAGCACGGACAGGCCACAGACATATATCCTCCCTTACGCACACAGACACCCTGGCGTATGGTATAAAATGATGTTCTAGTTTATACCCTGGGTATGATAGGTACGCTGTGTCGCTAGTTTGAGATATCTGCGTCTCCGTCAAAAATACCAAGCTGGAATCGCCGTCTTAAGGTGGTAGTGGAAGTCGTTTGAGTTAGAGTGAAACCCCCGGATGTTGCAAAAGTCCACATTTAGAGTGGAGCGGGTTGCCGCTGTTTGCCGTCATTTGCTCTCAGAAAACACAAACTTCTGGGGCGGGCAAAGTATCGACTTTGCCCGCCCCAGAGACGACGGGCACCCCGAACAAAATCCGAGAATTATGATTCTCCGGCTTCATTAAAGCCCTACTGGAGTTACTTTTAACTTACAACGGGAATAATAATTATATGTTGTCAGTCATTAGTTATGGCTCAGAGATGTTCGTTTACAATGGGCATTACAAGAAGGCTCAAGGTCATCCGGGGATCAATGGACATGACAGGACAGGGTTATACTCGGAGTTTCGCTGCGAGATCGAATAATAAACGAGGAGATCCAAGATCACTGACAAAGCTCGAAGAATTGGTCTGAAGTGGCAGTAGGCAGGCCACATCGCTCGTGAATCCGATGGATCCGATGGACGATGGTTTTATAAATATTTTTTTTATATAGCTATGTTTAAGAAGACAAAGATACGATAGAAGTTTTAGGATTCTTTGTATATATTTTTTTACCAGTTTTATACTCATTGTGAGTCAGACGTTAGCAGCTACTCACTTTTTTCCAGTCTTAGGGTTTCGATTTTCGGAACAATGAAATATAATTCATCTCCAGTCTAGGTCGTTTATATAATATATAGTTCTAGTATAGGATAAAAGTTTGAAGACACTTAAAAACACCAATAAAAATAGAGTTACCGCCTGTTATTCGGTATACGATAACGTGTACGAGCGTATTGCAGTCGCTCTACTCCAGAAACAGTTGATTTTACAGAAAAAAATGAATTATTCTTTGTAGATGTCAAAAACTAATTTTTGGGACATTTGTAACTTTTTAGCCGGCCCGATATGTATGAATGTAAATTTTTACATATTTGTTAAAACGGCGTAATAAATATATACAAAAAAATCCGTGCCCGCAGGGGGACATGCGTGGGTAGACCTCATGTGTAACTAGTTTAAAATATAGCTCATTACCTAAGAATAACACATGATGCTGTTGTTTACATTAAAAAATTTCAAGCAAAAAGCAGATTTATTTTTTTTTCTCGGAAAAGGTATTTTTTTTGGAAATACTTTTGGTACTTAAATTTAGAGTAAAAAATAACCTTTCTATTAAAAATATTTGCGAGGAGGGAATATTTACCAGAAAAAAGTTGCCGTGGTTTTACCTACCTTAAATTTTCAAGCTAAAAATGGTTTTTATTTTTTTTTCGGAAACGGTACCTTTTACGGAAAAACTTTTGGTACTTAAATTTAGAGTAAAAAATAACCTTTCCATTAAAAATACTTGTGGTGTAAGAATGTTTACCAGAAAAAAGTTATGAATTTTTTTCCAAAAATCGGTTTTTTTACCCCCACCCCTAAGTTATTGAAGTTAGGTTTTCGGTTTATTTACTTTAGTTATAGGTATTTATTAACCACATCATATAATATAAACGCGATTGCTCTACTTTATATAGGAAAAAAGTTATGGTCGTAAACTGAAATCAGAAAAAGTGAGGCCCTAGCGCCCCCCGTGGCTGGATTTCTCTGGTTAACGAACTTGACCTTCATTTTTGGATGGTTGATTTTTATGCAAAGTTTGAAAGCGATCCGAGCAAAACTGCGGCCGCTATCGTGCTGACAAAAGTCGAATCTGGACGCACGCACGCATATATATATATATATATATATATATATATATATATATATATATATATATATATATATATATATATATATATATATATATATATATATATATATAAACTTTTTGACCAATGGTCATTTCGGACTTCTGGGGTCATAAGAAGACCTCCTGTGAAGAAATTTTTCCAAAATTCGAAAGTCGGGTACAAATGAATGGGCAGACCGAATTCTTCGAGGCCTACCCAAAAATCAGCTCCCTTGGAATTTTCCGTAGAAAAAAACCTATAACCACTGGACTGCGTGACTGAGCTGTCCGAGTTCAAAGAAATAAAGATCTCTTGTAATATGTTCTTTCGTACGTTCGTTACGTACGCAATGCGTGCACAGACAGACAGTTAAACAGGCAGTTTTATTGCTTTAATCTAAATATATCTTTTTAGAAATATTCCCGTTGTAAGTAAATATTATCGGTAGCGGCACACTGTATTTCTGCAGGTATTCACGTCAGCGGCTACAAAGCGACCTCTGCCATTTATGACAATAGAACTGTTGTACAATACCAGTTTGATAAGAGTGAAGTCCTTAATTTAACGTGTCATAATATAAAGAAGAAGGCTGTCATTTGGTTGAGATGGCTGCACAGTAAGCATAACCTTCAAATCTTCATTATTCATTAACTAGCGTACGCCCCGGCTTCGTACTCGTGCAGTTTGCTACTGATGGACATGGATAGTGCATTTGACAAAAAAGTAATTTGTAAGTATTGTTATCCCGTTACCCGTCGGTCTACTGTCAAACGTAATATCCATTTATTATATATATTTTTTATAAAATTACGAGTACCATCCGTATTTCCGATACCTATTTTTTTTTCACGCAAATATGAATGCAACCGAAAGAAACATTGATGTGTTTGTGAGTCTGTCTGTGTGGGTGTGTGTGTATGTGTGTGTGTGTGTGTAAATATTAAGTAAATAATTTAAAAAATTAAATTAAATGAATTTTAAAATCCTTTTATTAATAATCGGTCCACTAATTCCATTCTTTGCCAGATGGATAAGTTGGATGCGGATCGATTATTAATCACCCTCCTTAACACCGCTGCTTCTTATGATGGTGAAAGTTGATTTATCGATCGCTCAATTTAATATATCTTAATAAAATATATTCACAGATGATCAGATCATACCTGGCACGGCAGACAGTTCAAAAGACAGTAAACTATTATTTAATATTACGGAAAGTAATGATAAGGACCGATTAACTTGTTACGCATTTGAAGATTCTACTGGTTTGAAGAAAAAGGAGAAAAAATATACTGAAACGGTCACTTTTCTATTGGATTACGTTAGGCGCGAAGAAGCCACGACCTCTGAACCACACGAAGGAAATAACGAGGAAGGGAACACTGACTCAGGTTCGTAGTTACTGGAATATGATTTAGGATAACAATAATGTTTAAAAAACCATATAAAATCTTATAATATTAAATTTTGTTGAGCAATCTATTACACAATGTATAAGTTGGCACACTAATAAAAGGTCTATGCTTATTTTTGATTACAAAAAAACAATTGTTACAATATTCACAGATTTTATATCACACAATCGCTTGATACAACGGCCGAGGACACAAGAGAGACTACCTCCGTTATCACACCCCTTTTTATACGTCAAGAATCACTAGTTTCTGTGTTGCCATATTAAATAATGTTTTGATAGAATTTAATGTTACCTTATTGAAATATGTTAATTTTAACAAATAAAATATTAATGTACGATGTGATAATGAACGGATATGACATAGTATTTAATAACACAGGCACACAAAAAAAAAAAAACGTCATGAACCAGAGGGGAGACCCCATTATTCCTAGGTTTTTGGGATCGCTGAAAACGAATGTGACAATAAAAACTAATTTTAAATGCCAGTTTTCCCGCTAGCACCCCCTTACTACCTCTTAAGGGGTGAAAATTGAAATTTTTGTAAAAAATCAAGATAGATGTGTCTTTCTACGTTTTTTGGGATGCTGAAACCGAAAATGATAACTAAAAATAAATTCATGACCACTATCACCCCCTACCATCCCTTACAGGGGGTGAAAATTTCATTTTTTTCTATAAAATCAAGACAGATGTGTATTTCTACGTTTCTTGGGATGCTGAAACCGAAAATGATAACTAAAAATAGATTTTATGACCACTATCACCCCCTAATACCCCTTACAGGGGGTGAAAATTTAAATTTTTCTATAAAATCAAGATAGATGTATATTTCTACGTTTTTTGGGATGCTGGAACCGAAAATGATAACTAAAAATAAATTCATGACCTCTATCACCCCCTTACTACCCCTTAAAGGGGGTGAAAATTTCAATTTTTCTATAAAATCAAGATAGATGTGTATTTCTACGTTTTTTAGGATGCTGGAACCGAAAATATGTGAATTTCTATGTTTTTCAAGATGCTGAGAGAAAAAATGATTATAAAGTATATGGTAACCTTATTGTATGCATATATTTGTTATTATGATACTAAGACTGAATCATGATTTTTGTCCTATTCTTAACAAGTTGTTTCATTTTTTGTTTTTTTTTTGCTTTCTATTTAATTCTGTTTATACTGTTATCCATCCGGCAGTCTTGTAAAACGCTTAAAAGATGCTGAACCTAATTCTATGCCTCCGAAATAGAAAGGTTACTATTTTTCGGCCAATTTAGGAGATTATATGGAGGAGCAAGGTGAAAGATTCTATCAGACAGGATCTTAAGACAATGGAACAGCGCTATCAGGGTAAATGGGATGTCAATATGTTAGCAGACTACTGTTGGAATTTAAAAAGAGATTTGCCAGAACAGAAAAGAACCAATAAAAAGCAACCACTTAGAAGAACTTTTGACAACAAGAGAGTTCGTTATCGTAGAAACAGGTAGACGCTGTAGAAT
Source organism: Melinaea menophilus ssp. n. AW-2005 (assembly GCA_918358695.1). Taxonomy (NCBI): domain Eukaryota; kingdom Metazoa; phylum Arthropoda; class Insecta; order Lepidoptera; family Nymphalidae; genus Melinaea; species Melinaea menophilus. The sequence goes on from OU911038.1 coordinate 19,836,907, forward strand.
AGTGAGAGGCAAGGGGACTCACTTTAATCCAGCACTCCAAAAGGGAACAGAAATCTACTACGTCCACGCCGTTGTTCCTGGGTTACGCTAAGAATAGAATTAAATCATGAATATATATCAGATACTTCTGATCGATAAAGCATTTGAATTTCTAATATAAGAGCTAAGAGTAACTTCAAACTAGTTTGATAAACATGTCATTTACTGTAAATCGTCAAAATTTCTTCATACATCTTGATTTTATACAAAATTGAAACTACCCCCACCCCCTCCCCCCCCGTTAGGGGTAGTTAGGGGGTGGTATTGAGTAAAAGAGGTATCAAATTCACTTTTGGTTGTCATTTTCGGTTTCAATATACCAAAAAACGTAGAAATACACATCTGTCTTGATTTTATAGAAAAAAATGAAATTTTCACCCCCTGTAAGGGATGGTAGGGGGTGATAGTGGTCATGAATTTATTTTTAGTTATTATTTTCGGTTTCAGCATCCCAAAAAACGTAGAAAGACACATCTATCTTGATTTTTTACAAATTTTTAATTTTCACCCCTTAAGAGGTAGTAAGGGGGTGCTAGCGGCAAAACGGGCATTTAAAATTAGTTTTTATTGTCATATTCGGTTTTAGCGATCCCAAAAACCTAGGAATAATGGGGTCTACCCTCTGGTTCATGACGTTTTTTTTTTTTTGTGTGCCTGTGTAATTAATAATTACAACTTAACACAGTATCTTGGCTCATGAACCTAACACTAATAAACAACTTTCTTTTAATAATTAACTTTTGTACTACTGCTCATTAGAAAGCTGAAGTGATCTTTCGCCTTTCAGCCGGATAAGTGAGATGTGATTTGCATTTGACGGTGTTTATCTACGAGTAGGAATATTTAGGAATATTACGGGTTGTTTAAATATGTACCACAAGTTACAGGCGTACCTTTATAAACTACCCTTACAACCAATATAAGAACACCCAGTAGTATTACTTCAATGTGGATAACTTGATTCAATAAAGAGATTGTAATTTACATTTAACCATTTCAGAGAGCTGGTTCGACGGCCTGTCGCCGAGTATGCTGCTCTGGACCGGGCTCGTGGTCGCCGTCGTCCTAGTCATTCTCGCGGCCCTCGTAATCGTCGCTAGCAAAAGAAACTACAGCATGAAGGAAGTAGGGTCTATACCAACATATATGATTGATTTACTAACAATTTGTGCATTTTAAATAAGTTAGAAGACGTGCAAGAGGTTTTAAATATTTTTTCTGTTCTTACAGGACAAAGTTAGCCTTCACCCGGCCGCTTCTAATGCTTCAGTAATTTCCACGGTACCAAAAACGTCTACCGCTCCTAGAACAACGGAACAAAATTTGTACACAAATGACAGGTTTTACAATAATACACAATTACACGCCTCACATGAAATAATAAACTCAGAGTACCAGGAACCCATAGACTCCCAGGCGTACTGCGAGCCGCAGACCTACTGCGAGCCCGACAGGCCGGTCTATGCCGAGCCCATCCCCAGAACACTGAGACCGCAAAAAGACAATGTTTACGTCAATTATAACACAAGTAGTGATTCAGTCAATATTTCCAATGAAAATATGGATTTATATGAAAATTGTGCGAATATTTGTGATGATGAATTTATTTATTACACTGAAACTAACTAGGTTGAAAATTATGTAGGATTATAAAATAGAGAATAGGACCGTAGTGGTGTCCGCTAGATGGCGCTAGTTTCAAAATGTATAATTTGTACAAATAATAAAAATGTTATGTTATGTTATACGTATATGATAATAATATAGTGTACTGCAATATTTTGATTGGTGACACTTGTCTACTGTATTGAATAAATAAATTGTTATTACATATTATAACGTATTGCATAAAAAATGTCATGATGATAAAATTACACATTTGTTTTTTTTATATATTATTAAGGTAACGTTATTTATTTTCTCTCTGATTTGCATGTGTGTGTGTATGTTTATATGATAATTTAAAGCTTCATTAATGTGAGTCAACGTCGGTGTGTGTGTGCTCTGACCCGCGGCCATCATTTATGTTATCGGGTTCTATCCTTGAGTATTCTCCATTAATACTACTACTACATCTGCCGAAGTATCGTTTTAAGTTTTAAAGGAGAATGCCAGGCCTCCATAGTTATTTAGGCAAAGAGTGCCCACGTATGAAAAATAATAGTGATATTAGTATGCACACCCTTGATAAATTGTTAAAAAAAATGTTTAAAAAAAACTTTGGGGTTTCTAAGTTATTAAGGATTTTTGAGTTTCTTAAAAAGTTACGTACAAAGAGTAAAATAGTGATTGCTGACTCTTCCTACACATTGTAGATAATGTACGTTCTAAGATCTAAGATGGCAGAAAATAAAGATTAGGTACCTCCCTAACTAGTCAACATTCTATTCATACGCTACTATAACATTATCAGAAAGTTGTTCCGGAGGTAAAATATTAGATTGATGTCATAGTTGCAGGAGAATCGCCAGAGTCATGATCAGAAACGTTGACTTTTATCAAAATATACGCACAAGTCACTGCGATGCGAAGCAAACAAAGAAATGATCTGAAGATGATATTAATTTACCATAGCCTCTAACAGTAATGTTAACTGTCAAGTGTTTTCAGTATCACACAAGTCATCACACACACAAAATGGAACGATCAATCGATCTTCGTCGTCATTTAACTTTAACGTATTTTTATGATATCGGTTGAATACGTACATTTAATTAGTTTTATATAATGCTATGGAATTTCTTCTTATAAAAACGCATAGTTAAAGTAAATATAAATGCACAGGTAAATCTTTTGCTCACTACTATAAAATTTTTAACAAAGTAACTATTAGTAGGCAAAAAGCAAATAAGTTCAGTTCTCTTCATTTAAGTTGTTTCCGCGTTGCATTATCTGCTTGTTTTACATTATTTATTATTTGTTATTAGGGACCTGTGTCGCGTCACGAATGGTCCGAGTTCGACATGTAAATTATATGAACGTATTTCCTGGACGCTCTTGCGCCTAAATCCGACGTTCCCATTTATATTTAAATTTAAAGTTTAAAACTACATTATTTTGATAATTCTATTATTTTATTTGTTCAATCCTACTTTGTATAATCAATATTCTTCGAACCGCACTTCTCTCTTCAGTGCCGTGCGCTGGATGAGGGGATTCTGCGACAGTGTCGATGGAGTAGCTTTCTATAACTAATCTCTGAGGCGAGTGTTTTCAATCTGAACTCAGTTTCAATATTTTACTTAGTCGTGCTTATGAGATTGTTTGTTTGAAGATTTTCGCAAAACATCGCGCATAAATCTGCTAAACCTAACAGGATACAGGATAATATTATTATTATTATTATTATATTATTACTTCTTTAGTCCACAGTTGACGCCCCCGTGTATCCAGATGCAATAGAAATGTTGTCGATGAAAACGGATGCTTTGAAATCTAGATGATGTCAGTATTCATTGCTATATTGTTATCTTGAAGCAAGGTTCATTTAGATATTTAAGTAACGACATGTGTCTCACAGTCTCGTTCTTTTTATTTATTTTTTATTTATATTTTATTTCGATGATCAATTAGTTTAATATGAGGTTGGCTGATGATACTTCTACAGTAATGTTACAGAAACTAATCTTTAACTTGGTAACAAAATACAAAATGATTGAAGTTTTTTTTACTTTATGTTTCCCAAAAAGGGACAATTAAGATTATTAATCAAATCGAATAACTTTAATATTACGTTATATCAGGTGTGCTCGTCTCAAACCAACACATTACCTAAGCGTATAAGTATATGCTTATATCAATATATCATAGGGAATTGAGACAACCAGATAACATCCCCACGGCTAGGTAGGTTTAGTTGCATATGTTCATACTACTATGACTTACGGCGTCCTGCTCCTCTCTGACGGTCACCCAACAGTCAAGTGTTATAATATTATTATTTTGCTACAGAGACATCTATTGAGGTATCGTGGATATTTTTGGGAAAGTAGCTGACGATGTTACCAGTGCTAATACTATTTGATATGTAAGTAACTAAAGAACTTACTCCTCTCAATAGATGTCACTACTACTTTATGTACTTTGAAGCTGATAATGGAGAACGAAATTTCAAATACACATAACATTTTTAACTCAAAATACGTCTAAAAGATTTTTTTTATATTGTGAGAATTATTTTTAATTAAGTTTTAATATTTTTAATATTTTAATACTTGAAATTATATTTACGAAATTAAGATTATAGTTTCCTCAACATCTTTAACAGCACAGCTGAAGTCTATATTTTTATGCCGTAATTGAAACAATAATTTTATTTGCTATGAACCTTTCTGTTATACTGCAATGTATTTTTTAGCTGACAAAACAGGACGGTGTGCAAGCGTAGTATAATATTTCAAACTGAAGTATTCAATGGACAGGTGCACGGTCTTAAAAGTTTTAATACTATTTAGTAGTCGATAGTAGAGATTACGAGTGTTTGAAGCTTGTATTGGAAACAAGGAGGCAGCTCCAACTATCTTCACTGTTATGTATTTATTATTTCGTTTTACTATATAGTTCGTCGTATGCAGTACTCCGTTGGGCTTTTTAATCCCAAACTCAAACTAGGGCTACGCTTTGTAACGATCGTAACATTATATGTAACATCTATATGTTATTCAAGAGTATTATTTTTAATAGTAATTTCAATAAAATAAATAAAAAACACTGGCTGTAAATTAAAGTAAAATTTCAAAAATTGATTTTAGATACCTAAATACTACTCGCGTTTTTGTTACTTTTATAATAGTTACAAACTTTTTAATTGCATATCAAATTAAGTTGCTAAATTTGCGCAAGCGTATCATAAAGTTTATTTAGTTCCAAATCACATTCAAGGAAAAGAGACAAAACGTAGTTAATTTAACTCGAATAGACAAATAGATCATCTAGTCGAATACTAGTAAAGAATATTTGAAGCTCTTAAAATTAGTCGCGTAATACGATCGAATAATTTTTAAGAAATTCTATATCACAATAAAATTAAAACCTTATTACATAAAGGTAAAGTGCAAAATCGTTAAATACCATTTGACGGCTCCTGTCGGTCGCCATTTTCCATAATGGCCGCGAGTACCACGACATCTATAGAGTTTAGTGTCACCGCGAGCTTGTTAAGCGTTGGTTGTGAGTGAAATCAGCTGCATTCATTGTTTGCAACCATTGTATAACAAAAATGATACGAAAAATCGGTCATAACTGCTATAATTTCAACCGAAACACTACATTATAGTTTAATGAAAGTGTATTCTATAATATATTGTGTTTTGTACGCCGTTAGCTAGTCAAATAATGAATTTAACCCGCTGCAGTCTTCTGTTTGAATTGTAGTGAACATTGTGGAATCGATTTTTAGATGTTATTAATGAAATTACTAAGCTGCTTGTGAGTGATATTGTTGGTAAAAGAACCTGTTTCACTCGACTCCCGTTACGTTGGCTTTTTGACTACTCGACCGTGGCAGGTTGGAATCAATAGGATAATAAAAAATGCATATTTTAGCCGTGGTCTCATAAAGGATCGGTTCAATACTGTACCGGCACGACATTCGCGACCGAATTCTTGTCAATGAGTTTTCACATCTGTTATGTATAGCATTGTGATTTATTTATCATTAAAGTGATGGTGATACTTAGAGACATACATTATCTTAACCACTTTGGACACAAAGGTTAGTAAACAAACTTAATTTTTACTTATTGTTACAGAATAGAATACGTTTTGTTTTATTTAAAAAAATATAAATTAAAGATTTATGTAGTGCCTTGTAATATCCAATGAACGTTATTGAGTGACGAACGATTATTAATTTACTACAACTGCACTGCACATACAAATAGAAATGGTATAATAAAACAACGATGACACAACCGTTCCATCGCGTGAATACTTTTATCTTTGCTAAAAATCTCCCATTGTTGTTTGACATAAAAAGTGTAATAGCATAGATTATATATAGATCACAGATAAGACTTTTATGTATTTTTTATGAAAAAGAATAATGATAAAGTTTGGAATGATACTATTTTACATTGTGAAGTTTTTAAACTATGATGAGTATATCTTCATTGTTGTTACAACAGATTAAACTTTTATATAATTTAATGTATTTTGTTAAATTTCAAAGTCACTACTGCTTAAAGACAAAGCATTATATCTGTTATCATTTGTGATGTTTTAATTTGTATGAATGTTATGCATAAAATACAATCATACAGTTAGGTTTGGTAAGTATTGACACCGCCTGGTAGTCGCTTGGTGCCTCCACATCTCATTAATAATAGATAGATAAGAAATGCCGGACTAACCTGCATATCATACTTAATATTATTTTGTGTATCAATATTTTCTAACATATTCTGATAATTATTTGATGAACTGGTTCGACGACTAGCTCATAGAGACAAGAAAGTATTACTCATCTTAGTTTAGGAGAATAATGTTTATTAAATGAATATTAATTATGATGTAATGCCGTAAAGTGTTCAATGTCAGTATGTGACACAGTTTCCAGCTTCTCGTCTCAATCCTTCCCTCGACTCACAATTGGCCGACTTCATTATTTTTTATATTTTGAGACTTCCATAATCTATATGTAAATATTATAATAATAATCATTATCATCTCATTCTTTGCAGTGATCATATTTCTTAATATTTGTTAAAATGAACCTAATTAATTGTTGCCCTTAACAATGAATTTCTTTATCAGCTCAAATTTCATATGTAAATGTATATTGTTAGAAGTACAGCCAATAAGGCATTGTGTAGAGGTGTAGTGTATTGTGTAGGTGATTCTTGATTAATTACTTGTTCTGACTAAGTACTCTATTATTTTGAGTGGAATAGTATCACCTAATTAAATACTTTTCAAAACGTCCTTATTTATTAATATAGAAAAATAGTTAGTATTCGTTTATATGTAGTTTTTTCTCACTGCACGTTCACTCACTCCTGGAGTGTAGGTAAGTAGGTTAGACACCAGAGAACCTTCGTGAGGAGAGTCGCGGGATAAATACTATTATTTTGTGTATTACAAAGTTGCGAGTTTTTTAAATGTTATCTGAGGTCGCAATCTTCATTTCCTGCGTACCGTCACTATGGAACTCATCTCAGGACATGTAAACAACGCCTTGTGATCTCTGCTCACGCGCAAAGAGAGGCCTCTGAGATCTCTTGAATAGGGCGCGTTCACGCTGCACTAGATATACGTTTATTATATTACTAAATATTATTATTATGAAGTAGGGTATTATCAATGTTAATGTAAATGATCTTCATAGTACGTAAAAATTGTAGTCTTTAAGAATATTGAATTATTGTGATCGTATGAAAACGAAATATTGTTTGGAGTGTGTATATATGTAGCGTGTGTGTAGTCGGCCTTCGGTCACGCGTGCCCTCCGCGAGACACCAACACGTGAAGATACCGCTATCACTCAAATACTCTTAACATAAACGTTCAGTTTGTGATTGCGCGATCTTATTTTGTTTTTTTTTAATGTGAGACCTCTTCAGATACGTAGAAAAAGTTATGAACCCGCGTGACCGTCACGCTCAGATAACACTTGACATCAGATTTATACATAGGTATCAGATAAGTTTATACCAGTCGTCACACACGACCGCAGTTCAAGTTCGAATGCTAGCTCCTCGTACGTCAGTTGATTTAGTTCACACATGCGGTGCGTTGGAGGCAGGGCGGTGTGTCTGAACCGTCAGCCGCGCCAATCGTGACACTCCTCCGTCCTCGTCGTTTTGTAACAAGCGGCACCGAGTGTTAGATTAACGTAATAATATAATAATGTGCTAATACGATGTGAAATGATATAAAAACTAATCTTCTATTCAAGTACAAAAGGAGACGAACGCTCCCCGATCGCGCTCCCGAGCAAGCACGCGGCTTACAATTTGTATAGCAATGTACGTATGACCAGTGTAATATATACTTACATGTACGAGTCGCTATCTATCTAACCCAAAAATAATGTTTTATGAAATTAAGAATATTTTACTGAGCTCACTGCTCGTTACAAGTTCATTTTTTTCATTGCATTATCATTTAAGGCTATTTCCATTTTGTGTCGAGGTCAAGAAATACAATCAAATAATACATCTCATTTATGACTCCGACCTCTCGCACGCACTCTCGTTACTAGAGATAAATTTAATAGAATAATTGCGCTCGTGGAGGAATCAACGCGTAAGAAGGACTCGATTGATTTGTCTTTTTATATCTTTTTAAATTGTGAGGATAACTATTATTAAAACATTAATATATTTTTAGGTTTTCATTAATAAATTACTTTATTTTATTAAATTCGAGCAGAAAACAAAAAATATATAAACAAAAAATAAACATTACCACGTGCATTGACAACGAATATGTTCTCTTTTAATTCAAATGTACCGTGGAAATAATAGATAGTTATATGTGCTTGAAAATTAAGCTTCAACAAAACAACACACGTACTTCGCTGATACTGCAAGTTGGAGGTGAACTATTTTTAAAATGCATTCAATATTCGAAAAGAAAGCAGATTAAAAATAAAATCCATTTTACCGGCCGACTCCGTCTGACGACAATGCGTACTTGGAAGTCGGAACACATTAGCGTATCCGATTTCCTGCGCGGGAAACTTGAGTTCGCGGCATAATTTAGTTTTAAAAAACATTCGATATTCAAATAGAACAAAGCGACCGAAATGAAACGGATTAAAATAAAAGCTATCTCACCTGCGGGTCCGTCGGCGCCGCGCGCGTGTGTGTGTGTGTATGTGTGTGTGAACACATTAGCGTCTCCGATTACGAACATTACATTATCCATAATATAGAGTATTCTTTTTATTGTGGAAGAGAGATGTGAAAACAAAACTTGAAGGAAATCTGTGAAACATATTTTTATTTAATTACTAAAACTCCTCAATTAATTATAAGCTCATTATTTTTTTCCAACAATGGATTTGAGCGACTTAAATTTCCTAATTTTTCTAAGATATTTTTTATTCGATAGATTATCCTTAAGCTGATTTAAATAAGTTGATATTTTTTGTAAGTAATATATTTTTTTGTAGAAGGTAGAGAGGCGGTCCAATTAACCTGTTGACCCTCGAGACAAGAGTAGTTCCCGCGTGCCACATTATTGATGATAATAATTTTCCTCGCAGTCTTTAAGGGCTCTATAAATAGTTGGACGTACCCCATACGTCTACCTACAATGACTTGTTACTTATACGCAATTAGTAAAATAATTACGAAGAACAGCACTTACGTATATGTTACAGCCTGACGATGGAGCGGTGCGTTGATATACAACCTCAAATTTTAAAATAACGATGCACTATAATAATTAATTAAATGCCTCTCATCAGTGAGTCAGTAAACGGGTTTCAAGAGGAGGTAGCTGCTTCATACCGTGCATAACAATAATATAGAATGGAATCGTCTCTTTGGGTCATGTTAGTTCTTATAAATTCCTAAGGGTACCTGTGTTTGTTAAACAGTTAGATATTGTGTCGCAGTGAGTTCCGCTGACTAGTGATGATGGATGATCTCCGTAACGTATTATTATCCAACGCAAGAGTAGACTCGGAACAACACCGGCCCCGGTCTCTCGCGTAGCGGCGCGCCTCGCAGGTCTTGCAGCTGTCTAATAACCTTTTGGTATTTATTAAATACGTTAGCTTAGATCTTTGAACAATTTAGGCTCATCTACACAGGAAATGCCATCAAAATAAATATTTTCACTTGACAATATTTTAAAGACGTTGTGAAGATAGACAGTGGTAGATCCTTTTGTATAAAATGGAAGAGTTTCAAGGAAGCATAATCTATAAAACTACATAATAACAACACAAATTAATTAAGAGCTACGCCTTATGATCATTATGATTACTTCATTCCTTCAAACGTAAGTTATTATATTTGGAGTTGTAAACATTTTAGCTATGTTATGATTATTAAAATAATTTAACAATGTATTTGCAATTAAAATTTAAGCAATACGAAGAGGGATTCAAAAATAGTTAGCACCTCTCCATCTCATCCCAAGTAGAGGAAGTAAGAGGTTGATAATAGATAACGGATAACGGCTAGTGTATCATAGCCAACCACCCGAAAGCGGGGTACCGTCTTAAGTTTTTACCGTCGCCGGCAGCTGAACCCTGCACTCGCCAACTCTCACATTACAATTAGTCCCATAGTGACCAAGCCCCTAACGATAGAGCCGCTGCCGGGACGCCTCTCTATGCCTGGCTACAGCAGTGGTCGAGGTAATCGCAGAGCAAAAGACGTCTAATAAAAATTTGCCCTGGTGGCACACAGCTTTGCGCAAGGACATTATTGTTATTTTGAATGTGACAGATTACAATCAGAAGATCGAACCGTACACATACAAACAAAATCTATTTCGGTATTGTCTTGTCATTTGGATAAAAAGCTTAACAAAGTTTAAAAACAAATCATGGAATCAAATCATGTCTTCGTGCCGCAAGCAGTAAAGTCTATGAGCAGTTATACTCCTCCAGTTTGTCACACCTTTTTTTTTTTTTTTTTTTTTTATCGTTGTAAAAATCCGTTACGGATACCCGCCGACCAAGAAGGTGATGGCCGGAGGGTTATGTGGGACTACCCGGCAGCATAGAGGACGCTGCCATTTTTAAGGTTGCCCACTAAAAAACCAACGGTTGCCCTCAACGCCTTAATGGGACGCCACGGGATCGCTTGGGCACTTACCGTGACGCTCCGGCGGTAACCCCCCGTGTAAGGGTGCTCCGAGCAACTAAGAGTACCCTCACGACGTAGGCCTGTAATAAGTGAGAGAGGTCACCCTCCCCTCCCACCAAGGCACTACAGCTGGGGAAGGAAGCGGCGGGCGTACTCCCGCCTCCTTCTTCCCAGCCTTCCCCTACGGAGTGAGTCAGCGGTGGAGGCCTGCTCCCTGACCCGCTCCGCGGGCTCCTTCGCGGCGATGACCTGCTCGCAGAAGGAGGCCATTGCGACCCAACACCTCTCGCTGCCGATCATTGTGCCTATAAGGCGCGGCAGCGAGAGGTCCCTGCCCACCACGGCCACCAGCTCAACACGCTGGCTGCGCACTCTGCCAAGGTGTGACGAGCCGTGTCTACGGCCTCGTCACACCTTAAGCGTAAGCGTTAGCAAAGTTAGCAAGTTAGTAAGTCGTAAGCGTTCCATGCCGCCGGTTGATCCAACGATTGAGGTGGGGACGGATCGCCCCCACAGTCGTCAGTCCGGCGGCAGGGGACCCTAGGTCCCTCTCCCACCGTCGAATCAGGGCTCGGTGAGCTAGAGCCCACCAGTTTGTCACACCTGTCTGTTACACCTGTTAGTTGCTCGCCCTACCTACGCTAAAGTTAGGCTCACTCTGCAACATGCCGACTATAATCCAGAGGTCGGCTTGCACAGGATAAGAATGATTTCAACACATCTAAAGACAACAAAGCGCTGGGAGAGAACTGTGTCACATCAGAGGTGCTACAGGAGAGTGTTTAGAGTCCTACAAAGATCTAATGCCGTTCCGATGGAGCGCACAACACCCGAGTCTAAGTTCATGGTCGGAAGCTAAGTTCAGGCTCTGCTCTGCGTCATGTTTACAAGATGTTCTCCAGAATCATCAAATTTGATGTTTTCCAGCCTCTGAAACGTGTTTCCGAAGTAGGCTTTTGCGCTCTAGATACATACGCTACCACACTGCACGTCGTACAGCTGGTGTGATGGTGATTATAACGACGCCCAAATCACAGTTTGACTTAACTTGCTGGGTCAGTCCTGTCTTGCATTTTTGGAACACCAGGTTTAGGGCTAAACTAAATCAGGATTAGTCTATTTTTTGTTAGTAATTTTTTAATGATTAAATAGACTTAGATATCTCAGACTTAGATATTAGTCCTTACGAACAGAAAATTTACCGCATTATAAAACTATTTGAAAGTTAATATTATGACTCTTTTTTTTACTTATAAGAGAGTTAAGACACAACAGACGCCTCTTCACCGTCTCGAAGTATGTAGTAAGTATGATCCGAGGTCGTGTTAATAGCAAGCAGCGGGTGGTCGGAGATAATTATAATAATGAAGCCTAACATGTTGGTTAAGTCCTATCTCAAATATTTTTTTTGCTTGTATTTTTTAATTATAATGTCCACTATAAGTTGACCCTCATCCGTTGCCACGATGTGTTATAAGAGAGCTCAGTTTAGAATATAATGTTCGTATTATTATGTATTATAACTGAAAATATTTAATTTAAGTTAAATTAAAAATACTTTATTTATGTTTTTATGAGATGGTGCAGTTTTATTTTGTGGCCTGCATTAACGCGCAGACAGCATTCTCAACGTGTCTTAGGCTGTACTATTTTGTAGTACAGTTATGTTTACTATATTTCTGTAAATTATACTTAAAATGACACAATTATGCCGTAAGGTAAAGAAATATCTCATTATTTATAGCGTTATATTTAATAATACATATTACATTGAAGTGATCTTACCGTCGGAGTATTTGTTGCAACTAAACTGAACATGATTGTGTTGAGTCATGTGAGAGCTACCGAAGCTCGGGGAGACGTTATTTATTCTTGTATTTCTGTTACAATGTTACTTACATAAAAAACAATCATTGATTGATGGTACTCGGGCCAACTACCGCCGACGACCAACGGCCAACGGCCAACAGCCGCCTCCCCCCGCCGACCGTCCAAGCGTGTGTCACGTTAAATACCGCCGGAGAGGGTAATCACAGTGATTTGAACCAATCTACCCATTATCTGCATTTAAGTGCAGCCTAAACGTTCAATTACTATGAAACTTTTGTTACAAATTGCCCATGCTCGCTCGAGTTCGGGTAAATTGATGCTCAGATTTAATTATCCTTATCATACGTGACTAACGTATCGTCTAGTTAGGTCCTGGTGGCCTTTATTCTAATGATGTTTTGACATTCAGTATTTTTTGATTTATGTTAACTTCACGTTATGCATGTAAAGTTTTCAGTTATGTCGTCCGTAGGTCACTGAAATCTTGAACACTGCGGCGTATAACCAACATTATTTATATTAATAAATTATGTCAATTTAAGGTAAATAAAATCTATTAATTTATTTGACATAAGTTAACGGACCGTAGACCGACTGGCCCACACGCCATAGGAGGGAATGGATCCTCCAGAAGAGAAAAATATTATTAGATAAATATAAAGCAGGTACAATCTGAAACATCTCGATGACATCGGCTTTTAACTTTTAAACGTTTGTTGCGGACAGTTGACACAGGACGGCTGACGTGGGTCCGCGCGCGCTCCAAGCCACCGGCAACTACTGTTATATCATTACACTACGCTTTATTACAATCAAGATTAATCATTTCGGTTTTGAGTGGCTAGTAGATATGTTAGTAGATAAAGTAACTCCGTCGATATCACATGGAAAATTATTTGGTTACAATAAAACTAAACATAAATCCTTTATCTAAATTTTACTACGGCTGAAAATCCATTAAAGCCTTTTATACTAAATGGTCGTTTAAATTACTACGACATAAAATTAAATCGTACAAAGATGAAATATTGACTTACAAAGAACAGAGAATAAATGACAGTGTTAGTAATAGTTGGTACCGAAAAATCAAGTCCTTTCGCACGTGGCGTGTTGTGAACCGCTTCAGTCCGTGAGTTGCGCCGCGCAAGGTCCAAATGTCAACACTAGCTACCTTTCCGTCGCCGGAGGGTCCGGTTTACTGCCTATTAAAACGTCTCCGCCTACGCTTTCATCTCTTTTGGTACATTAATCAGAAATCACAATTTTGTAACCATATGTGAAAGTAACAAAATAGGTTTCATTACATATCATCATTAATATACGAGCAATCGACTATTGTCGTTGGTTTTTATAGTTTTCATAGAGGTGCCATCGAAGTATTAATATGTTGCAACCGGCATCTTCGAATATAAAAACAAATTATTTATTTGCCTTATTTGTTCGGTTTTCAACTTGTCCATTATGCCAAAAAATTTATGACCTCTCGAATTTTATTCATGAATTGTCGGAGTGGTCATTTAGCATTTGTTTAGATCGTTAGTCTTCAGGACTACGGTCCATCGTTGAGATCGATCGGCCGCTGTTCTTCGGTATATTTGGAAACGTTGAAGGCACCGGAATCAAGAGCTCTCAAAGTTATCAATATCGCTAGTTCGATATAATAGCCGACATATGCGTGTTCGTAACGGCGTATAAAATGTTTATGGGGTATATTCTTTATGGGAGACGCCGCGCCGTCGTCCCGTAGTTATTTCCCATAATGCGACCTATTTTTGGTCAGTTACGGTGACAAAAACATGATACATTTTTTTTACGCGTAAATAATATTTATATCTATAGATATATATTCTTTGTTAAACTGTCGTTTATTTCTCTTCTACTAGTATACAATAATCAAGAAAAATTATCTAACCTGACGATCGTTGGTGTGGCGAATACAATTAATTGACTAATTCTGTGATTTTGATTGAACAGGCTTTGAGCTCGAAGATGCTATTTAAGGCCCATTTGATGTTTGTCTGGGTGTCGCGGGGTTGAATAATGACTATGACGTCACATCAGGATCTATTTGTAGATAATCGCTGAAGATGGCCATAAGTACAAAGAAAATTACAATATCGTCCTGTTGAAAATCCGTTTGACGTACAGTGACAATTCTGTCTCGGTGATAGTGGATGGATGGCTGTACAAGTCTTGTTGTCCATGGTGGCCATTGCAAAATATATTAAATCTATCTATCTATCTGATCATTTTAATGTATATAAAATATTATGTAGAAAAATGCCTCAAAAGATTTTATATTCTCTACTGGACCTATTTAATTTAAGCAGAATCTTTTTCCTAAGTTAAAACTTTACTCTAAGCAAATATGATTTGTTAGTTTTCAAAGAATTGTAATAAGTTAGGTAATTATTCTGTAAACGTATAATTAATGGAAATAATGTAAATTATCTCGTAATCGTGAAATTGCTTTTTGATTTAAATGAGATGGACGATAACAAAAGACTTACATTATGAAGAAGTAATGACGATTTTAAAATATATTTATTCTGTATTAAAAAAAATGAAAAAAGGAAATTTACCATTAGTATAACCGGACGTAACGAGAAACAGAGGTAGTCCAAGGTATATTTGTATCTGCTCTAACGTGAGCTGCCGAAAAACGTGTAATCTTTCATAGCACAGCTGCAGTTCGTGTGAGGATCTCTAGTTGAAGCAACACGCCAGTTAACATCGACTGGCCCACCCGACATCGTGCGAATATTAAATGAAAACGGCGTCAACAGTACTAAATGCACTTATTGGCATACGGTGGAGCATTACGATCTTTTTATATACTTAATCCATTTTTACGATTCTCCGATGTCACTAGAATCTAATAAACTCAGATTTGACGCTTATAGCTATAAAAAAAGATTTCGTTTATGTTATAAAATGAGACGATTGAATCATATGAGTAGTTAGTTACTGACATTTTTTGAAGCTTACGTTTTGTTTATTTGTGTTTTCTAAAAAAACAGCTTAAAACATATCTTCCAGTTTGGAAAACAATAATGGATCTCAAAAATTTATGTGTGTAATGAACATTTTTGTATGGAATATATAGTGGAGGTATTAGTCGGACAATACTTGTGTTGTTTGAGTGGATTCCATTGCTATAATTGACGGGCATGCGGTAGACGGCTTACAGTTACAATAAGATAAGGTTTACGCTTTTCTGACCGAGGGGGGGGGGGGGGGGGGTTAGGTAATTTAGTTCACGCACACTTGCGACTAATAATTGAAGCTACAATTAAATGTCATATAAGATACAGATACGAGCGAAAGTTGTTTAACATTTATAATAAGAAAGTGTACCACTTTAAAATGTCAACAGTACGTAGTTAAGTATTTTGCATGCAATTAGTTTAAAATACAGTTTCCTCAAAACACACGTCACACTCGGCAGCTGGATCATATAATGCGGCGGTCCAAATATTCTTAAACGATATCGTCCCTTAGGGTTAGAGTTTGATATCTATAAGAACACCATTAATATATCTTTTGTAGTGCACATTTAACGATCATTTGTTGGTCATAGATTCTGGAAGTTCTGTTTTTGCCTCTTCTTCAGCATGTTCGCTCTCGGATCTTTCCTGCTCTACTTCTTGTTCTTTAGTTGTTTTTATTTTTCTTTGACACTTCCAATTTTATTATGTGTTGTTGGTATTTCTCTAATTTTATTGTTTTCTTTATCAGAATCATCTTCATCGACAAATTCTTCTTCTATCCATGTGATATCCGCCGAATCTTTATGAGATACCAAGCCTTTTGCACTGACATCAATGTCTGAATCATTCGATTTTTTCGTTTGTTATAGTTTTTTTCTCCGGTTTATGTTTATTTTTTGTTTTTTAACTATTTTTTTTGATACCTCTATTTTTTCATTTTCTAATTTTCTAGCAGATTTTACTTCAAGATAGAATCGGTGGCGATGTGGTAGTTGACCTGCACCGACAATTCCCTTGAAATCTTTTGCAAACTCCCTGTTATCTTGCACCTCTTTGGAATGGCATCGGTATTTAAAGGAAATATACTTGTTTTCCTGAACCCATTGATAACATCTCCATAGTCTTGAAAACCCATTTCCATAGTCTTGATTTACTTGACTTGCAATCTTGAAACTCTATTATCCATTATTTCTTTGAGAACTAGGTTTGATTACTCTTGAGTATATTAGTGTCCCTTGTCTTTCTTTGCAATATAATTGCGCTCCACCTAAAAGAGATACTGTTGACTGTAAGAGCGGTGACTGTAATAATGCCATATATTAATTATTAATTGTGCCTTGGGGTACAATTACCCCAAGTCAGCAAAACTATAGAAGAGGTGGTAATCATTCATAATTAATATAACTCCCTAACATCAAAATATTACCGAAAAAACGAAGAACAAATCAAAAACTTACATTGGACAAGCTGTGTGCTGCGTATCAGAGGGCTTGTGTGATATAATGACAGATGATTTGCTTTTAGTTGAAGTAATGCTTTCATTATATCAGATATGATGGCTCAGAAAATAATAAAACTAAACAGAATGTTATTACTTTTACCCCACTATTGCAATTATTCCCCCTTGACTCATATATGTTCTTATAGAATCCGTTTTTTAATCACTGCAATTTCTGCAACATTAACGGCCTCTGAATTGAATTTCTATTTCCTACGGTTAATTTCTATCTTGATTGATTGATTATTAATAATATTGTAACTCACAAAAATTTTAGCACAACGAGCCGTGTGATAGATTTATAAACAGGTTAGCTTTTCAATGGAGTCATTTTTTTTTTTTACCTGAAATATTCCACCAAACTACCTGACTAACGATATTTTGTAAAAAGGCCCTTCTATCATCTACCAAAAACCTTTTCGGCGATGAACATTTGACGTTTGTACTACATATTGTAATACAATAATTTTCGTATAAAGTATATTTTTAAACCGAGCGAATTCTTATTCTATAAAAGTGTTAAACTAGGGAGTTTAACACTTTTATAGAATAAGAATTTTAAATGTGTTTCTCATACCATCGCCGGCAGTACACCATTAATACCTTCCAGTGAGTGTGTCTCCTACGGGTCAGGTGTTAGAGTGGGTAACGAGCTGGGTAGTCGAGTGTGATCACGTTAAACATTTTGTGTAAGCTCTTTTGCTTTTAGTTGGTATCTAAATACTCTTTAAGGTTCGCTTGCAAACGAAAAGAAAATTGTATCTTTATAAAGCCGTCGCGTTTCAAAACTATCCTTTAGAGCGCCGAGCACTCGCCCGGCAACGTGATATCGTTTGGGAGATACTTGCCGTTAAACATACAAATTCTTTGTGAGCTAAACGCGCAAAAAGAAGAGAACCGTAGAGGTCTGAAGGGTACTTAGAATTATAAAGCTAGGGATGGGACGGAGTCGATACTTTTTAACTAGTTGTCGATTTTTAGTTTATTTTCTTTAGATTTGTGAATTCTTTTAGTAGTCGTTGCTAGCCGATAATTATTGTATATAAATAAATTTAAATTAATAACAAAATGTATATTTATTTGTCTGTCTGAGGTCGGAGACTACTTAGTACTTCATAATTACTGAAGTTACTGAAATATAAAAGATCGATGTAGCACTTTTTGATCCATCCATATGTTCAGCACATTTGCCTTGGCCGTTTTGAACATCATTTTTATAAATATTTAATGCGTACTCGTTTTTAGTTTTTTTTTCGTCGGAGGGTGCGAAGTTGATCCATCGCCCGAGTGCGTATTACTATATAATATTAAATATGGATAAGATATCGGATATGTCTCAACGCGGTATGCGAATTAAAGTGTCTTCTGTAAAAGCTCACACACATTGTTAGCGATACACAATGCGTGCACTCGTCCCGATTGCAAGACTCCGCTAAGGTATCAAATTATTGATAATTCTTATACAACTTTAGCTTACGAAGGTAAAATAATTACCCGTTTAGTTGAGTTTATTGAGTTTTCAGTTAGACTCAGATCAAGAATCTATTAATATTTAGTGTATTTATAATTCACCATCACATAATGTTAATCCTTTATTATCAAATTAATATAATATATAATATGGATAACTCCGAGCGTACGATGGTCGTGGCGCGGACCGCCACCACGTAGGGTCGACAGCTGTAACTTGAGGCTCATACACTCCGCTTAAGATGTATGCGCAGCACGGACACACGAATCAACTATACGTATTATCGATATTGTATGTGTACGGTGGTCACCTCACTAGTGCTCGTGGTGGGACTCGAAAAAATAAGGTTAGGAGGTCAGGCATTTTTCGGTAAACGTCCTCTTAATTTGAATTTTTACAAATCACTCATACTTTTCTTACGTTTTCTATAATAACAAATATATATAATACGATACAGTGTCGAGGTAGTTTGAACAATTTGACTTATTCAAACAAATGAACAGTGAGTAGTGACACGGGCGATCCATCTTCCAAACCATTGTAGTGTAATATCTCTTGGAGTCCGCTGTAAATCCTTCCCCTATAATATTGACATAATGGGGGTTCGATTAAACATCTATTTAGTAACTTTTTAACTTCATTAATCATCCCCAATAGATGAAACTTTGTCATTGCCGTTGTATATTGATGGATTTAGTTAGGAGATGTATTTCATCTTTTAGCAGAGCTTATTGCCTAAACCGACCGACCGACGATCCGTTAAATACGTATATAATCGTTGGGAGGGAAAAATATTGTACAATGCAATGCAATTTAGATATTGCATGAAATGTATAACATGTGCTTCTAAAGACGGCGGGCCAGCGTCAGCCGCGGCGCGCCGGAACCGTTAACATCAAGACACCGCTAATTACGAACCGAACGAACTGAGCTCTGGATCTCACTCTGATCATCTTCTCGGAATGAGATCGTAAATCTAAATAACTTGAGGCGTGGACACTTCAAAGTGGAGGAATGTAGCGTTAGCAACTGAACTAAAACTATCATCTTAAATATTTTATATTACTAAATATGTATTGTAAATAATTTGTAATTAAAAATAATTTAACAATAATCATCTTATAATGGTGTTAAAAATAATGTAATAAAGTATTCTATCTTTTTAGCACATATTTAAAATTCTTTTTGGTACTTACCTATTATCGTGACGACAGGCTGCCCTTTCTTTGAAAATCACGTGCTTATGCTGACCGTACATATTACATTTAGCGCACTTCGAAGAATTGTTGGGGTGGAGACGTGTGTATAATCTAATGTTCTATATAAATAGCACACAGGTTAAACGACTTTGGTTAAAGTACGATGGGTGAGCGTTGTTATTAAGATATCATTTATTTACAATTGCGTCTGTGGATTAATTTTATTCTCGGACGGATCGTAAATATGCCAGTCCAAGAAGTCCTGCATGTTGTATCATTACCACCGAAGGGTCCTTTTAACGATCCAGTCCCCGGATGATTTGTATTCGAGCATTTTGTTTTTTATCTCGTCGCCATTTCGGACGTTGTCTCGTTGTCGTGTTATCTTTGATGTTCTCGCTTACAGTTACAATGGTGTTATATGTGTGACGTTTGTTTATCTTCTTCGATATTTCAAGTTACCGCTTGGTCCAAGAAAAAAGTAACGACCGACAAAGACGGTCCTTTGGTCCAGTTATCAGTGTCCCTGACGGTGATCCCCGCACTGTTGTTCCGTGTGGGTGTAATGTGTGGATGGATGGTGTGTTCATTATATATATATGTTTGTGGAACTACGAGTAGGTACATCGACTCACAGCTGCTTCTATAGGGTGGAATTCTTATTTTATAATCAAGTTTAATTTATATAAACTACAAAGTTTAAAAAACTTGATACAGAGCTCATGTTTAAGATCTTAGTTGAGATCATTGTTCATGACACGTTAATTTTGGCAATGACCTTCTCGTACCATTGTATAAGTTAGGTAGCCATAGCGTTCCAACAAAAGAAAGGAATAATAGAGGACATTGACACTCCTAAGACATAAAATCTTAAACTTAACAGACTGTATGATTCCGTAACTGCTTAAGTTCGGCAAAACATATACTCAATACTACCCTCGATATCATCAGAGCGTAAATTGCACTTTCCATCCTCTCTACACACAAATAACACTTTTGCAGAGAATTACGGCAGCAGCAGCATGGCTACTAATCTCAATGATGTGATATTGTACGCTGTACCGCTGTACGCGGAAGTCGATTTAAAAACAAACATTCATACATGTTTACACACCGTTTATTATTAGTGTCAGGTTACATATAATTCAATATTCAAACATAATGTTAAGTTCTTTTCCTTTCCCTCTTCACCATAAAATATCCTCACTCTATTCTTCAGACTAGTTCATAGAGTGGCAAATACAATATGTAATAAAATACTTACACAATTAAGATCATCCGTTGTTTCTTTTTATGAACAGCAAAAGTATACAGACATAAAGTAACTCAAATTTTATATTTGTTATACAATTACGAAAAAATGCTTTTTTTTTTTACTTCAGTACAAGAACAGTAAAATAATTGCCGCTGTGACCATGTTCAGTCTTAGAAAAGAAATGCTCATAGACAATTATTGTATTACAGCCTCTTGTTACCTAAACAACGAGACATTCATGTTCTTACACAAAAGTCTTTCACAATTCGTACAAAAATTGTATTTAGCTATATTCGTATCTCGCTGAAGACATACAGACATTTGTATTATTGTTTACAGTAGAGTTTGTGGGATTGTTATTAATGCTTTGTTCTCCATCCTAAGTGTTAGACTTTCTACTATAAAGATATTTTTCGCCTCTTGTCGGATTGTTCGCGCTTCAATTTCTGTATTCTCGGATGTTATATTAAGATGAGTGTTGCGAGGAACAAGGGGAACAAGGGGGTTTAACGTAGTCACGCGTATTGGTACACATCTTGTTGGTGGTTGACACATCTGTCATAATTTTCGCTCCCAGAGGTCCCAAAGTCGAGTCCTGTCCTCGGAGATACTAAGCCTTTACAGATTATTTGACCACTACATAAAGTAGGCTGGGCAAAAAGCAACAGTTTTGTGGAACGTCTGTCATGAGTTTACTAAAGTGTTCATAGGTTATATATTTTAATTAATTTGTGTTGTATTTGCTATAACTCTTCCCTGTCACACAAGATCACCTGTCATCTCCACGATGTTATCAAGTTTATTTTATTAATTTTGTTTGAATTTTCTGTGTAAACGAGCCTAAATTGCTCCAAGATATTAATAAAAAAATGACAATTGTCCCCCCAAATTGCAAAACAAACAATTATTTTTTCAGTAACAATTCTACTAGTACTGATAGTTTCGTTTGTAGGAAAATGAAAATATAGAAAGAACACTGATATTCCTGTATCCAGTATGTCTCCAGATTGAGATTTTGATGGTCAAGTGCGTGGTGTAATGTTTTTAATATTTGATGTATATTTGTATTAAAATGCGCCAAATTTCACACTCCCCCTGCCGCGGAGTTGTCGTAAAATATTTACAAAGTTTTTGCGTCACATATTAATATTATATTATTTGTCGTCAATTCTACATAAAGTTATATTTAGAAGATAACTTGTTGTAATGAGCTTACAACGCATGGCCCTTATTTGTTAACAAGTTTGTAGCCTTCAGTCGTGAGATGTCCACGTCCTTCCAGATTGTATGTTTCTGCTTTAATATTTCTTTAATGTAAAAGCGTATTATTTTTTTAACCGCACATTCTGATATTCAATATTTTCTCAGCAAAAAAAATATACCTAGAATTCAGAATTTCTGTTCATTTTTTATTCGTATTATTCTTTCATGAAATGAAAAGACAATATCTAAGAGTCTTCGTTATCTTAATATTTATATATTTACCGCCCACCTCTTCCCACGACCTTGGAAAAATATTATCAGATAATTATATTATACATTTTTTAATATTTTTTGTGGTCTCTACATTTTTATGTAATTCAAAAGGTTTGATATGTTTGTAATGATGAGATTTACCTAAGAAATATAGCAGTGAAGGCACCTTCAACACTCTGTACGGATTGTTCAATCTATTTCCTCATAACACAATACAGTATTAATCAATTTAAATACTTACATGAAACAGAACGTTGTAAGACGTCATACCCAGGGTTTTCTCAAAAGAGACAAATGCCAACAGAATATGATATGTAATATGTATTCTTTAACTTACTATATATAATAAATTTCCTTCCCTGCAAGTAATTTGATAATTCCTTTTCTTCATTTCTTTTGTGTCGCAAGGACCTGTGCGTTCTTTGAAATTTGAGAGTATTGCAGAATATCAGATTTACTTCATGTGTTCTGGACGCATTATGATTTTAAACTTACGAGCGAAGAGACGATGTGAGGCCTCGAATGATATTATAAATAAAATAAAAACGCTTGATTTTGTAAGTCGCGGCTTTAGGCTTTACGTCCTATAGTCTCCGGACTACGTTACAACCTACGAATATATAAAAATGACTTAAAATCTTATCTGAAGGTATTTCTCTAAAACCAGCTGTACGTGACTTATAAACAAATTTAATATTATTTATTTGGAAGGCCCACGTGTGCCATTAAGTTTATAATTTGATATCGCTCATATTCCCGCCTGGACTTCTTATGGCGGCGTTGTGTTTATTCGCCTTATCTTTGACTGGAAGAAAGAAAAAGATCTTGGTGGCTAATTAATGTTACTCTGCTTCAAATCATTCGTGTAGAATGCCAACGGTGTGTGACTGGCAGTGCCGTCCTGCAGGATCCACGTGTCGTCTTGATCCACGTGGTCAATTTGCGCTACAGTAAATTAGATATCATTGTCCTGTAGCGCTCGCCGTTGCCGGTGACCGCCTCGCGCGTGTCGTATTCGGAAAGTATGGATCAATGACTCTGCAAGTCCTAAATCTTAAACAATAACTTCCAGGGGATGCATTGGCACCTGGTGGTATATAGGAAATTTTGCTCGAAAACTCAGCTAGATCTCCATAGCACTGCGTCGGCGTCTTCCAAACTTCATGAGCTTAGTATCAGTTAACTGTTGTACGGGTGTTTTGGTGCAAAGTTCGGATTCAACCACCACGGATTCTGCTGTACACCTCCACGAATCACGGCGATATGTTTTTGAGTCATTTTTAATACAATTACATGAAACATTGAATAGTCAAATGGAGCAGCGTGCCGCGTCTGCATTAACGGACAGTCTATTTTTTATCATTCGGTCGTGTCTTCAATATTGTAACTTTCCATGGTGTTTTGTCTGTCTGTGTTTGCGCAAGCAATGTAGGTAACATTACGGACAATATATAGTTAACACTTTATTCAGGAAAGTGTGGCGCAACCACAAATACTAGTTTGACTATAATTACAATAAAACTTGAACTAGACAAACTCTATAAGGTTATTTCGGCTAGTAAGGTCCACCTTTTAATATTGTTAAAATACTTTCAGAACGTGCATTGACGGAATTGTAATTAAAATTATTGCTTTTTTATCTTGATTTTCTTTGATTTCCCCAGAACATATCTAATTGTCAATTTTTGTCTTCGAATAAGACCAGGACTTGCCAAGGGTACTGAGGCTCAAAACTACTTTCACAATAAAATGACCTCTTCGTTTTGAAGTACAGCAGTAGCCCGTTAAGTTATTCATCATCAAGGGAACTATCATAAAAATGTTTTAATCTTTACCTGAGGCTTCTATGATTGTGATTTTTAAACACCTCACGAGGTCCAGCTACGATTAAAGACATTTAATGACATCCAAAGACTCAGGACTGAAAAAAAAATACTGATTAATATTATATTGTATTCTTCTTTACCAGAGTTAGACTGTATAAGGGCCGCGACATTCATTTCTAAGAATTTCTATTTTATCTATGTGCACTTAATAGTAATTTAAAGTCATTGTTTTTTTAAGATGTCATTTTTCTGATTACAACATTTAAAATGTTGCAGTTAAATTGTGGACCTCATTAAGAGACCTAACGCCCAACGATCACCAGACCCGCACTTTTAAGAACTTTTGATAGGTGACTGGCAGCCGGTGCCTCGTTCTTGTACATTTTATCTGATAATGGTGTCTTATAAATTAACCTACATCTCAAAATTTATTTACGAGGTATTCCAAAAACCCGGCCTTTATTAGAAGCCTTTACCTTGAGCGTTGTGTTTGACTTATACCACTAAGGCGATATAAAATGTGTCCTTCGAGTACGTCTAATATGTATCTGTTTTTGTTTCAGATCAGTGAGCGACTCGCGAATGATTTCACCAAAAATATACCTATATTATCGTAGGACTTTAAAAAAAATTAAATTACTAGTATGTGAAATAGTGTTCGTTTAGTATAGTCGGCCATTTTGTGATGGGCGCCATTTTGAATATGTTTCGTTTCGGAGTCGGAGGCATGGTGGTGCGCGTAGTGATCCTGTTGTCCTTCGCCGTCTACTCCTCTTATGGTGAGTGATTTATTGTATTAATATATATAACATTACTATTGTAATTACAATTTGTTTACAATTTAATAAGAATATAATTAGTGACATTCATGAGACTGACTAGATCGGAACTATTTTTTGAGTACTCATAATTATCTTCAACCAGAAGCTAAATCGTTTTTGAAAACGTTTTAGTGTTTGTTATATTACTAAAAACAAACGAAGAAATAAATGAAAACTAAATATGATTCATTAGAATACAGGCCAAAGATTCCTAACCAAGAAATGTTACAAGTACTCGTCAGAGTTTTTTCTGCTCGGCTGTTTTACTTATAATTATTTGTATGAAAAATATCGATTAGTTATAAATGTTAGTTATGTTTAATTTGAATACATATTTTTGTTTCTTTTTAAATAACTGTATTTAGATATAAAACAATATGTAGTTTTGTTTCGGGTGAGTAGGAAATAGCCTTCGGTCTCTTGTTACGGTACCGGCAATAAAACAAACTACCGTCCGTATAACATCCCGTCCGCGATCCGCAGACAATTACACATCATTAGATGTAGTGCTGGTCGCGGGGAGAGAGGGTTTAATCAAGTATATGTTATTTTGAAGCATTATGACAACAATATATTTATAAAAACCGAACGACGACGACGAAAGTTAAAGGAGACTTGCTCGTCTACATTCATTCAAAGGTAAATAGGAATAAATAAAAATAAGAAATCAAAGTAAGTTTTATAAAATAATTTATACCAATAAAATGAATCTTTTTTTCCAATCCAAAGCGCACGGAGTCTGTAATCGGTAGTAGTTTAAAAAGTTAGATCAATTTAAAATGTCACCGCAATTATCCAAGGTAAATTTAGAATTAGTTCCACCCTTTGGTACCTGGGACGGACGGTATACGGACTGGGAGCTGGTCGGCCGAGCTACAGTGTGTGGTGTCACTGCTGTAGTGTGATTGTTTTAATAGGCATTATTAAAATGTAATGTTGTAAAAAGATTGAATTAAGCTGCACGTGGTATTATATATTGTACTCGTGTGTGTGAGTGAGTGTAGGTACTCATCTTTGGGAGCCTGAGGTTGATTTGGAGTATTTTAAATTTGAATTTGAAATATAAAATAATGTAATAATTTTTAGGTAAATATAGATTAGAACATTATAATATTCTTAGTGTTCATATACAACACGCCGCCGCGCCGCCGCAGTCGGTTTCTCGGTTCCTATTAATTAGCATTATTGCGGTGTTTGATTAAATACGTACCATTTCCTTGAGCCGCGGCAGTTGCGTATATCTTTGTCAGTTATTAATATTCGTCCTATAACATTTCTCATCTTCGCCGAAGTAATTGAAATGGCCATAAAATGCCAACTGGTCGTGTAGGTACTCTTTGTTCCACCGTCCAGTACCGAGTGACGTAGCTCGCTCGGTGCAGCTCTGCGGCCGCGCGTCCATCGGCCGTGTCTTGACACGTTTGTGTCTGATACAGGCTGCGGGCTGCGTGGACAGCGGGAGCAACTTCATCTCAGGCAGTACTTAATAACTGATCCACACACTCCTCCAACTTACTGCCATAGTAATTACTCGTCTACTTTATAAAAAATAGTCTAAATATATACTGTATGTAGGTAATGTTAAGTAGCAGTTACATTAAAACTAAACAGCTGTGCGTTGTGAAGTTTTAAACCGATTCTTAAGTATTTAAATGTTATATTTATACGTAGACGTGTGTCACTTGTCACGCGATGACAGATGGCGCTAAATGTGTTTAACATGTTAAGGTACCCTTAGATTGAAGACGAGTATTGCTATTTTTTTGTTTCATTAGTAAGAATAGTTTCATAGGAGTTTTTACTTTTATTCTTCTATTTGTTAGTGATGGGGTTTATAGTTGGTTATTCTTATAAACGGTAATCGTGAATTTTAATTGATTTTTCAGAGTCTACGGCGTTTAAATAAACAGAACACATCTGTTTCGTTTATTTCACGACTATAGAATATATGATATATAAATATCCATATAAATAGCCATAAGGCTAGTGTTACTTAGTACTTGTCAGTAGTCGCGGTACCGTCGGCGGTGTGAAGAGCCGCGCGGTCTATATTTGGTGTTTAAGAAAAAGGCACGTTCCGACTATTAGAGGGAAGTGTCCCTATTTTAAGGGATAGCTTGCTGACGTTTTGTTTTTTTATTTCATTTAATTGACACTTTTGGTAGGCAAAGGATTATTGAGCCAGGTTAAAATAATTCTAATATTTTTCCTTAGTGAGCTGTCTCTCTGTAGTCTCGGGAGGTGTTAGTGTATTGCTTGTATTGAGCTTTAAAGCGCTGTGCCCGGTCAAACAGTGACTCGTTTCTTTTCGTAGCATTCTTAAACACGAAGTCTACACCAATTATCTATAAATCAGTTAATACTAGCTTTGGAGTACTATCGAGTTCTAGTGTCAATTCTCTCTATCCTTAAGAAAATAATATATTGTAAAATTGCAATAAATATTATTTTCGAGTTCCAAATAAATAACCCCGACGCTCCTAAACATGTTATTGTGATAACCTTTAAATCATGGAAATAAAACACGAATAATATTGTATGTGCGTAACG
The DNA here is from genome assembly GCA_918358695.1 of Melinaea menophilus ssp. n. AW-2005. Classification (NCBI taxonomy): domain Eukaryota; kingdom Metazoa; phylum Arthropoda; class Insecta; order Lepidoptera; family Nymphalidae; genus Melinaea; species Melinaea menophilus. The sequence continues at coordinate 19,864,628 of OU911038.1, forward strand.
TTAATGTCCGTCGTAAGCGACTGCACCTACGGGAGTGTGCAATTCTGTATCTTATTACCGGCGACTAAGTCTCAAAATGTTATACGGTTAACGCCAAGTCATGACCGTCTATGGAAATAACTTTGAAATAAATCCAGTTTGTAATGCATTTTAAAGTAAAGGCGGCGGCGAGGAGTCGCTCTTGACCTTACTTCATTTTCGATTACCATGACAATACTATTCTACATAGTGTACTGTACTGTACTGTGCGATCAAAGGAAATTCAAGATGCCTTATTACTTGTCGAGCGTCCACCTACATTGAGTAATTGTTAATGTGAAGTCCAAATTCGTAAACCTCCTTAGGTATTGTATCTTAGTAAAATGATAAACCCCCGTACTTGGTGTTTTAAAGCTGTAATGTGTAACGTAATATGAGTGGCACCGCTCGGCCCCGCTCGGCCCCGCGGCACATGTTTATGACGATTGGTAAGACTTTGAGCCATCAGTTTAAAGGTAAATAATTGTTGCCGCTAAGACCCTACGTGATTTATTGTGAAGCAAAACCGACTCTAAGTTTAATTAATGAAACAGTTTGAAAGGGATTTTAAAAATATAAACACGCTAAACTTAAAGAGTCGACAGCACCGCGCCGTCGTGAGTTCTTCCTAAGTGGCGTCCATTAAGCACGCTATCAACAGTAGTTATTTCAGTGTCGCCATCAATAACCACTCACTAATTTGTCAAAGTACTGCTGATTATTTATGCTGTTTCGGTCGCAGTCGCGAGGGGTGCGGGGGGTGCGCGGGGTGCCCTCCGCGGCTTACACCTGGTAACACTTACTTTACACTGTTTATTAACTGATTTGAAAAGTTATAACATTAAATGAGTTAAATATAATACAATTGCGAAATCTTTTAATGTTAGTCAATTTGAAAATGGCACATAGTGTGTGCGGAGGGAGGTGCGGGAGGTGCGGAGGTGTGGTGGTGGCAGTCTGAATGAAGTCTTAACGTTTGTTCGTGTCCCGCCTGTGTGGTTTAATGAGTGCTGAGAGTCGTTTGTCTTTGCCACACCAAATATTTCAAACACATGGCCGTTAAAGAATAATACCTCGGTGTGTAAATTAGTACATCTACTGTCATTGGTGTGTTCATATTTTTATTTGGTATATTTCGCTGCATTCATGTTGATTATAAATATTGTACGTGTCTCCAAAAAAATACAACAATAGCTATAGGACACACGACGGCGTTACTTTAAAGATCACACCGACTGGTGGCTCACGAGTACAATGAAACTAGACATGTACGTATTTAACACTCTCTCATGATGTCCAAGGCTTGTCATCACTTGGGAACAATTAAAAGATGTCACCGACATTCCAATCAGCGATAAGATAAGACGTGTAAACACATGGACAGACGCGGACCGGTGACAGAGGAGAAGAAATTGTGATAAGAATTTTATTAGTTTTATTCTACCTACAAGGACAGTTGGTTAATTTAAATTATCCACGTCACACTCCTACTACAAAGAGTCGGGGAGGAGTGCCCCGGATACTCATTATTTAACTTATTGTCATTATTTTATAATTTCTGCACATTGTCTATTGAGTCGCCGCCGTAATAGATATCTAATTACACATTCATATTAAAGTGAACTTAACGAAGTATTTAATATGTAATGCCTTTAAGTTTAGATATTAATTCAGTCACCGGTGCGGCGCACGGAACCGTACGAGGCACCCGAAATCGGCTCTTTTATACATTTTTCATTGAAGTAATTCAATGAACGGAAAGGAAGTCGCATTGCGAGATCACTTCTTGGAAAATATAGTTCGAATAGCTATGACGAATGCAGATAAGAAAGTGTTTACTTTTGATAATACTTCAGCGACCGAGCGATTCACTGTAGTGACCTTAATTCATCGTGAGTCACGCGGAGCGGTGGTGAAATATTTTACACTTTTAATATATTGGCATAATTAGTCTGCCGGCGTTGTGTTGTGGGAATACTTCTATTGTCTCTTATACACTTGTTCGTCTGTGACTGACAATGATACTGACTGCGGATCGCGGCTTCGCTCGTCATTGTTCATCATCTTATCGTTGACTGTAAAGATATAGATTGATTAAAAAGTGTGCATAATATTTAACTTTTTAATTTCATAAAGATAATAATCGATTCTTATCCGGCTTAGGTACTACTGGAGATTGAAATTACTATCTGTTTTTTTCCTTATCAGTGCCAATAACCAGTCTGGATTAAGTTTACATCCACCTAGGTATGGTCGATCGCAATTTCAGATTGTAGGTCGGTTATTTATTTCCATCATCAGATTTAAAACACAACTCGGGATCGCGGGCTGTTCCCTAATATACAGTCACAGGGTGGAGCGATGTTTAGTCAAAACAACAAGTAATCTAAAAGTGAGAACATAAAAATATTAAATCATAATCAAACGAATGGAAACTATTAATATTTCATTGGCGTTTCCTCCGTGTCTGTGCTGTGCTCACACGTGCTGGGCATGTGCGGCGCACGGACCTGCGTGGAGTCGATACTTTGTATTGTGGACGTTATTTAACTATTTTATTAATAAGTCCTTATTTTGTATTTCTGTTTTACAAAAAAAAATAATAATATGTTATTTTTGTATTGTATTTTAGATGGTATTTTTTCAGTATTGTCAGTACACAACCGCTTTGAAACAATCACGTTATAACATGTATCTTAATTTAAAATAAAGAAAGTGCTCGTCCGATGTTAATACTATCAACGCATTGCATCGCTTTAACAAGGAAATCAAAACTCCACATCTCTGAGGCTGCTGACAGTTTAACAGATCACGAGCAGTGACGTGAGCCTTATCACGTGTCATCGGATCACTGGAAAGCAGAGATGTAAATAATTGGTTCCGTAGTTAAAATTAATTTAATTAGCCCTATGTTAATATCTCACTAAATCGTTTTAACGCCGTCCTGCGGAACTCCAAAACTCGCAACGGATATACATATCTGACATCTCAATACTCAATCACTCTCATTAACCATCGTCAGACGATTATACTCTTTATTGTATAGCTATAGAGTATATTTTAGAACATTTTATAAACAAATTAAACAGTTATAATTAACACGGCAATATTAGTATGGGAAAAAATATTTGAATCTAGAATTTAGATAACCTGTTGTAGAGTTGATGCAACGACCGCATTTACATTTACCAGAACATTGAGAGAATTCAAAATGGTATATTTAGCGGTGTCAGAGGCCATGAATAAGGTTGTGCGATTATTAGCACTAGTACGAGCCGCGTTCCTCAACTTGTAACCAAAAGGAGACGCCCTGTTGGATCTAGAAAGTTGAAATCTGTCATTTCACAAAACATTTACGCTCGGTATATAAATTCATTATTTTAAACTTCGGATCTCATACGTTATAGTAAACTGTGAGATCCGAAGGACTCCGGCTACAAATAATGAAGTACTTACTCGAAAATTTTGAAAAATTAACCTTTTAGGTAAGTAATACAATCATAGTAGGTACGTTTGCATTCGTTCGCAGCAGTCAACGGGAAATAAAAGTATAACCGGTGTCCGTCACTTCCCGTTTAAAACAATCACGCCGCTATTACTATTCTAGGAATTTAATAATTTCACAAAGTGTAAGCTACAAAGGCCGGCAATCTGAAATTTTGGAAGGTTTCCAAGCTTTTGCTCCCCGGGTTCCGACCGGTTCTTACTTGACGCCAAACCGGACGAGAGACGTCTCATATCTGTTTTGCACGTACAGTTCATTATCAGTATCTAACACTGATGTGTTTAGGGTGTGCCGAGCTCCACGGAGCTCTGCGGAGTGACGTGCCCCGTCTGCAACCGCACACTGCACATTGGAAACACTCTTATAGAATATTATTTTCATAATATGTAATATATATTTCAAACCTATCTATCAATACAGTCCGACTCGTGTTATCAGATATTTTGTCGTCGAAACAAAAAAATAACAAACCCTTCTACTTTATCGTATTAGCATAGAATTATATTTTAATACAAATCCCAGGCACACTTCAAATACCTACAGCTACATATTTCCCGTAAAATATAATACTGCTAAAATGTATAAAATACGTTTGTATTGTAGATCTATTCCACCACAGCTCGTCGGCGGCGGATTCATTTGCTCCTTCCTCTGTTTTCACACCCGCACACGCGCACGCACACGCACACGCAAACGCACACGCACACGCACACACACACACTTGTGGTTTTCGTTTATTTTAACAAAACTTTTAAAAACTTTTATACGGTCTGTTTGTTTAGTTTATTTGAACAAAACCAATTGTTACACTATACCTTACCCATATGATTGTAAAATAATACCAATGTTGTATTTCTATTATCGAAATACCCATTAAATCGTAATAAGAAATATAAATTGTATAATTATAAATGTAATGCACGTCCCCTCCGCTCCCCCTCCGCTCCGCTCGCAGCACGCACCCTTCTGCACTACTTTACAAGCAGCTAAATCTGTGGTTACTTTTTAAACGAACTAAATATCAGGCATCCAAATTAAATTCACTTCAAGGACTCTCAAATACGAGAGTGTAGTTGATTTCCATTGGGGCACTGCAATAGGAATCATTTACATTGATCTTCTTCACTAGCTGTTGCCCGCGTCCATATCTGATATTCATCTGTAGGTGAAATTTCTAAATATATTGGATTACGTAGTTACTGATTGTGTACCGAAGGCAGAAACATAAATTTTAATAGATATATCTTGAAAAATTATGAAGCGTTATGGATACCTCCACCTTCCATTAAATTTCCTTAGGGAAGTAGAATCTCTATCTCTAGGGCCCAGGTTGTAAATTGCACGGACAGCTCTTTTTGTAAAACGAAAATGGTATTTATATCGGTAGCACTACCTCACAGTAGGATACCATAAGACATTATACTATAAAATTAACTATAATACACTAACTTAGCAGTAGCCTCGTCATTTAGGGATCTAATTTTTTTAACAGCGTACGCGGCAGAGCTAAGTTTACTAGCCAATCCAGCTATATGAGGGCCCCATTGTAGCTTAGCATCAACAGTGATTCCTAGAAAAACTGGATTCCACCACTTTCATCGCTTTCTCATTTAAAAGTACATTAGTTTGCACCTGCTTAATATTAGAAGTAGGAAATCTAAGAAGTTTAGTCTTCTTATTATTAAGCAACAGGTTGTTAACACCAATGCACTATTCTAGAGAGAGCCTTGTTTACATCGTCATACATTACCTGATGCCGTTTTACTTTAAATATTAAAGAAGTGTCATCAGCAAACAATACTATCTCATTATGTTTGTTTACAAAAGTAGGCAGGTCATTTATATAAACAAGGAAGAGAAATGGGCCTAAGATTGAACTTAGAGGAACCCCCATATCAATCGGAGCCCCAGCCGATCTTTTTCCATTCTCCCCTACCCTCTGAATAAAATAAAGAGTAAAAAAATAAAGAGTTTGAGATCAATGTTCTTAAGGCAGTAGTCTGCTTTAGGAGCCGAAAAAAAAGCGTTTTTTCAACAATTTTTTTTGAAAGGGAAGGAAATGATTGCGGTAAACGAAATTTTGAGACGATAGTATATTATATTCAAGCTTTAAAAAACAATTTTTATTATTACAAATTATTGAAATTTGCCAAAGTTGTAACGATTTTTCTGGGGGGCCTGGAGTGTGCACTCGTAAATTGGTGCCGGTGATGGAGGTCGTGTGATGCATCTGAAATAGTGGAACCAATTTTTTTTTTAGGGTTTATAAGTTCCTTTTCTATATGAACTAAAAAAATACCGAAGAAATGACGAAATTCCAAATTTTTTCGAAGTTTGAATAAAAATTTCCTTTTTTGAAAAAAAAAATTCACTTTAAGTTGCAAAACAAGTAATTTAAATAGTACTTTTGTCCAACTTTTTTAGTTCAAATAGAAGATAATTCAATACTGAAGCTAGATCACTTTGGTTTTTTTCGATCGGACATATATTGTTTTTACTATCGCCGGCACCGTTTTCCAAAACTTGTGAAAATGAAAACTCGAGAAAACGGGCTGTAAAGTTTTCGGTCCAAAAAAATCTAAGTTTTTGGATACTTACACTAATTAGATGTTAATCGGCTATCCCCGGGCCATACAATAATCCTTCCTCTTCTTCAACAAACTCGTTTTGGCGGAGGTTTTCCGATCTTCGAGCTGTACGAGCCTCCTTGCTGGAAAGTGATGCGCGCCGGTTCTCCCGCGTTATGCGCTCAGCATCGACGGTGTCAGCAAAATTTTTGCATTGCTGCCCGATGACAATATCGAGGAGCTGCATGGTAGAAAGCACAGCTGAATAGCCTTCGTTGAAAATGCCTGTCGCTATATTTGCTGCTATTTCGACGATTTTATAGCCGGAATTTACGTGTTTCGGATTTAGGCGCCACACAATCGAATTGAACGATTCGTTCGAATTTTGAGTGTGTCCGTCCGCCTAAGCACCGCGTCAATAAATCGTCATATCATCGCTGCTTGCTGCCTTCAACTTTTGCTCACTGCGACTCGTGTGTAAGTCTCCGTCGTCCGATGATACACTGGTAAAGCGATTGCCGTTAAATTTTCGCTTTCGCGGTTCCGCAGCACGCTGTCTTTTACATCGATCACCTTTCGGGTAGCTAGACATTTCGATGTGCGCTCGGCAAAATACAAAATGAAACTGAAAGTTGACGCTACAAATAGCAGTGTAGAGGCCGATTCCGAGAGCTATAGTTTACCGTTACATTGTATACCGTTATCCCAACAACTACACGACACAGACCTTCTAGAACCTTCAAATAATATTTCAAAGGACCGTTCAATCTTTTCAGGTATATACGAGTATAATCAAACAATAGAATACACGAAGGGGCGGAGCGCGCGCGCTCCGGTCTGCCCGAGCATTCGCACCTGCTCGACGCTCGGCCACTAAAACTGATCTAGCTTCGAAAATATGTCGAATTGGCCTCTAAAATTTTGAACACATATTCTTGGATAGTTTTGGAATAGATTTAAGACAAAAACGAAAAATCGATTTTTTGAAGCCTGTAAAGCAGACTACTGCCTTAATGCCATAGTGGTACAATTTCCTGACCAATGTTTCATGCTGAACACAATCGAAAGCCTTTGATCATAAATAAATCAGAGAATACTCCAAGAGCATCCTGTGACTGATACCAGGCCTCATATATATGCTTTATAAGAAAGACGCCGGCTTCCGTAGTAGAGCGACCTCTAGTAAAACCGAATTGTTTGTTGTGAAGCAATTTATATTTATTAAAATGGTCTATCAGCTGATTAAGCATGATTTTTTCAAATATTTTACTAAACGAAGGCAATACTGAAGGCAATACACCAGTGCTATCGCGTCTCCAAAGTAATGGAGAGCATTATCAATAAACAGCTCCCAACCTACCTCGCGGATCCCCAGTTGGTCAATAATCGGCAATATAGTTTTCGCCATGGTCGATTGGCTGGTGATCTTCTGTTATATCTTACGCACCGTTAAGCACCTGTTATTGAAAGCAAGGGAAAGGTTCGCGAGAACCTTTCCCTTGCCTAGTAACTGCCAAGTGAGTTATTCAGTAACTGCCAAGTTAGTCTGGATATGGCGAAAGCCTTCGATCGTGTATGGCACAAGGGGCTTCTTTCGAAGCTACCTTCCTATAGGCTTCTCGAGAGTTTATGCAAGTGAAGGTACCTTTCAAAAAAGGCGTTTACACCTTCAAGACCGGCAACACTCCTGTTAATCCTCGGATGTTGCAGGAGTTCATGGGCGGCGGTGATCACGTTCACATGTGACCCGCCAGCTCGTTTGCCCTCCTCTTAAATAAAAAAAAAAGTGCATCACACTCATCCGTCTCTTTGAACCTCCCGAGGTCGAGATCTTAAACATGCAACGGAAGTGTATTCAAAATAGTGAAATAATTTTTGAAATCGGTAGAAGATGGCAATTCACAGAGAGTATATATTGAACTTTTAATGGCGGAAGAAACAGTTCTATATACGGTTGTCAGATGTTTCTAATCGAAATTAACCGAAAAGATGCGGTTGAGAAGAAGTTAAAACAAGTAGGTACTTGCATATGATCTGTGATATTATTTAATTTAGATTAACTTTAACTTTATTTTACATATTATTGTCGACTGTTCTGAGTTAGCTTTAATTTAACAACGAAACGATTCAATTTTAAATGTTTTTCAATATTCTATATTATCATGTAATAATACCAACAAATGCATCATTGACTTCACTTCGCCGAACTGACTTACTTAAATATTCATGAGGTCACTCGCAGCGACTTCACTCTTACAATTTACTATATGCATTTAACTTAAACAGTTTTTCTTTAGAATTTTCTTTGTTAGTAAGATTATAAAAAATAAAACGTACCAAATGTTTATGTAACGAACGAACTAACTAACGAACTACACCCGGACGAGAACGACGAGATATGCATCACACAAACGACTGCCTCGTGGGACTCAAACCCACGACCGCTGGCTGCCAATACTTGACCAATAAGATTAGTTATATTAACTTCATAACCTTTTTAATAGGCACTTTAAGAATAGGAAATTGCTTATAAATTTATTATCAACTGTGTCAGCAGCTCTGGGCAGCTCTGGGCAGCTCTTGAACAAACTAATACTTGAACAAAGTTTTGGGTTCATGGTCAATGAAATAAATGGATAGTCGTAACATATATATGTATAAACACACATAGACAGTTGTATGAGGGACGCCATGCATACTGACTTGTCACTCGGCCCCTCATTTAAAGTCAATCTCTCTTCCAATATATATGTATGTATATATGTATCTTGAAGTCGCTCTTGAGATTCTTTGAACTGTCCGATGGATAAATATAAAAAGCGCATTTTTATTCTTTAAAATAAGAAGTAGTAAATCATTGATTAATAATATGCATATATAGAATGAAAGTCAATGTATCGGTTTTTAATAATTTAGTCTCAATTAATAAAAAGTCATAAAAAATTATGATTAATAATTATTCCGATGTAAAATAGCTTATAGCGAAGCTATAGCGTAGTCTCATCTTCATAATCATTACTATTTATTTACTCATATAAAGGCCTACTGACTAAATTATACACAATGGAATATATATATATATATATATGTATATATATTCCGTATGTTAAACGTTACGTTACTTTAAACTTTTAATTATTAACATAAGTATGGACTAAAGATAAAAACTAAAATAAACTGTTATTACAACAAGATACAATAAGTCATAAAACAACAAAAAACACATCTCAGATATTTAAATGTATATTTGTTTAATGTAGCAAGTCTATCAGCAGACATGTTTGTGAGTAGAAGAATTGAAATCTTTGTAACATTCGCGAATTGGCTGCATATGCATTGCATATGCAATAATCAGAAACTCCCGTTGAGGGCCCTGCCACGTTTGTATTAGATTGTGACGATAAAGACGAACAACTTAAAAATAAACGCTCACACGATGTTTGAAATTTCCTTAACATTTGGAAACCACTTTGGAAAAGATTCTGGAAATAAATCTTTTTATGAACCTCCTCTAAACCTTTTCTATTCCTTGAATATAACTTTGATGTATAGGACACTAAATGGGACTACAGTATCCTATATTTCTGCGTACAAGACCCAGATATAAAGTGTTTTAAAGTTGTAATTGATTATCGTAACACCTTTGGTATTTCGGCACATAAAAAATTAGCATTCGCTGACTTGCTGTTTAAAAAGTTAATTTAATTGTAACAACGCAATTCGTTATCCATTACTACGTCAAGGTCTTTTATTTTTGATACTTAATTAACCTTACGCCCCTCGACTTCGTATGTGGTGTCAAAATAGTTTCTTTTGTCGAAAACATTTTTTAAATTAAATCCGTTTTATTGTCGTCATCTTGTAGATGTTGTTAATTTATTCTTAAATTAATATCCTACGTAACTTTAAACATACAGTTACAAATTAGAGTTATGTAAATATTGTTTGACATTGTCGATAAAAAAAAGAAATAAGTTTCAAAAGAAATCTTTGAGGAACGCCTGAAGTTGGGGTAAATCATACGATTTATACCCATTGACATCAAGTACTGCAACTTTTTCATCTAGATAAGACTGAAGCCATTGTCAGAACCAGAAGAGATCTATAAGTTCCAAAATTATCGTTTAATTACGAAATATGGTTAAATGATATGGTTAAATATGGTTGAAATGTGGTTATGGTATCGTTGTTCATTTTCTCGAATGCCTTTTTAAAATTGAAATGAATAATATCAACCGCCTTACCTGTGCTCGTGGCGTCAGTAGTATTATCAACAAAAATAGTCATTTTAGCGGCAGTAGACCTGTTCCGAAGAAGTCCATGTGGTTGTTCACTGATATATTATTTTATATACCAAGTATAGGACGTAGCAGAGATTTTAATACTTATTCGAGAACGCAAAGTATGCTTATAGGACGATATTCTAATTGCTCTGGTGTCAGATTTTGGTATAGGTTACTTTTGCCTTCTTCCACAAATTCGTAAACATGCCATCTTGAAGAGACTTTACATCTTTTGAAGAAAACTTTAGGTATGCCGCCAGCGCCGTCACCTGTACGTTATTTTAGAGTTTTCAATCAACATTTGTGTGAATGGATCCTAAGCTTTGGTTGTTATTATTATTATTATTAGTGTACGATATTGTTAAACTGTCATGGTGTTTTGCTGAGAAGGTGTGTTATAAACAACCTCAAGGTTAACTGCAAACAAGTTGGCTCTAATTTCTCCGTTATCATCAATTTAATTTTGTGCGGTGTCTTATAATGTATATTCTTGACTTTAAAAATTATTTACATATTTCCATACTTGGTATCGCACGTATTCAACGTAAATAATATATACAGAATTCATTATATTCTTAGCTCTTTCTTTTCGTTCAAATCTATCAAGATCATTATTATTATTTTTTTTTCATTTAGAATTTTAAATAAAGAAAAACCGAACCACACTGGATATATTCTTTTATGATTCTTCTGAAATGGGACAGAAAAATACGTAAACTTGTTCGTCCTCGTCCAGTCACCGACCTCCAAAATATTAATGTATTAAATCACCTGCCTTTGGGGTTCACTTAATGGTCTTCGGTTGTTGTGATAAAACATTCTAATAATGAAACCTAACAAATATGAAACTATGAAGAAAAATTGGGAGTCTGCTACGGGCGGAGCGCCGACAATTAACCTATTCACCATGTCGGCCACAGCTGATAATATAATAATCGAACTACAATCAATTTTAAATTTGATGTTTTTAAGAAACTAAAAATATTTATGACATTCCTTTATCTTTTAATAATAATATAAAATCATACTTAACACCTAAGACATCACATATTACATTCCAGAAGGCCTCAGACACTGCGTCTGCGACGGAAATAGACGCGCGACAAAGAAGCAAGTGTCTTATTTATATACCGACACTAATGACTCAAGTTGTGCTCACTTTATAATTAGAATTTACTTTTATTAAGTAATTTCTAATTACGTCCCATATGAAATGTTATATTTAATAATAAATCTTCATTGATCACCATATTGTAACGAATTTTATTTGATTCAATAAAATTCGGTACGATACAGTGTGTAACGTAGTAAGCTTTGTAATCGGTTAGTTCTTGCTATATCTAGTCCAAATATATCTGCAGCTAACAGAAAATACCAATTTTAATCAGTGTACGCCATTAAGTACAACCGGAGCTGACCCGACGTCGGTGTACTTCTGGAGGGTGATTTATATTTGGTTCGTTACAAGTTCATACCTTAAGTCCCGATAAATGTATTGCCAATGCCGTTGAAGGTAACCTACACACGACATTAAATAAACAAATTAAAGCTACTGTAAAAACGTAAGGTTTGATCTACCTCTTCAACTACAACTATAATTATACTACGCAGCAGCTGAAGGACTACTTACAGAGCTAGCTGTCAGAGTTACGTACGACAAGCCATTGGTTAGGACGGCTTTAGTTCATTGCGTTAACTTGGTTCCCGTGCCGAGGTGTTTCGGACGGCGTGCGCCAATTATTGACTACTTAAATAGCGTTTTAATGTTTTCGTTTAAGTCTACTCCACTTGTGAGATAATTGAATACGTATTCTAAGCGTGTTTCTGTGCCTAATTATTAAGTCACACGTATCTGGAGCGACGCCGCGGGCTCGGCTTAGCTGACGCTACTTGTCAGCGCAGGAACATATCTCACTGTATCTTAGAGAATTTTAAATGTTCATCAAATACAAAGCTTCTTGACTCACAGGGAAATTAATGTTTTCCCTAATACTACTCCCTCCTCTCTCCCGCTCCCTCCCGCGGGCATTTGTGATATTATAATGCTTTTGGAGGTATCCGTGTTTTATATTTCCTTTATTTTATCTAAAGATCTTTTGAGAATCCTTATTCTTTCATTTGATTTCCATTTGATAATGTTTTAATAATATTAACTTCTCCCGGCCGGAGCGGCGACTGCGACGTATACAGTGTTTGTAAATATGACTGTAGGACGGCAAGTTAACACGGGCTTGTGCACGTGCTGAATGCACCTTTTATTATTATGATAATGGTATAGTGTATGAAATACTGCAAAGAGTGCACCGATCAGTGCTCAATTAACACGCACACAACACGCGCCTCTCGCAGCTCGATGACAGACTCGACGTATTGTCATTCTTAGAGGTTCGACATATTATATTATGTTCATATAGGAGAAGTACGTCAAGTGTTATCCGAGGTTGAACTCGAATCTCGGGTTGTAGATTCATTATTAATTTCGGCCATATTACGCGTACCTAGGAAGTACCTAACTGGTTATATATTGTTATTTTTCTTGCATATAATGAACGAGAAGATAACAACAAACAAAATGCCGCCATCTTTAATTGGTGTTCGATCCAAGTCGCCACCTCTATTGACACGATGAATGAAATGTAACCGAAACCTCATCCTTCATAAGTGGTTTATGTTTATTATTTATTCTTCGGATGTTTCTATTGCTTTAATTAACACGACACGGACATATGTGTCTGTCCTGTTATTAATATAATTATATATATATATATATATATATATATTTTAAATTAAATTGTGGGATGGTGAGCTCTATATGTAGCAGTGCTTTTGTTAACAATAGTAAAATTGATAAATATATTAAAGTAATCGGTACACTCCGAGAGATTTGATTAATTGCTTTAAATATGAAATTAAAGACACCGCTCATTGAAATAATATTAAAGAGACTTTAAAATTAAGCTAACTTAAAAGATAGCACGAGGTGGAAGCTTCCCCTGCCTCGAGACGGGATACAAAATAATTCAGAGGGAACACGATTGAAATTTAAAAACAGTAGGTAATAAGCTATTTTTTGGCAAATACACGGATGGAATGTAAATAAGGGTGTATTGATCGAATCTGAAGGCCGTTATCTTTTTAGGGGCGTTTTTGTAATTATTTTTTTGTTGGGTGCGGGATGACTTGTACGTTCTTGTTAGGTCACTGAAATCCACAGTTTTTATGTTATGTTACGGGAGGTGCGGGGAGAGTGGCTGTAACGTAAAGAGTCGCAAAAGCGATTTGGGAGAGGTGAAACGAGTGATAGTGATACCATTGCCATGATAATATTATATATTATTTGATTATTGTTAGTTTGGCTGTGTTTGTTTGTGCATTTAATAATATTGATCATTAAAAATATTATTAATGTATATCTGTTAATATAACAATTAGGGAATTGTAAACCCGACCTTATCTCAAAGGCAATAAGTTGTATAATAACGAAGCACTGAACTCACTGTATCGCCTCGAGCAAGTAAGCCCTTTGAACAATGCACCGCCGATGCACAGACGGCCGGAGATATTAATAAGATATATTATAAACGTAGGGTCACCATGCGTGCCTCTAATGATCATACACAAGTCGTGGGTCGTGTCGTGTCCGAGAGGACTAAGTAAACGGTTGTCATGCAATATATTATAGTAATAAATATAAAAGTTACGGTCAGTGCGTGCGTCGAGTCCGCTGTTGTTGCAGTAGTGCGGGATGGGTCCAATTAAGTGGACGTTGTCACCCTACTCGGCACCAGAATCGAGACCACCAGATTCTGTTTCCCAGGATTACCCGATTGAATTGATTAGGGTTGTGTGTTTGTCGATGATTTCACGGTAATATTAATATATAAATCCTGACTCTGTACGTTTAAAAGAGTAAGTTGACTCCACAGCAACTTGGCGGTTTATTTATCAAAATAACTTCTCAGTTAAATGATTCGGTGTATGTATGTTATTCAAATTAACGTGTTATATGTATTATAAAGTTATGTAACATGTAATTATATTTGTAATTTGTAACCTCAAAGCCACTGAGAAATGCAACGTAAGAGTCATCCGGCCACTCTTTTTATTAACTCTTAACACCAAAGTGCAGTAGCTTATATGTTATATTATAATGGTATAATTCTAAATATTAGTCGTCTCTCTTCTGATGGCCGTGTGTGTGTGTGTGTGTCGTTTGCGTGCTGATTGAATCTTCCGTTTATTTTTAGTACATTAATAAGTCAAGTCATTGTGTGTTAACTATTTGTATATAATATATCAAATAAATATTAATAAACGAAAACAACGATATAAGCGCGTCTCCTCACTGGGCGCCCGGAGAGGGCGTGCGGAGCCGGCGCCCGGAGCCGGCGTCCGGAGCCGGCGCCCGGAGCCGGCGTCCGGAGCCGGAGCCCGGAGCGTGTTGTGATGCGTGCTTCAGTGTTCTTTGTTCCGAAGCTGCACTTGTCAGGTACACTTATTTCACTTTCATCATTGCTGCTTACGATTATATCAAATAATATAAATTTAACTTTCATATTTTTGTTGACAAATAAAAATAATAGTATGTACGGTATTAGGAAATAGGATTATAAGTAATTCGTTTAAAATTGTTTTATATTATAACTTACAGTTAAGTTAGTATCAAGTAAAATGTAGTATTTTCTCACCTATAGACCGAAACATAAAAAAAATTAAATAAATAATCAGTTAAATATTTATATTTCTATAGGGACTATCGCTGTCTGGTCCGCGCGCGCCGCAGCAGTGCCGCCGGGCGTGCGCCCTCCGGCTCCTTTGTTATCGGAGGTGCTCTTCTCGTACTAGGGCGCATCTATCAATTTTTTAATCTTACAGATTATTCTGCCTTTTACGCGTTCACAATTCTTAATTACTACAAAATGTACATTTTTTACTCGCGTTCAGTTCAGTACTAAGTCTCGTATATTAATATTACAACGCTTCGACGGCGCAGCCTTCATCATTTTATTTCCACTCCTTTATGCGATTAATTTTGTTTTGAATTTTAAACATTAGAGTGGTAGTAATTACATCAATTCCCTCCTCGGAGCGACGCTTGCATAGATTGCTCTCGAAATAGTTTCACACACACAGAACCACACAGAAGTCTAAGTGTAAGGTCAACTTGAAAGGTTTCATAGAAGATACCGTAAGTCGATAGTCGAAGTTCACAGCCTTCACTGGTCAGATATAATATTGAAGCCAACGAAATTAATCGATAACACTCTTTCACACCCCTAATCGCTTAAACTGCGTCGTCACACTGGATGGACTTGGATATCCCCACAGAAACCGACTGCGGCTCAGCGACCTCAGCGGCCACCGCGGCAGCATGCGGCTTCCGGAAACAACCACTTTTTCATGATTGATTTATAAATGTCGGTGTGTAGTGGACAGTGGAGCAGATACTTTCAGTTGTAGATATGGAAAAAAATAATTCCTGAGAATATTTCCAAAATGACACCTGTGTAAAATAAATTGAAAAGCAATGTTACAACGAATACTACAAAGTTTCATTGGTTGTAACGTGTAATCCACTACTAACGATTTTCTTTTATAAGAACTGGAGTAAGTATTTTTTTGCGATTTGGGGAAATTTTCTTTTTGTTTTATTTTTATTTTACTACAAACATACGTTTATTTTTTATTTTACTACAAACATTCCTTGTGCATACCGACATCTAGGAAATGAACAATAACAAGTTATTGTTAAACAGACGGAGCCCTGCGAGGACCGCGTCTCGTCATATGTTACGCGGGAGGTAACATACTCGTATAACACTTGAGCACTTCGAGAAGGAGATATCAAAATATTTACTACGAATTGAAATGGTTTTCCTTTAAATACAAATTTAAAAAGGATAATATTTTGTTTTGATTCGTTCTGAGAAAAACCATTTGGTGATCGCCATCTTTGACTGCGTATTTGACCCGTTGAAAATTCATCACAATTTAAGGAAGACATTTAGTGTCTCTAACATTTATCCTCCTTTGAGTATTTATGAAGACTCGTTCGGCGTCACTTGAGGAGATCTAGAGGAGCGCTATTTCTTAAATCACTTTAAATTATATTTAACATGTTTTACTTGTTTTATTGTAATGCAAGTATTGTAAATGATAATGAATTGTAATAAACATGCCGAGGACGGAGAGGACAGAAGGACGGAACGGAATAACTGAATTGATAGAAGTTACAAGTAACGTTAAAATAAACATACCAACATTTGAATTAATAGCTATTAAGAGTGATACAATTTTAAAAGGAAGTGAGTGATCGAAGCAAAGGTCCTAGTAGTTTTGAAGAGGGTTCGAAATAGAAGTACCCGCGCCCGGCGACGACGGCGAGACTCGGCCGGTTTATTAAACGCTTCCAAAATACCTCACTTTATGAGATTGTTCGGAATGTTTATGACTTCCGAACTCAATTCTGTATCTCCCGATTTATCGGCTGTCGCTTGGATTTATCTATTTAACGATTTATTAGTATTTTAGTCCACAAAGAATTACTAAGAAGGCGTAACCGCTGCTCGGAAACTTTTGTGATTTTTTTAATGTGATTCATACTTCAATATTAATGTTAACTTTTTTCGCTTTGTCTTTGAGTTATCGGTTTCGTTTCTGTTCGTTCTCCTCACATTGAGCCGCTGACTATGTACCAAATTAATGATAAAATAGAATAATGTAACCCGCCACAAGTGCCGCCGAGTGGAACCATGGTGGGCTACGTTAAAAGGAGCGAGACCCGCCCGCGCTGTGCCATCTCAGCCGAGGTAGCTCTAACTCTCACTTTGTACTAAGTTTACAAAACAATTAAATGTCCTCAGTGCTCGGGGTCCAGTGTCTATATAATATATATCTCTTTTATTTTTATTTCTGAAATGAGGATCGTGTCTCTATGACTTTTTCACTTTCTTCACCCGTTGTGACAGTTCTCAGATTGCCACCGGCCCGGTCTCCGTACAGTACTATGAACACTAAATGGGGCGGTAAGTGCTCTCGATTTTAAGGAAAACGTAAAAACTAATTACAATACAGCGAGAACATGACTGCGTTAAATGAAATGTGTGAGTGGCCGTGAGGGTCTCCGGCGATCAAAACACGCCTAATAGTAAAAG
Organism: Melinaea menophilus ssp. n. AW-2005; assembly: GCA_918358695.1. NCBI lineage: Eukaryota > Metazoa > Arthropoda > Insecta > Lepidoptera > Nymphalidae > Melinaea > Melinaea menophilus. The sequence goes on from OU911038.1 coordinate 19,882,155, forward strand.
TGTACAACATGTCTGTACTGTTTTATGTAAGGTTTGATACTCGGCTGAGGCGGAGTTGAGATAGATCGCTGTGCAGTCGCTACGTTGTCAGACAGAGACCGGACGGTATCAGTTGTTTTGTTATTTTAAAACACAAAAGCTCTCCGTACATTATCTAAACACGGTCCGGTCGGGTGTTAGCAGTTGCAGCTGATCGGCATTAACTAAATCCGCTTACATATGCTCGGCGCGCCTCCGCTCACACCGCCGCGTAACATCGGAGAGTATCTCGTATGATATATAAACGTGCAATACTAAGAAGCACACCAGATAGTTTCATCACTAAGATGTTTGACTCCACTCGTCGACGGGTCGGCGGGTGGTAGGCGGGGTATATGTCTAGAGTTTCAAGCTTTTCTATTTATTTATAAGTTTCACGTTTCTCAACGAACATTAAAAGTACTAGATTCAGATTTTGTATTGTAGCGCAAACATATACATTGCATTACTATTACCGAAACTTGCTATTAGCAGGTAGGTGTCCGTAGTCGTAGTCGTGATGTCAGAGTGCGTTGCGCTGCGGTGTGACGGCGGGTCCTAAATCACCGCAAACAAGATTATGTAACTACTTAACAATTTAAAGGACCTCTCCGGGGCTGACCGGCGCGGTATCGTTTGAAATGTTAATCTTGAGACCTTCGTAATTTGTATACAATATGCTTAATTTGCAAAGTTTTATATATAAATTATACAATATATACACGGGCGGGGCTATAATTGTCCGAACGCAACCTCGACTTTATCTTTCACTACTCACCGGGCCCTCACAATGATGACGCTGACTGTTACTACTAATATTATACATAAGAAATAATCAAAGAGGATTATTGCATGTTTTCGTTTTTCATACTTCAGTTGCAACAGCAGTCCTGATGTCGTTTATTTGTCGTTTATTTGAGTGATTGGGAATTGGACGACATTTCACATACATAAATACATACACACGCACACACACACGCACACACACACACACACACACACACACACACACACACACACTCACACACTCACACACACATACATAGGCGACATGTACGAGTATAGTAGGTACTCACTGGGACGGCTGCGAAAAATATCTTTGATTGTAGTTGAAAGATTTGGATCGGTCGTCTACTTTTCCAGCTTCGGGACAGAGAGACTGAGTAGATAGTATTGCTTCTTGACATTTCAACACGCGACGCCGTGGCACCTGTCGTCCGTCCGTCGCAATTTAGTATTCACGAGAAAAAACCACCCTCCCAAATCCTCCGAGTATTTGTGTAGGCGGAGGTTGTGAGCTATCTCGTGTAATGAAGTGTTTGATCATCATTTATTATTTAATTTTAACGATATTGTTATCTTAGCTTTGCTCTTTTACTTTTCATCTTATAAATTTAATGGAACCACGCAGAGGTACTGTTCTTTAAAATATAATAAGTATATATTCTGATCACAAAAAGCTCGCGGGCAGAACGACCAAACCACGATGGGTAGGGTAGGTTGCTTTTTACATCCCTCTGTGAAAACAGAGTCTTTCAGAGTATGTCAAGTGGAAAAAATCTTACATTACTTTTAATTCCCAGCAAATTAAATCCTATTAACCCAATAATTCAACGTTTATATTCTTCAAAGCATCGATAATTGATGAACATCACTAGAGCAAACGAACGTAAGTCTAGTGACGTGTAGTGTGTGTAGTATCGATAACTCAATATCTGTGCCGGCACGATCGCGCCCCTCGTAATGAAATAAGTTGAGGCTGTATCATACCGTCTTACGGACTTTTACCCCAGGGTTGCCACATCAGGATTTGAAGATTTTACTTTATGTTATGTTATTATTATTACTCCTTGAAATAAACTAACTTTTTAAATTACCTTGTATTGCTGTTTACGTTATTTTCTACCAATTTGTATGTTATGTGGAGTCGTGTCGTTTGTCTCCGCCCGCGTCTCTTCCTGTTATCGTCTTCTCGTGGACAAATTGTCACAAGTGAAAATTATAAAAACCAAATAAGCTTCGATTGTTCTAAAGTGTTGGGTATTTATTGTATTATCTAAATAATGTAACGGGTACTTCTAAAGCGTCATGCAAAATGCTTTGACTCGTAGTCGGTTTAAGGTCTCCGGAGGCGTCGAGTTGTCGCCGACTTGTCAAAGCTTATTATTTGATTGCGTTCAATGTGGCGCAAGTAATCCTCGGCCGGCGGCTTACTCGTCAACACGGACCAATAAATTTTTTTTTTAGTGTTTTTGTAATATTAAAAAAAAATTAAATGTTTTTAATTGAAAGTATAAAGTGTCAACCCTAAAAGTTGAAGGTAAAAAACTCTCAATAGAGTTTATTTACGTGTATGTTTGATGCGTCGCGAGCGCGCTAATGTATGGAAACGATCTGTTTATTTGTTACCTTATAGCTCTTAAATAAAAATAAGTATTAAAGTAGACTCGTATCTCGTGTTTGTTCGTGTAAGTGTGTAATTGAGTCTGATTGAGAGTGCTTTGTTATTCAATATGTGCTTCGTTCAGTCGCTCCGGCGGCGTCTGCGTCTTGGAACCAATTGTCGAAACTATTACAAGAACATTGTAATTTCACAACCTATTTTTGACCATTAAAAATTTAAAACTATTTTTAATCAGGGAAGCACTGTTCATTGTTGTTTTTGAGTAGATTAATACATCGTAATTTAACATGATTTGAAATAAATTTGAATGTATGTTTGAATCAGAAATAAATGTAAAAATATCTACGACAAGCAAGATGAAAAATATAATTGGATAAGGACTAGCGCGTCCCGCACCGACCGACCCACTTCACTGCAATATGATATATATTGTTCTTTACGTTTTTACTTTTTTCATACTTGTGACGTAATCTGAAACTTCAAAACTTGTCAATTAAAATGTTATTATAATGAGGTAAATACCTTTGATTGATCGTATATGGCACAACGGGCTTCTTTCGAAGCTGCCTCCCTATGGACTTCCCGAGAGTTTATGTAAGTGGATCACCAGTTTTCTAACTGGGCGGAGCATACAGGTCGTTCTCGACGGTTTTTGCTCGGACCCCAAGCCCGTGAACGCTGGAGTATCCCAAGGCTGCGTCCTATCCCCAACGCTGTTCCTCCTGCACATCAATGATATGTTGGATATTCCCAACATACATTGTTATGCGGATGAAAACACTGGGGATGCGGTATATTCCGGTCGTGCTGGTCTCTTTCGGGAAAAAAGTCGATGAGTGCCGAAAGAAGCTTGTGTCTTCAATAGAGACCTCCCAGAGGATGGTCTCTGAGTGGGGTGAACTGAACCATGTTCAGTTCAATGCCCTAAAGATACAAGTTTGCGCGTTTACCACTACGAAAACCCTATTTGTCGTATCACCGCTCTTCGAGAGCACTTCTCTTATTGCCTCGCCAAGTATTAAAATACTGGATCTCCAAGTTCAAGTCCAAGTGGAAGTCCAAGTTGGCCTCGGTGAAATCGGGAGTGATCAATACAGCGAGGCAGTATTTCAAACCTGGCCAAAGACTTGCGTTTTATAAGGCTCTGGTCCGGCCAAACACGGAGTAGGTACTGTTCTCATCTCTGGTCCGGATCACCCCAATATCAGCTTCTACCATTTGACCGCGTACAACGTAGAGCCGTTCGGATTGTCGGGAATCCGGTGACGAAAGATATTACGTTGTTAAAGAATTAATTATCGATTTCAATTTCTTATAAAAAAAAACATAATCTTTGAAACACTGAACCTGATTTATTGACATATTGTAAGTACCTAATACTTGGTTTAGTTTAACTTAAAAGATAGGATAGTTTTTATTTGCGAATTTTAGGTTTTTATACATAAAAGCTTCAATTCCCTTCTAAGTTCCATACATTTCGAATAGATGGCGTTGTTCATCATAAAATTTGAATCGTTTTTAAGTGCTCACAGTTCATTGCATTGCAGACGAAGTCGCCCGCAAAAATTAGTATTGTGTACGTAATATATATTTTTGTCTATTAAATTTCATTATCATTTGGTCCTGGTTTTAACAAATGTATATATAAGTGGGTAACGTGTGAGGTTGTCATCTTGGATTATAACCTAAGGGTGCTGGCGGCCCCCGGTCCGCGCCGCGAGGGCGCACGCTCGTGCACCGATGCCTCAAATAGTCGCTATTTAAATCATTGTGTTCATTTCTATTAATACTTGCTTTATTAATTAGTAGTCTATTAATTATTTTAGAATTAGGGTAAACCATCTTATTCTCGCTTTTTAAAAAACATAAAAAAGTAATTCTACTTGTACCATTTTTAAACATTATTTTAAGGAATATTCAGAGGATAAAAATATAACATACATATGTCTAATATTATTATCGTTCACAGTAGAGTGTTGCCTGTGTTAGTGTGGAGCGAGTGAGACCTGCTGTGTCAGCGCGTTACATCTCCACTCGGCAAACAAACACACTCACCAATTAACACCGATAATCCGTGATAATGAGTTCTATCCGTTTCTGCACATCCGTTTACTCATCGGCATGTTCCACGTAACCTACACAACTGCCTTTAACGTTGCATGCACTTAGCTTTGTCTGACTATTGTTTGCGAATATCCACACACACACACACACACACACACATATACATGCGTACATACGAGTACTTATGTTATTACTTCAAACACATATTTATACTTATTGTAGTTATAGTATAACATATTTAGAATTAACATATTTCTGGTCCTTTGTAGAAAGTATTCTATATTGATTGATAGTTAAAAAAAATAATAAAATCCATTAAATCGTAGAGAAGTCGTTGCGTCACATTGACAAATAGATATACAACAGATAATTTTAATATTTTATATACGTTTAGTTGTCGTAATACCTAATTACTTTGTTTTAAAAAGCTCTAAGATGCAGAGAGCCCGTCGACCAGTAGTTCAATTCATAAAGTCGGTTATTATTATTAACATGCGGCAGTACACACACGGGACGACACCGCGGGTCTCACGTGGAGTAAAACAATCCAGGGATCCAAATCCCGAGTGTTCCGTATTTAGCGTATCACTTACTCCGTTCATCAAAATAGTTTCTACGTACTAGTATATTGTATAATTCTATAAACCTCTGTTAGATCTCCTGGCGAGAGGACACACGGGTAAAAAGTTGACAGGACGTATGCCGACCTCGAATAATTTAAATAAGAACATGTGCATAAATAGTTTGCTAGTTTCCGTGTCTATAGATATCTTGTTGTTTTAGGTGCAAAGTGACTCAAAAACTTTAATCGATAGTTTTCCGAGGTTTCCAAGATTGAAAATAATAATTTGTGTATCAAATCCACAGACAAAGGAGATGTATACACGTGTGTTTAGCAAAACGAACAATTTGTTTTATCACGGTGTTTATTGGTGATATGTAACAATAAAATGTACACCCACTACTAAAATTGCGTCAAACCGCAGCGTTGTTATCCCAGTTTCTATGCGTATGTTTTCATCCAAAATTTCCTTACCTTAAGAGGTTCCCCAGGGTCCAGGTGATATTCAAGGGTTAAGTAACTTCAGGTAGCAGAAATATTGTTAGCCTTCCCTCTGTGTTGACTCAACAGAGATTGGGTGACGTTGGTTATACTGAGTGACAATTTTAACATAATTGTGTTTAGATAAACATCAACTAAAACTGACCATAAAATCAATCTTATATATATACTAGCTTTAACCTGCGGCTTTGCTCCCATTGTTAAGGTTCAAATAAAAAATATCTTTATTCAAGTAGGCATTTACACGCACTTTTGAATCGTCAATCATTACAATACAAAAAAGGTCAGTGTAGTCAGTCCGTAAGTAAGCTACCACCGGCAAGGAATGCTGCTCTGTTGAGAAGAGCCAGCCAGAAACTCAACAGTTGCTCTTTTTAAAAGAAATATAACAATCTTAGATGATGTACATTAAAATATAAATCCTGCAAATGATTTAACAACTTAAGTTCCACATATTTCGATCCACCAAAAAACTTGTGAACGTTATAATAAGATTTATTTAATAATAAACTTTTGATGTTCTTTCTTTCCCCTCGGGATTTCCTATTTGATTCTTAGCTCATACATACATACATATTATCACACACCTCACCCGGAAGGGTAGGCAGAGACCAAAGACTTTGACCTGCTACGATCTTTGCATACTTTCTTGTACTCTCATAAGTCCCTTCATGCACACTCCTTGGTTCCGGGTACTCTTGACCTGTCTCTTTTTCAGAATATCCGCAATCTGATCGAGAAATGTTTGTCTAGGCCTTCCCATTCCGACCGTTACATCCAAACATCCCTTATGTATTCGACTTGTCAATCTCGTTGTGTTCTCTTCTCTACACGACCAAACCGTCTGAGCTTTCCTTTCTAAACCCTAGTCATCACATCTTGTTTCGCATTACAAAGCTCTCTTGTTGCACTATTCCATATCTTATCTCTCAATTTCACACTGTCATACTTCTCATCTTACTTCTTACTTCTTCTGACATACCCAAGTTTAAGCTCTATACATTAATTTTGGAACTAACACATGTACAGTGAGTGAAAATTATTAATTCTATTCATTCTTTATCACTACTTGTATTCAGTTCCTAGGAAAAGCTAAAGCCTTTATTCAAACTTTCCTCAAATAAATTCTCAAAATATTCCTTCCAGCTTTTCATCACACATTCTTCAACTTTTTAAATATTTCCGTCATTTATTGAAATAACAATTAATACCCAAGTACGGAACAGGAGAAAACATTCTCGAAAACAAAGTAATATTATGAATTGAAATTTTGAAAATGAAAGTAGTTACTGTAAGTTAACCATAGGAGATAGAGACATGCTGTCGCGAACTTCTTTGTAGTCTTTTTACCTGTCTACAATTCTCTTGTATATTATTTTAGTGATAACAGTGATCGTTAGATGTCAGTCAACTTACATAATACTGTAATGTATTATTTAATTTTCCTTAATTGCACTCTCTTTTAAGAAAAACTACAAATTTCCGTGCAGTAGTTTTGGAAATAATCAATGAAATACAGACAGACAGCGTTTGTGTGGTTAATGATTACTTAGTGATTAAAAATCATAAATGGACTATGTAGGTGTGCTAGAACCGGACTCCAGGATATGTCTTCCTGGCCCGCTTGTCTGTAAACAATGATATAATTTGTCCGCGCACGCGCAGAGTTCGTGATGCATTTTCGGTCTGTTTATGGGTATCAGGTACACTGCATACCTCATCAGGCATGTTCGTGACAATAACTCTTGCTCACATGTCCTCACGATTGGTCCGAGGCCATATAAAAGACAATATACAATACTAAGAAAGATAAAAAGTTTAATAAAAGATACAAAATACAGTGTCGTTGTCGGTTGAATTACTATGAAGTGTATTTATACGAGTATCTACTCTGCTACAAAATCTACTAAATATAAAATGTTATAAGGATGAAAACACTTTGTGTGTTACATTATTAAGGATTGTTAGTTCACTAATATTAGTGCAGGTGATTGTGCAGGACTCCAATAGGGGCCACTGGCCATTAATATTTATTTCATGGTAGAGATAGTAGTTGTACTCCAATGTGACGCTGCACTGTGTGTACGCACCCTTAGGCCCTCCGCTACCGCCTGCCGACCGACCTGCCGATGAGTCCTATTGCTAGCTGACGGTTTCATTGACTTTAGGTTGGTACGTACTTGTAATGTATCTTATAATTTGTTAAAAATATTTCCAACTGAAGTATTTTGGAGGGATCAGTGCAATGTTTTTGACGGTCATAGTGATTTATGAAACATTTTTCGTTGTTTCATTCGGCGCGTAGTAAAAGAGTCACAAGACGTTCCCGATACCTGAGTATTGGAAATGTTTCATAAATCTTCAGTACCACCGTACAATACCGTGCTCCTGTTATTTGCATAAACATGCGACTCTAAGGTATTCGCTCCCGACCGTGCGATGCTATAGCTATATAGTTTTGAAGATCGAACATAGATTAAGATGTACAGATGTACATCATTTTGTACTTCGATATTAGTATTTTTGTATTTTTTCTCACCCTTACGCCATACTTGATATTCAAAGGGTGGGAACCCCACTATTAAAAACCGACAAATCGAATAATAGACACTGGTGATTATTGTAAATATGATTACGAATGAAATATCACCGCGTCCCCCGACCTGCGTCACGTTACGGGACGGGGACGGCCGGGCGGGTGGTGATATGTGCAACGGCTGTTTTATAATCTTAATATAAAGTAATCTCGGTATTTATTTATATTAAGATTATAAAACCGTATATGAGATCTGTACAAAAAAAAATCGTTACAAATAACAATACTTCAACTGGCAGATCCTAGTCACTGGCATACAAAATAATGATCAGTAACGACACATACTATGCATAATACTTAATACTTCTGCAACGACCACGGAATACCAGTTAGGCTTACTCTGTAACAGCTTCATTAAAAATGCATATATTTATTTCAACACTTGACTCGACAAATGCATTACAAGTGTAATAATTTTCTATGCGTATTATTAATATGTCCGAGCGTCAATTATTGGTATGCGAGGAGCCGCCGTACATCGTCCGCGATGGAGAGGATTACAACACATTTGGACGTAGGGAGGTGCGCGTCATCGATAATTAACCGATGTTAAATATTATTGTTGTAGCAAGATTTTGAAAGCTATTAAAGTTAAATGAACCGCTAACGACAGATCTGTTCCCGGGGACACGATGTCTCACACATATTACACGCACTCTGTACGCTCTAACATTGTATTATGTTTGATAATGTGTATAATGATAAGTTAACGCATTGACAAAGCATAATAGCGGTATATCTTGTACTCTTTTAAAAGACGTTTAGTTGTATTATGGGGTTGCAAGGAATGCAATATTTTTATTTTAAATGTTTATTAATGAAGTTGTAAATTAATAAGTTTGTTCCCATCGCACCTCCGTCAATCCCACAATTGTTATGCATATTTAGTTTTTGTTTTACATTTCCCGGACTGCGGAGTACCGACTGAAGTATTTTTTTATCTTTAAGGTGATAGCCTTGTTTGTAACGTTCACACTTGTGTGATGGCAGCAATACATTTATTCATATTAATTATATTTTATTACACTTTCAACACATAATGATGTACAATAATCTCGTTGTAAAATTGTTTAAGTAATACTTATTTAAATCCTATCGATATCTGATACCGCCGGCACTGGCGCAACCTCGCATTTTAATAGGCGTTTTGTTTACAATGCCAACTGAAGGGGACTATCGCCAGCGCGGCGAGTGGACCTAACAATTATCTACTCAAAAGCGACCCTATTTTGATTGGCATACGTTTTAATTTTCCTCCAAACTATATTTCCTCCCATATCGCTCTATTCGGAACCAAAAAGAAATAACAGCTTCGGATAGTGGACTTTATGCCTATGTGTTTAAGAGTAGTTTTTGTTTCTTATGAATACGCATAAAGGCTTATGAGAATAGAGATCAATAACTCAAATTGAGTTCCCGCCGCCTGTCTTCGTTCTAACTGTTTCGCACACGTTTTTGTCGAAGGTCGGTTAGAGAAGCTCTGCGCCGGTGACGGCTTCCCGCGATGCTAATTATAATAAAGATTTGGATGTTTCCGGTTCACTGTTATCACTGATTACATCGAAGAACCATTTCAATACAATGGACCGACTTTTTATTAGTTCTTAGACTTAATTATTAGTGATCGAAACACAATCATACGCTTCAGGAGATGGGTAAAAAGTAGCAGTAGCTGTGAAAGCTTGTGTGATTGTTTTGATAATACATAATATTATGTAGGAGCTAATTCAGTCGATTCATTTGGATTTAAATGATCTCTAACAAATTGTACGTCGATAGATATTAACAATAGATCTACAAATTCGAGATTGACGTCAAACTTGCACCTCAAGAGCCGGCTGCAATGTATTAAGAGTATTAGGAAGGAAAGCAGAGCGATGTTTACCTCGGCTCGTAAATAATAATGATCAGTGGCCGCGTGTGAGAGAGCGTCATTCGGGAACGACTTGACTGTTTTGATGACGGTGCTGTGTTTGTGATGCTCTGGTTGCATAAGACACGATTTTATAAATATTTTTTTTGCAAATAAAACGATATTAATATTTGGTAAAAGCACTTCTCACTTGCCAGTAGTCGCTCGAACACAGAACCCCCGTGGATTCGTATCCATAAATAAAAAGCTAACTCTATCAAAACTCCCATTTCCGAGATGTACATCGCGGATGGACATTGCGAATTAAAAAACTTGTTAAAAAGAATCTCTGCAAACTACAATGGGTCGCGGTCGCCGACCCCGCCGTCAATCTGACGAGTTGGACACCTACAATATGTATATCAATGCGTGCAAATGTCAAAGAATTTATGTGATTTTACGATTTGTCGTAATGAACAACACTGCCTAATTGTTTAAGACAAAATCTATGAGACGTAAGCCGACCCGTGGCGCGGTACGGTGGCGGGACATTTATGTTAGAATATTTTTGCTCACCCAGAATATAAACACAAATAATATAAAAAGATACGGGACGCCGAACAGCGCATATTTTGAACATATTTTGAACTCGTCGCAGCTCAGTTAAATGGAGTTTGCGATTGACGCGCTCCAAGTTACGATTGACTCTGCGTTTGGATTAGTGTCTAGATATCGTTTGGTTTTCATTTTAACATGTGCTGTTGTGTGTGTGTGTCGTACGTGTATGTCATGTACTATTATATTCATAATAATACTTGAGGTCGGTTTACAAATTTGACTCAAAAGATAATACATTCAAACTAAATCTCTGATTGATTATTATAAAAAAGCTTAAATTAACCTTTACAATCTGTACTTTTAAATTAAAAAATGATCACCTGTTTTTAAAACTAACTTTAACAAACATTTAGACTTACTAAAACGTGTGAATATAACAAAAAGTATGACTAAAAAGGCCTACATATGGAGATCACAGACAGACACTTAAATTTAATATTTATATGTAAATAATTATAATACACAATCTCTAGTGCGGACCGGGCGGCGGGCGGCGGGCGGCGGGCAGGTATAATGAGGAAAGTTTGGTGAAAGTGTCAACAGCAATATGAAGTTTGATTATTTGTATGAATGTATGTGTTGTTGTGGTTTTTGTTAGAATTAATTAAATTATTTGAATCTCAGTACATCGCTTGGGCTGTAGTTGTCGTCTCCGCTCTGATGTCACGGCGTCAGCCTCTTCTGTATTTACAAAGGGTCTATAATCGGAATACGTATTTTTAGATATTTATCTTTAGCTCATAATAATTTTAGCTCTGTCCGATAAATCTCAAATTGGTCTACTTTGCGGCTGCATCCGGGATATTTGCTTAAATGCAAATATCCCGGATGCAGCCGCAAAGTGCAATAATGTTTTATTGTTATTGTCACAGGTAAGAAGCACATACCCCGTTGTAATGAGAGTATCGGTGAGTGAGGTCTGTTAAGCAACATGTCGTTGTACTCGTCACTGGAGGCTGCGGTCTGAAGGACTTTAATTATTTTTGCATATATTTGATTACACGTCACTTGTCCAAAATAAAAATTGTTTTCTGTTTAGTTTTTTCCAAACTAAGATTCTTCTTGTTTATCTCGTTCTCTTTTTTTTTAACTGCAGAATCCAAAAGGTAAACTTTAAGTAGATCAAATGTGTGATGGTAATTCTATAGGTTTCATTAATACTCATTTTATAGTCAATTACCGAGAGAGTCACACGCTGTCGGTCACACTGTCACGTTGTATTATATGTGATGGCATAATTTATTTAGCAAATACCTCGTTACATCTTGTTTTGATCAAGAATAATAATTTAAGTGCAAAACAGACGTTTGACGGTAAATAAAATTAACATTACCCCATAAAATGGGGGGGCTTGAATAATTCATGCGACAACTAATGGTGTGAGATGGGGCGGAAAGTCCGGGGTACACTGGGGTAAGGAATTGTGTTCGTTAAAGTTGTAGTACACGTTCAAATAAGCCTCTACGCGGATGCAATTGCACTCTGCTGTTGGTTATTTTGAATTTTACTTCAATATACGGTCTAGTAATAATTTACTAAAAGCAAGAAGGCAACAGTGAGCAAAATAACGTTTTATATCCAACCCGCATTATGTTCATCTTACGTATTTAGCTTTCTACAAAACCAACACTTCAATCTCAAGCGGTTTCATTATCATCCTTCTCTTAATATTTCAATTCCTTCCACGACCTCCCGTCACACGTATCTGTGCCATTCAATTGTTGGCACACTTCATCCTTCAATTCTTCGGTTAACATGTTCTCTTCTGAAAGTTCACAATCATATTTGAGACTCTTATTGTTACATACTTTCATCCTTTCCAATTACGTGACTGTGCCACGACAAACGATTACTTCTCTTCTTTTCTCTTACTGTACTTACACAATATGTCTCACCGCCTATTCTCATCCCACGGCACGTCATTTCCACACACGTACCTCAGTAGCATGCACTTGTCTTTCAGTTATTTCTTTAGTAACTAAGCATTCAAAAGTTTCGATACGGTTTCCAAGAAGGTTTTACAAATCGCTGTGTAATATGTAATTTTAATATTTTTATATTAATATAATGATGTCATACCTCTCCCAGTGCACTACAACCTAATAATCGAAATTAGAACTAATTGTCCTCGCTATATTAAAGTAAATTATTTATTATCTCAAATTATTCATTTCTAAGAAGCAGGTGAGTCGAATAAACAAGTATCAGATGTTCGTCTCAATTTATTATATCATGTAATTTTTAAGCGGTTCGTGTTTTCGAGACGCCATTTTGAATAGTGAAGCAGGTCCCGACGTAAACAACTTACGTCTTAAGTAGAAGCTTTTTTAATATTTATACAATAAGCACGTTACACATACTTCACTTTTCTCTTCTTAAGAAATCCGACAACTGCCACGGACTGTCATTTATATATTATGACCTATATCTTGGGCCAGAGAGATTTATAGGATTCGAAATTCGGGTCAAGATAGATTATTAACTTGTCCGTTAGTGGTGTCTACTAGCAAACGACCGATGCAGCGCAGCTCCGATTAACAATATATCCATTAACCCCCGTACGTTTAACGAGTGTGTCTGTGCGTCTGTGCGTCTGTCCGTGGCGCGCTGGATTATAAACGGTTCAACTTGATTCATTTACATTTTCATTTGAAGGTGACTGGTTGGAGAATGTTTTCAGCTACGATTCAAGAAAATATTTTCATCCGTTCATGTCAGCTTAGCTCTTTTCTAGTGTATTTTTCTAACGGATAGAATAGTTTATAACCATGTACCTACTGGAAGCGAACATCAAATATATTAACAAAATATGATAGCTTGAATGCAAAATATCAAAGATTTTGTCACAGGTTTTACTGTATATTTAGTGACGGGTAACGCCGTGGTCAAATGCTAGTGTCACGTAACAGTAATTTAACCGCAGTTGACTTCATGTAGAACAATATCTCCATAAACCGGTGCAGTTACTTTTCTCCACGTCGTCGGCGCCCTCGTCACTCCCCTGTCGCGATTATAATTGAAACAAACTGCCGCCATCTTCTTTCTTCTGTAATTGAATGATCTTTACAAATTACCAAGGGTGGGATGCGATTCAATTTGGCAGAGAAGAAAGTCCTGAAAGATGTAGTCTGTCGCGGTATACTCAAATTTATTCTTCAAAATATATTATAATTATAGGAAAATTCCATAAATTTCTATAAATCACAGAGGTGCTGGCAAATTTGTGTAATCTTAGACGGAAAGACGGAAGACGAATATTGTGAATTTGTCTGAAGAGATATGGTTATTATCATATGGAGTTAATTAATGGCACAATTAATAATAGAGATTGATATCACAAACTCGTCACGAACGTTTCACGAGTCTTGGATACTCAAATCTCTTTGTAATTCACTCTTAATATCTTTTAGCAAAAATACATCCGGATATATTAATAATTCCGACCATTAGTAATCGTTAGTAATCATTAGTAATTTGCCGCGAAATATACTTTGTTATGTTTTTGATTCCCGGTCCCGGTCGTTACAAAGCAAGAAATATGATTTTATGATAACGCCATTTTATCTTAAGTTATCATATTATAAATTCGGATGTAGTTATAAATAACGCTTTGTGCTTTGTGCTCTGTCGTGTAGAGTCGTTAAATAAACTGTTTATCTGGACGTTATTTACCCTATTTTTAGTTTTTCATTTTTATAACGTTTTGGGTAAACCGCATCAAATTTGGCTCGACTTTTCTATCGTCTGATTTGTCACAACGCAACAAAGGAGTGAAGTGCTTTCATATGTATTTCGAACATTATTCATTTTACCTTCATTTGTCATCGCTAACAATACTCCACCAATAATATTCCGGCAATATTTTTTTGGCTTTTCAAGGTACTTCATAGACGCGATGGAGTGAAACAAAGTTGATTTCTTACAAATTTTATTTTATATTATTTATTTTGATTTTGCCTCGGAAATCTCTTCCAGGAAGCAATTTAAACATTTTCCTTTTAGCGATTTTTAATAACAACAGTAACGCGGAATATTTTATGAAATTAATTACAATCCCCTTAGTCGTGGAACTGATTTTATAATCAAATCCGAACACATCGCACGACTACATCATGTATTCATTGTCCGGACGTCCGGATTCTTTTCCGGATTGGATGCTTTTAATTCCGTTTTCCCATTCTGATCTAAAATCGGATGCAAGTAATCCTGTTTGTTTTGTACATTCTAATGGAATTTTCTGTTTTTGAATTTGTACTGTAACGAGCTTATCTTGTATCTTTTTTTTTAATGGAAGAGGAGAGCAAGCGAGCGTCCAGTTCAATGATGACAAATGATCACCGTCGTCCAGAGATTATTGCAACTTTCGGAGAATAGCAAGAGCGTTGCTGACTTTGGAGGTGGGTGGGAGTAAACGCTTTTTTGGAAAGTATCCATGTTGTATCCGGAAACACCGCCGAAAAATTTTATTCCACATGTTAGTAGTACGTGGAAGAAATGTCCTTGAAAACCGCACTGTAGAAGATCACCATGCATCCAGGTGGTACGGATGGTTTTCCCGAGAGAGGCTTAAACGGCCGGAATATGCCACATCCCCAATGCTGTCGTCCGCATAACAATGTATGTTGGAAATATCCTACACATCATTAAAGTGCAGGAGGAACAAAGTTGGGGATAGCACGGAGCCTTGAGGTACACCAGCGTGCATGTCTGATGGTGCGTTCTGATGTAACAGAAGATCAACAGTCGATCGATAATGCCGAAATCCTTGAGGTACTTTGGGAGCTGTCGGTTAATGTTGCTCTCCATTATTTTGGAAATAAGAGAGATAATGGCGATAGGTCTGTAGTTAATCGTAGCTGCATCACAACACACAGTGTCGGAACACCGCGGAATGGTAGGCGGTGTTTTCCCTTATTTGTTCATAGTAGAGATTGAGGCAAAAAGAGTTACCATGAGATCGGCTTTCTCGATCGACTTTGAATACTAATAACTTCGTAAACGTAAACTACTTACGAAGTTATTAGTATTCAAAGTCGATCGAGAAAGCCGATCTCATGGTAACTCTTTTTGCCTCAATCTCTACTATGAACAAATAAGGGAAAACACCGCCTACCATTCCGCGGTGTTCCGACACTGTGTGTTGTGATGCAGCTACGATTAACTACAGACCTATCGCCATTATCTCTCTTATTTCCAAAATAATGGAGAGCAACATTAACCGACAGCTCCCAAAGTACCTCAAGGATTTCGGCATTATCGATCGACTGTTGATCTTCTGTTACATCAGAACGCACCATCAGACATAGTAGTTTAAGAAAATTATAGATTGTCTATTATTAAATCCAACATCAGGCTCATTAAGTAATAGTAATAATAATGATAATATAGTAATTATTTGAGTAACGCAGTTTTCAATTTACGATTAAATGTATATTTTTAAATGATCAGTTTTTATATATTTTAACGATATTTTTTAGCACTTTGTTTTGTTCGAGCTTTAATTTATTAATAAAATTTAAGTTTTTTCCAACTAACATAAGATCAATCTTTGGCTAAAATAGCAGGAACACATTGTCGAAAAACATACATAAATATTAATAAATAGACACATCACCGCCACAGACAGTTTATATGCAATTTGACACATAAATAGACCACGACCTGGGAAAGAATAGAAGATAAAAGAATTCTGTGTGAAAAACGGTCAGCCAGCATTCATCACTAGAGGGCGCGAGGGCGTTGCCATTGTTTGTTAGTTTACTTTTAAAGTACTCTTCGAGCAAATTTACGGTAAAAGTGTAGCGTATAAGTGGGCAGCAATAATAAAGTAAATATTGACCTTATGGATAGAGCAAATTTAATGGATTCATAAAGTTTTTCGACCATCACCACCTCCACAAAGTTGTTTCAAGAATCACACGAGTCCCTTAACCGAGCGATTAAACTTAACAATTACACAACGGTGTAACTTAATCAATTCAGACAACTTGTGACGAGGCACTTTGGGACCCCTACACACACACGCACACACACACACACACACCACACGGACGACTGACTTATTAATATAAATATATTATAACATAATCTGATTTATAATTATCTAGATAATTGATTTTTACATTCTGGAACTAAGGAAAAAAGTGTTGCCTTCAAATAAGTTATTTTAGTTAAATGAAGAGTAAATTGCTAAGTATAAATAATCAAATTTTCATTTACCCCATAATATATAACCGCAATGATTAAGCATGTAGCATCCAGTTGGCGATTACGACATATGGAGGGGCTCAAACGACCCCAAGGCGCAAGTCACCCCCTTGATTGAGATAACTCACGCTATTGTTAAATATTGCATTTTATGGAGCCGTCGATTAGTTTGACGTTTTTGTTACTAATTTTTATTATTTATCACTTACTATTTATCACTTCAAGTTCATTGGACTTAAAATATATGAAGCTATTTACCCAAAGTTTTAGTGAAGATATTAAGAGTGGAAGTGTTTGTGGGTAGTCACAGGTTCGGCCGGTCCGGCCGCCTGTGTCACCGAGACTAATTGTGAATCTGGTTAAATCTGGGCTCCTGACTTCGTGTTGGGGCATCTGATAACTTAATCTGCCCCAAATAAACATAAAAATATAAATGCAGTACCACAAGGATATTAATACCATTAACATTGTTGTCCCCGTGGCTCCGTCCGTCGCGTCTCCCGGTACACGAGCTGAACCTGTGTTTTATTAACTGAATTGTATAAGCATCGCGAGTCGCGCGTAACAGATGTTCTAACAAATATTGCTTTGATATTTTTTTTTGTGGTTGCAACTATTTTAATAAAAAGTATTGAATTCGGCAAAACATTTTCGCTACAAATAATAAAAGGTCGGTCAGACCGCGCGCAGGTCGTTCAGATTCGACAATCGTTATGTACTTCAAATAGACATGTATCAAATGGAATTTTAACAAGGGTTCCGTTTAGTCATTCGTCAATTAACTATTGTTGCTGTTAAAAGTTATGTCTTGCCAATACACGGTGTTGTTAGTTGTCATTTACACCATTTGCTTGTTGTGTATATTTTAAGCGATATCCTACATAGTGTACAACACAATATACACTTGTAGATAATCAATAATCGAGTAAATGATAGATAAACACGCATTAAATTGTTTGCGACAACAATTACGGTATCCGAGCCGGGATAGAGCGGGATTACGGGATGATTGTGTTACACCACTGTGACGTTATGTGTTATTGGAAAGAGCGTAAAATAATAATTAGTTTCTCTAAAGCTCGTTAACGTTCAGAGTTGCTGTGATTGTCGTTCCGACGAAACTGATTTATTACAACAGCAACAATAATAATAATAATCAGTGTAATGTTTAATTAGAGTAAGACGTATGATGTTTGTCTGTGTTAAGAGCGTCGTAGCGTGCGCCCTCTCTGCGGTGCACGGACTGCAGTGTCGTGACAGCGGAGCGTTACGCGCTTTCGTACAGATAATATATTAATGCTTAAGAACAGGGGATATCTTACTATAGTTGAATATCCATTGAGTGACTCACTCTGGTTCAGTATTGTTCCGAAATTTAACGACAGTTACAAGTATCCTATAATATTATAATAACATTTATATCTTAATAACTTGTCCTGAGATCCCTAATCGTTCAGCCGTACCGCGCGCGCAGAACCCTCGCGAAGCACGATAAATAACATCTGATAAACGATGCTGTTATCTCATAAGACTATGAATGATAAAGATTAGGTTCCCGTTGGATCCCTGGAGATGCGAAAGCTAAGATATCAAAATAGAGCGCCGCGCCGCGCCTTCCCTCCTTGGATACTGTTTTATAGCTTTAAGTGTTACGATTATAAATATATGATACACCATGAACACCTCAGATCAGAAACAGCTGAATAAATGTTAATATAGTTTTCGCCAATTGGCAGTAAGTATGTAAGGAGGTACATTTTAATTTTATTGAAATATTGTTATTGTGTTATTTTAGGGTAATTTTCCCTATCCACCTACAAGGCGTATTATAACACCTGATACTACACAAACGAAGCCGACTCTAGTCGCTAGTTACAGTTTAGAGACTCGAGTGAGTACTCCGCACTACTGTAAATATTTAGTACTTGTAGTATTTAGATAAATCTCTCGGGGCGGTCCGTTGATTAAAAAACTAAACTTGATATATTAAAGCTTTCCTACGAGATACTTTCGACCGAAGATAAATTTGAACAGCAATTGGAAGATATTTTAACAAAACTAGCTCTTGCCGGCGACTTCACGCGCTCCTCCCGGCAGTAAACTATCTATCCTCACTTATACAAAACATATTAATTTAAGTCCTGTTGCGTTAAACCTTTCTTTAGGTACTTCAATAATTGTAGATTAGATATTTTTCTCCACAACTAAACAAAGTACTGCGATATACAATAAATACCAACATTCTAGCCTAAGTGTAGTGAACTCTTAGTTTTAATATTTTCTAGTGTCAACTTCGTCTAAAGTAGTCCTCTACTCGGTTAAAGCAACTTCCCCGATGTTCTCAGAATGTTTTGATCCTAGTAATTCATATGATTCTGCGGGCAGCACTGCGCGGTATTAAACGGCGATAATGATTATGTAAAATGCTATTAGTACTTAGACAAACGAGTTCCGCGCGGTTTCCGAGCGATCCAACTTTTAACTAATGCCTTAATCATTAAATCTCGGAAGCTATTCATCTCGTCTCGCTCGTCTCCGTCTGTCAGTCAGTGGATCGAGCCGGCTTTGGCGTCTCGTCTCCTGAGCCGCGCTGGGGCGACACATTGATCTGAAAGTAATGTAACTCTGAACCTACCTACGGTTTGAATTCAATGTCTCAGAGAGGTCTCGGTGTTGTTTGTTTCCTGCAGGGTTTTCTCATTTGATATTAATTATATTACAAATCTTAGACCTTAATCTCTCCGTGCTTTAGATGCACTGGTATAATTATATACATCCTGTGAATGTGACCGCGGCCGGCCGACAGTGCGGTGGTTAAACGAGCACACACACAGTCAACGAACATATTATTAAAAATACTGGTAATACATTTATGATTAAAAAAACATTGCTTATTTATCTGCGAATAAATACAATGGATTTAAAACCGCTCCGGAGCCCTCTTTATAATAAAATCATAATGAAATATCAGTTGAACGAGCTTGAAGTTATATTTAGGAGTTGATTTATAATTATAGCCTTTACGCTAATGTACATAGGGTCGCGATTGTGAATGTTGCCCACCGTATACAACAATACGGTGGGTAACAAAAGCTTTTTAGGGTACTTGATGGGGATGTAAAAAATATTTTAAAACCGGTCAAGTGCGAAACGCTTTGAGGATTCCGTATACAACTATAGTTAAGTGAAATTTTGTTATTCCAGTTATCGTATGCGTTAGAGACAGGTTTCGATCCCATATTCCTGTTCCTATCGAGTGATCTTTCCACGTGAGCGGGGGTGTCCCGAAAACGGAAAAATTACCGATGATTACTCACAATGTTGATAATAATATTGTTGAGGTCCACTTTGTCTAATAAATAAGGAAAGACATAAGTATTCGTAACAGCTACGGAGCTCTAATTTTGTGTAGATATGACATTAGATTGACAGACGTCGCAATTGTTAAGTCTTCTGACGGAGCCCACGTCTAAGTAACCTTTCAAAGTACATTTCATTGTAAAGGAATAAAAAGCTTGTTCTCTGCCCGCGGTCCCCCTGACCGTCGTTGCATTATTGCACATGTCCTGAATTCCGCACGCTCGTGTTAGAGTCGATAAGTGTATTTTCTACGTTATAGTTATAGTCTAGAACTTATATCAGAGTATTTAGTTGGTTAAGAGAATACATTTCTTGTGGATCTACCTAATAGATAAATGCATTTTTATAGAAAATATCTATACAACCATGAGAGTAGGTAATCTCTTATGTGTGATAAATCTATATATCTAAATGCGACTCCTGTGATGAGGTCACTAACTTGCTGTTCCAGACGACTTCATTTACGATCAACAAATTTCCGACTTGGATAAGTGTTGTGATGAGAATGCGCCCGTGACCACGTACATGTACCTCCATACTAGGTCACTAACGATACACGTTCAGAGTTACCTTGAACCATGGATAGAGTGATGAAGGAGGGTGGTTTTGGTGTAGTTTAAATATTGTGTGCTGGGACGGATGGTGACTACTTTGGAATAAACTTTTCCGTGACGCGTGAGGACCGGAGCGGGGAAAACATAATGGAATCACGAGGAACACTGCGCTGACTACCTTGACAATCAAAAATATAATTAATTAATTATCGAAGGCCGTGTCAATTAGACTTACTTATATGCTTTGTTCCGATGTGACAAGTGATGAAATAAATAGTTTTAGTGGTTCAGGAGCGAAATATTGAAAGTTAGTTTAATGGGCCGAGTGCAATGAAATCCCTCACGACTCCTCAATCCCCGCCACTATTCAATTAGAAATGAATTTCGCGATTGGCCGGATTTAGTAATTCGATTACTTCTCCAAGCAGGCCGTTCGGCTGAAAAATGTTGTACCTACGAATAACCTTAGGGTGACTGCGCACTCCCGCTGCGGACTCGCATTGGACACCCAACCGATATATTTAACGTTTTGTTGAATATTCACATATTTATTAATAAATTCTTCAATTGTACAATTGAATTCAAACCATTTTTATTTGTCAGTAATAGGTTAAAAAATACCTTCTACTCTTTTAAATTCTTTGTTTTTTAAAACTTATTCTCTTAGGCGTCGAATCACCCCTCGTTAACGGGAGGTGCGGTTTAAATAACTACAGGGTGCCATATTTTAATTTGCTTGTAATCGACGTTTCCGCGCACGATAATGGATTTATATATAAAACTCACGGTCTGCGCGGCTGTCGGGTCGGTCGGGTCGCCTGTGGGTTAAATAATGTACACTGTGCTACAGGCGATGCGAGTTTTGAAGCTTACTGTAACATACGAATACACACGTCATGTGAAATTAATATTATTTTTTATTATATAGATATTATTAGTAGATATTAATTACCTTAATGACTGACTGACTCAGCACACGAGACATACAAACAAACAGCGATTCATAATAGGCTGTATTGCGCGCCGGATGCCATGTGACGTCATCGGCGGAGCCATTTCCGGTAGCCATTATCCAATCGCTGGCGGGAAATTGTTCAATATGACACAGGTTCAAAGAGTTTCTAAACTGTTTGAAAAATATTGTGACATATATTGCTGTTTGGTATATAAATACATCTAGTACTATATATATATATAAAAGTTACCGGACTGTCCGTTACAACGAGGACGGCGTACGGGCGCTGTGGTTACACGGAATGATAGTTCATAACGACTGATGATCTCGGGAAGGAAACAACGGGAGCAGGCAGGAGCCGCAAGACGCACTCTTAACGCTGGTGTTTTAAATACATAATGTTAGTATAATGTCAAATCTTTCAAGTCTACTCTGCAGTTCTGAAATCCAGGTCTGCCTGTTGATGCTCGGTTGGTTTGTTTTATCTGGTGCGGATCAATACCGACATGTCTGTCGTCGTCTCCACTGTCGCACGTCACGACGTACTTCTACAGGCTTCTCGTTTTAATTATAAATAATATTATATACCTTGTTAGAGTCGGGTGTACCGTTCAGACGGCGGCTACGTCTCATAACAAGATTGTTATTTTACATATATTTAAAACTCATTAAACGCAACTCCATTGGTTGCTGAGACCCGTGACGTCACAAGTTTAATGTAACGTGAGACTAAACCAACGAGGCGTAGATAGTGACGTCATCGAACGCTTGTCAGTGAGTCGGCGCTTAAGGCTAAGAACATACACGAACACACGTGCCAACATACAGTTGCATATTGCAGTTTGGGATAAAAGTATCGCCTGCAGTTTTGCAGTCGAACGATATTAAGGATGTACCCTCCGCCGGACCTAAGTACTCCTGTGACATTGGGCTCGGCTCTGGCCGTCACGAGTTCGTCACCGCTTTATAAATTATATATCGTTTATAATGCATTACCAGTAACCCATCCCGACACACGGACACTGTCAACACATACAAAAACCGAATTGCTATTGCCATAAGAGAGTTAGCAATGCTAACTGAGCACGGCGCGACACTATTCCACTATGACACTCGTCCTTATCTTCTCTCGTGTTCTTTAACTCCTGCTCGACATCACAACGCCGATTGTAGCACGGCCCAATGTATAAAACATAATAACACACTCCAAACATTAGTTTATCAATGATTCAACACACGCAAAAACAATTATATAAAGCCGAGAACACACGGCGCTGATTAGTGAGCTTATTAATATTCCGAGCGCCGGCGGCGCTGATTTCCCTTTACATGGTGTAAATGATATCACACTGCGACCCCGAACACGTATAAAATGTATTGTTTTTAATTGCCCCATTGAAATGCAATATTTTTAATGTACATTAATTTTCGGATTGTTGTGAACTTTCATGGCGGCTCTTTATTAACCTTAATAAGGTTTACTGCAGCTATATTTGCACCAAACGTCAATTGACGTGTGTCGGATTGATTCCGAATTATTACTCGGAATGACCGTAAAGGTTCATGTAATTGTGAGAAGATATAAAGACGCGACACCTGCACCGGTGGATGAAGTGAAATAGCTTCACTACTCAGTAAATAAACATCGAATGATCCGTTTTTACGACCTTCAAAATGGAAGTGCAATTTTATTATACCATGAAATGAAACTACCGAAGATGGAAAGGACTATTAGATGGTAGTTTAAGAAATAATAACTTTTCCATTCAATATCAATATATATGTGACGGATAAGTTATGAGCGCGACTTTCTCTAATAAAATGTCAAACATGGGACACCTCTAAGCTCAGGTACGTTTAAAATGTAGCCTTTACTTCCTATTCTGGCGCAGCGCCAATTGGTGTGACCTAAATCGTAAAACTAGAGATTTCCTGCGGTTTTTGGTGTTTAAATATCTGACATGATCCAGTAGTATGTTATTAAGTACGTTTTCTATTTATATTAATATAACTTTTTTTTTTAAATGTTCCGTCTATATTGGAAGTCCTGATCTGTTAGTTATGAATATCTCCATTTTACCGATCCGATGGTGAGCGTCCCTATAATCCCTTTGGAGGGAAATGAAACTAATACCGCATTCAATTCAAAGTTTGTTATTATACACTATATCATTAACATGCATACTGCCCCCCCCCCACTGTCTGATCGGGATATCTCTGACACTACAAGGACCAGTCGGATTATATTCATTTTAGATATTGGGGAGTCACTGAAATGATGTCTTAAAATCCACTATAAGAAACATTAATAAAGGACGAAAGTTTGTATGGTGGTTATTCTTATGTGAGCGGAAAATTAGTCCATGTTTAGATCTGTGTCGTACGGAACGCAATATCATTTAATTTTTTACCCCGTGTCCGTTAAGAGACAAGAGAATATAAATTTGAGACCGGATTTACCGCCGCCTCTCGCTCTCCCTCTCCTCCCTCTCCTCCCTCTCCTCCGCTCAGTTTACGATGTCTTTAAAAACCATCGACTTTACGGCGGTATGACAACAAGAATGGATCTACAACTATAAAATGGAAATATGTACATTATTGTCTACATTCTGTCTGTTAACAATGTTTAATATGTTTTGTAAAACTTTTCTGGGTTAGCCGGTGCTTATATTACTCTGTGTGTGCATTGTCGTGTACCGACAGCCGCACAGTTGTAGGTACACTCCAGACTCCTGAATATGAGGTGACGTTTAAAAATACTTTTATTATATCTTCTTCATAGAACGACATTCTGCATTTGAAAGTAGTTGGGTACTAAAAGGGTTTTCCCGCTCCACGTCTGTACCAATAAATGTTATCAATTATTAACGCAGCCATAAAATTCCTCGTTCGATGACATCACATTACCAGGGAAGGGCGTATCACTCCCCTGGCAGTCGTCCGGACTTTATAAGGTTTTAAACCTTATCATTGCAGGTTTAAGATACAGTATCGTGTGGCACACGGTCAAGGGCAGGTTTTATTGCAGTGCTTTAGAAGAAAAAATAAAGGCTAAGTCTATGATTCCAAGATGAACGTAAGCACGCTTAGGTGGTCGCCGTAGAGGGTGTATTTGTACGTACACAAGAAAAGATAATGGCTTTTGGTGATCAAATATTGAGCAGAAACAAAGTTGTATGTTTGTATTAGTGCCATTACGACTGTACTGAAGTTCACGAGTTAAACGCGAAGCTCTTTTGAAACGCGTCTGTGATGTTTGTAATCATATATATGTACATTTTTACTAATAAATTATATTGTCCTGTGAGATGCAATAGTCAAGAAGCCATGCACGTACAAATATTACATATTATTGAGAGAATTATAGCCACCTGTTCAGTACATTGTACCGACCCCTACACAAGGATCTGTTTGTCTTGTTCTCTTTGGAGATTACATAAGGAAAAATTGTACTATACTTAGTTAATGTACACGTGAGAGAAGAAGGCGGCAATATAAGTAACAAGTAATATTTTAGTCTAGCGTCCGTTAATATGATTATTTAAATCTATAAATATAACATTAGGACTTGAAAGCCACGCCCGTGACGTACGTCTCTCAGTGAACGTGTGTACTCGTCTTAATGATATCGACACAAGCTCAAACACTGGAAAACAGGCAGTGTGTACATTGCCGTCATGATACAGTGTAGTACAAATAGGGTATTATTTATATAACGCATACGAAGCCTCCGTGGAATTCTTTTCAGGAATAGGTAGAAATGTATGACGTCACGAAGTGCGTCCCGGCCTCGGCGGTGCTCGTGGGCACAGCTCTTAATGGTATTGAGGTAAATTCAAACAGTGGAATCGACCCGCGTGTACATTGCCTTCATTATGTGGAGTGATATAAGACTGTGTTTGGATTATAGACGTAAGTGTAAGATCGGTAATGGCCAAAAATATGGGATGTAAAATACAATGACAAAATATCCTCTGGAATTAAGTAGGAAGCATATAGGTATGTAAGTTTCTTTGATATAAATAATTATCTGCAAGATTGTTGTAAGTTTGATATCTTGTTCTCATCCGGGTGACCCGAGGGCGAGCGAAATAAGCAGCGGGGCCGGCCCTTTAGTACAAATACTTCTTTCACAGAGTCATCACTCCATGAACCATGTGCAAATGAAGTAACAACCCGTTATCGACACTTCCCGTGTTATAATGGGTTGGCTAAAAGTTATTAGTTGTAGTAATAGTAGTAGTAGTAATCAATATTCTAAATCGACATTCCGCTCCTTTTAGTCGCCAACTTCCCGACACCGCCCTCGCAAGAGACGCGAGCCGACCACGGTACTACATATAGCAATAATATATAATGCAATAAATTATCCCATTTTATTAAATTTAAACAAAATAATAAATAATTAACAAACATTTTTTTTATGAACGCAATGTGTCTTAACGTGACGCGGAGCGCGGGGACACGAGACGAGCCGAAGTAATATTAATTAAAGGCTTAGGGTCAAATAATCGGGTGATTTTATTGATCAGGAGTATTAATTGGGGGTTTATTAGCATATCACTTTTATCTGTAAAATTATATGTGTATCGCTCTAACTTGATGTGGTTTTAAACATGCGCTTAATGGGACTTCTATCTGGACGTTTCTTTTTTTCCACGAAGCAACCACCGCGTCGGCCACCGAGTGGACCCATCACAGATCACAGCTTATTACAAAGGGTATACGATGCTCACAGTCCGCCTATAATGATATAAATACATTTGTTATACCACTTGAGACACAAAATTAATTGAGAAATCAAACATTTGAGAGAGAAATCAAACATCAGATGAACAAAGTGCGTACTCGACCCTTGGACTCGTGTCAGCAAGTCGAAACTAATATAGGAACCGTTGGAACACTAAAACGAGAAGTAATATTTAATATGTCTTTCTATATATATATATATGTCTATTGGCGTCTTACCGATGTGACACCTTTATGAGGTTCGCTAGTGTCGGCTCCGGTTTACTGAACTATCTCTGGATACCAAGGAACAATGACTTAATCATAGGCGTGGAGCCGTCATAGTGCTTATAACTTATCCGAAGGAACCTTGTTCGCACTCGGCTGTCGGCGGCTGTCGGCGGTCCGAACGGTTGTTGGAGATTTATCCCAATTTGTTACCGATACTGTTGTAGATTATTGATTGTTGCGCAAACCTTAAAAAATAGATGTCAGTATTTGGTTAAAAACATTTTAATTTGTAAATCGGACTACAATATCTCAAGAATTCCGAACACAGAGGGACGGTCAACAATGTCAGTGCGCGGCGCCAACCTTCTGAACCGTATCTTTATTATCTTCATGTGATATCAATAAACAATAAACACGTCTTCAAAGCTTCAAGTCAAACGCAATCCACCGTAGTCCGTACCCAGAACGTCATACATTTCCGGCGAAAATAGCATTTGCTAGGAGTGGGCGAAGAGGACGTGTGGAGCTTACAGCCGTGAGACCTACTTTGGAACGTTTCTTTAACTTCTGTCTACTATTAATCATATATTTAAAAACACTGTCATTTTGTTATTTTGATGGTATTATAGAGGTTTATCAAGACAAGAAATAATTCCATATTACACATGTGGAAAAATTTCTTATACATTAAATTGGTTTGTGCTACAGTAATTTTTATCAAAAATATTGTTATAAATAAAAAGAAAGCAACAATGATCATGTAATAAGTCCGCAGTGGAGGTGTCCTTATAGGGTTAAAATCATTAGTCTTAAAATTTATTTTCTTAATGATATCTTAACTTTAATCTTATTTACCAAACCTACCCTAAGTGAGAGGGACTTGTAGAAATAACAGCACTGCGTAGTGTCGACAGACAACCCGCTGATATCGTTATATATTCTGAACGATATAAAACTGTTGGTTGTGATGGAATTTGGTCAGTGGCAGATGTTTTCATTCCATTATTTTTGCAAAAAAATGAAGACATTGAGAAATTATATCTTATATATTGTGACCGCATTGAAGGTAGATTATTTGAAGTGTTAAAAAAAAACGAGAGACGGCCTGCCCAACCCAGTCTAAGCCCACAGCCCACAGCTGGGCACTCAAGTCACCTTTCATTTCACACACGTATGTAGCGGCGTCTTGGAACCGCAAACTCATTTAGTTCCCTTACAGAAGAAGAAGAGTAATTAATCAACAATATTATAGTTGTTAAAAAATCATTTTTCATATCTAACAATAAAACAAATAGGAAACAAAAAAATTTTTAAACAATTATTGTTAGAATACAATCTAATAATGCAATTGTATTCTGTTGTTTTCTAAATATCTCACAGAAGTGTCTGTAACGTTGTCGACGGTGCTCGCTAATCAGTGAACTATCTGACTTTGGAATCAAACTGTCTGAGCGTTAGGAATTAAACCATTTTGAACAGTTGCAAATTTGGTTCTGTTAGTATTAATAGTGTTAAATCTTATATTTTTATGAATTCGCTACATATTGTTCCCTCGTATTTAGCTTTTGTAGGTCGTGAACTAAAAATTCGTGCGACCATTAGCGTGAAAACATGTTTTTAAAAGTTTCTCACATTAGTAACGCATAATGTGAATGGAAAGCATATCAAATTAAATATTTAAAAAATATATTTTGCCCGTATCAAAGATAACTCCGTCTATATACGATCGTCTGTCCTTGTGTCCTCTGCAAGTCCGGACACTAATGTAATTCAATAGTAATTCTATTTGAACCTTCTTCAGAAGCTCCACACTGAACTTTTAAGTACAGCATACAGACACAAGTTCACAGACCTCCCCCTCCCCTGTGCCATTACGTGTGCTAAATGTACCTAATTTAATAAAATCCACAGCTAATAATGGTATCTTTAAAAGCAATCTAGGTGGGTATTAAGTGTTGTAATCAGTCACACTTACAATAATATTTTTATGATAATTCGGACGAAAAACATGAAATGAGTGAAAGAGTTAGGACTCGAAGGCGATGGGGACTTCCCCCCTCCGACGCGTCCTTAGCATAAAGTTAATAGAAAAGCTCATCAAAGGCCGGACTGCCATTAACATCTCAAAGCACCTAACTTTTAACACTAAATTATTCTGTAATTATTAGTATCTGAAGCTATTAGGATGGATTTAGCAAAACACTGGAGCGAATTTGATTGGATTTAGAACTAATGTCCACCATTGGACCCCCGCAATGTTTTGTTACTACAGTGCATCCAAGAATTACATTTAATAATACTTATAACATGGACTACCAAAGACGCCGCGGTGAGACCTGCCACTGAACAGGAGGCGGCTTTAGACACCGGCTCTGGTCCTGATCGAGATTTTGTTTAAAATTTTAAAATAACGTACCCACACTATATGCATATAAAATAATCAGGATATCGGTTATTTCATCGCAGCATTATTTAAAACAAAGATCCTTTCCACAAAATGTAGCTCGTTTCAGGTCCGCCGAAGGAACCCGGACTCATTAGCGCAGAGTAATTAGGTCAAGACCTTTTATTAAAAAGACAACAGATGTGGTTCTCTGCAAAGTGTGGTTTTCTTATTGTGCTGCGGAATTAAGAATTCTTTTATTAAAATAAAATTGACCGTGCTCGGCTCCTGCTCGTGCTCGTGCTTAGCTCACGTCAGATATTACGCTTTAGACGACTTTACATTTTGTAAGCTTTGTACATTTATTTTAATTTTTTTTTACTATATATGAACAAAACATGTTTTTCTAAATATTTTCTCATTCATAAAGTGCCAGTTGGCGTTCGTTAAGCCGACCGCCGGTCATCTAATATTACCATTAGTGGCGCGGGATATTCCTGTAACATCTATTTAATTATTAGTGTACTAATGTCTAATTTACCCTCGCACAGTCCTCGTGTGAAAACGCGCTAATGCCTTTACGGACTCCACTTACTCGAGTGACTCGAATAGCAATACACTCGCATGCGCAGTGCGGGGTGCGGGGCGACGTGGATGGAAAAGAGAAGATATTCAGTTAGGATATATTTGTGATTTTTAATTGTAGCAAAATATATATAATATACAATATATGGTTTGTCAGCCAGTAATAGTCACTTCTGAACAACTTAACCAATTGAGGTCATGTTCATAATTTTAATACTCTATTTAAGTTTGATATACCGAAGGTGCTCGTTATAGAGTAAATTTAATAAATTATGACTATGTATGTATGGGTGTGTATGTGTGTACATATACATACACAACTCGTGGCACTCAGGGAGTCAGGTCACACCGAGAGGGTCCTCGCAATTCTAAAGGGACAGTGCCTTTTCATGCTTTATTCCTTTAAATTTGTTTTAAAACACATTTAAGTTTGAAATAAAAGTTTTTACAGCTCTGAGACGTATTACTTATTTCCAGTCTTATTTTAGGCAAGACATATTTTTTAAAGAGGTAAAATAAGAATTGAATAAAATGTTAATTCGGGAGTGACGATACTTAAAATAATGTGTAATATGTATTTGTTATTTAATGGTTATCAGTATTACTTTAATTTAAATATTTTAAAGTATTTAAATTGTTATTGTATTTTATTTCCAGTTACTCAAAGATAACCAACGCAATACACTCTGCGATCTTGCAGTTGTTGATTTATTACCAAACCCATCGGTCGTACCTGATACCCGGACTTCATCGTTATTTATAATGAAAGTGGGACTGGGATAGGCGTCGACTGCGATGATGACTATGGATTATCAATCAGTCTCGACTATTGAAGTAAGTTGATCGTTGCTGATGGGAGGGCCGTAGGCTGCGCGGTGGTGGACGGAGGTCGTGCGGACAGCACAAGTTAGTTAGACTGCGGTGTCCGCCTGACGCTAGGGCGCGATACTTATTATTTATTATAATGATAATCATTATAAATAATAATGATTATCATTATAAATAATAATGATTATCATTATAATAAATAATAATAATTACTCGGCAGTACCAAGACTTGTCATTATTAAGAGCATCCTATAGTGAGAAATATCCATGTCAATAGAATCTTAAGAATTGTTATTCATTAACAGCACAGCTCAAACACGTCTGAGGACACACATCTAATATCAAATTATATATGAGCAAAAATCTATTACGAAATTAAAGACCGTTAGAAATCTGTGTATGTGCACTGATAAAGCTATCAAGTAGTAATATAGACAATTAATCAAGATATCGGAGTCAATAATTATTCAAATAGTAATGAAGGCAGTATCGCGCCCTAGCGTCAGGCGGACACCGCACCGGTGGACCTCCGTCCACCACCGCGAAGCCTACGGCCCTCCCATGAACAACGATCAACTTCAATAGTCGAGACTGATTGATAATCCATAGACGTCATCGCAGTCGACGCCTATCCCAGTCCCACTTTCATTATAAATTATCTATTCTCAAACGATAATAATAATATCTTGTCCATATTTGAAACGAATATGTATAATTAAGTTATTGTGAGCGGTTGTAGACGATACTCCGCGCCTGCACACACCGCGGAAGGGACGTATCACCTACAAGATATCTGCGTTAAGTACACGACTACCCCTAAGTATCGGTAGGATTGGATCCCTTAGGTGTAATGCCCTTCTGTAGACAGAACGAGTCGCGGGCGATAATAGGCAGTATAAAAAACTAATTAAATGAAAACTATAACAAAAATATTTTCTATGTATAATAAAATTTAAAGTAGGTCATACAAACAATATAAAAAATAGACGACTATAAATATATGGGTATATTGTAACCCGCGGGAATGTTACACGGACATTCCATTTAGGACGTGAAATGTCATCCCCAGAGTGTGGACGGCGGCTGGGAAATATGTGCCGTGTGATTTGTTACTTCTTTCATATGGTTTTTCTTGAAGAAGAGAGTTGTTTGTTTAAATGTTCATTGTTTGCTCGGGTTTAAAATTTGATTGTTGAATGATTATGATGATATGTATTGAGCTTTTATAATAGATAGAGCTTAGTTTCAACATTTAAGTGTATTTTCTACCTGGCGGTACATATTGTTATGGTAGTGGTTACAGCGAGAGGCTCGTCGGTGGCTACGAATAGCGGACTTAGTTCATGAAGAAAAGAAGTCGGTCCCGCACAAATGAAGAGAATATTTGGCGTGTTTTTCTGAGAGGGACGGTTCGCCGCGGGACATGTCCCGTCAATAACAGTTTTATTAACCGTGATCACAGCTGAACAAAAACTGAATACTTTTTATACAGTCTTGAGCCAAGGTTGACATACAGCTTGACGATGTTCCCTTACCGGGTTCATTAAAGTTTCGGTGTCTCGGGTCAGTCGTTCGAGATGACGGCGAAATGGATACAGGACCCTCTGATTTAAGACGAAGAAAAGTTTATTTTATCATTAGAGTCCATCACCTTGTACCGCGCTACCTCATTAGTTTAGACTTCGTGCGGGTTTACACTCTAGAGTGTTTCTGTTCTGTGAGTCTCTTTATAAAATTTCAATATTTTATTTCTAAATACAGGCTGAAATATAAATTTTCAGGAATATAACTAAGCAATGCAATGTATTAACTCATGAAATAAAATAAAGCGACATTTCAAATTGGAGGTTTCAGATTTAGAACGTACTCGTGCGTCGACGGTCGGTCCGTGCCGGTGTGTAGTGTGGCTTGTACCACCACCTCTGCCTACCGACATCCACCGACATCCACCGACCTCTACCGCAGCGATACCATTTCAAATGTTATTATAACATACTTCTAGTTCTAGTGCTCCAGTATGTAATACATAACACATAAATGGTCGATGTGCTTTATTTGCTAGCGATTTAAAAATAAGCCATACATTTATTTTTGAATAAAAAGTATTGTTAAGTGTTGAATAGTTTGGTTTTCGATTACAATAGAAAAGCTTTTATATTTTTTGAGCAATGTTTTCCTACGTGTATATATATATATATATATATATATATATATATATATATATATATATATATATATATATATATATAAATAGACAAATGGCGGTTCGTTTGTCCGAAGAGCCAATCACTTAACGATGCGTAGTGACGATCAAAACTTGTCAATACGCTGGAACAACGCTTCTTGATACTTTATTGTTTATTTCTTGTTAGCAGTAGTTCTCCCTAAGCCAAAGACGCACGTTTTCAAATTGTTTACGATGAAACGTCTCCGGCGCCTTTCGAATTACTTTCTGGGTATTTATTTGTGATCAAAACGAAAGTTTACAAATGCTGTCATTTGTTAATGCTTTGAACTTGTACTGATCTAACAATGTGGTTACCTCTAACGGCCTGTAATAAATAAATATTAATTTATCGATTCCAAGAGAGAATTCAATATATTGATAGTTCTTTAAAATATGTTTCAAGTATCGCGGCGGCCGGGCGCGCTATTGCCATGGACAAATCGTTTTACGTGGCGCTGGAGCCGTGCGATGTCGGTCACTTCCGTTTCCTCCACCCGATGCTTATAAATATTAGCTTTCATTTTGCGCTTTTGTAACAAAGAAAACTGTTATGAATATACATACAAATATACGCACAGGCGACCTTAACACGCATATTATCTAATATATATTTATTTATTGAACGAGTGAGTCTCAAGTGTCATTAGAGGTCTCGAGTGTCATAATCTGAATCTATAAAAAATAAAAATATATTTTTTGAACTCAGCACTAATATCTTTTGAAATCGGTTAGACACAATGGGTCCCGGAAAGAGTGCTATAAATATTAATATCAGACTTAACTGGTCCGTTCTTGATACTAATCGGAAAACACGACCGGACTCTTAATATACGACTCACACCCGGCGGCACTCGCCTTCGAGTGACGGGGTATTGACTTATATCTAATTGTAATTAACAAGTATCATAATTATGTACGTCGAATGTATTAAGATATGATCTGTTATAGTAATATTTTTATTAACAGACAGACGGAAAAATTATAATGACATTGTGTAAAACTTAAATTAAAAGGCAAGGCAAGGCAAGACAGCCTGTGAAGGGAGTATTTTTAACCACACTTTTCATAAATTGATCACTACGGGTGTGTCATATACCGGTATACACTCACAGGCTCAACCAACCGCCCGCCTTGTATTTCCTTCAATTTACAGAAATGCTCAAATATAGACCACATATTATGAGAGGTACATCGAAAGCTGCCTTTAAGGTCTTGAAAAAATAAACAAAATTCTTCAAAAAGGGCGTTTTATTAAACGGTAATTCCAAAAATCGATTATAGTAATATTTTCGATAAAAAAATTATCAATTTCAATTTTGAAATAGTGGTCTAATTAAGAAGAAAAATTCAAATTAATAATGGGTGTTGCCGCCTCGGGCTCCAATGACTTCTTGGAGCCGGTTTGGCATCCCATCCATGATATCTTGGATCTCCGATTGGGGGATATTGTGCCACTCCTCTCTACCACAGCCGTTTTTAGCTCTTCTAGTGTCGTAGGTGCTGTTACTCTTGCTCGGACACATCTTTTGAGGGTATGGCCGGCCATGGTAAAATTTGAATCCCGACCTCATTAAGGTACTCTGCGATGGATCTTGCGGTATGGCAACGTGCATTATCATGCATTAATCTAAAGTGGTCACTAATGAATGGTGCAAAAGATATGACATGATCTTTGTGGGACTTTTTTCTCGTATCTTTGAGCATTTACACTGCCTACCTCCCCAAACCATTACGGATCCTCCCTGGTAACCCACTGTTTCCGTTATAGCGCGTGGAGCAAACCTTTCATTTTGGCGCCTGTAGACACGCTGACGTCCATCTGGACCTCTTAAGGCTATTCTGCTCTCATCTGAGATCAGTACATCCCTCCATTCCTCCACAGACCAGTTGGCATATTCTCGAGCAAAAGCAAGTCTAGCTCTACGGTGTTGTGGGAGCAGTTCTGGGGCACGAGCGGAACGAAAAATCCTCATATTCCTTTCTGCGAGACTTCTCCTAATTGTTCGTTCACTCATACTGACATATCTCACCTCAAAAAGACGCGTACGAATTTCAGTAGCTATACAAAAGCGATTTCTCAACACGTTGCTGACATCAAAGCGGTCATCTCGAGCTGAAGTGCACCGATGTTGGCCTTGACCTGGCCTGCGCCTGTATGAGCCTGTCTCCCGAAATCGTCTGTTGGCATCCCGTACCGTTGTTCGAGGTACATCGAGTGTACGGGCGATGCAACGTTGGCTGTACCCAGCGTCAGCTAAAGCTACTGCCGTAGCTGCACCACTTGCATCGAGTGATATTCTTTACAGTTACAAACAATAAGCGAACACAGGAAACAAATTAAACAATATTCACGCAGTATGGTAGAAAATAAGTCGAAATATTAACACGGGAACACAACGGCAACAATGTCAAATAACGACTAAATTAAACAAAACAAAACAAAACAAAGTGTCGGTGACACAAAATTAGAAAACGAATTATGAGTATAAGTGTTTAAATTATTGCTAGAGTAGCCACTTGACAGAAAACAAAACAATTGATAAACCATAATAAACGTAAACAAACAGGGCGACGAATGATAAAGGTGGGCGGATAAATGTCTCTGTGAGTGTATTTACACGTATTAGATAACTATGTGTATTCGGCGCGGGGCGTTGTTGTCGCTGGAGTCGCTGGCGTCGATTCCTTTGTCACTCCGTTTATGAGTATTTGTATTGTTTATATTTATTGTATACTCTACCGTCCAAAAAATTGGAAGCAGCGAGATTTAACAAATAATAGAAACATGATCACATTTTTTCTTCATGAAAGTGACCACCTTTTGCTTTAGTGATTTCAGCACAAATTTTAGGCATTCTAATAATTAACTTCTCTAAATTATCTTCATCTAACTTGTTCCATTCACTCTCTAATAACTGCCAAAAATGTTCTGAGCTAGTTAGTAAGAGAGCAAATTTTCACTCTCTTATCGAGTTCATCCCAGACGAGTTCTATTGGAGACAGATCAGGTAACTGCGATGGCAATTTCATGACATTAAAAATTAAATTAAAAAAAATTAAAACCTTTTCATCTGTTTATTTCTTTAAAAAGTTTTGGCACAGTTTGGACGACTGTTTAGAATCATTGTCTTGCAGAAATGTAAATTCAGGACCAATAACATTTAGTCCACAGGGTACAGCCGTGTCTCGAAGAATTTTTAAATAACCTTCTTTGTTAAGTTGTCCAGTTATCCTCACCAGATTACCGAGTTTATTGATCCCGAAACATCCCCAAACCATCACACTGCCACCACCATGTTCACTGTATCCTTCCTCTCGAAGCATACAAATAGCACTTCGCTGTTCAAGCGTGATTGCTTGCATTTTGTACATTTTCATAGGAAAAAATGCTGGAAAAGCCGTAGTCAATAATTTCCGAATACAGATAATGCTAATGTCACAACTTGCGCGTGCCAATACTCAAGTGCGACTAAACAGGACCCAAAAAAGTAAAATATAAAAAATAACACCGACAGCAACACTTCAAACCACAAAAGAATGCAACCGCAGTCCTAAGTAATAAAACACCTGTTTCGTCAAAATATATGAAATTGGTAAAACATGTTTAATGAGAGCAGACGATCGCTTTGTTAATACGTAAACAATAGTAAAAAGCTGCAAAGATAACATTCATTACAATTGTTTACTGCCTATAGCGGGTGTTGATTCAAACTTTTGGACGGTGAATAGCTGTAGGTGACGTAGTAGGTGACGTTGTAGGTGACGTAGTGCCTATTTACTTTGTCCTAAGAAGTTCAATGATTACTTGTTTAATATAATATTATTTTTGTTACGTTATTATAAAATTAACTTATCTGTAGAGATTATAAAATTATCAAACTTTACGAATAAAATACTCGACAATAGAGACGTAAGACGAATAAAATAAATGTTTAATATCGTTAATTTGGTGTAAATTAAAAAACGGCTTATTATTGGTCTTATATTTTTTAATGAGACAAGACCACTCATTATTAACAATTGAGATCATATGTGTGTTGGCTGTTAACTGTAACAGTAGCTGTAAGAGGAGCTATAAAATCTAGAGATCCTTCAGATATTTATTGTATATTAAATGATTGTGTCAGTTTTAAAATGGCGCGACAGAAAAGTATTCTAAAACAAAATATTTTGTGTTAAAATAAATACATTGTGATGAATGTTTTAATATTTTTCTAGTTTTAAAATGTTGAATATTTTAGTGATTCAATTATACTATCTTTATTTCCGCAAATTAACAATCTTCCGGTAAGTACTAATTAATTATTCATGCATGCATGTTATAACGACCACTCGGGAGCGGGCGCCGACCTGCAGTCGTATAAAGATGTTCAATTTTTGTTATTTTATCCATTACGATTAAAATCAATTACAATTAAAACGATTTCACCGCATTGTCATTTGTAAAGGTTGACACACTATTTGGGAGCATTTTTTTAATTTTTAAAAATAATATATGAAATCATACTGCACCTAGACTAGATCATCAGCAAATGCTACGAGTTTAGTTTCGCTAGGTAGATTCATCTTCAGAAGTCCATCGTACGTAACGTTCACTAAAAGTAGCCCTAGGACTGACCCTTGTGGGACGCCTCCAGTAACTTTATACTCCTTTCGTCCGGTTTGCTTGGTGTATTGCAGGACCCTATCAGAGAAGTAACTAGCTATTATTTTCCGTAAGTATAGAGGTACTTTCAATGTGTAAAGTGCTTCCATGATAATTTCCCATTTCGCCGAGTTGAAAGCGTTTTCAATATCTAACGTGGCAACCAGGCAGTATTTTATGGAGCCTCCCTTCCATCTTTTCCCAGACTCTTCTTGTTTTGCTGCACTGATTACTTATTCTATAGCATCCAGCGTAGACCGCCCTTTTCTGAACCCGTACTGTTAGTCGGCTAGGTGGGGTTCGACTGCTGCTCCGATCCTGTTGTGTAAATACGTTCTAGGATCTTCCCCGCAGTATTCAGCAAACAGAGTGGTCTGTATGAGGATGGTTCGTCTAGTTGCTTCTTCCCTTTAGGAAGGAGTACCAGTCTCGGTCGTTTCCATACAATGGGAAAAGTACCTTCCAGTAAGCAGCTATTGTAGGTCTCCAAGAAAACTTCTGGTGTTGCCATAACAGCTTGTTTAAGGGCTATGTTAGGAATCCCATCTGGTCCCGGAGCTTTGTTGTTACCAACTCTACCGCATGCTAGCATTAGCTCCTTCTTTGTGATAGGTGGCATCTCTTCCGGTTCCTTAATCCTTAGTTGAAAGGAGGATTTTGGTTGCGTAGGGAACAGAGTACTTACAATTCTCCCTAGTAGAATAGGACAAGTGGGCGTTGATTTTCCTTGTAGCAGTTGTTTAACTACAATTTGATATGGCTTGCCCCATGGGTCTTTCTCCACCTCTTCTAATAGTGCTGTCCACGTGTTTCTCTTGCTCTCTTTAATGGCTTTTTTTAATTTTGATCACGTTTTTCTATATTTGCCGTAGAGCTACTCAAATAGTGGTGTTTTCCGAGCCCGTTGGGAAGTTCTACGGGCCTTAACACATATTGTCCTTAGTTCAGCGACGTTATCGTTCCACCAGTACACCGGTGGAGATCGTTTTTTGCTGCGTCGCCTTGGCATGGTGGCATCGCAGGCTTCAGTCAGCCTCCTTGAGATTTCAACCGCCTTCTCAATAGCACTTTTTTCCAGCAATCGTCGGTCGTTAAGTGCTACCTTAAACAGGTCGGGATCATACGTGCTGGGTTTCCAGCCCATTGAATCAAGTCTTGTATGTGGTACTCTGTTTGCATTCGGCTTGTGTGATACTTCCTAGTAAATGGCACAGTGGTCGCTAGCGGAGTAAGTATCAGAGACCTCCCGACTGTTATTTCCTCTTGCTAGTGTACTGCTGATGAAAGAGAGATCCACAATTGATTATTACCTGTATTAAGTAAGACGACGTTCAGTAATATCATCGCTTCGAGAAGCAGACAGCCTCTAGTATTTGTGGCATTAATACCCCAGGGCAGAGGGCCCAAGCGTTAAAATCTCCAGCAATGGATACAAGGGGAGTACTTTCAGGCATCCTCCACTAATTTGTCCAAGAACTCTGCAAACTCTTCATGTGTTAGGCTAGGTGGTCCATCCACCAGCGTGCTGAGCTGGTGGCCGTGGTGAGCGGAGACCTCTCGCTGCCGCGCCTTATAGGCACAATGATCGGCAGCGAGAGGTGTTGGGTCACAATGGCCTCCTTCTGCGAGCAGGTCATCGCCGCGAAGGAGCATGCGGAGCGGGTCAGGGAGCAGGCCTCCACCGCGGACCCACTCCGTAGGGGAAAGCTGGGAAGAAGGAGGCGGGAGTACGCCCGCCGCTTCCTTCCCCAGTTGTAGTGCCTTGGTGGGAGGGGAGGGTGACCTCTCTCACCTATTACAGGCCTACGTCGTGAGGGTGCTCTAAGTTGCTCGGAGCACCCTTAGACGGGGGGTTACCGCCGGGGCATCACGGTGAGTGCGCAAGCGATCCCGTGGCGTCCCATTAAGGCGTTGAGACACACACACTCCCTTCTTCTCCATATCGTCTTTCACGCAATCCATCCATCTTATCTTCGGCCGTCCTCTACCTGTCCATCTCTCCCCTACCATACCTAGCACTCTTTTGATCACACTTTTATAGTATGTGACATGAGCTTTATACCCCGATAACTGTTGCAGTCTTGTATATCACCTTTATTTTTATAAATGGGCGCTAGGTCACTCTTGCACCATTCATCAGAGATCATTTCTTCATGCAACAACTTATTGAAAAATAAAGCCAGCCACTTATACCCATATTCATTTAAAACCATCCACACTTCCACTGGTATCGCATCCGGCCCTACAGCTTTTCCATTCTTCATACCTTGCACAGCCGCTTTCACTTCATCATCGGTCACTTCTTTCACTAATCCTTTATTTACCGGCTTTTTTTTTAAAGCTCCAATCATTTTCTTCATTCATCAATGTTTCAAAATATACCTTTCATCTCTTTTTTATATCCTCATCTCTCATCAACACCTTTCCAGTATCATCTTTTATGCATTTTACATGTATGACATCTCTAGCATTCTTCTCCCTACGCTTTGTTACCCGGTAGAGTTCCTTTTGACCTGCAGGAAACTCTAGCGACCTATATAACTCCTCTTGCACCTCAGCCCTAGCAATGGCTACAGCTACTTTCGCTCTCTTCTTACATCTTTTATATAAAATTTTCATCTCCTCTTTCATACTTTCATTATCATCCGGTACTTCCTGCCATTGCTTAAACGTATCTTTCTTCTCTTTCAGAACCTTCTGCACATCTCCATTCCACCACCACGTTTCCTTATTTATCACACCTTTTCCTTTCGTTTCACCTAATACATCCTTTGCCACAGTTTTTATCCATCCCGTCATTTCGTTCCAACTATAGTTCAAGGATTTTTTTTCTATACTACTCATATTTATAATTTATCTGTCACTCTTTTTTTAAATTTACTCGCACATTCTTCCTTCTCTAACGAATACCATTTTATTTTTTAATCAAATAATTTGGTATTATTCTTTAATTATTGCTTAATCACTCTCTAATACTATCAATAATTTTCCTCTCACAAAAACAATTACCGTTACAATTTATGTGGAAACATAATAACTGTCCCGGCGGGCGCGGCGCGAGCCGAGAAAAACGTCTCCGCGCCGCACCTGGGCCCGGACTATACCGCGACGTGCCGTCTTGATACTCGCAGGCGAGTGTAGTTGGCTTTTGTAAAATATTCAGCAGTATCGAA
Source organism: Melinaea menophilus ssp. n. AW-2005 (assembly GCA_918358695.1). Classification (NCBI taxonomy): domain Eukaryota; kingdom Metazoa; phylum Arthropoda; class Insecta; order Lepidoptera; family Nymphalidae; genus Melinaea; species Melinaea menophilus. Next base: position 19,922,646 of record OU911038.1, read on the forward strand.
GTTAGGTCAATTAAAATGTTAACTTAAAAAAGAACTGTATTATATGTAAAAATCTTTAAATTGTGAATTTTTCAATAAAAAAATAAGTATCATTTAGATCCTAAAATATTTAACTTTTATTTTATGATACTTTTTAAATGAAGATATAAAAACTGTTGTTGTATTATATAAACGGAAGTAAAGTTTTTGGTCGTTGTCGGTACCGAGTACCGAGACCCCTCGGTACTGACAACAGCCGCAGGTGTCTCAATAATTATGGGTGTCATAATTTATGCGCTGGACTTATTTTACTTTAAAGCTACAATGTTTAAATATCTATTGTGGTCTTAAATGTTATTTACAAACTTCTCGAGGGCACTTGTGTCTGCACGTGTCGTACGTTTACAAATATTATGAAAAGAATTAGTATCTGAGCATTAACGTATTTTTATTATTTGTAATGCAATATATCTCAAAGTATAAAATAGTTAATACTTATATAAAGTTTTCAGTAAATGTTTTAAATGGCTGAAGTGCGCTGCCGCACGCATTAAACATTATTTTAATATATTTTATTACAACAGAGCGCCACTTGTTTCCGGAACAACGACGCAAGAACCGTCAGAGCAGTTAGTTGTACAGATATTTTATATAAAGAATAAAATTTGGGTGTCCTATCAGTTGGTTTGTTTTAAATCCCCTTGAAGATTGCCGGTGACGTGGGAGCGCATTACACAATTGGCTCTGTCAAATACAATTGTACGGCAATTGAGCTGCGAGTGATAGTCTGCGTACACACGCACACACACACACACACACACACGCATACACACCCTCTGTTGTGTGCTTTATATTTACCATTCTCAGAGGAAGTGTGTACAGCGTGTAGATTATTAATAATTAGTATAGACTAATATTAGTAATTGTTAAGCAACAAGTAAGAGCAACTTTTGAACGGCAATTATCTTTATAGCAAAAGCAGTAATACATGCGCGTACGACGCGTCTCAACCCTGTTAATGGACGGTGAAAGGCCCCGAAGCGCGCCGGCAATGAACCTTTCACAACGAACAATATGGGAATAAAACAAAGTGTAAAGATATAATCTAAGTGTCATTAAGCACCGGCGTGTCCGAGGGTGTCCGGGGGTGTCCGGGGGTGTTCGCGGTGGACGCCGTCCTCACCTGCGACACCTACTATTCATAAAGAGAGCACTATTTATAGTTTTGTCAAACCAGTTTCTTAGTTAAGTGCCCGATTTTCCGCATTCAAATCTTATTACACCCAGATAATAAATAAAATAATCTATTAAAATACCAATTTCATCAAAATCCCTCCATTAGACCCTGATGTGTGATCGACAAACGAACAAATACACACAATTAGTTAATACACAAGTATACATCGAGCACAGACATGCACAGGCCGGCGTTTCTATATGATGGTGTATTATGTTTTATTATGTTTATCTCTACTTGTTTCAGAGTTGTATTAATACTAATAAAAGTTGATATTTTTATTTTTTTCTATCTATTTTCCTCAGTTACGAAACTATACTACATGTTCTTCGTTGTGAAGATAAAATAACAATGTCATGTCGCTTTCTGTGATATAATTGTTGAGCTCAAGTATTTCCCATGTCCCTCCAGTAGCACTTTGTTAACCACCGCCGCTGCGTCAGTCCGCCCGGCGATGTCCGCTGAAGTCTCCGTGGTGACGACTACGGCTCGATACATGAAGTGCAATGTGACCTCGAGTGACCTACAACTTTTTACGATCCTTAAATACTTACTACATTTTGAACAATTTCGCTTTTCCTTGAGAGTGTACCTATTACTGTTTTAGTTATTTCATAATTATGTTATGCACTGAAAGTCACAGTAAGTCTAGTCCATAAACTCGGCTGAAAGTAAAAAGGTGCTAACGAGTAAACAGGTTTCCGCCGAAATCTCCCCGACGTAAACGTAAAATGTAAACAAGCCGCCATATTGTCTGTCAGAGTACAGTGTACGGTGACCACGCGGTGTGAGTGATCGCTAGACTGCGCCGGTCATTTAACCCTGTCGATATTCGACAATCATTTGAAGAAAACTTGAATTTATTATTTATTTTATAATCTATCCGAGACTGATATGTAAAAATACTCACCTGTTTTGTTTCGTCAGTTTTCGTGATTGTTTTTTTATATTAAGTTCTAAGTAGTTTTTATTAATTTAAAACGACAGCTAGAGATCTCTTTCAACTGAATTTTTTTAATAAAGTAACAGACGTCCCCGATGTAATCTTAAATGGGGGTCCCTCTAACCTAATGGCGCGTCGGGAAAAACACGGCCCCAAGTGTTTTGAAGCATTAGCCGATATTAATTAGACATTTTGTTTTCTGTTTTAGAATAGGATATATTGAGAATATTACCTTACTGTACATTAAACGGTAGGTTTAATTGTACTTATTCCCCGGAGCAGATAATCATTATCATTGACCGTTGTCCGTCGTGATGACGTCACTTCTGATTTCAGTATTTATTTAATTTAAAATAATCTAAACTTCTTTTCGATATTCATGAAGCATTTCACGTGTGTAAAATTCAATAACTTAATATTAGAACACGTGAGGCGGCTCTTCAACGTCGAGCTTGGACCTTAGCGTCTGAGACGTAGAGTTCAAATTATGTAACATAAAAGTATTTTCATGAACAAGTTAAAAGTATGTTTTGCTCGCTCTAACGTGCGGTGAGCGTGTGAAGTGAAGGAAGACAAAAAATTTGGTGCAATCGAACAGAATTCATAAGGAATTCGGAAAATGAAACAAATCATATTCTCGAGGCGCTCGGGACGGCTCTCCGCCGTCGCGGACATCGCGGTGTTATCAGTTCGTTACCACTACACCACTACTACACACGTGGTTGTTCCTCATCGAGTTAGTTTTGGTAATAGGTAGTATGTTTTGTAAGATATATAAAAAAATACATAATATAACTTCGGATCGTACCGTTTCGTTTTAACTAAAATAGGGTAAGTATTGACTATACCTTTAATTATAATGAACAAATACAATATATTTTGTACAATTAATCCAATATTTAAAGGTCGTTAATAATTTGGCGATCAGATCAGTTCAGTTTGTTTTCGACACGGTTGTACAAACCACCTATTTGCTTCACTCTCGCGGGGCAGCCATCCGGTCTGGCAACACGATTAAGAAAAGCTTTGATGAGTTCAAAATTGTATTACGAGTGATAATGTAATGGTAGCTCGCGATCACTCGCCATCACTCGCGATCACTCGCCATCACTCGTCATCACTCGCCATGACTCGGCACACGTCGAATGCATATCGTGGAATTATACCAAAACATACTCTCCTTGAAATTTAATATGAAAATGGTACCTACTGTTTTGTTAATTGAGGTTTTTATAATTTAAAATACATTATGCAATATTTATTATTAAATATGAAATATAAAGAACTACATAATTAATATATTACAACGACAATCTTATAACGATTTAGGTATTTTTTTTATTTGTATAATTGTTATTCCTAAATGTTCTCTTTGCACCGCGGCCTAATTTCTCTTCAACGCACTATTTAATGAACCGGCAGTTGTATGAGAGCAGCACTGGGGCCCGCGAGCCCGGCCACCCGGGAGCACTACTTGGTGTAGCCGGAGCCATATTTAAAGTACTTCATTCCTATATCAATAAAACTTTCAATAAAAAACATTATTTTAGTACGAATAAAGTAAGAGTAAAGAAAGTTTCTTTAGCCTTTTATAATTTATAATTGAGTATAAGTTAATTAAATTGTTTGGTATTGTTAATTAAAGGCGGTTAAATGAACCACATTGTAGCTTGTTATCTGTAAACTTCACATTGAGTCTTCTCTTAAATTCCTCTGAACGGCTGCAGGCGGCGGCTGCACCTTCCCCGCGGAGTGGACGGGCAGCTGGTTCCAGTCCGGCATCCTCGGCCTCATCGCCATCAACACCACACACATACAGTCCAAGGGGGAGTGCTCGGAGACCGAGTCCTATGACAAGTTTCTGCTTTACGACAGGTAACGTTCTCAGGAATTTATTCTCTTTTATTTTGGTATAGGCAATAGAGTCGAATGAGTGGAAGATCGACGCACCGGTGTGACTTGATGCACGGGCTCGGAGGGATGAGCGAAGTGCTACTACTGCCGTGTCTATCCTCTACTGCGGAACTGGATATCCGCATTGTCACTTATCGTACGAAAAGCAGAAGTAATATCTGCTTCATGATGATCTAAATGTGTCAAATGGTACTGCGGCGTTCAAGTTTGGAGCTGTTGTATAACTTTGTATAATAGCAATATATTGGATAGAAATCGTGTAACTCACATGTAGTGTATTATTATGTTATAAATACTCGTAACTCTCACTAAAAACTTTTTGCCGTAATGTTTCAGAAGCTTCGACTGCTACAGGTGCATGGTGATCCACGAGAAACACAAATATGTGCTGCAGTACAAGGAAAGTAAGGAGCTCATTGTTGTTTTAATTACACCTATTTATATAACGGTGTTGAGGGCCTTTTTAAAGTATTAATATGAGTCAACTGCACAAGCCTCTCGGCGATCACAAACTGTCAATTACTAAAGCGTTGTTCAAACGAGAGTTGTCAACTGTTTTTCGACCGCTAAAATTAAGTCTCACCACCTGCTGTCTGCAGTTTGAACTAAATATATTTTATCATATAATATAAAAAACACTTTAACAAAACTAAGTTATTAAAATAATAATAATATTCTGAATCTTGTTATTATTTGTAAAGATAATATATATAACATGATGTTGACAAACTATTCAGATATTGTAATTTTCTTTCTCACCGACGACCTGCATAGAAATAACCTCGACTTTTTTAAACTCCAGCTTACTGCAGCCCGAAGGATTCACTGAGTACGATCTGTGAAGAGATAAGCGGCGACGCTCCTCTGTTCTCGATGTTCAGGAAGGAGCCCCGGCCGGAGCCGCAGCCCTGTCCCTTCCACCCCGCGCCCTTCACTTTCACCTACAGCAGGTCGGGATATTATCTCATCTATTTATTTATTTATTTATTTATTTATGCACCAGTAAATCACAATATACAATTTATTTAAAATATAGTATACACAAAAAGGATGACTTATCTCTTAAAAGAGATCTCTACCAGAAACCCTTCGTTATCGGAAAAAATATTTTGATAATCGCGGTATAGGTACAACAAATATCGAAAAAAAAATATATTAAAACATACATATTAAAAGTATTAAAAAGATATTCAAATATATATTAAATGCATACAAATTACATACATACACATTTATATCTGAATACATAAACACATATTTCTTAAATATACAAAAATATAAATAAAATACATACTTACATAAATATAATATATATACCGAGGACATTTTAGAGGGAGAGGAAGTAATTCTTCAACCTAAACTTAAAGGAAGTAATAGTGGGACAGTCTTTGTACAAGTGAGGAGGTAATGAGTTCCAGAGTTGAGCAGCAAGAACAGAAAAGGATTTGCGGTAATGGGCAGTGTTATAGTGCGGCACCTCAAGAAATTTTAATGAAACACAAGATCGCTCAGGCAATTGTCTAGGTGGACATAATTGAAAGAGATCTTGCAAGTAAGAAGGAGAAGATTTTAGAAGAATTTTATAGAGAAGTGTTAATACATGCACATTCCGGAGGAAGCGGATAGGGAGCCACTTTAACTCACGGCGGTATTCCGAAATGTGGTCAAATTTACGCAACCCGAAGATAAAACGGATTCATAAATTTTGAAGTCGATCGAATTTGTCAAGTAGCTCCTCAGTCGCATCTAAATAACAAATGTCAGCATAGTCAAGAAGAGGAAGTAGGAGAGATTGGGCTAGTATAATTTTAGTTTTAAAGGGAAGTAAATTTTGAAGACGTTTAAGTGAGTGTAGCGAACGATATAGGCGCCTGCTTATATCGCTGAAGTGAGCTACCCAAGTGAAATGGGAGTCCATGGTTAATCCCAGATTTTTTACAGTATCTAGGTACTCTATTGGAGTACCATCGTAAAGAATAGAAGGCAAGGTGGAAAAATTGATTTTATTGCGAGATTGCTTGTTATAAATTATAATAGCTTGCGACTTAATTAGATTAACTAGTAAACCATATTCTTCTGCCCATAAGTGTATGTTTTCAAAGTCGATGTTGATAGATGCTATTCCCTGTTCGATTGTAGAAAAAGTGTCGTGTCTGTAAAGTTGCAAATCATCTGCATAGAGATGGTAGGAAGAAGATATTATTTTAGAGACTTCGTTTATAAATATAGAAAAGAGTAATGGAGATAGTACGCCGCCTTGAGGTACACCAGCAGAAAGATCCGTCCAATGAGAAGAACTGTCATTGGATTTCACAATCTGCCGTAAAGATATGATTTGAACCAGTTTAAAACGGAAGGAGATATAGAGAATACCAAGCAAAATATCAAAGTCCTCTGAATTAAATGCATTACTAAAATCCAGAAGAATGAGTATCGGAAGCTGTTTGTTATCCATCGCATATCGGATATCATCAGTGAGTTTGATTAGTGCTGTGGCAGTGCTATGATGAGGACGGAAACCAGATTGAAAAGGACTTAAAAGATTATTACCATGAAGGAATTCTGAGAGTTGCTTGTGTACAGCGTCTTCGAGAATTTTTGATAGGAAAGGGAGTATAGTGAGAAGGCAAGGTAGGATTACTTATTTTAGGTAAGGGAATTATATGTACTGCCTTCCATGCAGAAGGGAATGTGAAAGTTCTTAAAGAAAAATTTAAAATATAAGTTATAATAGGTAATAGGATATCGATTGTAGGAATAAGCATATCTCTACTAATGTCGTCATTACCGACGGCCTTAGAAGAGGTAGAAAGTAGGAAATTTTTCACATCTCCCTCCGTTAAAACCTGGAAGAAAAAAGGAGAATCACAGATAGAATGTTGACACGTCGGGGTACCGATATTTTAACAAGGATACACAATTGTAGTCACCTTATCGCAGAGCTATAAAGTCGATCATTATCGATGCCATATTTTATTTTTCTATATGGTTTTTAAAGTTTTGTGACATTAGCCTAGTTTAACATTATATATTATGCTTTTTTGTGGTGTGTGGTTGCCACAGCGCGGTTGGGACAGTCCAATATAAATGGGGAACTCGTAACATTGCAGAGGGTCGGGGGACTGCGCGTACCCGCCGTCCCGGGCGGAGTCCTGCACCGACGACTCCAGGCTCCTGTTGAGATACATGGCCTGCCCTGACGTGCCGGGGACGGAGAGCAACGGTGGGTACCCTACAGTGACTAGGGAACTCTATTATATTTTAATGGCATAATTGTAGGTAACTGAAGTTTTAGAGTGAATCCTTAATGATTATTACACTATGATGATACACACACATGATTATAACACTATTAGTACTAGACTGGGCCGTGGTGACGTTATATATTGTGTATTAAAATATACTTACTTAATGATAATAAAAGACAAGAATAGAATAGAGCAGACGGGACAGAACAATGCCACATTTGTTGTAAACACAAGTTACTTTTAATTAAAAATTACGTTTTTAAGGTGGTTGATAGAATAATTTGTTTATATCTGTAATATAATAAGATGTAAAAACAATATTTGGTTGCGTATTCTTGGGAAGTGAAGTTATTGGTGTTGATGACATTGATAGTATTACTGTTTACTGCCAGTGGAAGAGCTCGTGTGTCTCGCGACGTGGAAGGAGGGCTCCACGAGATATCTCGTCGGACAGATATCGCAAGTGCAGAGAAGAAACTCTATCGCCTCAGATGAAGATACATATAGGTGAGTCTTTGGACATTTCTTTTTTCGTTTACTTGTCGTTATATTGACGCCCACTGCGAGCCATAGGTCACCCCCAAAGGTCGTTATGATGACCGGACTTGCGCCGCCCGTGTCCAAAGACTTCTCGCGATCTTATTCGATCTCGCTGTAAAACTCCGAGCACAGGTCTTTCCATTGCTTGACCTTGAGCCGTCTTATGAGGCCCACTGTAAACAAACATCTCAGAGCCATAAATCACACCGGCAACACACGTTAGTCAAAGACTTCGTCTCAAGACATTGCGTCGTCTCCGGCGCTGCGCGGGGTTAGGATCTAATATCATTGAAAATTAAATGTGGTCGGATGATATCTTATGTTTTTTTTTTTTTATCTTAATGACCATAGACAATAGTCCATGCCTTTCATTGTAATTTTAAAACAATTTTTTTACGATTTTAATTGCGATGGTAACTTCGAAGGAAATTGTACACCTGCACAAGTTTTCGAAAGCGATATCTTATGTTGTTTCCAGCGCGGGCAATACTTAGAAGATGTTCAACTAAAAACATACTACGGGTTTGAGCCATACCAATAATATGAACTAAACCTTACTGTTTAATTAAAAAATAATGAAATTCTTCATTCCCTTCACGTTGTATTTTACCGACACAACCCTACGTGTGACTCAAGCCACAACTCAGACGCCTCAAAAAAACTAAGCACTATCAACAAAACGAGGCAATACTTCACACCGAATTAAAAGCTTGCGCCATATATATCCGTTATCATCTACCTACCGTCTACCGATCCACTATCTACATATAATCAATCTACCATTTGAGGGCGCGTGATGGTTCTGTGCCATGTGAAAGGCTCCATCCTTTAGCGTTGCGACGGATGTCGCGTCTCCATTCCTCTAATGCCTTCGTCCAGCGCCTCCGGCACAGCCCCACGCTCGTCTGCACTCCTGTGATATTTAAATAAAGCCGATTACCGACACAATAGCTATCCGTCCGAGCCGCGGTAATAGTATTGCGGAGGTCTAGGTTCGACTCTAGCTCGTGATAAACTCTATCTAATTAAGTCTCAATGTATTCCAGGTGTTTCATCTACAAAGGCCAGCACGGAGACAAGAGCACGTACATCATAGCGCAGTCCGGGGACGCCACGTGCAACGGGCTCTCCTCGCCCACCGACGGCAGCCGCACCATGAAACTGACGACTAGTACGTGCCGTTACGACTCATACTTTGAAATACATTCGACTCGTCCCACTCGGGTTCACCTCTGTACTAACGACACTTGTATATGTATCAGGCGACGACGAGCACACGCGCTGCCACTTCCCGGGCTGGGTGGTGGAGCACCACAAGTGGTACAGCCTCGACCACTCGCACCAGTACCACTTCACCACCAAGAACGCCACGCTCAAGGTACGCCCGCAGCAACGATTAAACACTTATTGTTTACTTTATTATTTAGTGGTCAATAAGCCAGGAGTCGGTGCCAAACTGGAGCCAGAGCTATAATAAGAAGGAGAAAAATACGTTTTACGTGATTGACTTCGTTATTACGATTGATTTCAGATAATGAACGCCGACGGGTCGTACGAGGAGAAGCGACTCGTCTGTCACTCTATACTGGAGCAAAAGGATAAGAAGCATATCAAACTAGTCGCTCACGTCACGAGGGGATGGTACGTATGTGTTACTTATATTGTTTTTAAAAGCAAATTATAATCATAGAAAGAAAAACCAAATCCGAAACGAGACGAGCGACACACTCGGACAGTACACGTGCTTACGAAGTGTGTGTGTGTCCGCGTGTGTCTGTCAGTGTGCGTGTCCGCAGCGAGTCCGGTCACGTGTGCCTGTCGCTGGTGTCGCGCGTGGCGGGCGCGGTGCTGGAGCTGCGTGCTGGGCCGCTTTGGGACGCGCCGCAGGACGCCTGCCAGGACCCGCCCGCGACCCGCGCGCCCTACGTCACACTCATCAGTGAGCATCCGCCCTACACCACTCGTACACTGCCGTTATCATCACCGCTCTTACCGCGCTACCAACGCTCCTTCTGCTTGCAGCGACCTCCCCGCCGCCGACGCAGTGCCCCATTAGAGGCCGGTACGGCGTGGTGGCCTCGCTGGCCGATCGCCGCCGCCGCAGGCAGCAGATACCCATGGGTATGAGTACAGGCTATTCCTATTTGATACTTTTTAAAATCTAATATATATTTTTTTAATGAAATAATATTTTATGTTCATTTTAAACCTTTAAGGGCAAGTGGAGCTCGTAATGTGTACACGCAAAACGACTATAATTAGAATTTGTTAGACATTTGTTAATGTACACCAAATGCCGCTATAACCATAACTCCCGATCCCAGGCGACGCCGACCACTCCCAGGAGGAGTGCGTGTCCGGGGACTACGACAGCGTGAGCGTGGGCTGCGGAGACGGACAGGACACCATCGAGTTCAAGTCCTCCTGCACCAGCACCGGTGAGATACACATGCACGCATACGCACACACATGCACACGGACAGGACACCATCGAGCTCAAGTCCTCCTGCACAAACACCGGTGAGATACACACTCACGCATACGCACACACATGCACGCGGACAGGACACCATCGAGCTCAAGCCCTCCTGCACCAGCATCGGTGAGATACACACGCACGCATACGCACACACATGCACGTGGACAGGACATCATCGAGCTCAAGTCCTCCTGCACAAACACCGGTGAGATACACACGCACGCATACGCACACACATGCACACGGACAGAACACCATCGAGCTCAAGTCTTCCTGCACCAGCACCGGTGAGATACACACGCACGCATACGCACACACATGCACATGGACAGGACACCATCGAGCTCAAGTCCTCCTGCACAAACACCGGTGAGATACACACTCACGCATACGCACACACATGCACGCGGACAGGACACCATCGAGCTCAAGCCCTCCTGCACCAGCATCGGTGAGATACACACGCACGCATACGCACACACATGCACGTGGACAGGACATCATCGAGCTCAAGTCCTCCTGCACAAACACCGGTGAGATACACACGCACGCATACGCACACACATGCACACGGACAGGACACCATCGAGCTCAAGTCCTCCTGCACAAACACCGGTGAGATACACACGCACGCATACGCACACACATGCACGCGGACAGGACACCATCGAGCTCAAGTCCTCCTGCACCAGCATCGGTGGGATACACACGCACGCATACGCACACACATGCACACGGACAGGACATCATCGAGCTCAAGTCCTCCTGCACCAGCATCGGTGAGATACACACGCACGCATACGCACACACATGCACGTGGATAGGACATCATCGAGCTCAAGTCCTCCTGTACCAGCATCGGTGAGATACACACGCACGCATACGCACACACATGCACGTGGACAGGACATCATCGAGCTTAAGTCCTTCTGCACCAGCACCGGTGAGATACACACGCACGCATACGCACACACATGCACACGGACAGGACACCATCGAGCTCAATTCCTTCTGCACCAGCATCGGTCAGATACACACGCACGCATACGCACACACATGCACGTGGACAGGACATCATCGAGCTCAAGTCCTCCTGCACCAGCACCGGTGACCGACAGTAGGTAGTGTAGGAGTAGAGAACTATGCAGTTCCATTACCACGTTGACTTGGAGTTATTGCCTTTATTTAGTAATTAGTAATACTAATCATTTATTTATTATCCACTTTAAATCGGGGTCACTTGTGTGCGTCCTTTGGGAGCGGCAGGAGGCCTGTTTTGATACTAAATAAATTTTTTATACTTTTTTATTCTAAGTATTTTAATACTGTCTATATTTTTTTAAGAATACGAGTTTCTGTTTAAGTTATACCTTTGATTTGTAGAAATTACCTATCAGTATTATTATAACGCGTCGATAAGAAGTCGGCGGCGTCACGGTCAAGTCATAAAAAGTGAGCCCGTCCTCGGCGTTACTAATTAATTCTTACTGGTAGCAAAACAATATTATTACATTATAAAACTACCCGTCGGTAGCGACTCCACCTGGCTCTGCTGTGGTGCCGAGTCTGTACGCAATACACAGCTGGCATCGCATCGAGTTGGACGGCCGTGTGGCGGCATTGTAGTTAATAATAATAATAATAATAATAATAATAATAATAATAATAATACTATGTGTAGTGTACACGTGCTACGGCTGGTGGGGCGAGGGAGGGCGCGGTTTCCTAGTGGCGGCGCCGGGGAGGGGGACCGGCCGACCCAGGACCCTCTGCTTCATGTACACACACCATAACGGTGAGAGAGAGGAGATTTATAACCAATTAATTGGTATCGATTTACCTTCGATCTATACACCGTGAGCGATACTATCTTAGTGTATTATAGTTGTTTTTTAACTTCTACCCCAGTAATAATTAGTTCTGAAGTGTGTAGTGGTGTGAGTAATGTGTGTCTGTGTGTGCAGAGTCGTCGGTGTCGGTGTCCCTGAGCGCAGTGTCGGGTGCGTGCGACCGCGGCGCCGTGCCGGGGAGACACGGGGACGCCGCCTACAACCTCACCAGGAACGGTACGGACACGTACACGTACACATGCACGCACACACGCAGAGACGTACATACACACTCCGTCGTAGCACATCTGAATAAACTTTTTATTTTGTCACCACAATACGTTACTCACGTGTACCTGACGAGACGAATGACGACGTCAGTCACCTCACAAATTCCGAACCCCCGAGCACTCGGCTCGCCCGTAGCGTCGCCGCACTCACGGTCGGTCTCCGCGGTTTGTCCGCAGGCACGTGCGAGCAGAGCAGCCAGTACAACAGCGACGCGGCGCGCGCGGGGCCGTCGGCCGCGCTGGCGGTGCTGCTGGCCGCGCTGCTGGCGGCCGGCGCTAGGTGATAAGATACGAGGGACGGGGGGAGGGGGAGGAGGACCGTCAGCACCGACACGGACACGCCAAGACTGCTGCTCCTTTTTATTTTTAATTCAACATTTTTTTAATGTGTGACAGACAGATGACAGTGGACCGTAAAATGCCCATTACTTTATCTCGATTCCAAGTGTGGGAAAGATATAATTTTATTGATAACGTCTTGCCATCTTTACTTTGAAGCGACTTTTGATTGAAAATTCATGAAATGCTCTGAAATTGAGACTGCGGAGTAGATCTCTCAAATTTTATGATATTTTGACTTGTGATCCCGTTGACTGGATGGTTCCTGTTCCTTGAGGAATATAATCCACTTTTCGAATAACACGTAGATGTTTTTTGGGAGTGAATCGATTTCAATCGCTTCGTACAAATCTTGCCGTCGGCCGGTTTTCTTATTAAATGTGTTGAACTGGATGCAGTTTTACTTTAAGGGACCGTTCTTAAACACTTAAGTTATAGGTTAGTCGAGAACTAAACAGAGTTAAAAGAAACGAAATTTGTAAATATAAGACGATACTGAAATTATTATTGATTATATTTTTGACCCGGCGCCGTCCGGAACGCGGCGAGGGGGCGGCGCCGGGCTCGCCATCGCGTGCGGGACGAAGGCTTTCATATAGACCTGCGCCGTACGCTAATTATATACAGACTAACTTTAAGACTTATTTAAATAGATAGACCTAATGTAGATAAATCGTGCTCAGCGTTGTTTTAGATATATATATTTTGCTTCATACTTTACCGAGCGAGTGCGACCCGGGGACGGAGCTGGTCTCACACTCTGGAGGCTCTCCCGGGAAGCTGACCCGTTTGCGACGCCGCCGTGTAGCATTTACATAAAGTATTGTGTGCACGCCTCGGCCGCGGGCTGCAGCCGTCGCTCGTACATCCCGACCAATAGAAGTAAACGTTGCTCATAATATAATAGTTGGATATTTAATTTGTGATATAAAAATACTTAATTATAAAAAGTGTACATACTCACTCGAGTTCCTGGCGTCGTTTGTTTTCCGACTTTTGTGATAACGTATGTTTTCGGTAGACTAAGTGTCGTGCGTCACGCTTGCCTCAGATGTATCCGAGAACGCCGTTGTAAATACGCCTAGCGATAGCTCACACATACACACATACCTCGTAAGAGATACCTTTAAAACAGAACGAAAGTATTAATTTAAAATTAAACTGGAGATAATAAATAGTTAATGTCGAATTGAGAATATTTATCTGAATATTTGTGAGGGTTTTTAAGTAAAGTGTCGCGTTCGATTAATTTATTATTATATTATTATATTGTAATAGTAAGCGACCGTCACGCTGTGAATAACTGCACCCGCGACTCGTGTAAGATATGTGTAATACTCTACTGGAATTGTATTTTATCTGCTTGTAAATAATATTTTATTTTGCCCTCATTTTTTTCTTTTTTACTTTGGAGCGTTAGACTTTGTATAGCCGATAAGCGTCCGATGAGATGTTTTCGTTCTTCATCGCTTGATTCACACCGTGAGATACGATTTGTAACTATTAACGTGTAAGCCTATTATTATATTTTGATTACTGAAATATATTTAAAAATCAAACCTTGTTTTATTTCTTTACCGAACGACGTCTGCACGGACAGAAGTTTTTCGTTAACATGGCAATAATGTCTACTTTGAGACATCTTAATCTTTGTATTTCAGCTGTAGGTCTGTCGCTGTAACTAAAAATGAATACTCTAAATACATCTGAATAAATTAAAAAATAATTGTATCATAAAAAAATTCAACTGCAATATATTTGGGAGGGGAAGCGCACCCGCCAAGTCGAACCAACTCGAGCTAAGGTTGAGCCGAGTCAAGCCAAATCTGCTTGTGTTTGGCTCGTGGCTGACTGAGGGGGGTATGCGCGGCGGTGTGCCCTATGGGGTGGCCCGTCCGCGGCGCCGGGCTCGGCCCCTATTCTCCGGACTCAGCCGTTGGAAAGTGAGTCTGGGCAATTCGGTCACAGGCCCTTTTTTTCCGAGGGATGGTCGCGGGGTTGTTCCGAGTTGTTAATTAGAGTTTGAGTTGTCTTCCCGTCGAATCGCTCTCTGAGTTCAATCGGTGGTCAATGGGTTTGATCAATGTAGTGCGGAATATGAAGGAGCACTTAGGGTTACTGATGTACTGAAGTTAAACATCCAAGAGGCCAAAGATCAAATTGCCAGCCTTCAAAGCACTATATCAGACCTAACTACAAATCAAACCCAAAGCCTTTTTGATGAATTGGTTGGGTATGATTCTACATTAGTTTTACCATATACCACCTGTAAAACAAATATTAGTACTATTGACTTGACTGGTGATGATTGTGTGACCTCCCAGCCGAATTCTATTTCTAAGAAAAAGCTCAAGAAATATGTTAAATTAAATAAATTTATAGGAAAAACACCACACCTTAAAAAGATAAATAACACCAACTTAAAGTATTCTAAATTATCCATAGAAAAACATGAGCTGAACAATCAGTATAATATTATGTGTGCCGAAACTCAAAATATGGAAATTAACAAGAAAGCTGACATTGATACTCTTCAATCCGAAATATTTGATTTAGGCAAATCATTAGATTACATAAGTAATAAATATCAATTAGCCCAAAAAGAAAAAATCACAGAACATATCCTGGCCATGAATGATTTGGTCAAAATTTTTGTAACGAGAACTCACGCTTCGACTCACTAACTAGAAATCATAATACATATTCTGTTAATAAATCCTTACCAAATAATTTTGTGCCCAAGGACCATTATAGTATAAATAAGAATATCCATTTCTACTACTGACATGGATATTCTTATAAAAATAATACTTTGTCTTCATCCTTGACTGCAAATATAACTGTCTTTAGTGATGAAATAGGCAAGGATATGGGCACTGTACTTTACAGGGAATGTTATGGACAGTCAATAACTAACTATTGCATGCCCGGAGCTTCATTTCTTCAAATTGTAAGTAAAGCTATAAATATTGAACATAGTCCCAACACAACCTTAGTTTTTATTATTGGGAGAAGGGGAAGTGTTAATAGAAATAACTTAGTTAAATTATTCATTAGAATATCCGAACTAAAGAAGTTATTTTCTTTACATTTCCTTATATAAAGGGTTTGCCTCATGAAAATAACATAAGATTTTCATTAAACGAATTGTTATACACATTGACACATGACAAGAGACGAAGCTTCTTAGCATTCCATGGATTCACCGTGCGGGTGCCGGACCCATCGCTTTGCAAGAAGAGAGGAGAGCACAAACAATGCCTTGGACTTGCGACCCAGGGTAGGTTTAAGAAGCCCCTTTACTATGCGCATACACGCTCACCTGCACTGTTCACGTTCCTCTCCCTACCTAACCAAATATCGTAAGAACCTACTAAAGCCGCCTTTGAAATACGTTCCAGAAATTAACTGATGATCGTTCTAGAAAGGCCGAGATCCTTAAATAAATTGTAGAGATTTTGCTGTTTTACCTACTTCTACAGCGTACAAATTAAATATAAATTTATTCCTGATCACTGATCAGTTCGTTACATAGTTCGTAATACGTGTTAAGCTTAAATGTATGATCTTTGGGTATGTTTGTGTCAGCTCGCGGATGGAATGAAACTATACCTCATTGTCGAGCAAACTTTAATTACAAGTCAACGCATCCTTAAGCTACTCGGAAAAAAATAACATCACCGTGTTGTAAAGTACTAGTGGCGCCACCTCTTGAGAATTACTTGAACTAAGCTATAAATGTTAATAAAAATTGGTAATGAAAGAAACGCTTACCATAATTTTGGAACAATAATAATAATTATTATTAGACAGTTTGTTTCCCAGGGTACAGTAAGCTCCACAAATATAACGTGCCTTAGTTGTTTTGAGTACAGGAAAAAGACCGGCCTAGATGATGAAACACAAACATCCCCGGGGATTTTGTATTGCCTTTTATACGTGTTCATCAGGAGACGCAATCAAGATGGAATAAGGTTTTAGTTTTGATTTTTTGGACGAACCTGCCTTTACGAGCTCTACTGATATTTTAGTGGTTGTTATACCCTTCTGCGCTCTTGCTACAGAAAGACTAACCGCTTCTCCTATGATTTATAATAATTTATCGTGGCGACGCGAGTATTTACCTCTATTTAAAAGTACCCTACACCCTACTAGTGTTACCCTAAGTGTTTCGCGGTTCCTACTGCCTCCCCACAGATGTTGCAAGATTTTTCGGTGGCTTTGTCCCATCTTACTCAGTTACTTTGATCTGGGAGAGTCATTTGGAATGCATTAAGATAAAATTTTAATAATGCTGGGGACCAAACATGAAGCAAGGTGCGCCATCTCAAAACTAGTGGACTACAAAAATCTCCTATTGTCACCCATTCGTTCATTTTGCAATTCTAGGCTCAGCGCGTGCAACCGGTAATTATCATTTTCATCTTGCCGAATAAAGGATTTTATTATTATTTCTTAGTCTTGTTCTTTCCTACTTGATCCTAGCCCTGCTTTATTTGTTTGAGCACTTATCATAAATTGTTTATGGAATTGAAGTCGTGACTCTAGCTCTGCGGCAATTTTATCTTTTGGGAGAGACGTTATAGTATTATCACTCGATTTTGAGATGATATGTCTCTTGGTCACTCTTAGGTGTTTATAGAGTTCCGATGGTTTCTATAATTTTAACCCAGAATTGTGTCGGTCTCTAAATAAGGTAGAAGAGTCCGCTGGACGCGCTAACCTGAGTCATGACCTCAATGTCCTTATGACGCTTGCATCTAACTTCAACAAAAGGGTCTTATTGATATCGTAAACGAGGAAAGGCCAATTTAGACGTGATGTTAAATAATTATCGTATATTCAAGCCTTTCTGATGTTACTTATTGGTTGATTGTCTACCTTTTTAAGATCATTCAAAAAGCTATTGTTGAAACGCCTGTCGATTTTGAAAGAGCAATTACTCTTGTTGTAAATATTGACTACCTATGCACTTGTTTTTTATTTTTGTTCACCGTTAAATTTTACTATTTACTTGGTTAAAAGTGGTTCTAGAACTTTCGTTAATAAAAGACCATCATCCAAACCAGCAGCAAGTTATTTTTTACTAATCTTCCTAATTAATCCTTCATTTCGAACCGGATATTGTTCAAAGGAGAATCAGCTGTTATATTTGAGAAATATTATTTCAAAAGAATTTAAAAGAAGAAATTTTTATGTGGAATTGGAATGTGGATTTATTCAATTTATATTGATCTTAATTTAAATTTACTAATCATAACTCAACACTCAGGTAACATAAATTAGCAATAGCCTTTTTAATAAGGTGAGTTTGACATTATATTATATCATATCATATCATATCATATCATATCATATCATATCATATCATATCATATCATATCATATCATATCATATCATATCATATCATATCATATCATATCATATCATATCATATCATATCATATCATATCATATCATATCATATCATATATCATATATCATATATCATATATCGTATATCGTATATCGTATATCGTATATCGTATATCATATATCATATATCATATATCATATATCATATATCATATATCATATATCATATATCATATATCATATATCATATATCATATATCATATATCATATATCATATATCATATATCATATATCATATATCATATATCATATATCATATATCATATATCATATATCATATCATATCATATCATATCATATCATATCATATCATATCATATCATATCATATCATATCATATCATATCATATCATATCATATCATATCATATCATATCATATCATATCATATCATATCATATCATATCATATCATATCATATCATATCATATCATATCATATCATATCATATCATATCATATCATATCATATCATATCATATCATATCATATCATATCATATCATATCATATCATATCATATCATATCATATCATATCATATCATATCATATCATATCATATCATATCATATCATATCATATCATATCATATCATATCATATATCATATATCATATATCATATATCGTATATCGTATATCGTATATCGTATATCGTATATCATATATCATATATCATATATCATATATCATATATCATATATCATATATCATATATCATATATCATATATCATATATCATATATCATATATCATATATCATATATCATATATCATATATCATATATCATATATCATATATCATATATCATATATCATATATCATATCATATCATATCATATCATATCATATCATATCATATCATATCATATCATATCATATCATATCATATCATATCATATCATATCATATCATATCATATCATATCATATCATATCATATCATATCATATCATATCATATCATATCATATCATATCATATCATATCATATCATATCATATCATATCATATCATATCATATCATATCATATCATATCATATCATATCATATCATATCATATCATATCATATCATATCATATCATATCATATCATATCATATCATATCATATTATATTTAAAGATTGTGTTCCACACCTGCAGCATTGTCAAGAAGTGTTTACAATAAAGTTAAAACGTACCATTTATTTATATGTTTATGAGGTACAGTAAGAATTAGCGCTCACATTATTTTAACTATTATAATATTGTATTTAAGTTAAAACACGTGCCTAATTTTAAGGTACAGTAAGTTTTAATGCTTACATTATTTTAGCTTAGTTTGTCTTATGAAACAATATTAATTATTGCTAAATAGCAATGCACAGGTATTTATTTGTAACATAATATAATAATTCTATAGTTCTCGTTGGGTATTGCTAGTAAGTTTAGCGGCGTAGAGCGTAGTTAAAATTGTCGTATCATTGCGAATTGAGTTTATTTGATCACCCTCACATATTTTGCGTTGCGTTAAGTTATAAAATTAATAAATTTGTACTGTTATAATTATATGCCCTTTATAACATAGATACTTGCTACTTATTCCTACAAAATTCTTAGAACAAGCAAATAAAGCTATTATTATAGTTACTTTCATATTAAATTGTAAATTTGTGAATGTGACTACTTATTAAAGATTTATGTTGTATTCACTTTACTTACGAAATTTGAGTTGCTTAGCTTGGATTCTGTACCTACCTAATTATAATTTATACTAGCCATAGTTACTATAGATTTCTGTTAATCATCTTAATTATTTAATTGTTTGTTTATACAATTAGAATTATACAATAGTCAGGCTATTGTATAAATTCCAGGTAGACTGTACTCGACTCCCAGAACGTCAGAGGAACGAGAATTAATGAAAAAACGAGGGAGCTTTAAAGGCCGATTAACTACCTTTATTAATTATTTCGACTCAATCAATGTTAAAACATTGAATGAGTCCGATGTAACTGAGATACAATTGCGACTGGGTAAGATTGAATCCTTGTACGAACAATACGATGAGGTTACAGACGCGTTTTGCATCGTCGAAGATGTTCAGGTATAGTTTTCTGAGCGATCCGAGTTTGAGTCGAAGTATTATAAATATTTAGCACAGGCTTTTGGCAATCGTATAGTAAGCAGCTTAACAAGTTTATGATTACTAGCACGAGTACTTTTATTATTACTAGTTGAATTGTCTTCAAAAAAAAAAAAAAAAAAAAGGGTAACTTGCATTAAACACTGCACGAAATTTTGTATTAGCATTACATCTGCGTAAAACGCCGTGATGCGGAATAAAATTACCACTGTTGTTTAACTCACGTTTACATTCTGTCATGTGACCTAACAACTCATACTCGGACATGAATTGGCGGTAAATTTTCTGAAGATTAGAATTAGCCTTCGACCTCCGCTCAAGAGACAGTAAACACCTGATAACTCCTTGAAGTGAATGACCAAGAACAGAAGGGCTTTGTTTAAGTGGTATACGAACGCAAAAACGTCCATCCGCTAAGCGTGACGTATTTTGAATAAAATGCTCCTAGCATCTCTTTTCTTCCGGAGAATAATTTGAAGACTCCATCAGTATCTCTTCCAATTGCCAGAAGCGCGATAAATCGGCTCTAATTTCGTCCATATCGCTAACAGATGAAGAACCAATATTGCTAAAACTGCAACATTCATTTTTAAAAATAATGTAACATGCTTGTTTCTGATAGTGCCAGAAACTATCCAACCCAATCTGGTTTCACAAAGCACATGTTTTCCATCACCTAATTTTATTTTGTGTGACCCAAATAAGTCTCAGAATAGGTCAGCGCCTATTAGGATGTCTACATCAGAGGGCTTATAAAACATAGGTTCAGCTAAACAAATCTCAGAGGGCATATTTAAATTAGATATGTTTACTTGACAATTTGGCACTTGAGTAGTAATTAATGGTAAAACAAAACAGTAAACATCAGCAGAAAAACTGTTATCTAATGATATCATGGTAATACGACATGTTTTACCTACGTGAGACCTATCGTTGTTTATGCCTAAGATTGACCTACTTATCTGACTAGTTGCTAAATTTAATCTTTTACACAACCTATCAGTTATGAAACTCGAAGTACTGCCACTGTCAAGAACGGCGCGAACAGTATGCAAACGATTATTACGGTCATGCAGATTTATCAAAGCGGTTGACTACAGCACTTCGCACTGCTTAGGGTCACCGCAGGATTCGACGTGAGCTGCCAGGAGCCAGGACTACATTATTTGTGTCGCTCTTAGTACATGGTGATGATGAAGACTCTCTATCGGTTACGTTATTAAACGTATTTTCGTTGCGAAAATTGAACATACCTTTAGATGAATAAGCGGTATTTTTTTATTTATTCTGTGTGTTTAGATGAATAAGCGTTATATGTTATTTATTATGCTTACGTTTACATAATTTACAACCCGGTTTTTTACAACGGTTAGCAAAATGACCCATATGAAAACAGTTATAAAAACCTTATAATCTGGCAACAATTTAAAACGATCATAGTTATTCAACGAAAGAAACTGTGGGCACGTCTGTGGGTCACCTTTACATTTAGGGCAATTCTCGTAACTAAATCTGTGTCGGAAATGATGGGACTTTGAGCCACCATAGACTTCAACTTAGAACCCTTTACAAGTTGAAGGATTGGATACATTGTTTCGCGACAGTTCTATTGTTTCAATTAAATCAGACCGGTTATGCATAAAACGGATGAAATCCTCAAATTTTATACAATTATCCTTATCTTTACGTCCCTTGTATTCTTCCCATTCACGAAATGTGTTTTGATCGAACTTGCGTGCAACAATGTAAATTAAAAGTGTGTCCCAGTGCTTCACAGGTTCACCAAGCGTTTCTAACGCTCTCAAGTTTTTATTTAATTGATCAATGAGACTTTTTAAAGTCAACGAAGAATTCTTTACAATCAGTTCAACATTAAACAAGGCGGAGATGTGATTTTGAATTAACAACCGTTTATTGTCAAAGCTATCGCACAATACCTGCCAAGCCATTGAATAAGTACTCGCTGAGCCATGGCCATCCTGTTCCACGGCCCACGCCGGGGTCCCCCTCGTCGGGCGTCCATCTCCGTCCCGGGTTCGGAGGTGATGGTGAAGACCCAGATGAAGTATCTGGGCCTCACCCTGGACGGAAGATGGAACTTCGGGGCTCATTTCTCCCTTCTGGCCCCGAAGTTAGTATCCACCGCAGCTGCCTTGGGGAGGCTTCTGCCTAACGCTGGTGGGCCGCAGGCTCCGTGCCGGCGTCTATATGCCGGCATCGTGAGGAGCATGGCCTTGTACGGTTCCCCAATTTGGTCGGGAGTTCTTACCGCCGACTCCAAGACCCTCTTGCGGAGAACGCAGAGGATTCTTGCGGTAAGGGTGATTCGGGGGTATCGTACGGTGTCGTACATTGCGGCCACGCTTTTGGCGAGTGATCCGCCTTGGGAGCTACAGGCGGAAGTGCTCACCGAGGTGTATTGGCACCGGGCAGAAGCCAGGGCCAGGGGGGTAAGGCTCGAGGTGGCTCGGGTCAGGGCTCTAGCTCACCGAGCCCTGATTCGACGGTGGGAGAGGGACCTAGGGTCCCCTGCCGCCGGACTGACGACTGTGGGGGCGATCCGTCCCCACCTCGATCGTTGGATCAATCGGCGGCATGGAACGCTTACGTTCCGTCTTGTGCAGGTGCTCACTGGGCATGGGTGCTTCGGGGAGTATCTGCACAAGATCGCACGAAGGGAGGCGACCCCATCCTGCCACCACTGTGACGAGGCCGTAGACACGGCTCGTCATACCTTGGCAGAGTGCGCAGCCTGGGACCACCAGCGTGTTGAGCTGGTGGCCGTGGTGGGCGGGGACCTCTCGCTGCCGCGCCTTATAGGCACAATGATCAGCAGCGAGAGGTGTTGGGTCGCAATGGCCTCCTTCTGCGAGCAGGTCATCGCCGCGAAGGAGGCCGCGGAGCGGGTCAGGGAGCAGGCCTCCACCGCTGACCCACTCCGTAGGGGAAGGCTGGGAAGAAGGAGGCGGGAGTACGCCCGCCGCTTCCTTCCCCAGCTGTAGTGCCTTGGTGGGAGGGGAGGGTAACCTCTCTCACCTATTACAGGCCTACGTCGTGAGAGTACTCTTAGTTGCTCGGAGCACCCTTACACGGGGGGTTACCGCCGGAGCGTCACGGTGAGTGCGCATGCGATCCCGTGGCGTCCCATTAAGGCGTTGAGGGCAACCGTTGGTTTTTTAGTGGGTAACCTTAAAAATGGCAGCGTCCTCTAAGCTGCCGGGTAGTCCCACATAACCCTCCGGCCATCACCTTCTTGGTCGGCGGGTATCCGTAACGGATTTTTCCAACGACAAAAAAAAAAAAAAAAAAAAGGGAGCACCGGCCCGTACCGCTTCCAATCTCGCCGGACGAATCCGAACAACATTGATAGCGGACGAGCATACGAGGAGGTTCCCAGCGATGGCTAGTACCGGACACATGTTTCGACTACCTGCTCCCGCGTACCTACGCTGTTCGTACCACTCCGTACCGTACCGGCCAGTACCGGACACATGTCCCGACTACCTGCTCCGCGTACCTATGTTGTCCGTACCACTCCGTACCGTACCGGCCGGTACAGGCCAGTACCATACGGGCCCAAAGAACCCATTGTGATAACAATAAACAAGCGAGAGCTGAGAGCGCGCGTGTGCGTGCGCTCGCGTCGGCTGCCGGCGGACGACTCAAAAATGTGGAACGCTTCACGATTTTGCGTGTCATCCTTGCGCAGGGGCCATGCTAATCTTCTCTGTATCTTTCCAATTTTAGTATACTCGTATGTACTGCCGAAGCTAGTACGCTAGCGCACAATCCTGGAATACCGCCTGACCTTCCAGGTGTATTAGGGTTACCCGGGCAAGAGGCTCTGCCGGGGTTGACTTTTTATTTCCTCGTTACTCGTGGGATTTGTTTTGGGAAATTCTAAAAAAACAAACGACGTTTAGGGAGAGGAGAGGAGGACGAGGAGGAGAGAGAGTAAGGAGAGGAGGACGAGGATGGGAGAGAGTAAGGAGAGGAGGACGAGGATGGGAGAGAGTAAGGAGAGGAGGATGACGAGGAGCGTCACCAGCAGGGAATCCAGTGCGGGGCGGCAGGTTGAGGACATGGACTCTAACCGCAGCTTCGCCACCTGACATTCGCAAAGCCCCGCTACGGGCGGGAAACTATGGCGCAAAAGGCGGCCCCCAATCCCGAGGTGTCGCTGTCCTACGACGAGAATTCGGAGCGGTCTGCGTCTGCGACAAAAAGCCGAGGGCGGCCCCCGACAACGGGGGAGTACGTAGGTTTGGTCGATGCCAAACGAGCGCTTCTCGCTCTAAAGCGGGAAGAGTTCAAGGCGTTGGTGGAGGAAGACCTGGAGAAGAGTGTTGTTGTCACTCGCAAAAGGCGGGAACAACGAGCCGCTGAACTAGCGTCGGCCTCGGGGGAGAAGGCTGATTCCGGCGTCGGACCCAGTAATAGGTCCACGGCTCTGAGTAAGCAGCAGGTTGTGGAGGACTTGGCGATTATTGCGAAAATCGCCACAAAGTCCAAGAACCTCAAGGGGACTATAGTCCGCGAATTGAAGAATGCGGTGGCTTCAATAGCCGAGGCCGTGGAAGCGGTCAATGGTGGCCGCATCCTGGAACTGCCCGGAGCGCATACCGGGGGTATGGCGGCCTCTCTCGCTAAGAAGCCGAGAGAGTCACTGCCCGAAGGGCAAGTCAGGGTCTCTAGACCCACAAAATGCGCAGAAATGCGCATTTCGGGACTGGACGACTCCGTGTTCCGCGTCGACGTGGCTACGGCCGTCGCACGGGTTGGGGGCGGCAATGTCGACGAAGTCCGGTGCGGGGTTGTAACAGTCGGCGCCGGTGGCCTCGGTGCCCGGTCGCCAAGAAGGTGTCCGGCGGCGGCAGGCTCCTCGTCGGATGGGTGTCGGCGCAGGTACGCATTCTGGACGATCAGCCCCTCAGGTGCTTCCGGTGCCTGAGATGGGGCACGTCAGGGCCAAGTGCACTGCGGAGGTCGACAGGAGCGACCTCTGCTATCGGTGCGGAAAGCCCGGGCACAACGCCCAGGAGTGCTCTGCCGAGCCGCACTGCGTCACTTGCGCAGCGGCCGGCAGACCGACCAAGTATCGAGTGGGGACCAAGGAGTGTGTCCCCGTCCCGAAGGGAAGGAAGCCGGGCAAGGATGGCTGAGGTCCTGGGGCCTCAAAGCAGCCTTCCAGGCCCGTAGAGGATCCCATGGTCATCGAATAAGATGACCATGCGCATTCTACAGGCGAATATCAACCACTGCGTCAGGGCTCAGGACCTCTTGTTAAAAAGCATGGCGGAGTGGTTGGTAAAAGTCGTCGTGATCGCCGAGCCCTACTACGTCCCTTCGGGGAACGACTAGGCCGGCGATAGGGACGGTGTGGTGGCGATTGGGACCCGGACAGCGGCCGGATCCCCAGTCTTCGGAGGAGTGACGAAGGGTCGAGGCTACGTCTCGGCCCTCGTCGGAAACGTGACACTGATCGGGGTCTACTTCTCTCCGAATCGCAGTGTCGCCGACTTCGAACAGTTTCTGGTCGAAGTCGGCGTCGGGAGGAGTGGCTCCGGTTCGGTCCTTGTGGTCGGGGATCTCACCCTGGCGAGTCGTATCCAAAGCTGGCGGGTGATGGAGGATGTGGAGACGTTGTCGGACCACCGCTACGTGAGGTTCGACGTCTCCGCACTCCCCGCCCCGCCGAGTGCCCCGAGTCGACCCTCGCGCAAGGAGGGCCCGCGATGGGCCCTGACGCGTCTGGACACGGAGGCGCTGGTGGAGGCTGCCCTGGTCTTACGTAACGTCAACGTAAAAATCCTCTTTAAGTATTTGAGCCACGTGAACATTTTGACATACCTTGGAAAGTTGCAATAAACATCTTGTACTTAGAAATGGTGCAGAGGCTGTCCCATAAGTAACTGTATTCAATTGAAATATTTTTATGTTGTCTGTGGGCTCCTCTCGCCATAGTATAAGCTGTAAATGACGTTGATCGGAATCTATAAGTATCTGTCGGGACAATTTCTCCACGTCGGCTGACACAACAAAGGCATGCTGTCTATATCGCAACAAGATAGAAAACAAGTCATCTTGAACCACTGGTCCGACATATTGAATGTCATTGAAGGATACACCATTGGTCGTCTTCGAGGAGGCATCAAAGACAACTCGAAGCTTTGTCGTCTCACTAGTCTCTCGTATTACCCCATGATGTGGAAGGTAACAACCGAAAGCTGGCCGTGAAATTTCAGTCATGTGGCCTAAGTTTTCATATTCACGGATGAATTCTGTGTATTGTTGCTTTAGTTGTACATTATTTTTACAGTAACAGTTACCTGTGATATAACCAGCTACTATCCATCCCAATCGTGTTTCTTGTAAAATAAGTTTTTGTGGCCCTAAATTGAATCTACCTGGCCCTAAAAGATCCCAAAATATGTCAGCGCCTAATACTAGGTCAATATCTGCTGTTTTGTAAAAGTTTGGATCCGCCAGTTGGACCTGTTCAGGAATGCCTTTTTTTTTTTTTTTTTTTTTTTATCGTTGGAAAAATCCGTTACGGATACCCGCCGACCAAGAAGGTGATGGCCGGAGGGTTATGTGGGACTACCCGGCAGCATAGAGGTCGCTGCCATTTTTAAGGTTACCCACTAAAAAACCAACGGTTGCCCTCAACGCCTTAATGGGACGCCACGGGATCGCTTGCGCACTCACCGTGACGCCCCGGCGGTAACCCCCCGTGTAAGGGTGCTCCGAGCAACTAAGAGTACCCTCACGACGTAGGCCTGTAATAGGTGAGAGAGGTCACCCTCCCCTCACACCAAGGCACTACAGCTGGGGAAGGAAGCGGCGGGCGTACTCCCGCCTCCTTCTTCCCAGCCTTCCCCTACGGAGTGGGTCAGCGGTGGAGGCCTGCTCCCTGACCCGCTCCGCGGCCTCCTTCGCGGCGATGACCTGCTCGCAGAAGGAGGCCATTGCGATCCAACACCTCGCGCTGCTGATCATTGTGCCTATAAGGCGCGGCAGCGAGAGGTCCCCGCCCACCACGGCCACCAGCTCAACACGCTGGTGGTCCCAGGCTGCGCACTCTGCCAAGGTATGACGAGCCGTGTCTACGGCCTCGTCACAGTGGTGGCAGGATGGGGTCGCCTCCCTTCGTGCGATCTTGTGCAGATACTCCCCGAAGCACCCATGCCCAGTGAGCACCTGCACAAGACGGAACGTAAGCGTTCCATGCCGCCGATTGATCCAACGATCGAGGTGGGGACGGATCGCCCCCACAGTCGTCAGTCCGGCGGCAGGGGACCCTAGGTCCCTCTCCCACCGTCGAATCAGGGCTCGGTGAGCTAGAGCCCTGACCCGAGCCACCTCGGGCCTTACCCCCCTGGCCCTGGCTTCTGCCCGGTGCCAATACACCTCGGTGAGCACTTCCGCCTGTAGCTCCCAAGGCGGATCACTCGCCAAAAGCGTGGCCGCAATGTACGACACCGTACGATACCCCCGAATCACCCTTACCGCAAGAATCCTCTGCGTTCTCCGCAAGAGGGTCGGGAACCGTACAAGGCCATGCTCCTCACGATGCCGGCATATAGACGCCGGCACGGAGCCTGCGGCCCACCAACGTTAGGCAGATACCTCCAATCCCAACAGCCCTATTCGGTCCGCTACTAACGTAGCGCCGACGGTAGCCAGACGGGCTGCTTCCGCAAAGTTCCTTCCCCTGCAGGTGACGAGGGTGTCATCCGCGTAACACAACACCCTCATCCGGGGCAGGAGAGGACAGCGGAGCAGCCAGTCGTAGCCGAAGTTCCACAACACCGGTCCCAACACGGACCCCTGTGGAACTCCACGGCATACGCTACGTCGGTAGACCCGCCGGTCGCCGCCTTCCCATAGGACCTCTCTGTCCTGCAGGTAGGCCCCCAACAGTCTACGGAGATAGGGAGGCACTCCATGGAACCGGAGCGCCTCAACCAATGTCTCGAACGGTAGACTGTTGAAGGCGTTGGCGACGTCAAGCGAAACCGCTAGGACGACGTCCCCCCCGCGAACAGCCTCCTGGGTCAGGTCTCTCAGAGCTTCCAGGGCGTAGATCGTTGAACGACCCGCCCTGAAGCAGAACTGAGCCTCTGAGAGATCAGGACCCACCTCTTCGAGGTGCCGGTCAAGACGTGCTGAGAGGATTCTCCCGAAGAGTTTACCCGTCTCGTCCAGCAGCACGTTTGGCCTTTATGCGGAAGGGGAGTCGGCAGAACGACCGTCCTTCCTCAACAGGCACAACCTGCCCTCCTTCTAGGCCTTCGGGAACTGTTCAGTGCGCAAGCACAGGTTGAACAGTTCCCGAAGCCTGCCTCCCAAGTATTCCAGGGCGAGGAATAGAACTTGCTCCGGAATACCGTCTGGCCCCGGCGCAGTATTGCGGGCTCGAAGGCGATTCAGCGCGACCTCCAGCTCGGCCTCCGTGATGTCTGGGACAGGACCCACCCCCCCATTAGGAGAAGGGGGGGCCATCACGGGAGGTGAGTGGCCGGTGGACTCCGGGAATAAGTCCCCCACCAACCGCTCGAGGAAATCCGGCTGAAGGGACTCCATGACCGGGGCGCACGCGGCGCGGAGTTTATTCCGCGCGACGCGGTACGGACGTCCCCATGGGTCCCTATCGAGACCTGCCAGGATCTCCTCCCGAGCCAGGTCCTTTGCCTTCCGAATTGCAAGCCGCAGAGTCGATTTCGCCTCGTGGTATCGACTCCGCAGCTGGGCCTCCAGAACCGGGTCGAAGCCGTGACTACGGCGACACCGGACGATAGCCCTGCGAGCCCTGCAACAGGCCGCCCGAAGTTCGGCAATTTCGGGTGACCACCAGTACACTGGTCTGCGCCGGGGCCTAGACCTCACCCTCGGCATGGCTGCATCGCAAACCCGTGAAAGTGCTTCGCGCATGCAGCCAGCTCTTTCCTCCACGTCGGTCTCCTCATTGGGCGGATCGGGAAAGGCCCATCCTTGTACGATGGCAGCCTCCTTTGCCATTTCCCGATCCAAACGTTTGATTGCCCAACGAGGAAAGCGACTCCCCTCCCGCGGTGGCCTGGCCAGGATCGGTCGGGAAGTGGAGAGGTCAAATCGGACGTAAAGATGGTCCGATAGAGTCTCCACCGCCGTCTCGACTCTCCAGTCGACGACCGTGCGAGCGATAGCTGGGGTGGCGAACGAAACGTCCACCACGGAACTCCCTTGCTGTCGCACGCAGGTCGCATCGGTCCCTCTATTGAGGAGAGACAGACCGGAGAGGAGCGACCAGACCTGGACGGCCCTACCTCTAGCGTCCGTGGCGCGCTTCCCCCAGGCCGCGGATTTGGCGTTCAGGTCGCCGAGGAATATGAGCTTCCCCGACGCCTGTCTTCCAATCGCCGCACTGATGGAGTCGAGGAAAGTCTCGAACTCCGCCAGTCGGCGATTGGGGGAGAAGTACGCGCCGATGACGACGTATTCGCCCCACCTCGCCACGACCAAACCCGGGCCAGTCTCCAAGGTGGAGAAAGGAGGACCGGGAGCAGAACTCGCAACCACAGCCACGGAACCGCTAGTGTCCCCCGCCCAGTTGGAAATAGGGGGGACATAGTAGGGCTCGCAGGCCACCGCTACACTGATGTCCCACTCCACCATGGCCTGGATAAAAAGATCCTGGGCCCTGGCGGAGTGGTTCAAGTTCGCCTGTAGGAAGCCATGTCGCCGTCTATTCATGACGACATGGCTTCAACTTGCGCCTGCAGACGGCCTCTGCTTGGGGCAGCTAGGGTGAAACCAGCTGTCTTGCCTTTCTTTCGGGGAGCCTTGCAGGAACGGCTCCCCAACTCGTGCCCTGCCGGAAATCCGAGGTCGACACAGACGGCGCAGCGAAGGACTCCGGTGCAGTTATTGCGAGAATGGCCCACAACTCCACACCGGAAACAGACTTCGCTGCGATCGACCTCGGAAGGGCAGGCCGCGCGCGTGTGACCGGGCTCTTGGCACCGGTAACACCGCATGGGCCTCTCCTCGAGGAGCTCGACCCCAGCCGAGCTCCAGCCCACCAGCAGGCGACCCCCACCCAGTACCGCCTTTGCCACGTCGGCGGGGCACCGGACAATAACGGCGCCCATAGCCACGTAACCCCAGCGAATCTCTCCAACCAGGACAGACTCGCTGGAGCAATTACCGACGCGGCAAATTGCGGCCTTTACTTTTTCGCTTGTGGTAGAGTCGTCCAGCCCTTTTACTCTTACTGCCACTCGCTTAACGGGCCGGACGACGTCTGCCACCCCATCCAACACCACGCGAAGGGAGGAGACGAGTTTGTCCGCCTTCTCAGGGGCCGCTTTAGGTAACTCTAAAAGTCTGGCCCCCGTAGCTGACCGCTGGATCTTGAGCCCCCCCTCGAGCCCGATCTCGCCGAGATCAACCTTCTCAGCGGCGCGCTCGAGGATTTGGGCGTACGTAACTCCCTTAGCTACCGCCTCGGTCTGCAGTGTAATCATAACTGCAGGTGACCGAGTAGGCGGTAGCTTAGGTTGGGGCCTTTGATCCGGCGAAGTCTTCCCGACCTTTTTACCCCTACCCTTACCTCCCCTTTTGTTCTTCCTCCTTTGTGGCTCAACTGTTGCCGACTGGACTGTCCGTTGAGCCACAACTGGAGCGTGGGACACTAGAGGAGAAGCCGCCGGCCTTGGCTTCACCTTGCTACTTCTCCTCACCACCGAAGACCACGTCTCCGTTGTTCTGGGAGCCGGAGTGGGGGCCGGTGGTTTGCCCGACGTGGTCCTCCTCACTCTTTTGGTCGGCGACGGCAGAAGTGGCGAGATAGGGCCTGTGACTTCCGCTAATTGGCGTGATTCGGCAACCGCAGCTTCTTTCGTCCCACGGTCCGCAGCCAGAGGCGGGCGCAGGACCCTCTCCGGGAGAAGGCGCTCCTCAATGTTGGCGAAGCGGGCGTTAACCATAACGCCCACTGAGGAAACGATAGAGCGCCTCAACTCCTCAACCGAGTCGGCGTCCCAAGACGGCGCTGTCGACGTAGCGGCAGTCGCCTTGACCGCCGACGCCTTCAGCTCGGCAAACTCCCGCCTGTGAACCTTGAGCTCTGCTCGAAGGTTATCCACCTCGCGGTGGAGGCGCGCGTTGTCCCTCGTGAGACGACGCGTCTCCTCGTCCACCGAGCGGCTGGCCAGGATCGCGACCGTCTCAAGGAGACCCTTGGCGGACTCCTTGAGGATCTTGACCATGCCACCCTTGAGGTTTTGGGATTTCCGACAAACCTCAAGAATGGCTGTGGAGCTACGCCCGGCCACTGCCCTCAGCTCCTCGACCCCCATATCCTCAGAATCAACCCTTGGCAGATGCTCGAAGGGCTCCTCTTCGGACGTCTCGAGAATTTGGGAGTTTGCCGCCTTGCGGAAGGCGCGTTTCTCCAACTCCTCGAAGGAAACTTCTTTCGCCTCCAGAGCAAGGGCCCGTAGATCGGCTTTTGCCCGTGCAAGCCCACTACCACGTGAGGTGACGCGTTCACGACGAGCGGTGTTATATTTAGAAGATGCAACACCAAGCTCAGAGTCGCTTCCGGACGCGTTACGCTGAATAAACAAAGCCTCAGAAGAAGGCCGCTTTCTTCTGGCGCCAACTTCACGGTCGGACATCTCATCCGCACCACGAGTCAGCGCCTTAGTGCCCTCAGACAGCACATCCTTTCCAAATGGAAGTTCAAAGTCCTTTCGCACGCAGGGTTCGTTTGCGGCAGAGGCGACCAACGGTGCCGTTTCTTCCGCAGCCAAATCGTTATCTCGTCCATCAGTGAAATCAGAGTACAAAGAAGCAAAAGCATTAGTCGTCGTCACGATAAAGCGGTCTTTTCCCCCCCCGGAATACGTGGGGAAGACGAAAGCCGAAGCTTCCGTGAGGGATTCCCGGCCTGCAGAGCAGCCACCGGTACCCTCCCGGGGTAGATTCTCTTTTAGATGCGCTTTCATGATTATTTTTTGGGGGGCGTCGTAGTCCTTACACAACCCCTCGGCAGGTGCCAGACCTCAGAGTTGACAAAAAGAAAAGGAAATAGAAGAGGGATAGAAAAGGTAACAAAGCGAAAACAAACAAGGAACTTAACAACACCAAGCAAAGGAAAAAACGAAGAAGTGACAAAACAAAACAAAAATACGAAGAAATGACGAAACAAAACAAAAAAACGAAGAAATGACAAAACAAAACAAAAAAAAACGAAGAAATGACAAAACAAAACAAAACAAAAAAACGAAGAAATAACAAAACGAAAAAATAACAAAACAAAAAAAAAACAACAAAAATCCCCTTATTGTCGGCTATATACCGGGCATAAACCCCATAGCCGACCAAGGTTCCCAGCGGTGGCTGGTAAATGTTCCGAATACCTGCTCCCGTGTTCCTACGCTGTCCGTACCACTCCGTACCGTACCGGCCAGTACCGGACACATGTCCCGGCTACCTGCTCCGCGTACCTACGCTGTCCGTACCACTCCGTACCGTACCGGCCGGTACAGGCCAGTACCATACGGGTCCAAAGAACCCATAATGATAACAATAGACAAGCGAGAGCGGAGCGCGCGCGCACGCGTGCGCTCGCGTCGGCTGTCGGAGGACGACTCTCGTTCAGGAATGCCTAAGTCTTGATAACGCACAGCAACATGTGATAACTTGTCAGTAATGTTTGGCAAAACAACACATTTAACCAACACCTTATATGAACTATAAAGAGATTGCAGTTGTAAATTACAAAATTCTGTTATATTTAGGACTGTGTTACCTATACCAGACACAGAATTATAATAATCTTGCTCCTTGTGTAAACCAATTTTACGTTGGGCCGAATCATTTATAAAAGATGTTTGACTACCACAGTCAAACAAGACTCTCAATGTATAGTACTTTCCATTATTCATTACCTTAACTAATGCTGTAGACAGGAGTACTTGATCAGTGTTAGATGGAGTAATCTCGACTGGAGGACTAGTTAGCAGTGTAGTGTTCGTATTTTCTGTGTTAATCTGATTAGTTTGTATTGATTGTAACGACCTTTGTTTGTGTAATAATATATTATGTTTTTTGTGGCAAATTTTGCAACCACCTAATCTACAATTATATGATTGATGTCCATTACGTAAACAGTTGCTGCATAGCTTTAAAAAGGCAAGTTTAGAAATTCTTTCCGCTATTGACATAGACTTAAATTTAGGACACTCATACAATTTATGATGTTGTTTACAAACCGGACACTGTTTACTAGGTGACGAAGCCTCGACAGTTGAAGTATGAAACATCTTTATATTTGGAACACTATAACCCTTTTCGTTTTTATTATTTGACATTTTACCAACACCAATCGTTTCTAACATCATAGCTCTTTGGCGAAGAAATTAATAAAAATCCTTTAAAGAAGGTAAGTCTTTATTTCCCCTAAATTCTTCCCATACTCTAATAGTCACAGAATGTAACTTCGCCGAAGCCATATATATTATCAGTGTATCCCAATGGTTGGTAGGTTCGCCTAATGAATTTAAAGCGTTAAAATTTTTTGATAAATATTAATCAAATTACGTAAACTAATGTGAGATTCCTTGGTTAATGGTTCAATGCAAAACAAACATTTTATATGTTCATTAACAAAAGTCGTTTATTGTTATAACGTTCATAAAGTAAATTCCAAGCAATCGCATAGTTGTCTGCCGACACAGTGATGCTTTGAAATAATAACGAATAAGAAATATACAATAAATACCTTTAATGCCGTGCGAAGAAATCACAAAACGGTTTTGTTTCAAAGCGCCGAGTCTTGAACGAACGATATTATGTAGATAATATTGCGTAGAATTAAATAATGATATATTTGCACATATTATAATTTCGTGAATGTTTGTTGTTATGTGCAATAGTGACACCGCTATAACCCTGAAATAATCAGCAATTTCTTTTTAAAATTTGTTAATTAATTTAATTTTTATGAAACATTTATACAATAGTTTTAAGCAATAGTTAACGTTAATTAATAATATAAAACACTATATAAGATAATTAACAATCTGTTTAACTTCAAATATAAAGAAACTATTAGTACGTAAATAGGTGGAATTGTCGTATGATATATGAACAACTAAACACCATATAAAAGAATTTCATGTTCGAAAATGACAATGGAATGATTTAATTACTTAAAAAAAATGTTTTTATGCAGAATTCTATTTGGAAAAAACAACGAAATTAATGCTAAAAATGAATTAAAATATTTTCTTGTAACGTTAGGGTACTTGTATAATTATGGGAGCTGTAACTTACCGTAACCACACAAATTGAAACAAAAGGAATTGATATTATGATTAATAGGATTATTCACGCACTTCTCTCGGAATGATGGCTGCAGCTGGATACTGGCTATTTCCTGAAGGATGATTATAGTAACACCTATCGTCGATGTTGTCTTGAAATCGCGTAATTGATATTCCTATTTTAGAGATGATCACGTCGGGGTCACCAATTTGATTACGCAGATCCCTAATGACCCTGGAGATTTTGAATCTTGACTCCGGAGTTGATTGTTATATTTCCAATATGTATATATGTATGTACTTTCAAATTAGATGCATATCCGTCCGAAGCTAAGAGCGTAATGATGGCTGCCGCCGCCGTCGTCAACGATGAGTTTGTCTGCGATTTTGCTCTAAATAAAATATCAGGCGCTAGTTGGCCTGAACATCCATCATCCCTGTCATCCCGTAGGCAGGCATAACCTGGCACTCGAGATGAAGAACCAGGTTTCAACCACGACTCAGAGATAAAAATTATAATAGGGTTGTATTCATTAATAAGTAAAATAAGTTCATGTTTTTTGCTACGTATACTTTACATTTTCATTGACGTATTCAAACTGGATCAATTTCTATAAAGGGCAGATAATTGAGACATTTGATTATCATCAGGAGACCTGGTGTATTTATCATTATTATTCAACATATTATCAGAATTATTTAGGGCACAGCCATTACCATTACAACAGCGATGGTTATGAATAAGGGACTTATGAAACACGACATCATAACCCCTGACTTATGGACAGAACTTCAAGGGTAAAGAGGAGGTGTAATCGATGTATTTGTTATGTCTGTATAAGAACGATAGGATAGGATTCTAAGCTCATGGCGTGCAACCGGTAATTATCGTTTTCATCTTGCTGAATAAAGAATTTTATAATTTCTAAGTTTTGTTCTTTACTACTTGATCCTAGCCTTGCTTAATTTGTTTGAGCACCTATCATAAATTGTTTATGGAATTGAAGTCGTGACTCTAGCTTTGTTGCAATTTTATCTTTTGGGATAGACCTTATAGTATCATCATTCGATTTTGAGATGATATGTCTTTTGGTGACTCTTAGGTGTTTATAGAGATCCGATGGTTTCTTTAATTTTAACCCAAAATTGTGTTGGTCTCTAAATAAGGTAGAAGAGTCCGCTGGATGCGCTAACCCGAGCCATGACTTCAATGTCGATGTAATAGATTTTTTTACCTAAGAATTTGAACGGAGCTGCGTCGGTACTCGCAGTAACGCACTTACCGCAAATTATAAGACCTGCATCGTAAGAGGTATATCTGGTTTTCCGCCTACCCAGACAGAGACTAGCATTTATTTGGTTTTGTCCTCAATCCGTCCGTCCAAACACGGAAATCCTCCATAACATTTAAAAGTATCTGACATTGTTTTGGATTACGTGTCAGTATCGCGAGCTCGTCTGCAAATGCTAGTATGGATTCTGTGTATTTATTGTTAAACTTAAACCGATAACCCCATTTCTTTTCGTTTTTAATTCATTCATCTATTAAAATATTGATGACTATTTTAAATATTATTGGAGACATACAACAGCCTTGAAATAAACCTATGTTGTAATTTAATGGTTTGGAATGATTTTCATTGGTGATTATGGAAAATTTTAATTTTGAATAATATGATGCAATCGTGTTACTAACTAACGTTGGAAAGTTATACCACCTTAGCGCGAACATCATCAGTTCATGTCGTACCGACCCGAAAACTTTCTCTAAGTCTATCCAACATACCGTTATTTGTCTTTCACTAGTTCTGGCATCTTTAAGGCTTTCCGATAGTAACGTGTTACGAGGGGAGGTCCAAAAGTTCGTGGAATGAAAAGGATCTAAATAAAATAAAACAACAAAACTATTTTTCATTTTTAATCACCCTTAAGCTCAATACATTTATTAGACCTATGAATTAATTTTTCTAAACCACTATAAAAATATGTTTTATCTTTTCCGTCAAAATGAGCCGAAATTGCCTCCCTTACCTCATTGTCGTCGGAAAATTTCCTTCCCCTTAAGTCTTTTTTAAAATTAAATAGAAATTCGAAGCCATGCGTATGCAGAGCAGCCATTGCAATTCTGCTATTGTGAACCGGCGCGTTCTCTTGCAAGAGCAACACACCCTTTGTCAATTTTCCTCGCCGCTTTTCCTTGATGGCATCCTTTAATTTTTCTAATATCGTTGCGTAGTATTCTCCGGTTATAGTTCTTCCCTTTTTTTTGTAATCAATCAAGATTATCCCCTCACAATCCCAAAAAACAGTAGCCATAATCTTGCCAGCCGACTCCTTCACCTTGAATTTCTTTGGCGGTTGTGTCCCCTATTTATGCCGTTGCATGGACTCTTGTTTGGAATCAGGCTCAAAGTGATGAACCCATGTTTCATCTCCCGTAACAATTCGGTCCAAAATCTTTGCAGGGTTAATCTCCACACAACTCCAAAAGATGCTTTGACGCATCGACGCGCTGCTCTTTCTGAAACAGCGTGAGCATTCTCGGTACCCGTCTTGCACTGACTTTTGTCATACCCAGGTGATCATTTAGGATTCGCAAAATGGTGGTATCTGATACTCCAACTAATGCAGATGATTGTTTTTCTTCAAACGGGCATCCTCTAGTACAATTTTCTCCACTTTTTCGACGATGTCCGATGTGGTGGCCTCAACTGGCCTTCCTGAGCGGGGTTCGTCTTCAATTGACTCTCGACCATGTTTATAAAGACCATGCCACTTGTAAATCATTGATTTACTAGGGCACTGTTCCCTATAAACGACTCCCATTTCATTCAAAATGGTCCGGATTGACTTGCAGGCGACTGTTCGTAAACGAATCACGCAATCGGGTTGAAACTCGGTATTTATACTAATGATGAGTGTCCGATTCGTATGACACCAAGCGAGCGCCCCTACCCCTGCTCCATCCTCGCCATTCCACGAACTTTTGGACCTCCCCTCGTATGAAATATTTATTATTTATCATGAATTGCGTCATTTTTATTTGTAAAAAAGAAATAAATATTTTTGATATTGTATTTGTTAGAGCTATCGGTCTAATGTCCCTAGGATCCGAGACATTGTCGCGTTTGGGAATGAGAACAAAAAAAGCATTTCCGAATGTTACCGGTGTTTGTCCTCTTGACCAGATTTTACCGAAAATATTCAATAGATGTTTATGAATCGACGGACATTTTTATAAACTATATCAGGGATACCATCCGAACCTGGTGCTGACTTATATGGTTTCTTTTTAACTATTTTATTGATTTCCTCCAAAGTTGGTGGGTTGGCATGAAAATCTATGGAAGGACTCTCAGGTTTTCGTTCGTTGGGATCCCCATACAGCCTTTGATTTTTAAGCACTTCGTACGTGTTTTTATAATAATCAAAAATTTGCTCGTTGGTCAAGAGAAGCTTATCTTTTTCGTCTTTGAAAATGTTTTTAGAGTACTTAAAAGGACACACAAAACATTACAACTGGAAAAATCCAGCTAAACAGAAAAAAGACGACAGTCACAAAAAACCAAGATGACAAATCGCGGGCTTGATTATTGAGTTTAACAATAATTCCTAAACTCAGAAAATTTCTTAATTCCTATTCCCATTATAATCCCCGACAGTTTTATGAAACAGCCACTCTTGAAATTCTTTATGTTGATTTCCGAAAATTAAACCTCAATTTTTTTTTACAACAATATGGTAATAATTTTAATAACAGTCTGTCTGTGTAATTTTTCTGCTCTGATCTGTTTTCTTTTTGTAAAAATGTTACAATCCCTGATAATCAGTGTTAGGGATTATAAAATAAAGAACTATGTTTAAGTATAGAAACTGTAACTTGAAATATGTTAACTTAAAAACTATCACTCACTTCTAGTATTTTTCTTTATTTTTCATTTCTAACGCGTGGCAAAGCATATTCAAATCATTTGCAAAATTTCGGGTGAAGGCATCACTTACTATCAAATGATTTTTTTGCATGTTAGCTACTTTATTAAAAAAAACAATTACAGTTAGAGATTTTTTTTTTTTTTTTTTAAATATTTGCTTACATTGCAATATTTTAAATAAAAAATATTTAAAATATGAACACAATATAAATTGTATACATTAAATTAAATAGTGAAAACAATTGCCCAATAAGCATGCCGTTCGTGTGATTAGAATGCGAGCCTCAATTACTATGCAGCACGTATATCTTAAGTGTCTATAGACATGTTAAGCTTATTTGACGCAATTGGAAATGCGCGGTACAAGGCGTAATGCCGTGATTGCTTCTACGTACAGCTACAATGTCTACGTAAGTTTACGTATGTAACTAAATGCATTATTGACACTGTTAACATACGAGATTCGTATGTCAAGTGTAAAGTAAAGAAGTCAAACGGTACGTCAGTTTTTTGTTTATTTAGATTCATTTTATTTCGTAGCGTACCTAGCTACGAAATAAAATGAATAATTTAAATAGGTTGCTAATGATTTGACGAAGTTGGCATGTTCTGTATTTTCTGAAGTTTAGTAATTATGATTTGTGTTAATGTTTCCAACCTACATGTAAACTAAATTTCTTTCTACTTTAACATATTTCTGGGAAACTACAAAAAAAATGTTTGTCATTATGTTGTTAGATCTCGACTCGTAATCTGATGTCAAAATTAATAACAAATCCTGACCTACATTTAGATGTCTGAAATTGAAACATATTGTCGTTTACAATTTTTATTGAGCGAAGCGAACGAAGTGAGCGGAGCGTTTTACTGGAGACTTTTTACATTCTTTGTCACGAATTGGCTCGAAAACTACTAAACGGAAAATTATGAAACTTTGCAATCAAAAATACATACATTAGGTGATGGTTCTTATAAAAAAAAATTTGAAAAATTTCCTCAAAAAAAAAAAAAAATTTTTAATATCATGTCAAAAAATTTATATCCCATTGAAATCAATGGGAAACGATGAGTCAATACTCTGGGCTCGCTTCGCTAAATATGCAAACGGCACCCAAGATTTCACGAGCGCAGCGAGTCGAAATTGAGGGTTTGTTGGCGTCCCTAGTATTAAAATAATGTTTACTCTGAACGATCTGTGGTTAAGAAAGTTGTGCTTGTATATTGTTGATGAATTTTTATATTTTGTATATGATAAGTTTTAATAAAGACTCGTAGGTAAACATTTTTGTGTTACTAATATTAATTAGATTTTATTAAATTAGTTTTGATACACACATTGAGTATAACCACCTGCCTTTTGTCGAAAATTCATATAATAAAAGTGTATAAACATCACAAAATCAAAATACCAATATTAAATCAAAACAACAACTGCAACACAAGTGATCACTGGCATTATTTCAAAGTGGAAAAGATATAAATAGATAAATAAGTAAAAGAAAAGCGGATTCCATTTTCGGCGTAATGACGTCTATCTTTGTGCAAAAAAGAAAGGCATTGGCGAGATTTAATATTGGCACGTGATTGGAGACCTTTATCGACACGATTTAATCTAAGATAGGTCTAAGATATAAGATAGATCTTGTTTCCACGCGGCTTATTATTTTAAGTATCAATTCTTAACATACTACAAATAATTTAAAATCACAACATAATTTGCATTTTAATATTCTCACTTTTAAGTGACTTAAAAATTAAATCTTCAGAGCTCGTCCTCGCACATGCTCGTGCAGACACGTTCAGACACGTTCAGATACGTTTGTAATTAGGAAAACCGTTGTTCTGAAATCTGATTCTGGCGGTAAAGCTTGTTCAAAGGGAATTGGAAATCAAAGATGAATATTTCGAAACAGAATGGAATTAGATTTAAAGTTGGTTTGCACGACCGTAACTGTGACTTAGCATGAAGACTTAATATTAAACGCGGCTGTGAATATGTACTTTGTAGAATTAGGAATTAAATAATTTGATTGAGCTTTTAATGTATAATATCTTTAAGATATCATTTATTTTTTATCAGTAAATAGTAATTTTAAAAACTGTGTTGATTTAAAAAGCAATCTAAATATACCTGTTACACGTGGTTAAATAATTTTAAATGTCTCTTTCAAAGTAATCAATGTCACACGGACACTGGACCTGTAGTACATTATGTAAAAAGCCTACGATCAGTCTGCTACACTTCAATATGACAATTTGCAAGACAGGCTTGCTTCTTGATTCGATTGAACCGGGTTTTACAAAAGTGGGCCAAAGCGTATTGACATAGTTTTCTGTTATACAACTAATATGACCAAAACAAACGGGCTTTTTGAAAGATTTCTGAGATATATGGTACGAGATATCGGTGAGAGGATTATAGAATAAAGGCGAGAAGAACTAGATTGAAACTGTCTTAAACGACCAAAAAATATTTAGAATTATAACATAAACATAACATCTTTAAATGTATATTAAATGAGGCAAGGATATTTTCGTCACAATTAAAACTGATTTAATCCTCTGGACACTAACTACGTTTTACTTTGATGGTATGACCACGCTCCTAATGGCAATGAAATGAAATTTCGCATCGTAATGCAAACTTAAT
Organism: Melinaea menophilus ssp. n. AW-2005; assembly: GCA_918358695.1. Classification (NCBI taxonomy): domain Eukaryota; kingdom Metazoa; phylum Arthropoda; class Insecta; order Lepidoptera; family Nymphalidae; genus Melinaea; species Melinaea menophilus. The sequence continues at coordinate 19,963,880 of OU911038.1, forward strand.
ATCAAAAATAGAATAAAAACACTATAAATGAAATATGCGTTTCGGAATATCTGTAGCGGCTCTCATCAATTAAATATTTCTGAGCCATTAGCGCAGGTGGCAGGCAACGTAATGGAACCCATTAGAGCTGCCCGCTGCCACGCCCGTGTTATATTTGTGAAGTAGCAAATTATTCAGTAATTCTATCGACGTCTTTCTTGTCTTTGTTAGTATTTCTTTATATGTAAAAATCTTTGATATAAGATTCTAATATTAGATGCTAAAACTATAACTGCGGTAGTTCAATAAAATTGTAAGACTTTATCACTAAATTATTGAAATATCGACCAATACCATGTAAGGATTTATATCCTTATATGTATGAAAAGATATAAAATTATCAAAACGCTATTTTAGGCGTGAAAGACCGTACAAATTGCTGCAACCTCAACCTCGCAGGGCCTGGTCCAACTCGAGAATTCCTTTCACTTCTCTGATTTACTCTTGCTCTTGCTCTCGCACGGTCATTCTGTTATTATTTGTGTGTTCTGGTACAACTTTGTCATAAGGCTGCACTTGCACTTTGATAAGAATTAAAATGTCGTCTTCTTTGAGCCAGGAGAGATCCACTTCAAATATTATTGTTTGTGGTATTTCTGATTTAGCGTTTCTAGTGATTTAAAATGAAAACTTACTTTTTTTATTTAAGGATCTTGTTCATCCTATATCGTAATATTATTTAATTGTTTTATATAGGAACCAGGAAAAAGGAAACAGTTTACTATATAGAAAGTAAATTATTACGCAGGTTATTTCTAGATGATTTCACTCGGTCCGAATCTTATCAGAGGTTGTTACAGAAATTCTCTAGATAAAGCTACGTGCTCGGGGCGATTGGAAATGATATCTCCGTTTTCGGGTTACACAGACGGCCTTGGATGCTAAGAGTTTTAATTTTTTGAGCTAGCGTTATCACATGTTTAGTGCACTGCAGATTTATAATCAGTTTTTGTGACTATTCGGTTATCTATAGCTTCATCCGTGCACCATGAATTTGCGACTTAAGTCTTTGCTGATGTAGAATTTACTAAATTATGTACTGCAGTAATAATGTGTATTTTTTATTATTTTAACGACTCTTTTATTTTTAAATTTTACTTAATATATGTATTTTAAATTATAAATAGCAATAATATCTACGAACCTCGTTACGATAATTTGACAAAGATAAAATACATAAGCTCCAGTATTAGTCTAATTTAGCGATGCGCCTCTAGACGCATATAAAATTTTAAAAACCCACGAAACGACGACTCGGGGACGCCGTAATGGGAGAGGGAATATCGTAGAGCTTCTTATTAATGAATTATAAATATCAGGCGTCGGCTGAATGTTGGAGTTTAGACGCCGAGAATTTAGCGACTACTTTGATTTAAGATTGTTTTACGATTTGGTAATAATAATATGGATATGTTAATAATAATAATATTATGGATGGCTTTTTTAATAATGGTAGACGAGGAAGAAGTTATTATTAAAATATTTGAATATTAAAGAATATTAAGAATATTTTTAAGATAATATATATAAATAGTAAAAATAACTTAGAACATGATTCAGTGGCGTTACGAATCATGAATTGATTAAAAGTGGATACAGTGGATTTAGGACTTCGATTCAGTGATTGAGTGACAGGGGATTTAGTGGTATCGGCTTTAATATTGCATATATAATTTCCCGAAACATACCGGTCGACAAATCTTATTCGTGATTATCATTGTGGTTGACGTTGAATACAGGGCCGAGAGATGGACCTGCTTGCGAATTTTTCAGTGTGTTATTTTGTCTTCCTTGAAAACCTTGGCTATTAAGCTGATTTTTTATGCTATGATTATTACGATACCTAACTATCTGCGATAGTCTTGGGTGTAGACCCACTACAAAAAGTCGGAGAGAAAATGAGTATAATGCTTTTTTCATCCAATTGTTGTTTAAGGAACTCTACGAATTTTTCAAACGTGTCAAACTCCTTGATGTTGCATGTCGATTCTGCTCTGTCTTCCTGACAGGCTGAGAATTTATTTAAAAAGAATAGTTTTTTGCGCCTTGCTATCTAGGTTATGCGCATTTTGACAGTTGAAAATTAAATAATTTAATTTATCCCTTGAATCATCGTAAGGTCGAATAAATTTTAGAAGTACGTAAGATTTATTCTGCAATCGGTTTCGGCGCGAGTACTTATAGATTTCGATGCAGAGGTTTCTTCCTTGTATCTGGATTTCGAAGACATAATAATAGTTTAGTAAATAAGTATACAATGATAAAGTTAAAAACAACAAAACACAGGTGATATAGTATTGACGAAATTATAACGAAATAGAATAATAACCATTATCGGTTACGGGAACGGTTAGACGTAAACAATCGGATGTCGTCCTCGAGTCGGCTTGCGCGATGAGATAATATGAGATATCAAATAACCTAATATGTATCTTACAAAGAAGTATTTTAATTAATATCAAATCAAAATGATTTTAAATGTAATGATAATCTAAAATATAATAACTAACTACTGATAACTGGGATTTCGATTCTAGTACAAATTAAAAAAAGATTTGGTAAACTAGCACTCACAGTATAGCCTTAATTGCCGTAAGGATTGTCGGAATCATAATAACTGTTGCATAGCCGTAGCAGCTGTACCCGTAGAAAAATTGCACCCCCGTAGAGCACTCGTGGTTTTTAGCAACAGCAGTCTTTAACTAGATGCACTCACAAATAAATATAGTATGTATTTTTTATTCAAACGCACATAAAAATGTAATTTTTATGACCCGTAATGAGAATGAGACCTGATTAATTGCCATTAGCTTTGTTGAACATGGATACATTCCACATTCCATATCTAATGAATCATAAATAAAAGGTGGAAATGCAGTACTTTAAGAAAATCAGAATCTTTAAATATTTTAAAAAACCTGTCTAAGAATACTTTCTATCAAATGATTATGGAGACTTCACAAACGATGATCTTATATTATGTATCATATTATATGTGTGTGTGATATTTGTTATTTTTTATTATTATTGCGTCATATTTATTCAATATAAATATATATGTATTAGTGTGTAGTTATTACTATGTATGTCTATAACTTTTCATTTACCTGTACCTATTAGTTAACAATTTTTCAAACCCTAATGTTGTCTGGAAGAAATCGTTGTTTGGCGATAAGACCTCTTTTTGAATATTGCCAATGTCTGTTTTTTTTGTAACTTTTATTTCATTTTATTTATTCTGGTGTACAATAAAGTATAATGGTGTACAATAAGCGATTTACCACTTACTGACTCATCACGAAATCTCCGAAACTATCTGTCCGATTAACTTAAAATTTTACATAGTTACTTCTTTTGTGACGTAGAAGTCTACTAAGAACGGATTTTACGGAATTCATATCCCAACGAATTTCAACTTTTTGCATTTCGCAAGTTTTAAACCTGTAGGAGCTATACAACGGTTACCTAGACAACGGATACTATAACAATGGTTACCATAGCAACCTAAGTACACATCCAAATTAATAGTGTGCCCAGCGAAGCGGACAGGAATCAGCTACTAAATAAATAATAGCAAAAAGGTCGAGCTTAGATTTTAGTTGTATATCGTATTGTAATGTTTATATTAACTTTATAATTGCATTCAACTGTATTGTAACATTTATACAAACTCTATATTGACTTTTAAATGGATAATGAAAGTAGCCTGAAATATCTGTGTAATTTCATAAAAATCTCTAGATATTTTAAGTATTTTAAATTCAATATCCTTAATTATTAAAGTTATTTAAACTTCTCAAAAAAGTTTAACCTCAGAAAAAAAATACAAATAATAATATTTCAAAAATATGTCAAGTTTAGCAGCTTTATTGATAAGTATCATATGGTAAGAGCTTTGTGTGTTTGTGAATATAAGACCCCAAACCTGAATATTAAAGACAGCTGACGGATTAGAATAAAATTGCCTACTTCGATTTTATAATAGGCAGTTCTATCAGCTACATATAGAATCACTTTGTGGCAACGAATTTCTCATTTTATCTTATTTTTATCATAAGGGAGCTTAAGGGCGTACCTACGGAGTCATCCGAGTTGAACACTCCCGCCTACCTTCCTGCTTAATTGTTTACTACGTACAACGAACCTAATACAGAGGAAAGCCATGAAAATAAGTATATCTGCAGAATTCCACTCAAGAATAAGTCAGAAGTATCATTTTACCATTTTCAAGTCGTTCGAGGGTTAGGTGCATACAAAAAACAATATCGCTAATAAGGAAAGATTATTGGAAACATTTGATTCCCCAAAATATGATTAATAGACGTATGTATTATAATTTTGTTATGAATTATTATCTTCATCTAGTATGATTGAATTCTTTAGGAGACTAGGGTTTGATATAATAATTCTAAGTACACGACTGCAAAATTGATTTCAAAATATTTATATATTTCTTAAGACTTTTAACTTTATCTTATTTGTTCAGTGTATATTATTTAAGGTTTAAACCGTAATGCTAGTATATTAATATAAGGGTATATCGGGCTGACACGCCGTGACTCTTAGATTGAGATTATGATTATTTTGATATCAAAGTCGTCGGTGGGTATGCTGGTGAAATATAATTAATATTTTAACTTTAATGTCAAGTTAAGATCTTGAGTGACTAATTTGCGTCACAAAGTCTCTAACTAGCCGTAGAAAGCCCCGCTGCTTCGTCCGTCCCACGCCACTTCTAAGAAGAAATTATTCCTTATCGATTTTCTTTAAATATGCATTTCAGATGAACTGTCATATTATTTCATTAAAGAGGAATTAAATGAAGTACCATTGACAAGAATAAAAGCCTTAAAAAGCAAATGTTACATTTATTTCTCTGTGTTCTTTTAATTATAATTTCGTTTTATTATATTCATTATTGTCTCCAACTTTGAGCGAGTATCACGTATTTTGTAATTTAATTATAATTATTAAATATTAAGTCAATAAATATGTATTCCTATTCTCCTTTTTTTGTTGATATTTTTTTATTTATTTATTAAATATAACGGTAAGATAATTTTTTAAAATGTGTTTATATTTCGCAAAAATAGAATAAACAGATATCATGAAATAAGTAATAATAACAATCAATGTATACTCTACATACAGGTACAACAAAGCTGCAGATTATGTATCTTTTGTTTCCGAATAGTTTCTGTTCAAAAATAATTTGTAAAATTCTAACTTTTATATATGTACAGCCCCAGTATTTAATTGCTATCGTAACACATTACACTGTCGGAAGGTATCCGATGCGGATGATAGTTTGAAACTTGTTAGTTACCGGACTAACGAGACTCAACAGGTAACCAAGCCTTGTCCTAACCAAGTTGGACATCACCACTAACTTGGAAGAAATTCTAAATATGGCTAAAGTACTCTTACCTATGGATTCAAATTGAAATAAAAATCGATGACTTTGACCTTCTATTGCATAACATGAAATAAATAAATTAATATTTATACAATGATGGTATTCGTATTGTGTGCTGTAGATGTAACCTACATTCCAATAATAAAGTGAATGGTGTTAAATAAATATTATATTAAATTAGTAAAATATAATCAGTTAATATTCTCTGATATTTCGTGCTAAGTTGATATTCTAGCAAGTAAGAAGTTATTATTAGTAGAGATCACTGTATATATGTTTATCAAAACTGTAAAGAATTTTAATACTGCTCGTTAACTCAGTTTCTTTAAATATTCTAATTAAATTAATAATACTGAATCAGCGAAATAAAATGAGGGTTAAAACTTAAAAATATATAATTGTTTCAATATTTGCTTTAAGTAATTTTTGTAAGCCGATCCTTGGATAGAGCTATTTATAAGTATATATGGTTTAAAATGACACAGAATATTCAGGTCTTCCAATTGTCTCCTTCAAATGAGGTAGCTATTCAAATTGAAGTGGACGATATCGAGTATTTCGATCGGCTGCTTGTCATATAAATGCATATGTATGAGAGTTTCTTGCCGTGCCTGTCGTTTTTGAACTCGTTACCGAGTTCTGTTGTTAATAAAACTAAATTTTATAAAGGCGCCTTTGTATTCAAGTTCGCATTGTTTAGCATATTTTTGACGAAAATTTCATATATTACCGTAGTGTTTTTCTTTTATCACTGACATAATTTAGTTTTTGCCTAACGCTTCATTCATTTATGTAAATGAAATGAATTGTAAAACTACGTACTACTTCTATTTTAAAATAAGATAAGGTGCTGAGCTCTACTGACGGATTAAAAAATGTTTGTGGTGATAACTAATATCTTTGTACATAAAATTACGGTACCACGATGTTCGTTGTCGCTAATCTCCGAAACCACTAAAACCATTTCAATTAAATTTTGTAGATATCTATTTTTTGGTTCAACTCAAAACTTAGGATAGTTTTTATCTCGGTTTGTTTATTGCGAGTTTGAGGTAAGTAAGTAAGTTCTGTCACATCCCGAAAGCTAATTTTTATATAAAATTAAAATATAAAAAATCTTTTCATCTATATACGTTTATATCATACATCGACTTGAACGGAGTCACTGGCGGCAGTTAGTATAGCTATTTATTAACTGCCAGACGCCTTAATAATTTAAACAAAGGTAATATTGATACATTGTGCAATCTCAATACTTAAGTGTGCTCTCATTCATACAAGTGTATGATGTATGTATGTAATCTTTAGTCTCCCTGTAATTTGACACACTGCATTGAATGTAACCAGTTGTTATCGATAAATACATGTAATAAAAGTGTAATACATCTGAATCAAAAACACCAATCTCAGCTAAACGTTAAATCAATAGAAAAACGGAAGTCATTTTCGTCTATCTTGTGCAAAAAGAAATATATCGACGACATTTAATATTGACAAACGATTGGAAACCTTTATCGCCATGATTTAATCTAAGATAGGGTTTTTCTCATTTCCACTATCATATTATTACAATGATAATTATTGTTATTATAATTCTTAATATATTTTTAACATATACAAAAAATTCAGAACTTATTTAGCATTCGTGTTCTACCTTTAAAGTGTCTCAAAAATGTAATCTTCAGAGCATGTCGCCACATGAACGATTAGGAAAATCGTTCTGTTCTGAAATTTTATTCTGGCGGTAAAACTTGTTCAAAGCGAATTAGAAATCAAAGATGAACATTTCTAAGAACTATGGAATTAGATTTAAATATGGTTCGCACATGTTAACTATTAGTTTGGCTTGAAGTTATTGGTTAAGTAGTTAGTTTAATATGATTATATAAAATCTCTATGAAAATTATTATTAAATATCTAAATACTGCAGGTGAAAATATATATATATATATATATATATATATATATATATATATATATATATATATATATATATATATTTTTAATATTTACTATTTTAAAATAATAATAAATTAATAATAATAAGATTTTTACCTGACCTTCCTCCAGTATCATAGATATACATACATAGATACCATTCTTTCATCACTCATTCGTTCGACGTGCCCAAACCACTAAACCACCTGAGCACGTTCTTCTTCATTCTCACCGTGACATAGCTAATAGTAGCTCCGTCCTCCACCTCCCGCCATCCGGAACATGGCGTGTTGGTTGGCGGTCCCCAACGCCGCATACTTAATTTCACCATTTCCTCCCGTGGTGTTGTACGAGGCGACAAAGGAAACTATTTAAATTCAAATTCAAAATATCCATATTCAAGTAGACATTTACACGCACTTTTGAATCGTCAATTATTACAATAAAAAAAGGTCAGTGTAGTCAGTCCGTAAGTAAGCTACCATCGGCTCGGAATGCTGCTCTGTAGAGAAGCGCCCCTAATAACTCTTGAACGTCTCTTGAATTTATTTAATAATAAACTTTTGATTTTAGATTAAAAACCAAGAAAAAGAAGGTCTAAGATATCTTGTGGAACCTTATTATATATGCGTATACTCAAACCCATGAAGGATTTATTAACTTTTTGAAGCCGAAACTTTTGCGTTAAGAGTTTATTTTTATTTCTCGTATTTATCGCGTGTCTGTCACTGTTTTTTATATAACTATTTAACATTTGACGTATATATAATATGTTATTAAATATATATTGCGAAGCGACTGTAAGAATAACTATTTCTTTATAAACATCTCTCAGAGAATCTCTAGCTTTTACGTTATAAATAGACCGCACAGCTCTTTTTGGTAAAATGAATAAAGAATTAATTTCGGCAGCACTGGCCCATAATAAAATACCGTAAGATAAAATACTGTGAAAATAACTAAAATAAGCAAGTCGAGCCGTATTGACGTCCGTTAATTGTCTAACTTTTCTAATTGCAAAGACGGCGGAACTGAGTTTGGCTGCGAGTATTGAGAGATGGTGGTTCCACTGGAGCTTTTTATCTAATGTTATACCTAAAAAATTTGTTGAGTCAATCAATTCTAACACTTCATTGTTAAGGAGCAAGTTAATTTTTTTACTTTTTACATTAGGAAGTGTAAACTCTATGCATTTAGTTTTCTTAGCTTAGACTAAATTATTAATTTCGAATCGATCCAATCTATCGCCACTTTTAAACAACGGAACTATTTTACTGTTTTTCATCAAATCTGGAAATATACCGGTTTCGATACATTTCTTAAAAATAAGGGATAATTGAGGGGCAATATCATTTATAATATTGCTAAGCAATTTAACTGACATATCCCAGAAATCACCGGTTTTCTTCGAATTTAAGGTTCTAAATGTGTTAATTATTTCATCTGATGAAACAGGTTTAAAAGCAAAACATTTATTATTGACTTTAACATTTTTATTCAATTCGGCGATTGCAATAGATGATGAAAAATTTAAATTACGCGTGACTGTTATTGGGATTTCAGTAAAAAAGGTCTCAAAAACAGCCGAAACCTTTGATTCTTTATTTATTTCAATATTATCAATTTTTAACTTTATACGTCCATTGGCATCCCTAGATTTTCCAGTAAAACTAGATAAAACATCCCAAGTTGCCTTTATCTTATCTTCTGAATTTAAAATTTTATTTTTAATATAAATGGACTTAGCTTGTTCGCAAACGTTCTTAAATATTTTAGAGAAATTTCTAACTCTATTCAAAAACACCGGATCATGATTCCATTGCCTCTCACCATGTAAATCATATAATCTTTCTCTGCTTCTATATATTCCTACGGTAGCCCAATCACTAAATTTAATTTTAAAGTATTTCGTAAACGTTTTTGGCTTAAAAATATGATTAAATTCATTTAACAATAAATCGAAAACTTTACTATATAAATTGTTAGGATTATTATTGGTTACATTTTCTTTAACCACTATTTTCGCAACATTTTTTTTAAAAGTGAGCATTCTATTTTTGGTTATCGGTCTGAATCGGTCTATTTTCGGGATGATGGACAGCAGTGTCCTCTGCTTACGATGACACCACACTGCGATCGCCAACCCGCTTCCAAGCGTGATTATGGCATATTCCTTCATGGATCGTGATTTCTGGGGGAGGCCACACCTTGCAGTAGGCGTCTATGAGCTGACAAGAAGAAGTACTACAATATTCGTGCTCTTTAATAAGAAGTAAAGTGACGGTTTTTGTGAGGCAGGAGAAATCCACTTAAAACTACTGTCTTAAGTGGACTTCTCTTGCTTCAAAAAAGTATTGTAGTATTGTCTGTGGCATTTCTGATTGTAACATTTCCAGTAACTATAAATTAAATTCTTGAATTGTAATGTTTGAGGATCTTGGTCATCTTACAAATTTATTTAATTATTTTATAAAAATCGTTGATAGATAATTCCACACGAACAGAATATATATATAGAAATTTTCTCGATATTTTCCCGTAAAGCTACGTGTAATATTCGCTACGCGAGCTCGGCGCGATTGGAAGTGATATTCCGTTTTGAAGCCCAACCGGCGCTCGTGTGCTAATTGTTTTCATTTTTTGAGCGAGCGTTATCCGATATTTGCAACGCAGGTTTGATGATTCAGTTTATAAAGGTTATTTGGTTATGTATAGCTTCACTCGTCCGCTATGAATTAAACTTTTCTTACGGTAGAATTTACTTGGGTGTATTTTTATTTTATTTTTAATGTTTATCTTATTTTCAAATTCTACGTACGATTTGGAGATACAGAAGAAGATGATGAAGAAAAGTTATGATAAAATCTCCGAAAAGTAGTTTATTTATTTATTTTATTTAACATTTATGTATACACAAAATATATTAAAAAAACAGAGTTATTTAAAGATTCGTACAATGGCACTGCTTATTTCAAAATGAAATCTCTTCCAGCGGACCTGTGAAAGGAAAGTAGAAAATGAAAGGCAGTGAAAGTGCGCACCGCATACAATATATTTGAAAATCAAATAAATATAAAATTACAAATACAGTTATAATAAATAAAAATTTACTAATTATAATAATCTATATAACTATAATAAATAAAGTTTTAGATAAATAAACATTTACAAATACGTTGAATATATCTATATAGAAAGGTAGTGTTCGATGACTCGTTTTTTAAAGATTGTGACAGATTTAGAATTCCGTATATTGAAAGGAATTGAGTTCCATAACCTCACTGCTTGAACCGCAAAAAAATGCGGCCCGACTAACAAAGGCCAAAGCAGTCACACTAATCGGAGACACAGACCAGATTCCTTATATAGACCGGCTAAATCTGTTCCATATGAAATATAATAGCCCATACCTCGTGACGTCTATCAGTCAAGAGCTCTTAAAAACCTACCGATGTCCCCTGGACGTAAGCTATGCTCTAAACGAGGTATACAACGGCATATACTCAGCCCATTCATTGACTCGCTCTCTGAGAACAGTCAGGTTTACGGGTGCTACCATCGAAGCTGATTTCCCCAATACCTTGTACCTGGTCCACACACAGACTGAAAAAGCGGACCTTACAAACCTAGGGTACGGAAAAGGGGAAAACTCGCGCATCCTCACCATCAATGAAGCTCAGGGATTAACATACGAGTCGGTAATAATCATCCAAACCAAATCCAAACCAAAATCGTACCTGACAAGTGTCCCACACGCAGTGGTGGCTATATCTAGACACACAAGAAGTTACGTACTACACGGATATCGACGAAGACGCCATTGTGAGATTCATTAGGCGGGCCGGCGATACCTCCGATAGAAACCTTGTAGAGTATATATAATACTACTATTTACCTTATTTATTATTACTATTAATTTCTAAAATAGCTTTCGTAAGCTTGTGCAGGTGTACAATTTCCTGCGAAGATCACTAACATCACAATTAAAATCGTAACAAAATTGTTTTAAAATTACAATGAAAGGCATGGATGGACAAATGTCTATGGTGATAAAAAAAAAAAAAAAAAAAAAAAGTGAAAGAATGAGTATAAATTTCACTTTTATGTGTAGGAAATTTGAGGTTCGTTCTAAGATGTGGTCTACACGGAGATTCGGAATTGTGTACAATAGAGAAGCGATCGCGCAAATAACGTGGGAAAGTGGGCTTAAAGAGAATGTTGTAAAGAAGACATAAAATGCGAGTATTTCTGCGAAAGCGAATTGGGAGACACTTTACATACACAGCTTTAGTTATGTAAAATCGTTATGATGTTATGACAAAGTGTAATTTTTGGACGCCACTCCGAGGCGTACTGTTCTAAGTATTTTAAGACGTGGCCGTAAAGTTACAGTTTATGGAAGAATTTTACTTTCGTTATTGGCGGGGAAGACGTGTATAATTATAATATTTGAACATAAAAAAAAACGTGAACACATTAATGTATGTATATAATATAATATTACATAACACTTATATTAGGTATAAAACATTTACTGTATTTTTTATAAATGCTGATTTATTACAATGAATCGGTTAAATTTTTTTTTCAAATATGTAATGTGCATCAAATATAGAATTACCTTTAGACGTTCCAAAGTTCACTTAAATTTAATTAGATGTTTTGATATTCAGTGCCTATTGTATTGTATATAATATATAATACAGTGCGAGTGTGGCGTAATGGAATTAGACGGACAGCGTTTAATAAAATCAATATTATATAATCATTACACATATTATCCTGTTTGATTATTATAATTACACAACAGATAGCATTAGGTCGAATAGAATTACATCAAATACATATTCATAACATAGTTAGTAACAACATTTATGTACAAAAATAGGACTCCTATCAATCATGGTAAATAAAATTTAATAATATTTTATCAATGGCCTTTCACTAAAACTTTGATACATTTTGTAAATGAAGGCTTATGTGAATATTTAGTTCGGCTCTGAGGTCTCTTTGTTTGACGGCAGGCTGTGTTTCAAGCGTACGTTGTTTTCGACGCGGCCATGTTAATTGCGCAGAAGTGTTTAATGAACATGGTTTAGCTATTCAGCCGAATTCTATTTTACTTTTTCAAAAGGTTTTGAGTTTGTAGCTTTAGCAGTTAACAGTTTCTGTCTTTATTACTTCTAATTGGTTTAGATATTGTATAATCTTTTTTTTTTTCACAAAAATACCTTATGTTGTTTCTAGGTACGAGCAAGTGACAACATACATTGTTGGAATACTGTTAATGGGGCGGAATGAAACAATGTTTATTTGCATAACAAATAAATTTTATTCAGTATATTACAACACTACTGGTTATTGATTGTTGTTATTGTATGCAAATATCAATAATTCAATGCATAAAAGTAACAGTTGTGAAATTTTCGTTATCTTATAGTAATTCTTTATACAAAGTTAAATAAACATTCTTCAGGGCTCAATCAATATTGTTCTAAAACTAGTAATATTACACTGGCCCTCAGTTTTATCTGGTTAATATTCAAAACATCATTGGGTTGTTAGAAAACAATGTTCCAGACATGATAAGGATCGCTGGATATATTTATTTAGGACGAGCGCTACATCTTCTTGGTCGGCGTCAAATATTTGTTACACTTGATGACAAAACCCGTGTAGAATTTGGACTGTCTTTATATATGTTCTGTCCTTAACGTGGGCCTCGCCGGCGTATTTACAATAGTTCGGGAACACTTAATTAATATTCCGTAAATATTTATAAATTACTTTCTTAATTTATTCATTGCATTTTATTTTTAGGGTCATTGTGTAAATCTGACTCGTGATTGAAGTACCAAATCTTGTTGCTTGCTTAATATTAGATGTATTTTGCAGTATGTTCTGTACTGAAATAGATAAAAGCAAGAAACTGCAGTCACGCCTTTTGAGCTATGAATCCTCAGAGAGGATGATTTGCATCTCAAAGGCGGAATTTGTCTGTATAATGGAGCTATATATTCGTACAAAAACTATTCTACATACAAAAGAAATCGATAAACTTATGATGTCAACTCTTATCATTTTTTGTTTGAAGTAGACGATATCAGGATTGCGTAGTTTAAGCCTTAATGCACTTTTGCGAACATGCAAGTTCATTTTAGGGATTTAAAATTTATCCATAATAAGAGAATAAAAGTTTATTGTTTTGTTTTATTTAAAAATAAACTTTTATACTTTAACACTAGTACTAAAATTGATAAGAATATGATCTTAAAATGAAAGACATTATTTTAAAATAGTTTATTTTAGGATATCTTATTTACAAAATCAATCGTCTATCATTGTTAGGAAGTTTGATAACTTTTAGGATCGGCAGCCACGTAGAATTGGATAAAGATTATTATAGGCACATCATGATATACTTTAAACACTTAACTCGCTTATCTTATTAACCACTTAATCGTTGATTAAATTATAATAAAAAGCTATGAATCAATTTTATACCAGCTCTGCACTGGGGCATATCAGTTAAAATAAAATTATAAACTTTCATATCACTTGATAAATTATCAATAAATAATAAATCCACTCATTTTGAGTATAATTAGATAATTATTTATTTAGTACTTTAAAATATTAAAAATTATAAATTTAAATGATATTTCTTAATATTTTTAGGCCTTATCTGATTTAATTACTGTAATTTATAATTGACTTTTCTTATAAAAGATTTAATATAATGGTATCAGGGCTTATAATCTGTGATTACTTGAGATCCGGAGATTAAGGTTATTTCGGCATCAAAGCCTTAGGGAGGTGTGCCGCTGAAATATTAATAGTATTTATTTTAATGGCACGTTAAAATTAAGAGTGATTAGCATCACAAAGTCTCTAACTATCCGTTGAAAGACATTCGTGTTCTTTTGCTTCGTCCGTCCCACGCTGCTCTACTTCAAAGAGGAAATTATTCATTTCCGATTATCCTTAAATACGAATTTCAGATCAACCGCGATATTATTTTATTAAGGAGGAATGAAATGAATTGTTATTGATAAGAATAAAAAGCTTTTTATTTCTTTTCATATTATGGATTTCGACTGCATGACATAGATTGTAGTTTTCTGACAATCAAAATGTCAAAAAAGTAATAATGAAATTTTCCAGTTTCACGATTGTCTGTTGTTGTTGTCTGTGAAGCTTATGGGGTGAGAAAGTTATGTGTAAAAAATGGCGTAAGTCGACTTACACTTCACGTCCTCAACATTGATATGATGTTATAGCTGCCGTTTCATTTCTTCTGAAACAAACAATTTGATTCCAAAATATTGTACTCAAAATACTATTTTAAAAAACTATAGCCATTGAAACATAGCGAGCCGCTTATGATGCTAGAGCGCGAGATACGTCTACACCGCGCTCCGGCCGCAGAATGGAGCTCGCCCTCCCTGCGCTCGCCATCTCGACCGTCGTTCGCTATCGGCTGCTTTCTTCAATTTCTTACAACATCAGTAATATTTTGTGTAGTAAAATTTTGTATATAGATGTGAGATGTTAAATAAAATTATTAAATAAGAAAAGGTTTTTCTATATACTAGGAGACGAGTAACTATCTCCTAAAATGTCTTTCAAATTTTGTTCATGATTTAATCGTTTTCTCTAAAGATAATAATGAATTTGGTCTCAAGATTCTTAGTCTCAAGTCTCAACAAACTATTAACGGAGAAAATAAAAAGAAAATGTTAATAGACTTACATGTTTTTTTATTATATAACTTAAAAAGAGTGTAAAGAGTGTTTCAATCATATTAACATAAAGAGAGTTAAGCTTAATTACTACCAAATGAGAAATTTAACAGACGTAAGACTCAGTGGTTAGTAACAAAAATATACCGACATTAATTAGATTTATCTGAGTGGTTTATTTTTTTTAACAGTACTTTACATTTCACCTCAAAGGATTCTGAACTCAGGTTGCGAACTTTCCATTAAAAGCCAGTAAATTCACCTAATTGTAAATTTAATTATATGACCTCAAATAGAATGCTGGGGATAATAATAATATCTATAGTCTATTTTAATTTATGTTGAAATTATTTTTATATTATAAATATGAACTGTTTTTTTTATTTAAGAGCATGATTTTTTTATGCACGGGCAAACGAGCTGGCGGGTCACAGGTGATGTGTGATCACCGCCACCCATGGACTCTAGCAACATCCGAGGATGCACAAGAGCGCTGCCGGCCTTGGCACGATTAAATTAGATTTAACGATAATATAATTTATTTATGTTAAGCAAATACTAAAGTAATATATTTGTATATCTAACCACTGTATTTATTAACTAAATTTCAGCAATCTAAAGGAATAAATATAGTAAAATAAACATTCACCCCAAAATAGAATAAAATCAGATTTCATGACTTTTTTTAAAGATTAATTAACAAACTTGTAACAAAGCTGTAATTTTTGTCCAGTTATCATCGGCTTTAAAATTGAATTCTACTTTTGATAGATAGATATATAATATATTATAACTGTAAAAACCCTCGGTTTATAGAAACACTTGTAAATGTTGTTACATTTACTAAGTACCTTTATTTCTGCATATTACAGATTTATAAAATTTAAATGTGTTTTTTTAAATTGGGCATACACACAACACCAGTTTTTAAATATTACTTACTGTCTTTAGTTACTTGGTGCGGTGGATAGCTTAAACGTCTTAGTAACAGGATTAACTAGACTCTACAAATAACTTAACCTCATCCTAACTAAGTATAACTAAGTTAACTTGGGAGTAATTCTGAACAGTCAGTGCATTATTAACTAAACCGAGAGGAATGTTGAGCATGTAATAGTAATAAGCTAAATACTAAAGTATCCTGTATGTATGAATTCGGATTGAGCACAAAATTGATGAATTTAACCCTCTATTGCATGACATGAAATATACTAATATCTATCACATGAAGGTGTAGAAAGGTATAAATTGTGTGCTATGGATATGTTCTACATTACATTAAGACTATTAGTCTGTGACATTTTGTACTATTTTAGTAATTAGATGTCGCCAGCTTGAGGATGCTTTGGATTCCTCGAAATGTCATACTATTTTATTATTTAGATTCAGTGTTATTCTTATGTCATAAATTATATAAATCAATATGATACTGCTGTATATTATTAAAAATTAGCTGTCATTTGTTTCTGAGGTTAAGATGCTACCTTCGTGGTCATATTAATATATTTAAATTATATTAAGTTACTAGCAGATTCCCGCCCGCTTCCGAACTTAGACTTCTTTTATTGACAAAATGTTTAATTTCTATTTTATATTTAGTGTAAATTTTTATTTAGAGAAATAAAATGCCAGGCAGTGAATACATAGATTGCCCATTACCTATGATGTACTGTGTATTGTGAGGCGTTTCCGTTATGTAATGTGGCGGGATCCACATTAGGCCTATACCACGAAAACCACAAAAAGAAAAAAAACAAACCAGCATATAACTAAGGACAAATTGTGAACTTATTTTTTAATAATATTTATTTTTCAAATATATCAAATTCAACTTCGTAAAAAATTATATTTTTACGTCCTTGTTTTTTTATGACAATTTTTAATTTTCAAATTTCAAATTTTTCACGCTCCCCCGCCAATCTCATCTAAACTCTGGTTCCCATGGTAACCGTCGCTATGGTAATCGTTGCTATAGTGACCGTTGCTACAGTAACTCTTACTTCCATCTATGTAAACACTTATCATGAAACCTCTATATAACCTAACTATAAGGCCGATTGACTTGAAATTGTTGAATTCCTTAAAATTTGTTTTTAGGTGACGTGTACGTCACAAAAGAAGTAACTGTGTAAAATTTTAAGTTAATCGGATAGATAGTTTTGTAGGTTTCGTGATGAGTCAGTGAGTATAATGAGTAAATCGCTTTTATATATATAAAATTGTGATTTAAAAATGCTTTTTTGTTTCCAAAGAAAGTTTCTGATAGTTAAGAATTTACCCACATTATAAGGCGTTGATCCTTTTAATCATACATATGTATTATTGCAGGGCTGATTAAATATTATGGAACAACCATTATTCGTATTGCCGGCATTTCCCGGTTAGTTTAAAAGTTCATTTGAAAGACATATGGTAAGTTATTTGAATTTTGACTATAAATTAGGCGATGCTTTTTGTTTTTATAACTTTTTTAATGCTTTACGTTGCATAATTTCAGTGTTTGTGTTGCTTGTGAGGGCTTTTACTCCATAAGGTATTATAATTTGATATTATTTGAATACGTTATTTGGTTACGGCGTGATTAGTGCTATTTCGTAGTTTAACCTGTATATTGTTAATTAAAGGAGGTTTTTTTTAATCTTATAATAAATCTACACCACGTGCATACGTTTAACTTCAGGTCGTCGACTTGCATGTCCTGCTTCTGAACTGTTGATGTAACTGTAGCTGCATGTGAGGGCTGTCTTTACATGCCTGCTCCTCGTTAATTATTAAGAAGCTATCTGGTGATGTACTACTTTATGTGTAAGTAATCTACACTATAAATAAATATTTGAAGAACAAGTGTTTGACTTCAGTCTTTTTGTACTTACAAACAAGAGAGCTGTGAATGTGTCTTCTCTTGTACATTGTCTGTAGTGCCTAGGAATTCAATATAAGAGACAAGAAAGTAATTAATTAAAAATGGTAAATAATAGTAAATTTGTTACGTTTAATTGTAAAGGATTTAAAAGATCTATATATTGTATAAGAAAATTTTATTTATTTATTTATTTTTGTACCATAAATAGTGATAATGACATTATAACAAAGAAAATTTACATAAAGGATAACTTATCTCTTGCAAGAGATCTCTGCCAGAGACGCTGGGTTAATGGAAATATTTATTGATATGGGGTATACCTATACCCCATATGTACCTATATGTACCTACATATAACATAAATTATACATTGTGGCTTTTATATATATACTTACATACTAATCTACATAAATAGAAATTAGAAATATATTTCTATATATATATATATTTATTCACATACACTTACATACACAACCGTCTACACAATACATATAACTAATGGATATATTGTAAGTAAATATATGATGCTGATTAATACGGGAAAGAGAAAGTAGGTGCTAAGGTGGTAAGTAAGGTGCTAGTCTAAATTTGAATACTGTAGTACTAGGGAATTCTTTGTAAATGAAATCGGGTAGTGAGTTCCAAAGTTGCGCAACAAGAACAGAGAACAGAGAAGGACTTACGATAAAAATGTTTGTATTGTATTTAGGCACTTCAAGATATTTCAGTGCTACACAAGAGCGTTCAGGTCGATTTCTAGGGGAGGATAATTGGAAGCGTTGCTGAAGGTATGTCGGACCATAACTTTTTAAAATATTGTATAAAAGTATGGGGAGCCACTATAATTCACGACGGTATTCGAGAACGTAATCGAATTTGCGCAAGCCGAAAATAAAACGAATGCACAAATTCTGGAGTCGATCTAATTTAACAAGTAGCTTATCAGTCGCATCTAAATAGCATAGATCAGCGTAGTCGACTAGAGGGTGAAGGAGGGATTGTGATAGTATAATTTTGGTTTTAAAAGGAAGGAAATTGTGGAGTCTTTGAAGGGAATGTATGGAATAGTGAAGTCGCTTACTTATATCATCAACTTGAGCTGCCCAACTTAGGTGACAGTCTATAATTAGTCTTAAATTTTTGCATTGTCTAGGTACGGTATTGGAATTCTATCAAAGACTGGGCAAGGCAGGGTCCTAAAATCGATTTTGCTAAGTAGTTTTCTACTACTTACTACTATCACAGCCTGCGATTTAAAAGGATTAAGTAATAGGCCATAGTCTTGCGTCGAAGAGTATATCTTTTAAGGTCGACGCTTATGGCATCAATAACCTCTGCTAAATCAGATAAATTGGCATGTCTATATAGCTGTAAATAATCTGCCTAGAGCCATCTCTAGTAAGAAGATATAATCGTCGAAACTTCATTTATGACAATTGAAAAGAGTAATGGAGATAGGACGCGCCTTGTGGTACCCCAGCAGGTAGATTCATCCAGTCAGAGGAATACTCATTAGATTCCACAATCTGCTGACGACCGAAAAGATATGTTTTAAACCAACCAATAACGGATTGAGAAATCAAGTAAGTTACAAGAATATTAAGCATAACATCAAAGTCCACTGAATTTAAAGCGTTGCTGAAATCAAGAAGAATAAGTATGGTTCTTTCTTATCCATAGCATAACAGATGTCATCGGTTACTTTCAGTAATGCAATGCTGGATACTGGTATTATGGTGAGATTGAAAAGCGAATTGGAAAGGATTTAATAGATTATTACTGTAAAGGAAGTCGGAAAGTTGCTTGAAAATTAAGTCTTCAAAAACCTTGGAGAGGGTAGGGAGTATCGATATAGGAAGATAGTGAGAAGGAGTAGTAGGCTTAGATATTTTTGGTTATAGCTGATATTATATGGTGATATTATAGCCTTACAGGAGACTTGGCTACTCGATCATGATCTACCATTGCTGGGTACGATAAGTGTTGACTTTGAATATACAACTAAAACAGCTGACACTACCGTAGGTGTTCATACAGGTAGACCATTTGGCGGGGTTGCATTATTATGGCGTAAAGGTATATTTGACACAGTATCTATTAAAAACTGTTGTAGTGTTAGGATGGCTACAATCAAAGGAACTATAGACGAGAAATTATTTATTGTATTTTCTGTATACATGTCCACTAATGCTCCTGATAATGGCGTCGAGTTTGTAAATTGCTTGGGCGAAATCAATGCTATTGTAGAAAATAATGACGTGGATGCTATATACATGTTAGGCGATTATAACGCGCATCCAGGCCAACTATTTTGTATGGAGCTGCAAAAATTACTGTTTTGATAAAAATTGGTTATGTGCGGATTCGGAAAAGTTAGGAATTACGTCAAATACTGTTACATTTATTAGCAATATTGT
Source organism: Melinaea menophilus ssp. n. AW-2005 (assembly GCA_918358695.1). NCBI lineage: Eukaryota > Metazoa > Arthropoda > Insecta > Lepidoptera > Nymphalidae > Melinaea > Melinaea menophilus. The sequence goes on from OU911038.1 coordinate 19,984,295, forward strand.
TGGTAGTATGAGATGCTTAGACCAATGTATTGTGACGCAGACAGCGTGGAAAACTGTCATGAATGGGACTGTTGATAGTGACGTACACTGGTCTGACCATTTGCCGTTTACAAAAGAGTGTATTTTAGATAAAGTAGTTTCTAAGGTAAAGAATTACAACTGTAAATGCAATAAAATTTTGTAGCGCTCTAGGTCTGATGCGCAGATTGAGCGATATCATGACATATGCCATGACCACCTCCGGGGTATAGATTTTCCGGATACTATACTCTTGTGCGGTAGGAAGCTGTCATGATGTCGATCATAGATCCACACTAGATGTTATATATGGTCGGGTGGTTACCATCCTGAGTGGAGTTGCCGAATGTACCAGGGTTCGAATACTAATAAAAACGGGTTATTGGTTGGAATAAACATGTGCGTCAGGCTTATGAAGGTGCACGTATTAAGTTCAAGACTTGGTTGCTTTGTAACAAGCCGGGATGTTGCGGAGCTTGGGACGACATGCATGTGAGCCGTAAGAGTAAGATGGTGCCTAAAAAATGAAGATCAAGTTAAAATGGATATTATTGAATCACACAGGTCGTCGCATAGCTTTTCTAAGTTCTGGAAAGCAACGAATAAGCTAAATGTGAAAGTAGTAAACATTAAAAATTATGTTCTTAGTGTTATAAATTATGTATATATATATATAATATTTTAACTTTTATATTCATCACTTTGGAACTATGAATTAAGTTTTATATATTGACTAGTTATGCCCACGGCTTCGTTTGGATTATATTTTTTAAATTAAAAGTATCGTACTCTTTACAACATCAGCTATCCGCCAGTGAAAGTTCTGTTAAAATCGGTCCAGCCGTTTCAGAGATTACCCGGAACAAACAGACAGGCAGACACACAGAAAAAACATTTTTTTTATGTTCCGTATATACGTTTATATGCATTTAGTGAATAGCTGATAATTTGGAATTACAAAGAGACACTTCAATTCTATATATATATATATATATAGATATCTAAAAAATATATTAAAATAGCTAGATATTCTCACTTTCAAGTGGATAATAAAAATACGTGTACATAATTCCCAGAACACATCATTCATCCTGCGAGCATAGAATGCAATAGTGAGCCTGAGGGGATTGCTAACTTGTTTAAAAATCATTTTAAAGTGAAATCGCCTCTGGGACCCTCGTCACAGAGGGTTGATACTGAGACCATTATGACTACACCTATGAGATTCTCTGCTAAGCAGGTAGCAGCTATTATTAAAAAAAATAATAGAGGTAAATCTCCTGGCCGTGATAGTCTCAGTATTGAACATCTAAAATACGGGGGAATTCATTTGCATAGTGTTTTAGCAATGTTTTATTCTTTATGTTTGATACATTCTTACCTACTAGCTGACATGATGAAAACAGTTGTGATCCCCTTAGTTAAAAAGAAGGCCGATGATATTTCCCATAAGAACAATTATAGGCCAATATCTCTAGCTACAGTACTGGCTAAGGTGTTGGACAGTCTGATAGACCGAAGTTATGAACAATGTTTGAGCATACATGACGCGCAATTTGGGTTTATGTCTAGTCTTTCCAGAGAGAGTGTGAATCTTGTGTCTAAAGTAGACTGCCTAATACTACACGAGCAGAAATATTCCGGTGTAGGCCTGTTTTTTAGATCTTTCTAAAACTTTCGATCTAGTGGCTTACGACATTTTATGGATGAAGCTTCGAGAGGCAGGTATACAACCCGAAGTCATTTCTTTGTTAAAATATTGGTATTCGAACCAAGAAAATTCTAACGGGTATCGGTTAGAATGCGGAGGGCACAATCTCACCGAAGCTTTTCAAACTGTATGTGAACGAGTTGATTATGAGACTCAGCAGCAGACAGGTCGGATAAATGGAGTTTGTGTGAATAATATTAATTACGCAGATGACATGGTGCTCCTGGGCCCTTCGGCTAGCTCTGTTAGGACTCTAATAAACGTTTGTGAAGAATATGCAGTGCAATATGAAAAACATGGTCTTGAGTATAATGTAAAAGTAAAAGGTTAATATATGGTCATTAGGGTCCGCGGAAGGTTACTTGACTATGAACCGGTGTTAAAACTGAACGATGTACCGTTAAGACGGGTAAAACTTTTCAAATATCTAGTTCATTTACAGTAAAAAATCACGGGGTGCACTTAGAGTGCAATATAATAATGGTTTCAGGGTTTTGTTTTTTTTCGCGACTGACTTTTTCGCGATTTTGAGAAAGCGGACAGTTTCTTTATTCAACAGAATGCGGCTCAGGTCCAACAAAATTCTGAAAATGTTTAGTACCAAGCTTGCCGAGCCTACGCTTCAGTACTTAGTTAGTGTGGTGGTGAGGCAAGTGAGGTTAAGTAAGTAATTTTAGTGTTTTTGTTGTATTAATGTAAGTACTAACATAGTTGTAAGTTTTTCTATATTACTAACAAGTGCACTGCAAGTGTCTTGAATAAATGAATATTATATTATATATTAGTTTTCAGGATCTTATTAGTATTCAGGATCTTATTTTTATAAGTATTTGAGTTGTATGCTGACCTGCTGCTGTGACCCACCGCTGAGTCTGGCTGGTATATAATCTATATTATTAATTTAAATATAAGTATTAATAAATTAAGTCTTAAATATTAAATTGGATATTTGATTTAAAGCGACCTACTGTTTACAAAAACACTATATGGAAGAGTTACAGGTAAATTTTCTCTGATATTTCAAGATAGGCAAATATTCCAGGAAGTAATAAGTTAATATTAATAGAGATTCACTGTATGTATTTATTAAAACTGTGAGGAATATTAATATTAACCGTTAACTTAATTTATTTAAATATACTAGTCAAATTATTACTTCAGAATCACCAAAATATAACGAGAGTAATACTTTAAAACTACTATTGTTTCAAACAATTTTTAAAAAGCGACCTTTGAATAGGTTAATAAATCTCTTTTGAAGTCACAAAGAATTCTCAGATCTTCCAATTTAGATGCACGGATTGATTATTTCGATCCGAGGGTTGTCTTATAAATTCATATGTATGAGAGTTTCTTGTTGCACCTATTGTTGTTGAACTCATGACTTATTGGGATTTTGTTTAAAACAATAGTTTTATCAAGGCGCTTTTCATTAAAGTTTGCGTTGTTTAGAATAATTTTACGAAAATCGTTTTCGTTTAAACATGACATGTTAATTACAGAAACTGCACTAATAAATTATAACAGTACAATTACATCTGTTTTAAATAATAAAGAACATCTGAATAGCGCTGTGGACGAAATTAACTTAGACATTTGCAATATGAATTTGTCATTTAATAAAATTAGAACTCTTTCAAAATTAAACGAAATTTCTTCTGTTTTATCGACCAGGCTATTCACACACTTTTTTTAAATTAGAAGATTTACAAAACGCTATAATGTAATAACAAGAGCCATGTGCTACATCCTTCTATTTTGAGCCCAAAACAATTTTGTGCACAGAACTAGTTAATGATATTATTTAATTTTAGATGTATGTTAAGTGTATACCTTAAAGATAATAAAATCGTTTTTGTTTTAAGGATTCCTCTGGTAAGTCATAAGATTTATAACCTTTATATAAGTGTTTCTGTTCCGGTTTCTGATGTCATAAATAATAACATTTATATATTTTTAATTCCATTAGTAATTATATTTGTTTAAGTAAAGATAACTTACCTACTCCAATTTAAACGATCTTAATTTATGTAAGAACCTGATAATATTTATATATTTTTTTAAATCAAAATGAATTCTCTATTGAAATTTATCCTGATTGTGATATAAATATAATGCTGAAAATAACAAATAATAAGTTACCTGACTTATGTTATCCCAAAAGAATTCATGGTCATTTAGATATTTGGCAAAAACTGAAGACTAACCGTTATATTTGTGTGCAATCTCAGATTGCAAAATTAACCTTGGAATACAAATCGAATATTACCGAATTTAATGTAATTCGAACAGGTATCTTTGAAATACCTGAAAATTGTATTGGACCGTAAAAATACAATAATGTCAAATACCCATAAAGTAAACATATATGTAAATATAATAAATTCTGATTTTAATATAATTAATAACACATGTCGAAATTCACAAAAATCTACGTTAAAATATTCCAACTCTTCTCCAGTTAAGCTGACAAGTCTTATCTTATAAAAACTTAAAATTATTGAACTACCATATAATCAAATAATTCCTAAATATGACAAAATATTAAATGAAAATAAGAATATATTAGAATTTCATTCTAGTTATCCTATTCTAACTATATGAATTGTTATTAAATTATTATTTCTATTCTTTTATGTAATTGTAAAGAAATTCGGTAAGAGATTAATTTTAAATGCTTCATTTTACCGCGTACCGCGTACGTTTCCTATTATCTGTTAGGTTGTTATAATGCTGGATTATGTTCCTTATTGCTGACCTAACCCCTATCTCAGCCCTCCCAAGCATTTCTAACATTCATGATTAATCATCTCCTTTTCTTTCTCATACAATCTGACCACCCTGATATTCAGTCCAGCCCCAGCTCTGTTACGCAACAATTCTGTTAACAAATTCTCTCACTGTGTTTAATTAATTAATTATATATTTTATATTTCAAAAGGATGTTAAAAGTGTATTAAATAATTAATCTCCTTTTTTTAAAAAGCCTTAATCTCGGGAAGTCCTTACAGAACGTAACATATAATACTATTACAGCGTGTTAGTGTCATATATTAATATAAAACTATTCTTACCATGTCTAACCTTAACCTTACTCGAAGTAGTCTTCGGCTGTGATGAAGTCCGGAACGTTCGTTTCTAACAAAGATTGGGTGGATCAACTTTTATGATTCGCAGCCGAATCTTGATAAAAGAATTATTCTTGGTTATTGAACATGGTGTTGTTAAAGGACTTAACTACCTTCTCAAGAATGATATCTTAATACACTTGTGCTGATGTTTTGATACCTTGTCACAAAAATATAGCTTACAGTCACTTCTCTAACAATCTAACAATCCAGCAAACCGTCACTGAAGTAGGATAATGGCCACGTTGTACTCGGTTGACTAATTGAGAAGCTTCTTAAGGGTTCTCAGCAAAAATACGGTGCTTTGTTAGTTAAAATATTGCTCAAAAGCAAAAATTTTCTCATTCGTAAACAATTATTTTTTTAAGTAGTTGTTTTCATTTTGCGACCCTATACCTTTTTAAATTATTAGTTAATAAATGACCAGTGCATCTCGTATACTTCGCATGCGACATGGTTTTAGGTGTTACATTCATCTACCGAGATAAAATCTTTTGCTTTCGAACAGCATTTCTTCGAATTTGCTGTTACTGCTTTGATCTATCTATCTATCAATAGCCTGGTACACAAACATTTGACGAATAGGAAGCGTATGTGGAATTTTAAAAATACATGAAGTAAGAATGAAAATGAAATTTCATTTAATTTCATTTCTCAAAAGTACATTAGTAATTTGATCTTTTGCAAGAGAGTTCAAATTCAAATGTGAATTACTATTACTATACGAACAAATACTCGGGGTACATTTTAATAACACGATCAGGAGAAAGGAATCATTCTTCAAATATTTCATGTTATTAATATATTAAAGATACAGCTGTCGGTGTCTTAAGCCGTTTAAAAGAAATAGGCAGTTCTATTTTGGTACTCGTACATTAACGTCGCTCTGGGACGATCTCTTTCCAAGCGTAAATATGTGTTCAGTGTTCAATCTTCCCCTTTTATTTCACGATTGGGACAAGATACGCAAAGTTAATCCTTATACGATGTAAAGTACTCCCGCAAGCAGATACACTCTCCTTATGGCAACGATTTATTGTAATGTTATTGTGTCTGTATGAATATTAAAAACTTATAAATCTGGAAATAATATACCGATATAAAAATATTACATAAAATCAATACTTTTGTGATCCTTTCTTAATATTCAATTATGTCATTTTATTTTATAATTCTCCCATGGGATCGGATATCACAACACGTATGTGAATGATGTTTATTAAATAATAATGGGTAATAATTGAAGAAATAAATTTATATACATAAGAAATAGATTTTATTCAGTATATTATAACACTACTGGTTATTGATTGTTGATATTGTATGCAAATATCAATAATTCAATACTTAAAAGTATCAGTTGTGAAATTTTCGTTATTTTATAGTAATTCTTTATACAAAGTTAAATAAACATTCTTCAGGGCTCAATGAATATTGTTCTAAAACTAGTAATATTACACTGGCCCTCAGTTTTATCTGGTTAATATTCAAATCATCATTGGGTTGTTAGAAAACAATGTTCCAGACATAAGGATCGCTGGATATATTTATTTAGGACGAGCGCTACATCTTCTTGGTCGGCGTCAAATATTTGTTACACTTGATGACAAAACCCGTGTAGAATTTGGACTGTCTTTATATATGTTCTGTCCTTAACGTGGGCCTCGCCGGCGTATTTACAATAGTTTACAATAGTAGTAGTTTTAATTTATTTATTGCATTTTATTTTTAGGGTCATTGTGTAAATCTGGCTCGTGATTGAAGTACCAAATCTTGTTGCTTGTTTAATATTAGATATATTTTGCAGCATGTTCTGTACTGAAATAAATATAAGCAAGAAACTGCAGTCACGCCTTTTGAGCTATGAATCCTCAGAGAGGATGATTTGCATCTCAAAGGCGAAATTTGTCTGTATAATAGAGCTATATATTCGTACAAAAACTATTCTACATATAAAAGAAATCGATAAACTTATGATGTTAACGATTATCATTTTTTGTTTGAAGTAGACGATATCAGGATTGCAGACTTTTGCGAACATGCAAGTTCATTTTAGGGATTTTAAACTTATCCATAATAAGAGAATAAAAGTTTATTGTTTTGTTTTATTTTAAAATAATCTTTTATACTTTAACACTAGTACTAAAATTGATAAGGATATGATCTTAAAAAGAAAGACATTAATTTAAAATAGTTTATTTTAGGATATCTTTTTTACAAAATCAATCGTCTGTCACTGTTAGGAAGTTTGAAAACTTTTAGGATCGGCAGCCACTTAAAATTGGATAAAGATTATTATAGGCACATCATGACGTACTTTAAGCACTTAACTCGCTTATCTTATTAACCACTTAATCGTTGATTAAATTATAATAAAAAGCTATGAATCAATTTTATATCAGCTATGTACTGGGGCATATCAGTTTAATGGAATTATAAACTTTAGTATAAGTTGATCACTTAATTTGAGGATGTGGATGTGTGTGAGACATCAATGTCGCTGGTAGTTGTTGTTGTGGTGTCCTTAAGTTTGAGGTAGGTGGTAAATAATAGTCCAGCGAAACAGAGTTATTTTCACGGATTTTATTTTTTTTGCACAAATACATAAAACACACAATTACTAGAATTAAACCATAGAAGAACTCAGCGGAAAAGAAAGAATCAGATAGATGAGAAATAAAAAGAAAGCGTAGTCACGCGAATACGTGAGAATATGAATTGAGAGCCCGGCGCTTTGATCCTGACCGATGAAATGTAGGAACTCGCGAGAGAATCGTAGCAGGTGGGGAGACAAAATAGACGGCCAGTCGGTCGACAGGTACGCCACAAGGGTAATTAAATAATAAAATAGTGCTTTAAATTTTTTATAATAATTTAATTATTGAAATAATATTTCTTAATGTTTTTAAGCCTTATCTAATTTAATCACTGTATTTTATAATTGACTTTTCTTATTAAAGATTTAATACAATGGTACCATGGGCTTACAATCTGTGATTACTCGACATCAAGAGGTTAAGATTATTTGGGAATCAAATATTAATAATATTTAAATTTTAATGTCATTGACATTCCTGTTCTGTTGCTTCGTCCGTCCCACGCTACTCCAGTTCAAAGAGGAAATTATTTGTTACCAATTTTCTTTAAGTATGGTTTTCAGATCAACCGCCATATTATTTTATTAAAGAGAAATCAACTGAACCACTATTGACAAGAATAATACTTCATTTGATTCCTTTTATTTCTTTCATATTATGGAGTTCGACTTTATGACACAAATTGTAATTTTCTGAGAATTAAAATGAAAAAATAAATTAATGAAATTTTCAAGTTTCGGTTTTGTCTGTTGAGAAGCTTGTTTGAAGATGGGAGAGAAAGTTGTAATTAAAAAATTGGCGTAAGTCGATTTTAAATTTATACGTCTTCAAGATTCGATGTGTTTTAAATATCGTTCATTATTTAATCGTTCATTATTTAATCGTTTTTTGTTTGTCTTTACTTTTTAAATATGATATTTGTTCCATTTGTGTGTCGAAGTAATATGATAATTTCAGTAACAATCATTTTGTTGTGGTAATTCCTAAGCCTAAGTTTTAAATTTTGTCATTGAATATAACCAGTAGTTGTCGGCGTACCGACGTCTATTTTTATGCAAAAAGAAATACATTGGCGACATTTAGTATTGGCACACGATTGAAGAACTTTTTCGTAATTATTTAATCAAAGCTAATAGATTTTTCTCGTTTCTCTGGTGTTATTATTTTACATTTTAAATATATATTGTAAATAAATTTAACATATACGAAAGTATAGAACCTAATTTGTATTAATATTCCAACTCAAAAGTGTTTAAAAAATGTAATTCTTAGAGTTTTGTCGTCTCTCCCGCTCATACAAACACGTTCAGATACGTTTGTAGTTAGGAAAATCGTTCTGTTCTGAAATTTGATTCTGGCGATAAACCTTGTTCAAAGAAAATTGGAAATCACAGATATATATTTTGAAACACTATGGAATTAAATTTAAAGTTAGTTCGCACGTGTTAACTGTGGCTTAGTCTGAAGATTTAATATTTAAAGGGGTTTGAATATGCATTTTGTAGATTTTAGCAACGATGTTATTGATTAAACTTTCAACATAATACCTTTTAAACTATCAATAGACTTTCATTAGTAAATAGTAATCTTAAAAACTAATTTATAAAGCACAATCTCTATGAAAATTATCATGAATTGTTATATGGGTATTGTATGCAAAATTTATATTTTTATATAAAGCATTCATTAATAGCGGATATCTGATCACGGCAACAGGGAAGACGCGTGTTCAATATTTTGTAGCCCGTGATGAAACTAGCAACTCGTCAAATTACATGAACACACTATTTATTACTTCATCCAATATTTTCAGATATTCTCTCTTTATTTGACGTCTTCTAGCAATATAAAAAATATTTATTATATAAAAATGATTAATTATTTAAAATAATATATATATATATATATATATATATATTTATTGGACTTAACTAAAGGTTTAATATTTCAATTTCAAAATAATGAATGCAACTCGCAAATTTAACTTCTCTATATAAGAGGCCTACGTTCAGTCCGCTGCACTTCAATGTATCGTTTTGAAAGACCAGCTTGTTTCTTGATTCGATTCTACCGGGTTTTAGAAGACTGTTAAGGGTGCATTGACATAGCTCATACCGCTAAGATGACCAAATCAAGATAAAATTCTTGAAATCTACCTGAAACATATCAAATTATATTAAAACTATATTAGAAGTATCATATCTTATTACACGATCAAAACATTAAGAGCAAAAAAATTAACAACAATAATAACAATTTACAATAATAAAATAAAAATAATCAGTTAAACTATACAAAACAACTAGAACATAAAAAAGTTTATTACAAACCCAAGTTCATGGAAAAAAAATCATTTTAATAAAAATGCTTCGAACTCTTATAGAATGATTTACGATATTCGTTATTTAATTTACTTATTTTCATTATTTTATAATGTATCCAAACCTCGTTTAATGTTCCATTAGATCATGCTGTTCCATAGTTCCGCTGTAGGAGTGGATATCATAAAACAAATTACTTGAAATTGATTCGTTGCCGTTTTATGTAATTAATAATATCGTTATATACTTCTTTTATTATAGTAATTCTTTACACAAAATTAAATATACATTCCTTACGTATCTTTCGATATAATTCTAAAATGTATATATGGTAGTTAGTTACATTATCGCGTTCATATTCAAGGCACCATTGTGATAGTAGGAAACATTGTTCCAGTCGCGGTGAGGATCAATGGGTATGTTTATTTAGGAAGAAACGCTATATCTTAGCCGACGTCAAATATTTGGTAAACTTAATGACAAAATCCGTGTAAATTTAGGGTTATCTTTATACGTGTTATCTCTTTAATAAAGACATTTAGTCTAGACAGTCAGTCTATGTGTTTATAATAGTTCAAGTATATTTAATTCGTATTCGTAAAATATGTTTTTACACTTTTTTTACAAGTTGCAACATGTCGCAAGTTTCCTTAAATCACTTGGCACATTGAGAAATAGAAGAAACAAGTAAGGAATAGTAAGAAATACGTTGCCAAAACAAGTTCCCCGTTGATCTTTAAACAAACCGCGGTCGGTCGTGTTCAGAGACAAAGGATGGTCGATGCCAGCGCTCGCGATCAACTATATTATAATATAATGAAATTGAATAATAAATTGTATTAATATTTATTTACTTTAATCCGTTTGCAACCGGATAAGTGATATAAAAACTGTTCACATTCGCTATTCGCTGTTCGCTTAAAGTTCTTTAATTTAACAAAGACGTCTAATGTCTAAAAGTATTTGCTTTTTATAAATTTGGGGTTGCGGTTCCAAATCTTGTTGCTGGTTTAATATAAGATATATTCAGTATTATGTTTAGTACTGAAATAATTATAAGCAAGTACCTACAGTTACGCCATTGAGCTATGAATTCCCGGGGAATGTGATTTGCATCTTAAAGAAGAAATCTATCTGTAACGAAGCGATATATTTGTATATAAATTATTTTACTTACAAAAGAAACCGACTAACTTATGATGTTAACTCTTATCTTGAGTTACTTATGGTCGACGAAATCAAGATTGCTTAGTAAACTGCAAACTTTTAAAAGTTTGCCAGATAAATACTTATTGTATTGATTTGAAACTTAATGTTTTAAAAGAATAAATGTTTATCGTTAGTACTTTTATTCTATTTCAAAATAAACATTAAAATTTTTACTTAAATTGACTTTAAAATAATAAAAGTATGTTCTTAAAATTAAAGGTTTTTTGTACAAATGTCGATTTTAGGTCACCTTTTATAGAAATTGAATCTTTAACCACTGTTACGAAGTTTAATAAGTTATAGAAGTGACAGCCATTAAAGCGGAATAATGATTATTTCAGATAAATCTTAACGGACTTTAACCACTTAACTTACTTAACTTGCTAACTACTTAGGCGTTCATTAAATAGGTAAATTAAAGTTAAAAAAAATTGAATCATTTCTATATCAGCTATTGATGTACTGAGGTATAAAGAATTATAAACAATCATATAATCAATACGAGTATCTACAAATAATATTACATCACTCTATTTGAGAGTATGTAGTAGTACAAGTAATTTAATTAGCTCCTTTGTACGTAAATACAAACAGGAAAGTTTAAATGTAGTTATAAATAAAAATCTATTTTCAATCAAGGGTATCGTTTCGAATTTTGCAACATTAACATTTATTAATACAAGCTTTATTGTACTGTTTAAAAAAAGAACTAACATTTTTCCAATTTATACTAAAAGAGCGTTACATTTTGGAAGTATTAGTTTAGAACTATGGATAGGAACGTCTCTGTTCATATCTTTCTAGACTGAAATTCTAATATTGGTTGTTTGAGTGTAATATGAAATTATACAGTCTATGTTAATTTGGCGTATGGTACGTTTCAAATTGTTAATATAAGTTTGTATAAGGGTACCTAGGCAAGAACTTCGCTCGGTTTCTCACCTTATCATTAATCTTAATAACATACACGACTGCAAAATTAATTTCAAAATATTTTTAAGTCTTATTGGATTTAACCACTGTATTTAATAATGCACTTTTATTATTAAGGATTTAATAGAATGGTATTATGGGCTGAAAAGTCGTAACAATTTGAGACCCATATATTAAAATCATTTTGACTCATTTTTCCTTCATTGGTTCGCAATTAATAATTTAGTCTTAAATGCTAAGCAAACTAAATGCATAGAGTTTACACTTCCTAATGTAAAACGTAAAAATTTTCACTTAACAGATTTCTTAGGTATAACTTTAGATAATAAGCTCCAGTGGAACCCCCATCTCTCAACACTCGCAGCCAAACTCAGCTCCGCCGTTTTTGCAATTAGAAAAGTTAGACGATTAACGGACGTTAAAACGGCTCGACTTGATTATTTGTTGATTGTTGTTGATTATTAGTTGCTATTGTTACGCCCTAAGTATACGAGAGAAAGAGACTGTACTCCTACTGATGATATTGAAATTCAGGCCTTTCTAGGTCTTTTACTTTTTGCTGGAGTCAAAAGGAATGGAAGACTGAATGCCAAAGATTTTTTCAAGACTGATGGATCTCCACCGGAAATATTCCGTTTAGTTATGAGTAACAATCGGTTTTATTTACTGATGCGCGCTCTTAGATTCGACGATAAGAGAACACGACCAGAAAGAGCTGCTATTGATAAACTAGCTCCCATTAGAAATATTTTTGACAAAATAGTTTCTTCTTTCAAAAAATACTATAGTGCTTCTCAGTATGTCACTATCGATGAGATGTTAGAGGCGTTCAGAGGTCGTTGTGGCTTTCGTCAGTACATTTCATCAAAACCCAATAGATATGGGATAAAAATATATGCACTGACTGATGCTAAAGTGTTTTATACTCTAAACTTAGAAGTCTATGTAGGTAAGCAGTTTGAGGGTCCTCATTTCGTCGACAATTCTTCTATGGCTTTAGTTTTAAGTCTCTGTGAAGTAATTCGTAACACAGGTCATAATGTTACCTGCGATAATTTTTTTACTAGCCTGCCTTTACTGGACACTTTAGAAAAAGATTATAATTTGAGTATGCTGGGAACAATTCGAAAAAATAAAAGAGAATTGCCAAAAGAATTCACCGACGTAAGAGGTCGACAAGAACGTTCCAGCTTATTTGGTCATAGAGGCAACTGTGCATTGGTTTCGTACGTCCCAAAAAAGAATGAAAACGTTTTACTCTTGTCCAGTATGCATGATGATGAAAAAATCAACGAAGTGACTGGTAAGCCTGAAATTATCATGGATTATAACAAAACAAAGGGAGGCGTTGATACCGTTGACAAAATGTGTGAAACCTATAATGTCGCTAGAAGTACTAATAGGTGGCCTATGGTGGTTTTTTATAGCTTGATGAATGTTGTAGGAATTAATACATATATTATATTTTCACAAAATAATCCTAACACAAAAATTGAAAGAAGAATTTTTCTGGAAAGGCTGTCATATGAACTCATTGACGCGCAGTTGAGGAGAAGGGGGGGAACTACTTCTTTACCGAGAATGATACGACAAAGGTGTGCTGAAATCTGCAAACTAGACGGTCCAGAATCATCAGGTACCACTAACAACTTAGGCCAAGGTCATTGTAGCTTTTGTAGTCCGAAAAAAAACCGTAAAACGCGTTACAACTGCCTTACTTGCAAAAAATATTTTTGTTTGAAACACGCGGTTATGGTTTGCTCTTATTGCTATAGTAATGAATCTCAAGAGGATTAGATTTTATTTTATTATTCGTAGTTCTGTTATCTAGAAGCTTTACGAAGATCTTTATGTTATGTTAAAGAAGAATTTTTATTTTGGTTCATTTTATCTTAGTTTGTAAGGATAACTAATGTTTTTCAATGGCTGTTTCTGAAGACTGCGCAACAATAATAAATGCAAATAATTGTAAAAAAAATGGTTTAATTTATTAAACATATCCCTAACTTTAAATACAATATAAGTTTCCAATAGGTTTTCCCAAAAAAAATCAAAGTTACGGATTTTAAGGTTTGGGTCCGTTACACCGTGCGCGGGTACAGGTGTTACACTATTTAGCGCGGGTACAGGAAGGTTAAGAGACGGTGGCCTATAAACGCTTACAATGATGAATTGTTCTAATTCTATTAAAGCTAGTTCAATTATCCATTCAACAGAGAAGCTTACTATATCATTACGTACTTTGAATGTTATCTTATTTTTTATTTTAGAACGGAGCACAAGATCACCGTTGATATGTGATCACCGCCACCCATAAACTCTTACAACTTCTTCTTCTTCTTTACTGTTAAGCCAGTGTTCAGTTAAATAAAAAATATTAATATTAAAAGTATATAAGAATAACTCTATTTCTTATTGTTTATTTCTCATGCACTGAATATTCTGATCCACCAGGTTGACACAGTTTACATTATTATTTTTATTGGAAAAAAAAATTCAAGACCTAACTACTAGTATCGAATTCTACGCCGAAATGTACCAACACTTAATTGAGTTTAAAGAAGAAGCACAGAAGAAGATAAGATCCCTAGAACATAAAAACATATATTTAGAAAAATGTAATACGGCCCTCGAAGAAAGGATTCAGGAGCTGGAAGTTTGGGAAAAAGAAAAAAGCATAGAAATACATGGACTTGAGAACAGGAAAGACGAAAATACAATAACGGTGGTTAAAGATCTAGCTCAAAAATTAAAATTAATTCCGAACGATATTGAATATGCTCAGAGGGTAGGTAATGAAAAACCAAACGATAGCAGACCTAAAATCGTACTGGTTACGCTAAGATCTAAATATGCTCGTAACCAATGGATAGCACTAAAAAAGGAACACAAAATAACTAATAGCATATTATATAGCAACGGTAGTGACAAAAGAATATTTATTAATAAAAGCTTGCCGAAATACAAGCGCCAGCTGTTATGGACGGTGAGAAACATGTTAAAACCAATGGGCTACCAATATATTTGGATTCAAAATGGTAATATATTAGTAAAAAAAAATAATGAAGAAAAAAAAATCTATAATATAAAATCGGAACAAGATTTAAATAACTTCGAAGGTAACAAATAAGTGCACTTAGCGCTGTTGTTACACACTAGGTGTTCTCGTGTATAAGGTTGATGTTTGCTTGCCAGGAGTTTTTATAATAAAAGACGTGTGGTTGCTTTGAAATTGTATTGGACACTGATTTTAAACCGAACATACCGCCCACTAAAAGGGCGTTAAGACCTTTTGAAAAAGTAAGACTTATAACAAGTAATATTGAATCAACTACAGAATAACATACTAATTGTGACTCAGTTAATCTAACTGTTGTTCATTTAAACTTGTTTGTAGACAATATTGACTAAGAGTCTTATGAAATATAATATAAAAAATACAAAACATTAATTTTAAGCTATATATAACTAATCTTTAGTACATATTATTGGTAATGGACATAAGTTAGATACAGATCTTCGAGTCAAGTGACCATTGTACCGTACGGTATAGACTCGTGGTATTTCGTCACGTACGGGGTGCTTTTCCATTATTCGTGCCAACGCCCACTTGCTAGGGGGCATGTTTTCATTTTTTAACAACACTATGTCACCAACTTCGAACTCAGGTGTTCGTCTAAGCCACTTGGGTCTTTGGTTCAGTCTTGACAAATATTCGGTTTGCCAACGCTTCCAAAACCCTTGAACCAGTCGTTGAGTATATTGCCATCTGGACAGCAGGTTTAGGTTGGTAGGGGTGTAGTCACGGTCAGGTACAGTAATTAAGGGTTCTCCGACGAGGAAATGCCCAGGTGTAAGTACTTGAATGTCGTCGATCACATCGATATCGCTAGATATAGGTGTTAGAGGGCGCGAATTCAAACAGGCTTCAATTTGGGTCAGGACTGTAGTAAATTCTTCAAAAGTTAAATTACCAGCCAATACCTTTCCTAAATGTTGTTTGACGGACTTGACACCGGCTTCCCAAAGTCCTCCAAAATTAGGACAATACGGTGGTGTAAATTGCCACTGTGTGCCATCGTTTGCTAGTTGATCAGCTAAAAGTCCGGGTATTTCGAGTCCAGCTTCTTGCCACATTGCGTACAATTCTTTATTGGAGGCCACGAAGTTTGTACCGTTGTCGCTCCATATTTCTTTACATCTTCCTCTTCTGGCTACGAACCGTTTGAAGGCTGCGATAAACGCATTAGATGTAAGATCACTCACCAGTTCCAAATGTATAGCCTTTACAGCCATACAGATGAAGATGCAAATGTATGCTTTGCTGGTTTTAGCTCCTCTTCCTTTAGAATTTAACACGTACACAGGACCAGCAAAGTCTACTCCACTTCGAGCGAAAGGGCGGGAAGGCGTCACGCGAGCTTCAGGTAAGTCACCCATTATCTGTGGTCTACTAGCAGCGCGTTGACGCATACAGGTAAGACATCCGTGTATATGTTTCTTTACTAGAGCCTTGCAGCCTACGATCCAGTATTTACTCATTAGGTAAGTAATCATTAAATTAATACCACCATGCATCGTTTTCAGGTGTGCGTCAGCCACTACTAGAGGCACAAAGTTGTTTTTCTTGCCCAATATCACGGGATATTTTAGGTTCTCATTGGCCTCTGCGTTTCTTAATCTTCCGCCCACTCTGAGTATATTTTGACCATCTATGAATGGGTTAAGAGATTTTATTGTACTAGATTTTCTTACATTTCTTTTTTATTTTAATTTTCTTATTTCATCTTGAAATTCTTCTTCTTGTACTATTTTGATACATACCTGCAATGCGGTTTCTAATTCTTCTGTCGTCAGTGTACAATCTAACTTATTTGAATTTCTCTTTATATTAAGAAATCTTTTACAATAAGCTATTACTCTCAAGAGTTCGGTCAGGGATTCATATTCTTCAAATTTAATACATCTCACGTTTTCTTCTGTTATATTAGCGTAGGATTGTATAGGTTTTTTCTTTTCTAAAGTTGTGTTTGATATTGGAGGTCTAGAATATTCAATATTTTCATTCATAAGAAAAGTAGGTCCACTCCACCATAAGGGTTTCTCTTGTAGTTCAGTTATTAACAATCCCCTTGATGCAATATCTGCTGGGTTATGTGCTGATTGCACGTGAAACCATTGACTGCTACTTATTTGTTCTAGTATCTCCACTACACGGTTGGCAACAAATGGTTTCCAACGGTTTGGTTCGCCAAAGAGCCATGCTAAAACTATAGTCGAGTCAGTCCATCCGAAAATATGATGTGAGGGGATTCTCATAGCTTGGCTCACTTGGGAGAGTAATTTAGCTAATAGTGTTGCTCCACACAATTCCATAGTGAAATCCGCGGTAGTGAAATAGTCTTGACAGGAGCTACCTTGGTTTTTGATGCAATAAGACTTGTCTTTATGTCTCCACTCGTAGTTTGTACACGACAGTAAACTACCGCTGCATATGCTTTTTCAGATGCATCGCAGAATCCATGCAGTGTTATCTTATCCTTTTCAGTGCTGAGAGTATTTAGCCAACGACTTATTTTTGTTTTATTGACATTTTCTAAATCATTTCTAATGAACATCCATTTTCGTTGCAGTTCGTCACTGATTTCTTGGTTCCAACCAACTCCTTCTAGCCATAATCTTTGTACTAAAATCTTTGCTTTGACTATGACCGGTGCTATCCATCCTAGGGGATCGAATAATCTTTGTAAATCCGATAGAATAGTTCTCTTTGTAATGCTTGCTGACATAGGTTCAAGTTGTAGTTGGTAATGGAATTCATCTTTTCCAAGATTCCATGATACACCAAGAGCTTTGATCGTGCCGTCTAGCTTGAAATCTAGGTTAGCTTTAGCAGTGACTTTGTCAGGGTCCATAGATTTAAGAAAGTTAGGGTCGTTGGATGCCCATTTTTGTAGCTGAAAGCCACCTCGTCGTAGAATGTTTATAATTTGATTACTGATTTGAATCGCTTGTTCTGTTGTATCACAACCAGAAGTCAGATCGTCGACGTAGAAGTCTTCTCGAATAACCTTGGCAGTTTCAGGATATTGCTCACCTTCGTCTTCTGCAAATTTTATCAAAGTTTTAATTGCGAGATAGGGTGCAGATGCTGTGCCAAATGTGACTGTTTTTAATCTGTAGGATTTGATTTCAGCAGGCTGGTTGTTTGCTTCAGTTTTAGGGTTGAGACTACCACGCCACAATATTCTGTGGTAATCAATGTCATTCTTATCTAGATGAATCATTCTGTACATCTTGATGATGTCACCTGCGAAACACACCTTATGCATACGCCATCTCATGATCACACTTCTCATATCTTTTTGCAGAACCGGTCCTACCATGAGCTCATCATTCAATGAGATGCCAGTATTGCTCTTACATGACGCATCAAATACGACTCTAATTTTTGTTGTTTCTTTGTCCTTTCGAACTACAGCATGATGTGGAAGATAAACGCATCGATTATTCTCTTCATCTTTTGGAACTTCTTTCATGTGATCCATCATTATATATTCTTCTAAAACTTTATCATATTCTTCTCTCAATTTAGGTGATTTTTTGTAGTCTTTTTTCTTGGTAAATTAAGCGTTTCATCGCAATTTCTTTGGTATTTCCATCCGGGGCTAGTGGTTTATTGATCCGGAAAGGGAGTTTCACGACGTATTGTCCGTTGTTGTTCCTTTTATAATTTTCTTCATAAAAGCTTTCACATTCTTTTTCTTCTTTTGTGTATTTTCTCTTCGAATCTGGTTCTATTTCCCAGAGTGATTTTAATAAATCTTCGGCCATAATTTGGTGATGCATGACACTAGTCGTATACTCTCTGACTTTTGTGCAGTATCTTCTACTCTTCCAAATAATATCCAGCCAAGGTTTGTTTTGTGAGCACATGGTGACCCTGGCGGACCTTTGATTAGTTGATCTTGTACAATTTGGGCATACACGTCGACACCCAGAAGTAGATCAATAGAACCTGGTTGGTAATAGTTCGGATCGGCTAGAACTAACCCTTCTAGGTGAGGCCAATTGCTTGTGATGATTTTTTGAGATAGAATTTTGGTAGTTAATGGCTTTGATAAAACATAGGTTCGAACATTCAAGTTGAAAGCTTCACATTTCGATTCGAGATCGATGTGGACTACATTTTTAATGTCTTCTCTCGTTGACCCCACACCAACTACCGTACCCTTGACGGGATATCGCTTGGCCATGAGTTGTTGTACACCTCGTTCACTGATAAAGCTAGCTTGCGAGCCTTGATCGATTAATGCTCGTATTGTCATTGTGTAATTGTCTTCACTTCGTACTTTGACTATTGCAGTCGCCAATAATGCTGTACTTTGTTTTGTAGACACATGTGATGTCACCATTGTTATGTCTTCTTCACTTTCTTCAATTTTCTCCACGTTTGTATGTAATGTCACCTTGGGTTGTTTTGTAAGTTTGTTCTCTGTGTTGCCCGCAGTATCGCATTTCATTTGAATACTCTCTTTGTTTTCATGTAGAAGTGAATGGTGACGTCTTTTGCATATTCTACAGCATGTTGGAATGCGACAATACCTTACAGAGTGTCCTGGTGCAAGGCAGTTGAAGCACAGATTGTTCTCTTTGATAAACTCACTTCTTTGGGAAGGTGTTTGTTTTCCAAACTCTTTACAGTGGCTAAGTGTGTGACTTTCTTTGCATGCTTGACATATTTTATTACTTTCGACGTTGGTTACAGCGTGAAATGATTTCTCTCGCACAGAAATAGCACTTGACTTCGGTTTTGTAGGCTCTGTGAGTTCTAGCGTACGAAAACGACTTTCCAGGAACTTGCGAAACATATCTAGCGGAGGTAAACTATCAAACTCTTTACAATTGCTGCTCACATGCTCTTCCCAATCTTTATGTGTTTCACTGTCTAGTTTTTGCACTACAATGAATATTATCAATGGATCCCAGTCAGTCGTACTCACTTTTAAATTATTAAGTTGATGTAAACATTCAAATGTCGTGTCTAGTAAACTCTTGATAAGACTTGAACTATTATTGACAGTAATCTTCTTTTGAGAAAATAATCTTTTCATTATAGCATTGATATTTATTCTTTTGTTGCCATACCTTCCTTTTAAAATGTTCCAAGCTTGCTCATAATTCGAATCGGTAACTTGTATGTGTTTTAATATCGAAGCAGCTTCTCCAGTAAGGCTTGTTTTTAAATAATGTAATTTTTGAACATTATTTAACGATCCATTACTGTGCACTAGAGTATTAAACAAGTCATGGAACGACAACCATTCTTCATAATGTCCGCTGTACGTAGGTAACTGAATTTTAGGTAAGACAACTCGCACTTGCTGAGATTCACTAGGTATTGTAGGCAACGTGGCACTAGCACTAACTGTTTGTGTAGCTAACAAATCCTTCAAGTCGGCCACCAAGCTGATGTACATTTCTTCATGATCATAAAATTCATCCTTCGCTAAATACGCCACTTGGTCTTGTTTCTCCCTCGGCACGCTACGTATTATCTCGCCATAAGCTTGTTTGTATTCGTTCCAGTAATCTTCTACACATTTAAGTCGAGATTCTATGTAATTTCGCGTTAATCTGACCTTTGGGCACTTTTTTAAGTTTATGTGGGTCTTCTGCAAAGTCTGTGCAATGTTTTCCACCATAAGCAACGCTTTATCTAGTCCCGTAGCCATTGTAAATACGTAATTATTTCTATATTCACTTGTAATAAACGTATCGAAATGAATAAGCGTCTTATTTTAAATCACTAATTTGTCGTAAACAACTCGAACACTTGGGTCGTCGCCGCTTATCGCAATCTCTTTGTTCTCGGGCGGCCGGCGAGGCAGGTAACAGGCACTAGTATCCGGCTCGATTATGGACCATATGTTTTCATGAATAAGGTTGATGTTTGCTTGCCAGGAGTTTTTATAATAAAAGACGTGTGGTTGCTTTGAAATTGTATTGGACACTGATTTTAAACCGAACACTAGGTGATTTTGCTCCGTAACATTCGATCCAAAAAATGTTATTACAGCTGATTACGTGTGCAAACGTTATTGTGACATAGAAATGTTAAATAATGATCTGATTTTAAATAAGAACTCCCTACACATATCGCATCTGAATATCAGATCACTACGAAAAAAATTTAATGAATTACAAGTTTTGTTAGAAAATTATAAACAGAAGGTAGATATAATTATATCGGGTGGGCCAAGAATTCGTTAACATTTAAATGTAACTTACCACGCAAACTATTGCAGCGCGGGGCGCGGGCGCGGGCGGGGGCAATAGCTCGCTTCTTGGAAATTTAGTCGCAATAGATCGCTTCACGGGGCCACAACGCGCTTACTGTGTGAAACAGTTTTATTTAAACAACTTTTCGCTCATTACTGCGAGACGCTTATTTCGCGTTGAATATGGTTTACACGACTTAAGTCAGTGTCCAAGTGCTCCTTTAATAAAGAAATGGGTGAAGAAGTTCGAAGAGACGGGATCTACACTAAATGTGAAACAAACCGGCGGCCCGCGGACTTCTCGAAGCGAAGAGAACGTGCAGCAAGTTTCCGCTTCTGTTCGACGTGATCCAGATTTATCGACGCGCAAACGTTCGGCTGAATTAGGATTATCCCGCACATCATTACGCCGTATTTTGAAATTAGATTTGAAATTACATCCATATAAGATCCAGATAGTGCAAGTACTAAACCCTAATGATTTAAATTTGCGTAAGTCATATGCCGAAACAATGTTAACTCGATTCAGTAATTTTGACAACATCTTATTCTCTGACGAAGCCCATTTCCACCTAAATGGACATGTAAACAAACAGAATTGCAGGTATTGGAGCAGCGAAAATCCCAAAGCTAAACATGCAAGGCCATTTCACTCTCCTAAGGTAACTGTATGGGCTGCAATTTCAGCAAAAGGAATCATCGGACCTTACTTTTTTGAAGATTCTCGAGGCCGTTCAGTTACTGTTAATTCTGCCGAGTATGTGAAAATGTTACGGGAGTTTTTAGCACCGATGCTACTGGAATTTGCTGGCTATAATCGTAACACATGGTTTCAACAAGATGGAGCCACGTGTCACACATCGAACGAGTCCTTGCCGGTGGTCAAAGAAATGTTTCCGGAAAAGCTGATTTCCAGACGAGGTGACATCCCATGGCCGCCCAGAAGTCCAGATCTATTCCCAGCAGACTTCTTTTTATGGGGTTATTTAAAAAGTCGTGTTTACATTGATAAACCGAATACACTCCGTCAACTTAAAGAAAAAATCATCGAAGAGATGTCGGCGATCTCGCGGTCTCTTTGCAGAAGAGTATTCGAAAACTTCAGGGCTCGCTTAGATGAGTGCAAAAACCGAAACAGTGGTCATTTAGACGAAATAATTTTTAAAAAATAAATTACAACTATTTAGCTTTCTCGTAAATAAACTATTTCTAAAATATGTTAAATGGTTTTTTTTATACGATTTTTTCAAATGTTAACTAATTCATGGCCCACCCTGTATTAAGCGAAATAAATATCAAGGAAGAAGAAGTAACTTTTTATAAAATTTTGAGATGTAATACATATATACACACGAGGGAAACTATCCGAGGAGGAGGTATACTGATTTATGCGAAGGATGAAATTTATTTAAACATCAGAAAAGAGAAAACCTCAGAGCTAGAGGTGATTCATGGCCAGCTGAAAGCAGCATTATGCACATTTTTGCTATGTATAGACCACCAAATAAAAATAAGTCACTATTTGTGGAACAGCTGTCGAACATTATAAAATTAATTCCGGAAGCTGAAAATGTTGTGGTAATTGGTGACACTAACATAGACATTTTTAAGAATAAATTA
This sequence comes from Melinaea menophilus ssp. n. AW-2005, assembly GCA_918358695.1. NCBI lineage: Eukaryota > Metazoa > Arthropoda > Insecta > Lepidoptera > Nymphalidae > Melinaea > Melinaea menophilus. The sequence goes on from OU911038.1 coordinate 20,007,113, forward strand.
AACTCGATTACTACAAAATATAGAAACACCTTGTGTAAGCTGGGGCTGCAGTGCGTCATACCGAGTGCAGAGATAACGCGCGAGGCGATCGTCGCTGGACGAGTCGTCGCTTCGTGCCTGGACCACGTGTGGGTGCGAGCTAGACGGAATGAGTCGATTCCGTTGTCGTACGTACTCGAGGCGAATCTATCCGATCATCATGCCATTGGACTGGTGTTAAACGTGCGTGTGAGTGAGTGTACGTCTAGTGACAGCGGGAGTTTACATTTAAACAATGACAATAGTATGCGTGAAGTTATTAGTGATAAGTTAGTTAAGCAAAAACTTAATAATTACGATTGGACGAAATTACTTGAATATACATGCCCGTTACAGTTATATGAAACGATTTATACAGTATTTGAACGGATTTACAAAAAAGGAACCGTAATTATTTTTCCTAGACGTAATAAAAGAAAGACACAGCCTTGGATTGATAAATATTTAAGTGCAATGATAAAGCGTAGGGCTTACTTATTTAAGATATGGAAAGCGGATCCAAAAAATATGAATAAGCGGTTAGATTACACTCAATTTAGAAACAAAGTTAATAAACTTATAAATAAAACAAAAAATAAATACAGGCAGCTAGAAATAATAAAATGTAACGGGGATTTTAGGAAAATATGGTTAAATATTCATTGTTGGCTCGGAAGGGGGAAAGCTAGTATCGACGATGTTATAATAAAAGATTTAGGCAAAACTGAAAATATAAGTCAAATCTGTACTAATTTTGGGAAAGTTTTTACGGAGGAAATTGAAGGAATTAAGCATCTATGTAATGTAAAATTCTTTGATAGGGACAATTACGTGCAGCCGAATTTAGTGAGTTTTAGATACAGTAAAGTCAACTCATTTCAAGTAAAAAAGTGTATAGACCAGTTGTCGTGCGAAAAGGCTCCGGGTTCGGATATGATCAGGGTAAAAGATATTAAATATGTATGTAAACAGATAAGCGGTGTTATTGCTAGGTTCATAAATTTGAGTTTAACCACGGGTGTTTATCCCGATCAGCTGAAAAAAGCCATCATACGCCCCATTTATAAATCGGGAAATCACTTAGAATATTGTAATTACAGGCCAATAGCTATATTGTCAGCTGTTGACAAAATTGTAGAAAAAATTATTGTAGGTGAAATTAGTAATTTTTTGCAATGTTCTAATATATTGTCGGATGCTCAACACGGTTTTTGAAAAGGGCGTAGCACTGTGACAGCCCTAACGGGCTTTGCTAATTATATAAACAACTGTTTAGATTCAGGTGAACAGGTGATAGTGGTTTATATTGACTATAAAAAGACATTTGACACATTGGACCACGATACTTTGCTAAATGCGATGGATGAATGCGGGATAAAAGGTCCCACGAATAAATGGTTCAAAAATTACCTAAGTAATAAAAAGATACAAACTGTTATTGCTGGTGTAGCCGGTGAAGAAATGGATTTAAGACTAGGTGTGCCGACCGGATCAGTCTATGGACCAGTGGGGTACTTAATGCACGTAAATAGCGTTTCTAACGTCGTAAACAAAAGTCGAGTGTATATGTATGCGGATGACATGTGTTTGACCTATGCCTCAAAAGACATATCTGTTGTACAAAACCACATACAAGAGGATTTCGAAAACGTTACTAAATGGGCACATGATAACGGGATAATTATTAACTTTACAAAAACTAAATGTATGCATATACACTCGCCATATAACAGAAAATCAAAAACTATTTGTAACAAAGATCTCGAAATAATAGGACATACTTATAATTGCCTACATAGTAATAAAAAAAAATTGTAATTGTAATAAATTAGAATATGTTAATACATATAAATACTTAGGTTTAAAGATAGATAAACATTTTAACTGGAAACCCCATGTAATAGATACTTGCAATAGGCTAAGATGTGTGCTGGGAAAGTTTTACCAATTGAGTAGAGTATTAAATAAAGAAACATTACGAACCGTATATTATGCCCTCGCTGACTCCTTGCTTAGTTATGGTCTTAGTGTGTATGGCCGAACGTTTATAACTTACTTAAAGGATATAAAACAATTACAAACACACTTGATAAAATTTCTAGTTAGTAAAAAAACAAAAAAAAATGTTGTGGAGACTATGAAAAACTATTCCCAATATGTAAAATTTTGCCAGTAGATATCAAAGTGGACTACTTAATATGTATCGAAAATTTTCATTTAACTAAATATAAGGAAACAGTCAAGAATAAGTATAATACAAAAAGAGTCAGGAAAAAAAAAAGAATTAATTGAGCCCACTGCAAAAAAATATTATGGAAAAAGAACATCAAGGTGTATGCTACCCAAAATTTTGAATAACATTGCCCGTAACAAAATTAAGCTAAATAGGCATATTAGTAAAAAAGTATTGAAAATAAAACTAAGGGATCTCTATTTTAAAAAAATGTTATTGTATTTTTTTTTTTTTTTTTTTTTATTGTTCTAAGTTTATTGTGAATGATAATGTTTGTGTAGTAGTAGTGTATAGTGTTAGTTTAAGTATTTAATGAGCGCTTCTTGCCGTCAAACTCTCGAGTTTGGCAAGAAATTATGTGTATATTTGTTTTATGTATTAAATTTTTTTTATAATATAATAAATTAATAAAAAATATATATATAAACATAAGTTACATATTAATAAATTAATATTATATCTAATTTAATTTTCAGTCTGTGGCAAGTTTTTCTTATAGGGTAATGTAAATCACACTATTTTATTTACATTTAATTTAGTTAAAATTTCAAAACAATGTTAATTCTTAATGGTTCAAATTACCCCTGTTTCCTACAAAAATTATTGTATTTCTTGAATTATTTAATAGTTTTCTTGATTTATCAATATCAGTAGTAATATTCATCGAGTTACAGTGAGGTAAACAGCTGTTAAAATACCCTGTGTCCATCTAAATAAGAACACAATACAACCCATTCCCTTTCCAATACTATACTATACTATACATATAAGTGTCATATACAACATTTGGATTGGCAGAAATATCTTCGTTTTTTGTTTTCCCGACACAGCCCTGCGGTCGGGTGCTAATAGTTTCTATTTTTGGTATCCGATTTTATTATCCGAGGTTTGTGCATCAGATTTGGATTCAGTTTTTATGATTGCCCGGCTATTTATAGTTTCAGCCGTGTTCCATGAATTTAAGTAAGGAGTAAGCTTTTCAAAGGTAGTAGGATTTAGTAAATTATTAACTGCAGTGGTGCGAGTTAATATTTTAATAAGATTTGGAGATATAGAAGAAGTTTTAAATAGTAATAAAATCTCCGAAATGTAGATATGTAAACTCATTACAATATTTTGACAAAGTATAAGATGCAGAAGTTCCAGTATTTCTATAATTATAATTATATAATTATTATTATAATTCTATAATTATAATTATAATTATATATTATAATTCTATAATGATAATTATAATTATAATTATATAATAATTATAATTTTGCTATGCGACTCTACGCATATTTCATTTTTAACTCCAGAAACGATGACACGGGGTCACAGTAACGGAGAATGAATATTGCAAAGCCTCTTATGAATGAATAATAAATATCAGGCGTTGGCTATAATATGTCAAAATTAGAAGCCGGAAATTTAGTTTCGTTTGCCTTAAAATTATTTTGGTCATAATTTTTTAGTATATGGATAAATATTTTATATTAATTATAAACGAGGAGGAAGCTTATTATTAAAGTATTAAATAACTTTATGTACGAGTATGTATAAATATGTGTTTATGATAATATTTTTAAAAGGATATTACATTACACTATTAGTCAAAAATACGAAGTATATTTTCTTTTAACTATTGATTTCTTCCTATAAATCGATTTAAAAATTGAATATATGTATTTAATCTTCAACTAATTATAAATCACCTTTCGACGAACGAGTGTTGTAACTATTTTATAGTTCAATGTCCCTGTAACATTTAAAATCTTTATCACATAATCGTTATAATATACTACCGTGTATATTATTTTTATTAAACAATAGGTCGAACTAATCGCCTAGAAAGTTCCTAAAAGTATGTTAGGATCCTTCGTGTTATATACAAATATTATTATTGGAGCATGGCATTTGGCATGATTGAATTATAAGGGGTAGCATATGCTTAAAATCAATATTACATATTAACGTGCAGATCATCAAGAAATAAGTAAGTAATGTTTAATGTTAGTACGAATTTTACGACACAAAATAAATTATGTTACATATTTTAAACAAAAGGCTTTTGTGAAGATTCTGTTCAACTCTGAGGTTTTTTTGGCAGGTTGTGTTTAAAAAGTACATTGTTTTCGACGTGGCCGTGTTGATTGCGTAGAAGTTTAAAATGAACATTTGTTTGCTGTTTGTTGACGAAGCTTTTCAGAGAAATCATACTGTGACCTTTGAAAAATTGTACAGTTTGTAGCGTCTGCTGATAGTTTTTGTTTTTATAGCACCTATTTCGTTTAGATATTTTGTAACCTTTTTTATTTTCTACACAAATAAAATACATAGTGTTACTCATATGTATCTGTGAACAATTGTTAGAATATTGTTAAGAGTCGAAGAGTGTAAAATGGAACAATATTATTTTTAAATAAGATAAGGGAGTTTAAGTCTGCTCGACGTAAAATGTTCAACTTCAGCGTCTGATCTTTAAACTTGCTTTCCTGTAAGATATCTATCATTCCTCAGCACAGTGAACGGTAAACAAATTGTTTACGTTATATTTAAATATAAACTAGGGTTCATCAGAGACTTAATTGACGTCTACTTTATCCTAGTTTCCATCCAATATAATAATAGAAATGTAAATAAAATAATCCCTTAAGAACTTCAAGATATTACTGTCTCGACTTCTTAGTAGTCTGTAATCAAATGGTCGAGTATAGTTTTAATGTCTGTCTGATCAGCATACTAACTTTCAAATGTAATGAATAATGGACTTTTTTGGAAACTTCTATATACATAAGTACGTAAAGGTTTCAGAGTTTTAAGTATTTCTATTATAAGAAAACTCTCTAACGAAAGGTAGCTGCGCTTTCGAAATTATGCCTACTTAATTATGCGTAAAAGCCCAAAAAGAAAATGATAACAGCATTTTATTCTTGTTTAAGATTATATAGCTCTATAATCATTTAGAGTTTTATTGTGAATATCTTAAATATATATTTATTACAATGTTATTGTATATATTAAATAGTGTAGTAAAATAAAAAAAAAACATTTGAATATAATCTTCCCATTAAGAAATATAGAAATATATTTGGAATTGATCTGGAGCGATTGTCGAGGAAGAAACATGGAAGCAAATGCTTAACAAAACGATCTTTTTTAGAATGATATATGATATTTATTATAACTTTTTTGCTTTATATATATATATTGATCTCTATTTTTTTTAGTATATAAAGTATTGGAATTATACGAGAAGCGGCTAGTCTTTCAGTAGATAGAGCGCAGAAGGGTATAAAAACCATCAAAAGATCGGTACTGTTCATGAAAGCAGGTTCGTTCAAAAAATCTCAACTAAAACCTTATTCCACCTTTGACGCGTCTCCTGATTGGACTGTCATGATGGACACGTATGAAAAGCAATACCAAATCCGTGGGGATTTTTGTGTTTCGTCCTCTAGGCCGCACTTATTCTTGTACTCAAAACAAGTAAAGCGCATTATACTTGTGGAGCTTACTGTACCCTGTGAAACACACATACCCAAAGATCATACATTTAAGCTTAAAAGTATTACGAACTACGTAACGAACTGATCAGGAATAAATTTATAGTTAATTTGTATGCTGTAGAAGTAGGAGCGAGAGGTATAACAGCGAAATCTCTCTACAACTTACTTGAGGATCTCTGCTTTTCTAGAACTATCATCTATGTTTATGTCTACAAAGTATTTCAAAGGCGGTTTTAGTACGTTATTTTGATAATTTGTATGTTGTAGGAAGAAGAGCGTAGACAGTGAAAGTGAGCGTATATGCACATAGTAAAGGGGCCCCTTAAACCTACACCTGGATCGCAAATTCCAGGCATTGTTTGCACTTCTCTCCTCGCAACACGATGAGTCCATGCGCAGCCGTACGGTGAATCCATGGAATGCTAAGAAGCTTCGTCTCATATAGTAATATACACCCGTACTTTAACATCAGTGTTATCGGCAATTGGCAGCTTGTCAAACGTCAATGTCATAACGAACACCGAGCACTGGGGAGGCGGCCATAATAAAATAATAGACAATTGACTTACGAACGTCGTGAAGAACGCACGCGACCACGTTCTTGGTGGACGTTAATTAAATCCAACAACATCTTGTTAAATTTCGATTCTTTATAATTGTTTCAAGTGATTCGAGGAAGATTAAAAGTAATTATTATATTATCGCTTATATTTTATTGAAACACTGTCTCCAACATTATAATCAACGCCTACCCTCAATATGGAAAACATTACCGATAACAACAGCACTGATTATGGCCAGAAGACTATATATTTTTTTGTCACATCGTTTCTCTAAATGGATTGCTGATATGTATTTTACAATTATTATTAAAATAGAAAACAAATTAAGATTTAAAAAACTTTCCTTAAAACACTTGGCACAACCTAAAATAAGAAAAGAAATGACTACAAATAAGAAATCGTAAAAACTGACATTACCAAACTAAGTTCTACATTGTTCTATAAACAAAACGTCATCAATTGTGTTCAGAGATAAAATGGTTGTGACAGTAGCCCGCAACTCCACTTATGAAATCGAATAAAGCAAAAACAAATTACAGGCAAGTTTATTTTATAAAAGAAACAATCGCTTACTTACGACATAAATATTTATTTACATGTCCTGTCATAGGATAACATAGTGAAATGACAACGGTTGACATATATTTTTAAAATGCTTTAATTTACGAGAGAAAGCTGATTACTAAGAGTGTGTTCACTAAGAAATTACTTCCATTACTTATCCATTGCATTTTATATCTTTAGGGTCCTTATGCAAATCTGGTTCGTGATAGAAGTACAAAAACTAGTTGCTCGTTTAATATTAGATATATTGTGTAGCATATTTAGTTCTAAAATAAATATAAGCATTTTCCGAAAGAACTTTGACGAAATTATAAAAGGACATGAAACGCAAAGTTAATATTTATAACGTAAGTTACTATAGGTAATATTAAGCATATTTTAATTTTAATGTCACGTACATTTTGAGTCCCTGATTTACACCAGAAATTCTCTAAATAGCCGTTAAAAGATTCTGATATGCGTGTTCCATAGTTTCCCCCATCCCACGCTACTTCACTTCAAAGAAGAAATAATTCCATATAGATTTACACTAAAAACGAATTTCAGATCAACCACCATAGTAAGTGAAAGAGAAATCAAATAAAAGTACTATTGACAAGAATAAACAACACTTTTATTTCTTTACTACTTAGTAAGTACTTTCTGGTAAACTAGAACTTCTTCTCGGCGTCTTCTACAGTCCCTCTCTTCACATAAGCTATTTTGATACGTTTTGAGATCTTGAAAAATGTTGTTTTTATTGCCGATTACAGTATCATAATGGGAGATTTCAATACATGCTTGTTAAAAATGATTCCCTTGCTAAACGCTTAAAACACATTGTCAACAGTTCAGTTCAACGCACCATCTGTCGATGAGAAGATAGTCATTTTTTATTCAAGCCTATTTGACTTGTTTGACATATATGCCCCACTCCGTCCAATTAAATTGAAACGTTTACGCCATGGTTTACAAATGAAATAAGAAAACTTATGGCACAACGTGACCCTTCTAAAAGAAAATACAAGTAAAACCAACGAAAAATTATTGCAAAATACAAAAATCGTTGTTAAGAGTTATTCTTCTACAATAAAAAACATTGGCCTTCCAATTCATAGTTGTCTTACTTGGACACCGCAGGTGGAATATATTAGCCGCAAAATATTTGCCACTATAACTTGTCTCAGACGGTGGAAATACGCCACTCCTAGCCACACCACACCACACCACACCACACCACCAAGATGTTTCAGAATTATTCAGAAAATCTAGTAAAATCACCTAATCTAAAAAAATTAAAAGCAGACCGTAAACAGAATGCTACATAATTAAAATATATATAGTATTTTTTAATTATATTTAAATTATTTTAATATTCATCAATATCAATAACTGGAATCAAACCTGGGATTTGGTACATTCAAAAACATTAAATATTTATCGATAATATATGGTATATATTTTTGTTCCTGTTCAATTTTGTTTTTGAAATATCTGTCAATTATTGTAAGAAATATTAATTAACCGTTAAAAGTTAGTTATTCCTACTGTCAGAAAGAAGGCATGTATAATGATTATAAAACATAGAAGAAATAAATAAATACTTAAGAAAAAGTCCATAAAAATATTCTGTGTATAAACAGTCAGTCTAAAATAGAACAAACAAAATTCATATGGTTTTTTAAAGAATAATTAACAAACGTATCACAAAAGTGTAGATTTGGTTATGTTTATGGTTTTGAAATTTTAATTGTATTTTTGATAGTCCGATTCTCGAACAAGTTTATATTTTTAGCGACGGCCTTTAAATTTAAATAATATAATTACTTCACAAAGTATTAATTATTACAACAGTGGGTAGTTATAAATAATCAACAAAATAATGTTAATGTTAAGCTAAACAAGTGAACGCTGCGCGCGCCCGAAAGAAAGTGAGCTGAGGTGGTCGTGATGTCCATATCCGTCGGTTTTCCCCACGCGGGTGCCTTCGGTAATTTTCGGCATCGCTATCCCCACCCCTCGACCCCTTCTTAGGAAGAAGTCAATTCTAATAATATAATATTATACGATACCTGTTAGAATCTTCGGTTTTTATAAAAATATGTAAATATCGATTTTATAACCGTGTTATTTCGCAATAAATATTTATAACATTTATATTTGCTGAAATTGGACGAAGTTAATTATTTAACCCCTAGTGTTTAATTATTATTAATGGTTACTAACACTGTTTTAAGTTATCCGATGTAGACGATAGTTTGAAACTATCGGATTTACCGGATCAACTAGACTCAACCTGATCCTAAACAAGTTGAATATTAGCAGTAACTTAGGAGTAATTTTAAATATTTAGTAAATAATTAATTAAGTCTGAGAGGGAATACCGAGCATATGTTATGTAGTAAGTCAATACCAAAGTATGCTTGGATTCGAATTGGGCCCAAAATCGATGAATTTAACACCATTTAATAACATGATACAAATAACTTAACTTCAATGGTGGTTCAGAAATGTACAGTTCCAATAAAAAGCATATTGTTTTAAAAATATTGTATATAATATTGAGGGATTCATATTCTCTGATATTTTAAGCTAGGGAAATAATCCAGCCAGTATTAAGTTAACATTAATACATATTTACCGCACGTATGTTTCTCAGAACTGTGATGAAAGTTAACTCAATTTATTTAAATATTTGATAGACTAATAAATCTTATTACTAAATAAACAATAAAATAAAAAGAGGGTAAAACTATAAAAATATAATTGTTTCAATATTCGCTTTTTTTTCGCAACATTTTTGAAATTGAATCTCTGAATAGATTAACATATATCTCTTGAAGTAACAAAGAATATAAGAATCTTTAAATTTTCTTTTGGAAGTTAGATTACTCAACTTATCCAAGTGAATAATATTGAGTAATTCGATCTGCTACTTGTTCGATGCATGCATATGTAGGTGAGTTTCTTGCTCTACCTATTGTTTACTTAGTTTTCCTTTGTTCTAAACTCATTACGTACATTTCCTTTGTTCATAATACTATTTTATCAAGGCTTCTTTTCAGTAAGGATCACAATTCTTGGAATATTTAAATAAAAATTTCATACTTTACCTTAATGTTTTTGTTTTATCACTAATATACTTCTGTTTTTACTCGTTACGTAATCACTTCACGCCATATATTTGTATATATTGTTGAGGTTACCAAGGTGAGATTATCAATAATGCAAAGACACGAATTTGCTCTTCATTGTCTATTCCAATTTGTCTTATTAATGAAATTATTTATATTATTAGTTAATCAGTGACTGATTGCTGTATGATATCCGTTCACAGTAAAATAATATGTGTTGTTGAAAACATATTATGTTTCTTTTTGTTATTTTTGTATCTTGACATCTAATGATTTTGTCTGATCATTTATTTCAGTTGATTGCAATTATTAGTGAATGTCACCAGAGCTCATTATGTTAATTGGCTGTACCGTGTTAACACAAGTATCATGCTGTAATACTACATAGTGATTAATTTAATTTATAAATAAGTAATAAAAAATTTAGGTAACTAAGTTAAAATTGTCTCGATATTTTATACTTGTAATATTGACCACACAGGCTCAGGGTGATTGGAAGTAATGTATTCGTTTTCCGGTTTCGCGACAGACTCTGCGCTTGGGTGTTAATTGTTTTTATTTTCTGAGCGGGCGTTATCCAATTTTTGTTCATTGTAGATTTGTAGGTACAGTTCGGTTATTTACTATTTTACCGATGCACCGTGAATTTTAATTCGGATAAGCTTTCCTTGATGTATACTAATAACAAGTTTTTGTGATGTTCGTACAACAGCTGAAGACCCTATAAACTTAAAATTCTCCTTTAGGTATTGTAACCTTTCCAATTTAGTGTGTGTGTAATGTGGATGGCTTTAAATTAAATATCCAATTTAATATTTAATACTCAATTTATTAAAACTTAAATTTAAATGATTCCGATAGAAAGGTCGTGACGTTGAATTCTACATAATAAATACGAATAGCGATAGCCCAGGCACATGTCAAAATAAATGTGGGTAAATTCTTAATTATTATTAATAAAAATAATTAATTTTTGTTATTTTCAACTGAATGTCTTTGAAAACAAATAAACATTATTAATTTACAATATTTTAATATGTGTGTGTATTTTATGTTATAAGAATAACACTGAATCTAAATAATGGTATAGTATGATATTTTGAGTAATCCAAAGGATGTTAGCAACATCTAATTTATAAAATAATACAAAATGTCATCGACTATTAAAGTCTTGTGAATTTCCTGTCAACAGATAGTTAATAAACCTAACCACAAATAAACAACATTAATATTACAATGTGTGACTCAGTAATTAAATTACTTCAGAAATGAATTTCTACGTAACAGTATGCAGGAGATGTGTATGGTCATGCATTTCCAAATGTAATCATCATCTTCCTGCCCTTATCCTACTTTTGGGGTCGGCACAGTATGTTTTTTACTTCCATACACTCCTGTTACTCGTCATCTCTGTACACACTCCCTTCTTCTCCATATCGTCTTTCACGCAGTCCATCCATCTTTTCTTCGGCCGTCCTCTACTTGTCCATCCCTCCACTACCAGCACTCTTTTGGTCACATGCCTTTCATCTAAAAGATTTCCTCATAACATACTCATACCATGACAGACGGCTACTCCTATTTACGGCATTTCCAAATGTAATAAATTATTAAAACATTAATATCTCGCTAAACGTCAACGTCAAGCAAATGATATTTACTGTTTTTTTTTTTTTTTTTTTTTTTTTTTTTTATGGGATAGGAGGGCAAACGAGCTGGCGGGTCACAGATGTTTTGTGATCACCGCCGCCCATGAACTCTTGCAACATCCGAGGATTTACAGGAGCGTTGCCGGCCTTGAAGGTGGGAGTAAACGCCTTTTTTGAAGGTACCCATGTCGTACCGATCTGGAAATACCGCCGAAGGGAGTTCGTTCCACATTCGAGTGGTACGAGGAAAAAATGTACTTGAGAACCGCACAGTGGTGGATCGCCACGCATCCAGGTGGTAGGGATGGTATTGGAGGCGATGGCGCGCTGTGCGGTGATGGAATTCGGCGGTAGGCATCAGATCGAATAGCTCTTCGGAACACTCCCCGTGGTAAATGCGGTAGAAGACGCACAGAGATGCAACGTCTCTACGCAATGCCAAAGAGTCCAGCCGTGCACAGAGCACCGGGTCCCCGACAATCCGAACGGCTCTCTGTTGTACGCGGTCAAATGGTAGAAGCTGATATTGGGGTGATCCGGACCAGAGATGAGAACAGTACTCCATGTGTGGCCGGACTTGCGCTTTATAAAGCGCAAGTCTTTGGCCAGGATTGAAGTACTGCCTCGCTCTATTGATCACGCCCAATTTCATCGAGGCCAACTTGGCCTTGCTCTCCAGATGACCACGAAACCGACAGTCACTCGAAATGTCGAGACCCAGTATTCTGATACTTGGCGAGGCAATAAGGGGAGTGCTCTCAAAGAGCGGTGATACGACAAATGGGGTTTTCTTAGTGGTAAACGCGCAAACCTGTGTCTTCTGGGGATTGAACTGAGCGTGGTTCAGTTCACCCCACTCAGAGATCATCCCCAAGGAAGTCTCTATAGAAGACACAAGTTTCTTTCGGCACTCGTCGACGTTTTCCTGAGAGAGACCTGCACGGCCGGAATATACCGCATCCCCAGTGCTGTCATCCGCATAACAATGTATGTTGGAGATATCCAACATATCATTGATGTGCAGGAGGAACAGATTTGGGGATAGCACGCAGCCTTGGGGTACACCAGCGTTCACGGGCTTGGGGTCCGAGCAAAAACCATCGAGAACGACCTGTATGCTCCGCCCAGTGAGGAAGCTGATGATCCACTTGCATAAACTCTCGGGAAGCCCATAGGAAGGTAGCTTCGAAAGAAGCCCCTTGTGCCATACACGATCGAAGGCTTTCGCCATATCCAGACTAACTGCCAGACCCTCTCCCTTGCTTTCAATAACAGCTGCCCAACGGTGCGTAAGATATAACAGAAGATCACCAGCCGATCGACCATGGCGAAAGCCATATTGCCGGTCATTGACCAACTGGTGATCCTCGAGGAAGGTTAGGAGCTGCTTATTGATGATACTCTCCATTACTTTGGAGAGAAGAGAGGTAATGGCGATAGGTCTGTAGTTAACTGGGTCCGAGCTATCACCTTTTTTAGGGATCGGATGGACAAGGGCACGCTTCCATGAGACCGGGACTACGCCTTTAAGGTAGGAGTACCGAAATAGACGCGTTAGCACTGGTGTCAATTCAGGGGCACATGTTCGTAGCACAACTGAAGAGATACCAAAACTATTTCCGGCATTAAGCTCGGACACCGCGGGATGATAGGCGGTGTCTTCCCCTGGTCGTCCAAAGTCGAGTTTGAGGCAAAAATAGTGCCCAAGAGATCGGCTTTCTCTTTTGCCGTGTAGGCCAGAGAGTCGTTCCCAGTGTGCAATGGCGGTAGGGATGGCTGACAAAAGTTTCCCAGCGTGGCTTTAGACAGCGCCCAGAACTTGCGCGTGTCAGGCGGGTAGTTTGCCAGCTGATCCCCTATTTTGACGACATGCTTGAACTTTGCTCTAGGAATTTTCCGTTTGAAGAATCTGGAGGCACGATTATATTTCCTCTTCAGAACTCTAGAGTTCGGATCCTTAGTGACTAACGCATTAGCCCAAGCTTGATAAGCCTGCCGTTTGCCAGCTGCTGCAGCCCTGACAGACGCATCAAACCAAGGCCGCGATCTGCCACCAAGTGGTACGACAGAGCTTGGTACAAATAGTTCCATGCCCTGAAGTATCACATCAGCTACAGCCGCAGCGCAGTCACTAGGATCATTAGAAGAGAAACAAATCGGCCCCCATGGGTAGGATGCAAAAAAGGACCGCATTCCATCCCAATCCGCTGACTTGTAGTGCCAAACGCGTCGAGTCGCAGGTCTTGTGCGAGCTGGGCGTTCAATGGGCACTACACTCCGTACCAGGCAATGATCAGAGGACCCTAAGGGAGCCTCGACAGTGACTTGGTACTTTCCGGGATGTGTAGTCAGCAGAAGATCCAACAAAGAGGGCATATGGCTGTCCACGTCCGGTAGACGAGTGTGCGTCTTTACCAGCTGGGACAGACCATTTGCCAGAGCAAAGTCAAACACAGATCTCCCCGCGTAGTCGGTGGCACGTGACCCTAGCCAATCGGCATGGCGGCATGGCAGGCGCATTAAAGTCCCCGAGGACTACGACTTCGGCGGAGGGAATCTGTGAAAGCAGATCGTCAATCTTCGCCTGAACATGGCCCAAGAGTTGAACCGTTTCTGCATTACCACTATGGGACCTGTAGAGGCACGCATAGACTCTGACATGGTCGTCCATGTCCACGCGCAGCCAGAGTACAGACAGGTCCCGACCTTCAAAAACCTGAAGGCGACGGTAGGTATCCTCCCTTACGGTATCCTCCCTTACGAACACAGATACCCCGGCGTGTGGTATAAAATGGTGTTCTAGTTTATACCCGGGGTATGACAGGTACGCTGTGTCGCTAGGTTGAGATATCTGCGTCTCCGTCAGAAACAACAAGGCCGGCTGCGCCGTCTCTAGGTGATAGTGGACGGCGTTCAAGTTGGAATGAAGTCCCCGGATGTTGCAAAAGTCCACATTTAGAGTGGGTCGGGGTGCCGCTGCGTTGACTCGTCGTTTGCCCTCAAAAAACACAAAAGGCGATACTTTGCCCGCCCCAGATACGACAGGCAGCCCGAGCAAAATCCGAGAATCATTTCCCCGATTTTGCTCGGGGAGGGGGTCCCCGGCTTCATCAAAGCCGGTACCCTCCTGGGGTATTTTTCTTTTCGGCATCGCTTTCATGTTCGGCGGGGAGGGGGGGGGGGGGTTGGGCTTCCGGATTCTCTCACTCACCGACGGAACATAACCAAATAAGTTTGATTACTACACGTCGGTCTTCTGTGAGAGGGTGGTCCTTCCCCGGTCGAGCCAGCCCAATACGAGCTGCAGTCAGTTAACTGCAGCTTGGCTCTACCACCAGTCGTCGGTCTTCTGTGAGAGGGTGGTTCTTCCCCGGTCGAGCCAGCCCAATACGAGCTGCAGTCAGTTAACTGCAGCTTGGCTCTACCACCAATGACATGTTGTTAACATTAGCGAGTCTTTTCATTTGTCGGAAAATTTTAGAAATATTTATAATTGACATATAAGTAACCACATGGTCTTAGGTAAGTATGAAAATACAAGTCAGCAGATTGTGATAAGATCCGACTCGTTTTTGCGTCTTAGCCTTGGCTGATAATTAGCATCTAGACACTGGCAATGCTTCTCCAGCACATCTTCCTCACTGCGGTATTTCGATGCCTGAAATCCGTATCTCTAACAAAGAGGTATGGAGAGCATTGTGTCATCTTGATGTGAATAAAGCCAGTGGTCCTGATGGTATACCAACCATTCTGCTCAAGACATGCGCAGCTGAGTTGTTTCCTGTATTGACACGTCTGTATCGTCTCTCTTTCAAGTCTGGAATAGCGCCGAAATCTTGGAAGCTTGCTAACGTGCAACCAGTGCCCAAAAAAGGCAGTCGTGCCGATCCTGTCAATTATAGACCGATTTCAATCACCTCCATACTCTGCAAGATTATGGAGCGTGTATTGAACTCGCGCCTTTTAGTGTACCTTGAAGGTAACGATCTCCTCAGTGACCGACAGTACGGGTTTTGCCTAAATAGGTCCACTGGGGACCTTCTAGTGTACGCTACGCTCATTTTAGGCGAGGCCATCGAGAAGAACGGAGAAGCGGTCGCCGTCTCTCTTGACGTCTCGAAGGCATTTGACAGGGTCTGGCATGCAAGCCTTATAAGCAAGCTTTCAACATACGGCATATCTCCTGGTCTGATCGGCTGGGTAACGGATTTTCTGAACCAAAGATCACTCCGAGTAGTCGTCGACGGGTATTCCTCGGAATCCTTGACAATAAATGCCAGAGTGCCTCAGGGGTCCGTTCTTTCTGCAACTCTCTTTCTGCTGCATATTAACGATCTGCTGAAGCCCGGTATCTTTGGGTATGCAGACGACAGCACAGTTCTAGAAAGATACCTGCCGAGTAGTCGGGCCAATAGAGATCAAGTACATTCTGAAAGAGAAGCCATGGTGCAACGTTTGAATGACAAACTTCAGGCAGTCTCCGCATGGGGCAAAGGCAATCTTTTCAAATTCAATGCCACCAAAACGCAGACGTATGTTCACCGCCAAAAGGAGCCCTTTCACCTTGGCTCCTACTTTCCAGAGTGTATTTTTGGAATACAGTGACCGGTTGTTAGGCTTAGAGATTTCCTCGAACCTCAACTTTGGTCGGTGTATTGAGTCCAGAGCAAGAGCAGCTGCAGGAAAGCTTGCCGTTCTTGCGAAGGTCCGTCAGTACTTTACGCCGGGACAGCTACTTGTACAAAGCACAGATCCGGTCGTGTGTGGAGTACTGTGGGCATATATTCGCTGGTGCCGCTAAGTCTCATAGCGCTTTGCTTCGTCTTTTTTAGTTCGTACAGCGAAGGACTGGAACAGCTTGCCTGCGTCGGTATTTCCGTCCCAATACGATGTGGCTGTCTTCAAGAGAAGAATGAATAGGTTTCTGGATTAATGCGCCTTACCATCTATGACTACATTTCCACTTTCCATCATGTTTTCTGTTGTTCCGACAGACCTTGCGTTGAGGTGCTAATTGTTTTTATTTTTTGAGCTAGCGTTATCCGTTTTTTGTCTATCACATATTAGTAGGTACATTTTTTTATGATTTTTCGGTTATTTACAACTTCACCCGTGCTCCATGAATTTGAGTACGGATTAATCTATTGTTGTGGTAGATTTAGTAAATTAGTGCTGTAAATACTGCTGGCATGACAAAGTTGTATATTTTCTTTTAAACATAATATTTTGAGATACGGAAGTATGAAAATCATTGAAAATTATAAATAGTGATGAAATCTCCGATGTATATTTATGTAAATTCATTACGATATTTTTACAGAGATAAAATTCAGAAACTCCAGTATTTATCCAATTTTGCCATGCGTCTCCAGACGCATATTAAATTTTTAACTCCAGAAACGAGGACAGTAATGGGAAATAAAATATCGTAGAGGATCTTATGAATAAATAATAAATGTCAGGCGTTGGCTGAACATTGGAAGATAGAAAAGGGAATTTAGCTATTATGTTAACTTAACATTGTTTTAAGACTTGGTCATAATGTTGTACGAGTAATATATGGATGTCTTTTATATTCATTGTACACGGGGGAGTTGTTTATTATAAAAATGTTTGTATATATTAAAGAATTTTATTCATCTATAAATAATATTTTTAAAATAATTTTGCATAACATTTATGTTAGATTAAAAATATTAGCTGTATTTTCTTTTTACTATTGATAAACTCCTATGAATCGATTTTAAAACTCTATTGAAACACGTTATCTCTAACTTATTACTTACCTTTAGAAGTAGTAGTAGTAGTAGTGTATTTGAACTATTTCAAAGTTCATTCAAATTTAATAAGACATTTGATATTCGGTGTCTATTGGAGATTGATATAACAGAATTATACGGGATAGCATATTATTGAAATCAATATTATATAATCAATTTAATATGTTAATAATTGAACAATAGTAAAAATTTGGTCGCCTATAATTTACCTTAAAATTACATCAAGAAAAATACACGTAACATAATTCTTAATAAAATCAAATTCAATTTCATAATATCCTTATTCAAGCATTTACATGTGATTTTAAATCATTAATTATTGTATTTAAAAAGGTCAGTGTAGTCGGTCCGTGAGTAAGCCACCTCAGCTGCTCAGCTGAGAAGGGCTGGCCAGAAACTCAACATTTGCTTTTCATAAAAGAGATTTAACAATATTAAATATATATATAGTAATATCAACCCTGCAAATGAGACAACAACTTAAATTAAACATATTTCGATCAACTACAAGCTTTTGAATGTTACGAGTATGATAATATTTATTTCATAATACTCTACTGTGTATAGAATTATAACTAAAAAAAGGATGGTCTAAGATATCTCGTGGAACCTTATTGTATATACGTACACTCAGGGCCGTTGAGACGAATTGTCACTGTTTTTTATATAAATAGTAAAATTTTATACCAATTTCCTTAAAAACATCTCTCAGGGAATCTCCAGCTTTTATGTTATAATTAGCCCGCTCAGCACTTTTTTGTATAATATATGTATAGAATTAATTCACGGCACTTGTTCCCATAATAAAAAACTGTAAAACATTATACGATGAAAATAACTAAAATAATTAAGTCGAGTCAAATTAACGCCCGTTAATTGTCTTACTTTTCTAATTGTAAAGACAAGTTAGAAAAAATAGAAAGGGGCCAAGACTGGATCCTTGTTGAACACCCATCTTTAGATGAGAACCAGACGATTTATAATTATTTACATAAACCAGACTGGACTCTTTTTTTAGGTAAAAGGCAATGAGATCAAGCGCAGCGCTACGTACCCAATAGTGGTTAAGTTTTCATGTTTGTTGGTCTAAGAAATCAAAGGCTTTGAATAAATCGCAAAACATCTCGATTGCATTCTGCGACCTCTCCCATGTGTCGTAAATATTGTTAATTTACCTTTGGTGAAACCATGTTGCTGCATGATTTTATTGCTATACACAAATTCTGCCATTTAGTTAAGATTTTCTTTGGGAGATCTTCGAAGGTTAGTAAAACAGAAATAAGCCCATAATTTCCTGGTTCAAGACTATCGCTACTTTTAAATAAAGGAACTACTTCACTGTTTTTTAACAAATCTGGGAATATAAAGGTTTCAATGCACTTATTGAAAATTAAGGATAATTGTGGGGCATTTATAATAATGCTAAGTAATATAACTAACATACCCCAATGATGACAAGTTATTTTAGATTTAAGGTTTTAACAGTTTTATGTGATGAAACATTTATTACTGAATCTAAAGTTGTCACTTGATTCAGCGATTGCATTGCATTGCAATATTGTAATTTTTTAAAGGTAGTAAGAAGAACCTAACTGTATCATTTAGTCATTTGACTACAGCTCGGACTGATTCGACCGGGGAAAAATCACCCTTTCACGGCAAATTTGACGTGTAGTACCCAAATTCATTTGGTTACGTTTTGTTAGTAAGTGAGAGAATAAGGAGGCCAACCCAGCCCCTGCCAAATATGAAAGTAATGGCTCCAAAAAATATACCCCAGGAGGGTACCGGATTTGACGAAGCAAGAAAACCCCTCCCCGAGCAAAACCGGGGAAATGATTCTCGGATTTTGGGCTGGCTATTTGTCGTGTTTGGGGAATGAAAAGTATGAAATTTTATATTTTCAGAGGGCAATAGCGAGTCAATACAGCGGCACTCCATTTCACTCTGCATTTGCACTTTTGCGTTATCCAGGAACTTCATGCCAACCTAGAGGCCGTCCACTATCACCTAGAGATATCGCAGCCGGCCTTGTTGTTTTTGTCGGAGACGCAGATGTCTTAACCTAGGGACACAGGGTACCTATCATACCCAGTTAATAAACCTGAATGTTATGTTTTACCACACGTCGAGGTACCTGTGTTCGTAAGTGAGGATATCTGCTACCGTAGCTTTCAGATTTCAGATCACTCTCGAGGCGCCCCTAGGGTCCTCGGATCACTATCCGGTACCGAGCGAATTGGGATGATCATTGTTTGGTACAGAGTGTTATGGTCATTCAAGGGCGCTCTTTTTGTCTCCAATTTGACTTTAGACGACCAAGGGAAGACACCATCTCTCAGTGTGAAAACTCAATGCCTCAAATAATTTTTCGCTAAAAACCATTTAAAAGTTTCTATTTTCTGTGGACGTTCATAAAACGAGAGGGTCCGATGGTATTTCCCCAATAGTGCTACGAACATGTTACCCTGAGCTGACTCGTCATAACGCATCTCTTCAGTATTGATTGACAGATTGCATAGTTTAAGTCTTTATGCACTTTTGCAAACATTTGCGAGTAGTTTTATTTTAAGGATTTTATGTTTACTGTGAATAGTTTTGTTCTATTTTATCATAAAGTATAATAATTTAACTCTGAAATTGCCACAAATATAATAAAAGTTTGTTCTTAAATTCAAAAAGACATTATTTTACAAATGTTAATGTTAGGGCATCTTTTATTCAAAATCAATCGTCAATCACTGTTAAGAAGTTTGATAAGTTTCAGAAGTGGCAGCCCATTAAATCTGAATAAAAACGGTTTTAGTAAAATCTTAATGGACTTTAACCACTAAAGCGTTTATTAATTTGTAAATTATAATAAAAAGAAGAATCATTTTTATATTAACTATTTACTAAGGTATGTAAGTTATAAGGATTATATTATAATTATGATTTAAACAAATCAATTATCAATTCATAAAATAAACCGAGTAATTTGAGTGTAATTAATAGTTATTTATTAAGTTCTTTTACATGTTAATACAAAAGTGGTAGTAGTAGTCGTTTTAGTCTCTTATGTTGTAAGTTGCATATTAAAACCTCATTCAAATTAAGAGTATCGTTACAGGTCTTACAACATACTTCTTATTCCAAACTCACGTGTTACTTCAGAAATATGAGTTTAACACTATAGATACGTTCCAATACTGGTTCTAATACTGGTTGAATAGATGCAATGTTATATTGTATAGTCTATATTTATTAGTCATATTCTGTCTTGCAAATAGTGAAACTGGGTAATTAGTGGAGTGGTATCGGAACTTACCCAGCAAATTTAGTAACATAATTTATGTCAATTATTTGTACATAAATATAAGAGTCCAAACCCGAAAATTATTTAAACAGCAGGCGGTATCCTAATATTTCGAAACAAAACAGGCAGTTCTATTTGGTACTTCTTAATATATTTAAGTTTTATCTTATTCAGTCACTGTATTTTTTAAATAACTTTTTTTTGAAGTTTTAATATAATGGCATCGTGGGCTGATAAGCCGCGATCAGTTGAGACCCAGAGATTAAGATTATGCCGACATCAAAGCCGTAGGCAAGTATGCCGCTGAAATATTAATAATATTAAAATTTAATGTCACGTTCAGATTTTGTATCTAACTAGCCGTTGAAAGATCTGATATTCGTGTTCCATTTCTTTCTCCGTCCCACACCTCTCCACTTCAAAAAGGAAAATGTTCCTTACTTACTTCAGAGTAATCTTTGAATATACTCGTAAATTTCCGATCTGCCGCCATTAATTGATAGGAATCAAATAAAAGTGTTATTAAGAAGATTAAAAAGCCATTTATTTATTTAATTTTATGAAATTCGGCTTTGTGGTAAAAATTGTACTTTATTATAAATCTAACCTGACTTTCACCTCATACATACTCGTATACACCCCCGAGAGTGATATAATGTTTTTCGAATGTTGTGTATTACTTATACTTTATAAATATATTTTAAGAAACAATAATGTTTGTAAAAATAAAAAAAGTAAAAAAGACTATTCTCTGAGAAAATTAAAAAAAATATTTTCATAGACTTTTACATAGTTCTTTATATTATAATATAAAAATAGACTTTAGGGTATTTTAATAACACAAAAATAAAAAGAGCTAGGTTTGAGGACTACCAAGTGAGAACTTTAAGAGACTTAAGACTCATTGGTTATTAATAATTAGAGGCATAAATTAGATTTATCTGAGTGATTTAATTTTTTAATCGTACTTAACATTCTATGTCAATGGATTCTGAACTCAAGCTGCAAACTTTCAATTAAGAGCTAGTAATATCACCTAATCCTAGATTATAAACGGACTGATAATAATGATATCCATATACGAGTATGTTTTAAATTATATTAAAATTGTTTTACTTTCATGAACTTCATGGAACTTGGAGTTGAACGTTGAATTTAGCACATCCAAAAAGATTAAATATTTATCGTTGATATGAAGTTTTTATTATTTGCTGATATAATAGTATAAGTACACTTAATAAAAATTACCTGCAATAAAAATTATCCAAAAATGCTATTTGATTCTTATGTATTGATTATTTTTGTGAAGTATAAATTAAATATATTTTTGTAGACCATATAAAATCACATATTATGAATTTGGAGTTAGTGGAGATTTTATTTATTAGATGATTTGAAACAGGCCTAATTTTTATAAATATTTATTGTATCTATTTAATTTGTTTAAATTTAAACTTCGACACACAATTCTATTATATGAAATTCGTAGACCCTCTTCCTTGTGCAGGAATATATTGAAATGCAGTAAGAATAAATTACATTATATTGGATATTTATTAATAGCTTTACTCTATAATCTTTACATAATTTGTACTTAATTATATTCTTATATTCAGTGACGTAACTCACATCTCGTATATATTTGTATGTATTGATGATGTTCTCGATTAACAATAATTATGCAGACACGTGTCTGCTTTTCATTATCTATTCCCATTTGTCTTGTTGAAGAAATTATTTATCTTATTAGTTAATCAGTAATCGATTTGCTGTATGATATCCGACTTCAAATATCGTTGTGTATCTTTTTGAGATCATTAGGTTTATTAATTGTTCTTGAGTTTGAAAACTTGATTAATTGTTCTAGTTGAGAGTACCAATTTTTGGTAAACGTCACCGGACCTGATATTGATTTGATCATGTTTATAGTTCTTCAAAGAAATACTTTCTTATTCAAAGATATCCAGAACTATCTTCTTTATGTTAAATAATGCAGACGTCACTAAGCTTTAACATAACATAATCCTTTGTACTGAACAAATGGTAATGTTATGTTTCTCGATTCTCGTTCTATTATCGTGTAATTACGTTTGATGTACCGAAACGAGTGCGATAAAACGATACGATCACTTTATAGTTAGCAACACTTATTGTTTAAACGATGTATAGCCCTACAATGCTTGATTTTTTTTTGTCTCAAAATATTAGTGTGTTTTATATGGGAAGAAGACAGCTAGAAAATATATTAAAACAATTAAAACTAAAATAATAAAAAGGAGAAATTTATTACATATATACATTTATTCAACTTGACACGTTTTGCAGAATATAATTTTTTCCGTTCTACTGAGCATACTTGCAGTGTTGTCTTCTCTGCCTTCATTTAGCAAGATGATCAAATCATGCCTCGATCCTGGTTTACATTTTGAAGGATAACGATTGCTGCATTACATTTTCCATCTACATCAGCTGCCCAATATTTCTGAAGTCCCTTTCTGTATTAGCACTTTTTAAATCTTTAAATTTTGGTAATGATGAAATTGATGGGATTTTCAAATCCTTATCTATTACAACTTTGTTGTCTTTTCCAAGTTATTTCTTTGGCAGGATAAAAAATATATCTTGAATCATTATGCCGTGCCCCTATCGTTACATGTCCAATAAATTATGAAGTCCGTCTTTAAACATTTATCTTACGAAAACAAATTTATTTTCTTTAATTAGTAGTTGTATTATTTAAATTTTAATATCTCATAGCAATAATACAATTTGTGATTACTAGTTATGATTAACTCCACCCTGAAATACTAGGCTGAGAATCTGCTGGTTACTCGATTACATTTTTAGCAAAGGTGGAAGGCGAATAATCATTTTTATTGAGTTCCTACTTCAATTGACACATTTTCTGTATTATGTCATTGTCACTACCTCGCGTCCTAAAAGTCTAGATAGACTTCATTCTCTGTATGGCTAAACACTGTTCAGTCATTGTGTCAGAAAAAATACTCTTAACCATAATCGGAAATAAAAGGAAATCTAAATAATATATTAGACGTCAATTAGGGTTTGGTGTGAAAAAACTTACATACTATTCCCAATATAAGTATGTTTTTCCACTTGCCAATCTATAAAAATATATTTTTTTAACAATTTGCAATGTTCAAATTGTGAAAAATTTACTTTGTATGTCGATAGCTAATACCATTTGTTGACACTCACTGTTACCAAGGTATTGCTAGGTGTATAAAGACTCGTTCGCCAGCGGATAATTAATGCTAGAAGTTTATGAAGGAACGCCTGGTGTAATTATTTTAACTGTACCAGTTATGGCACTAAATGCATTACAGGGACTAAGTCCGTGGATTTATATAAATACTAGGGGCGCGAACCGAATCTCGATTTTGACTCGTTGCGCTCGCAAAATTTCGGTAATGTTCGGAGAATTGTGCTTAGAGAGTAACCCATCTTCAATTCAACGTTCAAAGATAAAACCTACAGGCGCATCTCATTGTAAACCAAATTTTTCGCGCGAAATTTTTTACATTTTATGGGACTGTCATTTCTTGGTGATTATTCCTCAACGACATGAGTTTTTTTTTAAATTTTTTTTTATAAACCATCGCAATAACCATCGCTATAAATGTGCAAAATTACATTAAGATCGGTAAAAGTATGTATACCCCAGGAGGATACAGGCTTTAACGAAGCCGGCGCACCCCTCCTCGAGCAAAATCGAGGGAGCGATTCTCGGATTTTGCTCGGGCTGCCCGTCGTATCTGGGGCGAGCTTTGTATCGCAATTTGTGTTTTCTGAGGGCAAACAACGGCAAACAGCGGCACCCCGCTTCACTCTAGATGTGGACTTTTGCCATTTCCGGGGGTTTCACTCGAACCTAAAAGTCGTCCATTACCATCTTGAGACGGCGCAGCCGGCCGTGTTGTTTTTGACGGAGACGCAGATATCTCAATCCAGCGTCACAGCGTACCTATCATACCCAGGGTATAAACTAAAACATCATATTATACCACACGCCGGGGTATCTGTGTTCGTAAGGGAGGATATCTGCTCGCCTTTAGATTTTTTAAGGTCGGGACTTGTCCGTGCTCTGGCTGCGCGCGGACATGGACGATTACGTCAGAGTCTACGCGTGCCTCTACAGGTCAGGTGCCTCTACAGGTGGTAATGCAGAAACAGATCAGCTGTTGGGCCACGTTCAAACGAAGATTGACGACCTGCTTTCAGAGACTTCCTCCGTCGAAGTCGTAGTCCTCGGGGATTTTAACGCGCACAATACCGAATGTAGTCGTCTTCGTTTCACGTTATCGTTCGCAATTAAACTGGCTACCGATTCGTGAACGTAGGTACATGAGAATTCTTTGCACCTTATACTCTATCCTTTACAATCCCTCTTATCCCAAATGTCTTCTAAATAAATTCCTACTTCGTACGCATGCGCACGAAAGGCCTCTGTGCTCGAGTGAAAACCAACTGCTTACTGTTCCCACTCATCACACTGGTTTCATGTCTGACTCCTTCTCTGTTTTCGACTCTGGTACCAATTACCTGATAGTATTCGTAAGGCACCTTCTCGAAAGTCTTTCAAGAGACAGGTGAAACAGTTCTACCTCAGCAGCTGCTTATAATCTTTTATTTTTCCATCTGAGTATATATAAGTATAAGTATAAAACTTATTTATTTACATATTTGCAGCTTTGTATACAGTTTATATATGACATCTATATATCGATATGTAGTTTGTTTTGTTTTTTTTTTGTTGCAATCCGCCTTCGTACGTATTTTCTTGCACATTTGAGTTGGCTGGTAGAAAATGCTTTAGCGTTAAGCCCACCCTTTGTACCTTGTTGTGCAATAAAGAATTTAAATAAATAAATAAATGACTACGCGGGGAGACCTGTGTTTGTTTTTGTTCTGGCAAATGGTCTGTCCCAGCTGGTAAAGGCGCACACTCGTCTAACGGACATGGATAGCCACATGTCCTATTTGTTGGATCTTCTTCTGACTACATCCAGAAAAGTACCAGGTCACTGTGGAGGCTCCCTTAGGGTCCTCTGATCACTGTCTGGTACGGAGTGTAGTGCCCATTCAACGTCCAGCTCGCACAAGACCTGCGACCCGTCGCGTTTGGCACTACAAGTCAGCGGATTGGGATAAAATGCGGTCGTTTTTTGCATCCTACCCATGGGGGCCGATTTGTTTCCCTTCCAATGATCCCAGTGACTGTGCTGCGAGTGTAGCTGATGTGGTACTACAGAGCATGGAACTTTTTGTACCAAGTTTTGTGGTACCACTTGGTGGCAGATCGCGGCCTTGATTTGATGCGTCTGTCAGGGCAGCAGCAGCTGGAAAACGGCGGGATTATCAAGCTTGGGCCAATGCTTTAGTCACTAAAGATTCGAACTCTAAAGTTCTGAAGAGGAAATATAACCGTGCCTTCAGATTCTTCAAACAGCAAATCGCTAGAGCAAAGTTCAAGCATGTCGTCAAAATTGGGGATCAGCTGACAAAGTACTCGCCTGACACGCGTAAATTCTGCGCGCTTTCTAAAGCCACTCTGGGCAACTTTAGCCAGCCGTCCCTACCGCCATTGCACATGGGGAAGGATTCTCTGGCCCACACGACAAAAGAGAAAGCCGATCTCTCGGGCACTCTTTTTGCCTCCAACATCCCGCGGTGTCAGAGCTCAATGCCTGAAATAATTTTTAACAAAAAACTATCAGGCAGTCTCTATTTTCCTTGGACGTTCATAAGTCGTGTTGCCCGGATGGCATTTCTCCATTGGTGCTACTA
This sequence comes from Melinaea menophilus ssp. n. AW-2005, assembly GCA_918358695.1. NCBI lineage: Eukaryota > Metazoa > Arthropoda > Insecta > Lepidoptera > Nymphalidae > Melinaea > Melinaea menophilus. Next base: position 20,033,627 of record OU911038.1, read on the forward strand.
ACGTGTGACCTTGAGTTGACTCCAGTGCAAAACGCGTCTATTTCGTCACTCCTATCTTAAAAGCGTAGTCCCGGTCTCATAGAAGTGTGCCCTTGTCCATCCGATCCCTAAAAAAGGTAGATGGCTCAGATCCAGCTAACTACAGACCTATCGCCATTACCTCCCTTCTCTACAAAATATTATCAACCGACAGCTCCTAATGTACCTCGAGGATCACCAGTTGATCAATGACCGGCAGTATGGCTTTCGCCATGGTCGATCAGCTGGTGATCTTCCTATATACCTTACACACCGTTGGGCAGCGGTTATTGAAAGCAAGGGAGAGGATCTGGCAGTTAGTCTGGATATGGCAAAAGCCTTCGATCGTGTATAGCACAAGAAGCTTCTTTCGAAGCTACCTTCCTATGGGTTTACCGAAAGTTTATGCAAGTGGATTCCCAGTTTTCTCACTGGGCAGAGCATACAGGTCGTTGTCGACGGTTTTTGCTCGGGCTCCAAGCCTGTGAATGCTGGTGTACCCCAAGGTTGCGTGCTATCCCACACTCTGTTCCTCCTGCACATCAATGGTATGTTGGATATCTCCAACATACATTGTTATGCGGATGACAGCACTGGGGATGCGGTATATTCCGGCCGTGCAGGTCTCTCTCGGGAAAACGTCGACGAGTGCCGAAAGAAACCTGTGTCTTCTATAGAGACTTCCTTGGGGATGGTTTCTGTGTGGAGTGAATTGAACCACGTTCAGTTCAATCCCCTAAAGACACAAGTTTGCGCGTTTACCACTAAGAAAACCCCATTTGTCGTATCACCGCTCTTCGAGAGCACTCCTCTTAATGCCTCGCCAAGTATGAGAATACTGGGTCTCGACATTTCGAGCGATTGTCAGTGTCGTGGTCATCTGGAGAGCAAGGCCAAGTTAGCCTCGAAGAAATTGGGAGTGATTAATAGAGCGAGGCGGTATTTCATACCTGACCAAAGACTTGCGCTCTATAAGGCGCAGGTCCGGCCACACATGGAGTACTGTTCTCATCTCTGGTCCGGATCACCCCAATATCAGCTTCTACCATTTGACCGCGTACAACGGAGAGCTGTTCGGATTGTCGGGGACCCAGTGCTCTGCGAATGGCTGCACTCTTTGGCATTGCGTAGAGACGTGGCTTCTCTGTGCGTCTTCTACCGCATTTACAACGGGGAGTGTTCCGAAGAACTGTTCGATCTGATGCCTGCCGCCGAATTTCATCACCGCACAGCGCGCCATTGACTTGTTTACCATCCCTATCACCTAGATGCGTGGCGATCCTCAACTGTGCGGTTCTCAAGGACTTTTTTTCCATGTTCCACTCGCTTGTGGAACGAACTCCCTTCGGCGGTATTTCCAGATCGGTACGACATGGGTACCTTTAGAAAAGGCGTTTATTCCTACCTACAAGGCCGGCAACACTCTTGTGAATCCTCGGATATTGCAAGAGTTCATGGGCGGCGGTGATCACGTCTATCCGGACCCGCCAGCTCGTTTGCCCTTCTCGAACATAAAAAAAAAGAGTAGAGAAGAGTAGTGAAGTTTTAACAGAGCCAGCACATGTTTTGCAGCGGTGGGCGGAATTCTACAAGGAGACGTATGAATGTGAGGACGCCTCGGCCTCGAGTACCAGCGAAATGCTGAGTCCGGATGTAGCCGATGGTGAAATCAGTTTGGAAGAAGTGGAGAGCGCAATTCGAAGTCTGAAATATGGTAAGGCTGCGGGAGCAGATGAAGTACTGACGAGATGATCAAATATGGTGGGCCACGCGTCTGGGACTCGTTCTGGTTTTTGTGTAATTTATGCTGGAAATCAGGGCAGGTCCCAGGCGATTGGCGAGGTGCAGTCATCGTACCTTTGAATATAGGCAAAGGTTCACAGATAGACTGTGCAAGCTATAGGGCTATCAGTTTGATTAGCTTGGGTGGTAAAGTTTATGCTAAAATATTAGCGAGAAGAATGCAAGAGAGATCTGAAAGGCTGTTGTGGGAGGCCCAAGGAGGTTTTAGACCTGGAAGAGGGTGTATAGATCAGATCTTTTCCCTCCGCATGATCACGGAAAAGTTTTTGGCCCTAAACCAAAAGGTTTTCTGTACTTTTCTGGATTTGGAAAAGGCGTTTGACAGGGTTGTGAGAAAGAAGTTATGGGAGATACTGCCCCGATACAACATCAACGGACCCTTGCTACATGCTGTAAAGTCTCTTTACAGAGATCACTCAGACTGTATGCGAGTAGGAGCTGACATGTCGCCCTGGTTTGACATCCAATCGGGTGTTAAGCAAGGTTGCGCTATGTCAGCTTGGTTGTTCAATTTGTATTTGGATAGTTGTCTCCAAGGCGTGAAATACAGTGACATGGGGGTGAAAGTAGGTGACCTTAAGGTCAATTGCTTGCTATATGCAGATGATGCAGTGCTCATTGCATCATCAGAATGCGATTTGCAGGTATTGGTCACCACTCTGAAAGATGGGTGTGAAAATAATGGTCTAAACCTGAATGTAGATAAGACGAAGGTTCTGATATTTGAAAGAAAAGAAGAAAGAACAGAATGTAAGATCAACGTGAATGGTAAGATAATAGAACAAGCGAATGAAGTGGTATATTTGGGAAATATGTTTAGTAGAGACGGAAGATAAGAAATGGATGTGGAAAGGCGTATTGCTGCCGCTAACAGGGTCAACGGTGCTTTGGCTGCATTGTTGAGACGGCGAAACGTCAGCATAGCTGCACGTTTGGCTGTACACAATGCGGTTTTGCTACTGACGCTGTTATACGGCATCCAAACGTGGGTAACACAGAAGAAGAATGTAAGAAAGATGAATGCTGTGGAGATGCGATTTCTTCGCAGAATATGCGGAGTCAGTCTAGCTGACCGAATCCGCAATGAAGAGATCCACAGAATGGCAGGTACTAGCGAAGATGTCACGGTGAGAACAAAGAAGAAAGTGCTCAGGTGGTTTGGGCATGTCGAACGAATGAGTAATAAAAGAATGGTAAAAAAGATTTATACAGGAAAAGTGAGCGGTAAGAGAGAAAGGGGGAGGCCTCGAGTGACCTTCGAAAACACTGTATCCATGATACTGGAGGAATTTCACCTAAAAAGCATGAGGACCCCCCGGAGGGCATATATGAAGAGGTTGATGTCTGTGGCCGAGGTGAAAGAGGTATGTAGGGACCGTAGGGTTTGGCGCTCTGTCGTCTCTGGCTACCCCGCAAGGGATATGGCGTGAAGGCAGATATATAAATAAATTAATTTTTTTCCACTTGTGACTCCTGCTCTTTGAAATAATTTTTTATATATTGATTATTGGAGGACATTATAATTTTGAAAAAGAGATATAGTAAAGATCTCTATTTCAACCCGAATGTAGTAGGCGTTATAAAGCGACTTAAATGTAACAACGGTAACTTTCAGAAATTTTGGCACCTAGCCTACTTTTAACTGCGAGACGTCTTTAACAACGGTATATCAGTTCTTAAATGAAATTTATTTATTTTTATATATTTTTAAATAAAATATCATATTTTAAAATCGGATTTAAATTGGTAAATTAATAAATTACTCTATTGGATCTATGAAGCTTCAAAAATCTTTATTATTTTATATTCATGTCTCTATTTCGGAAATCTAATGTTAGTTTTTATTAGAATATTTCCGGGCCGGTTATAATCGGAATTATATTAGCAGAAATTTGATGGCATTTACACTTTTATTGTCGTTTAAATATTATTGTTATTATTTTTCATGTTTGTTTGTAGTGCGGTGTGATCCAAATAGCCTAGGCACGGCTCACTTTAAAACACAATCCTTCTTATAGTTTATAAAAATAATATAATTGTTAGCCGATGTAATACGACATTTTTGATCTCTTGATAAAAATTTTAAATAAAAATAATGATTAAACTTTCTCTACGTTTTCCAGAGTAGTTACTTCTCCAAGGCGACCTGATCTTGACGCATCACTAACACTGAAGTTACCGTGTTTGAATTCACGATACCACCGGTAAACAGTTGTACGATGAGGACACTTTTCTTGGAGTACAGTTTTCATTTCCTTAAAGCATTTGTCTATAGATAGGCCACGTATAAAATTGTAGTGAATAATTACCCGTTACTCGTCTCCCGACCACTCAGAATTTTTTTACTGTTGCCCTCTGTTTATAAAAAATCTGTAGTGCAGAAATTATCTAGTGACTTAGGTATTATACGGTACATCAAGGGATATATGTTAATCTAATTAAGGTTTCAATTTTAAACAATGCTTGAAACGAATATTCAAATATTTATATATTTTAGGTATTGCCCTCATTATGTTTATTGATTTTTTAATAATAAGTAGAGTTACAAGTCTCTAAAATATTTAAGCTGATTGAATTAACTGTTAATATGAATATTAATATTCATTACACTTTTGGTAAGCATACATGCAGTAATTCTATAATAAAGTTATAATATTATCTTATTACCTGCTTAAATATTTGAAAACAACAACGAATAATAATAAAAAGGCAAATGCTCGGGATTTTCTCAAAAAAAAAATTGATATATTAATTCACTTTTTTAGAATTACTAGTTATGATATTGAACTTGGTTAGAATGAAGTTAATTTATCTGTTAGGTCTGGTTAATCCGCTAACAAACAAGTTTCAAACTGTCGTCTCCAGCGGATAACTTAAGATAGTAAGCAACGATTAATAATTAAATACTGAGATTGTATGAATACATAATTATGCCCAGTTATTTGGTGTTTCGTCAGATATCACGTTGGTGAATTGGATAATCAAGCAAATTAAATAAAATGTAAAACAAGATCCTCCATATCCGCACTAGTCTTCAATAAACGAAACGTATGACAGTCTTTTTAAGAAACACTAGCCTTCGGCGTATCTCGATGGCAAGTTATCGTTTTAAGCTGCTCTCCACAATGTAGGCTCCGTCGTAGCACAAAATATTCATGTGGTGTATTTGTGATGGTGACGTTTAGTGCTACTCAATCCTTACTGACTACAGAAAAGCGTTATATATTAAAATATTGGTTAAAACTAATCGAAGACCAGGAAAGAAACAACATTTACATATTTTTGTAGCAAGCAAGTATTCTAATGGTCATTGTGTGAAGTTCTATAATCTTATCTGAGAATGTGACTATCAAAGGTACTATGCTGGTGACTAGACAAATCTAAACAAAAAACAAAATCTGCAGCTTTATGATTGGTATAGATGGTTTTCTTATTTCACAACTTAAGAACCTTAACGTTTGTATTTTACTGTGTATATATATATATATATATATATATACACAGTAAACACTAAATAAATGTGTACGCAACTGGGGTTCTGATAAATTACTTTAGTGTAATAGTATCACCACTCGCGTCACGAGTGCCGTATCTGCGGTCGGTAGTAAACGCGATTCTTGGAGATACAAAGGTAACGCTTTATTGTTGGCTTTAAGTAATTTATAACATCGATAAATATATATGTAGATATATAGTCTTAATAGTTCGGAGTACTGCTAATGTTGATGATGGAAATGTTACAGTTTTAATCGCAATATACTCGTATACGAGTAGATAATATCATCATTCGCAATATTCTCTTAGTCGTTTGCTTTTTAATCTAGTTTATTAAAGTGATGTTATTAGTTTTTAATATAACCTTTGCTGTATAAGTTCAAAATCCTTTGACGTTAAATGTTAATTACGGTTACTAAAGTAAACCACTCAGTTATATTTGAATAATATTTGAGGTTGTAACTTTTGATTTAAAAAAATAAAGTTATTAGTTTTATATTATTCTAAAGATAATAAAATTTTACTAGTAACCTTTCAATACTTTTAAACAATATACTTTTTAAGATTCGCTACTCGGATATTTAAATAAAATATTTATTAATATTTCATTCGAAATGTTGGGGCTTTAAATATAAGCTTGTTCCATCCAATATAATTTATAATAATACCAAACCAACATAAGAACATTTAAAGCGAAACAAAACAAAAAATGGCACAAAACTTTTGAAAAATATATTTTTCAAAACATAACTGTCGCAGAAACACTATAGTAATAATAAACGAGGATTTCCGAACAGAATAATTTGATATAATATACAAAATTATATTAGTTTATATTATATTGATTCATAAAAATAGTATGGTAGAAATTTTTAGTTGTTAAACTATGTGCATGGGTGTAATTATATAACGAAATATAATATTTTACGTACGTGCGGAATTTATACTTGATTTTACAACAGTATTGCTGGATACAAAGTGATCTTACCATTTTATCGCACATTTCGACACATCACAAGTAATTATACGATAATAGAACGAGCAGCGAGGAGCATAATATTATCCTTTGTACTCACAAAGGCTTACCAGTGACGTCTATTTGATTTAGTAGCGTAGAACATAGTTCAACTAGGTATTTAACAATAATGTAAGTATGGAGTATTAATATGGCACACGAGATATGAATTTGGAGAAACAATTGATAATTACAAATCAATGGCAGCTCTGGTGACGTGCACTAATTATTTTTACACTTAACCCGAAGAAACAATCAAACTGAATCATTAGATGACAGAAGATACACAACGAAATATAGAAACAAAGTACGTCTTCAACTTTACACATGTTTACACAGATAATAGAACAATGGGATCGGATATTATAGAACAATCTGTCACTGTTTAACTAATAGGATATATGATTTCAACAATAAGACATCAATAGATACAGAACAAACTCGTGCTTTTGCATAATGGTTGTTAATCGAACACTTCATCAATATAAACAAATACAGTATACTACTATAATAAATATAGATACAGTGATTACATTACTGAATAGGAGAATATAATTAAGTACAAATTATCTCAAGGTTGTTGAGTAAAGCCATTAACGACACAGCCACACAAAAAAAAATCATGAACCAGAGGGGAGACCCCATTATTATTAGGTTTTTGGGGTCGCTGAAACCAAATATGACAATAAAAGCTTATTTTAATTCCCCTTTTTCCCGCTATCACCCCTTTACTACCTCTTAAGAGAATGAAAATTTCAATTTTTGTATAAAATCAAGATGGATGTGTATTTATATGTTTTTTGGGATGCTTGAACCGAAAATGATAACTAAAAATAAATTTATGACCACTATCACTCCCTTATCACCCCTTATGGGGGGTGAAAGTTTCAATTTTTCTATAAAATCAAGATAGATGTGTATTTCTACGTTTTTTGGGATGCTGGAACCGATAATGATTTCTAAAAATAAATTTAAGACTTTTATCACCCATTAACACCCCCTCACCAACTCTTACGGGGGGTGAAAATTTAAATTTTTGTATAAAATCAAGATGGATGTGAATTTCTGTTTATCAAGATGCTGAGACAAAAAATGATTGTAAAGTATATGGTAACCTTATTTTATGCATATATTATACAATTCTACTTATAGTGTTATCCACCCAGCAGTCTTGTAAAACGCTTAAAAGATGCTAAATCTTATTCTATGCCTCCGAAATAGAATTATTTCTCCATATTTTTGCGACTAAGACACCTCCACGCGGTGAAGGTGGATAACAGTTTAACTGGCTAAGTTCTTAGGTAAAAATCATGCGTTCATGGCAAAAGTATGGAAAAATTTTACGATGCACGGGCGGGATACCTCAGTATCGATGGCTGGTCTGGGTGAGCAAGTGGGCCCGCAGGCGTCATCGTCAAGCTTCCGCAGCTCTGAAGTAGTGGGCAACTTGGTTACTTTTAAGTTTAAAGTTTCAAGAAGACATATGAATCCTAAACTTGTTCTGAGTCGGTGCGATGTAGAACTCAAAGCAGCTCTTGATGATGGACCAAGCAACCACCCAATGATTACATGTACGGAATATGATATGAACATTTCAGATTCTTCCATTCATACTTGTAACAAGGACAATTCGTTATTCTGTTACGTATGTGGAAGGTTCAATCGCAAAAACTTCGTAGGATTTTTTCACAATATGAGGATAAATATAAGTCTGTTTTCTCATTGCAGGTTGCAAGTTATAAAGGTGATAGCAGTATCTGTGGGAAATGTAGGAATATATTAAATCGTCAATCATCTAATTCATGTAACAAGAATTCTATGAAGCTTCCTGCTGTGTGGAGAAAGCCCGAAACTCAAACAGATTGCCATATTTGCATGCTTGAATTCAGAGGTATGTTAACTCAAAACCATGCCGTATATAAAACTACTTCATCCTTTACTCCACCAATTTATAATAATATCGATGTTATTTCAGCTAGTCATATTGAAATGAATTCCACGAGTAATGTAATCGAAGATTAAAATGAAATAGATGTTGATGAGCTAACTGAAGATTCAAACAGTACTGAGACTGAAAGTGACTCTGATTTAAATTCTGATGTTAACAATTGTTTTAAAGATGATAGGCCAATAAAACCATGGGATCAAAAAAAAATAAATGATATGGTGAGGGACTTGAGATTAGCAAAAGATGCTGCAGAATATCTTGCGTCAATCTCAAAAATGATGGAATTTTGGCGAAAGGTACACGTGTTACATTATTCCGGAATCGGAAAAAGATTTTTTTCCTTTTTTCAATAAAGAAGACCCTCTTATCTATTGCACGGATATCCAAGTTCTTATAAATGTTTTAAAACCAAACACAATAGTAACGAATGGAGGCCTTTTATCGACTCATTGACCCGCAGTCTGAAAATAGTTCTTCTACATAATACTAATGAGTTAGCTTCAATACCAATAGGCTATTCCGTGGACATGAATGAAGAGTACCAGTCATTAACTGGCAAATTTGCGGAGATCTAAAGTTTCTCACGATTCTTCTTGGCCAGCGGCCAGCAAAAGTGGTTTTACAAGGCATCCTTGCTTTTTATGCCTTTGGAATAGTCGAGATCGTGAAAAGCATTACACAAACTTCAAATGGACTGCTAGAGCCTCTTTAGTTCTTGGCTCCGAAAATATCTTGAACGATCCTCTAGTACCACCTACAAAAATTCTTCTTCCTCCACTTCACAGAAAGCTCGGCTTAATGAAGAAATTTTTCAAAGCTTTAGACAAAGATGGAAGCACTTTTATGTACATCCGTCAGAAGTTTCAAACCAAATCTGACGCTAAACTTAAAGAAGGAATATTCGATGGGCTGGCAATTCGAAAGCTTTTACTTGATACTGAATTCATTCAGTCGATGAGTGCTAAAGAATAAAATGCGTGACTTAGTTTTTAGACTGGAGTAGAGAATTTTTTAGGTAATGAAAAAAGTTCAAATTACAAGAAAGAAATAAAGAAACTGCTTATAAACTATAATTTACTAGGTTGCTTGATGAAATTGAAATTACACTTCCTCGAATCTCATCTAGACTATTTTCCTGACAATTTAGGAGGCTACAGTGAGGAGCAAGGTTAAAGGTTCCATCAGAACCTTCAGACAATAGAGCAGCGCTATTAGGGTAAATGAGATGTTAATATGTTAGCAGCCTACTGTTGGAATTTAAAAAGAGATTTGAAAGAACAGAAAAGAGCCAATAAAAGGAAACCACTTAGAAGATCTTTTAAAAACAAGAGAGTTCGTTATTATAGAAACAGGTAGACGGTGAATAGTGAGAGGCAAGGGCACTCACTTTAATCCAGCACCCCGGATCGTGAGAGGCGAGGGGACTCACTTTAATCGCCTTCGCCTCTTTACTTGCAGTACTTGTACATATGTCATCGACATAGACATATCTAGATAAAATAGCGGCTGCCCTGGGAAAGTAAATACGCTCGCGATCCGTCAGTTCCAGTAAAGACCTTATAGCAATGAACGGACTAGACTTGAGTCCATAAGTGCTCGTATTAAGCTCATATATAGTTATTGGGTGAGATGGATCTTCTCGCTACAGTATGAGCTGATAACACAGATCATCTGGATGAATAAGAGTCTGACGAAACATCAACCTTATATCCGCAACAAAAACGACTTGATGTCGGCGGAAGCTGGTTAAGAGATCTGAAATATCACGATGCAGTTTTGAACCTGCATGCAAACATTGGTTTAAGGTAATACCGTTAGAGGTGGGTGCTGAACCATCAAAACCTACTCTTATCTTTCCTGCCTTAAATACAGCGTGATGTGGGATAAAATAATGCTCTTAAGAACGCTAATCATATTTGGAAACCGACATGTGGCCCAACTCCAAGTATTCCCTCATGAAATTCAAATAGTCTTGTTGGAAAGCCACATCATGCTTCATACGACGTTCCATGGAGATTAGTCTTTTCACTGCCAGCATCCTGGACTGACCAAGGGGAGAACGAGATAGCAAGAAGGGCAACCGTGTCACATACCGACCTGAATGGAGCCGTCCGGTATTATTCTGGAAGAATAATTCGCATTCCTGGTGCTGCGAGTTGACACGAGGCGCAGTAGGAGGTTCTTCTATTTTCCGAAATCGCTGAACTGCGTCAGCGAGCGATAGACCTACTTGAAAGCTGGCGTCGTTTAAAGAGGAAAATACTGGAAATGCTGGACCCATAATGACTTCACCAAGATCAGTATTTATTGCAGAAAGATCACCTGCTTGAAGAAGCTTACTGTTTTCCAACCGTAACAATCCAAGAACATCTGCCCCGAGTAAAACATCAACCAGTCCCGGAATGTGGAAACCTGGGTCAGCAAGAGAGAGTTCGGACGTTAAACCTACGACCTAGAGGTAATGAAACTAATGGATGCTATCCCAAAATATTATCTAAGACGATCGCTATCGTCGTGATCCGAGGAGAAGGGGAATGAAGTGGAGAAGAGGATAGTGAGACTTTCCCCACCAACCCAGACACCTTGACTCCACTAACCCTATGAATAAAGTTCGCGCCAGGAGCAACATGTAAAGATAAGTTCTTCATCAAACGTGTTGACACAAGACACCCCTGAGAACCTGAATGCAAAATAGCGCGCGCGGTAACCTGCTTGCTCCGAAGAGAACCAACACGAACATCTACTGCGTATATTCGTGTTGGTTTGTGGTGGTTGATAACAACACGGTTATAGGAGAAGATGGAGACACGCATGGAGAACGAGGAAGGAGTCAACAATCCTGATCACGATTAGAGCTGGCCGGTGAGAGAACGTTAGCAGACCCTTCCTTCAAACGTTGATGAGAATTTTGATTGCGTTGCCCCTAGCGAGGATGATCTACATAAGGAAGCTGCGCTTGTGGCTCAATCCAGCAGCTATGATCCATACCTGCACAAGCTTTGTTCCGAGAACCGTGAGGACCCCCGCCCGTACGAGGTGGTGAACGACGATCACCTTTGTCACCTCGATAACAAAATGGATTACCATTTCGGGATGAAACATACTTGACACCTCCGGTCCAAGACTGAGGCGAGTTCCTTACATCATACACTGGAGAATTTGATGGTGATAGTCGACCCTTAGCCACTGGTTGAGGAGATCCATTGCGATTGCCACAAAGCAGGAGATGATGATTACCTCTAAACTGCGCACAGGGGCGAGCCGACTGACATTGAAACGCGTGATGGCTACCTAAACAGTTGTAACACCAGTTACGCTGACGTGCAATACCACGCCGTGCCTGCCAACAAAGATTTTTAAATTTATGGCAGCTCGTAACACCATGTCCAGAATCTCGGAAATATGAACACCGACGATCATCCTTCTGTGCTGCAGCCGACGTACAAACGAGGTATCTCACGCGGCCGAACCATCGGTCGATTTTCAGCTGCGGGCCGTATACGAGAAAAAGCAAGTGAGGGTCCAGGTGGTAGAACTTTCTCCATACGACGACACTCCTCCTCCAGGAAAACAATTAATTCATCAAACTGGGGAAGATGAGTGGCGGAGTCCAGACCGTATTCTAATTCGAACCGATTTCTTAAGTCATGTGATAATTTACTTAACTCCAAGTGTTACACTAGCCCTTTGGCCTGACCAGTCAATGAAGCCATCAAATAAGCTAACTTTTGAGCAGGGGTCAAATCCTTACGACAATGTACCAAGCTATCGTACAAGTTACTAAACGCAACCCACTGTCCTAATTCTCCGCTAAACTGCGGTAAGTCGAGGACTGCAACCTGCTAATTAATGCCGGCGAACTATCCGTATCCGGAATTATGCGAGGATCACTTATCTTAGAAGCATTTATATTGCCTACTGCCTGACGTAATTGATCCCCTAGATCGTCCGCTTCATTAACGTCGCAATTGATTTTATTATATTGATTGAACGTCACCATCCAAGTCCATTTCCAAAAGAGACCGGTACGTGTCATACAAATCAGCCAACTGACTATCTAATAATTTATATCGCGATAATAAAACCTGAACACGATCCTTACGTTCAATACTTAGAACAGCGGAGCCGAGCCAACGCAATACGCCGGCAATTCGTGCGGTATGTTTAGCCCTCATCTCGAAAATAAAAATAAAAACCAAAAAGGAAATTTAAATCCGTAATAAAGAATTCTTGAAAATAATAACCAACGATTATATATTATTTTGAATAATATAATAGTTATTTACTAATAAAACTAAATTGAAAATAAATTTAATTACACTAATTAACAAACCGGTTTAAAAATATGTTACGTGACGAATAACCGTATAACGATTTTATAAACGTCACGAAGAAAATAATCCTAACTATTTATTTTTACGAAAATAATAAAAATTATACAAGTAAATATTATACTCGTATTTTATAATTCTTGTTTTAATTTAATGAACATGCGTTCAATAATTAATTAATGTATAATATTTTATTATATAACGTATATTATTTATCAATATTATATGTCACATAATGTCTAATTATGATAAAGGTGACAATGAATCAAATATACAATCTGATGATGATCCACGATAGCAGCTTATATGCTGGATCAGCTGGATATAATCTTTTTTAATAATATTAACATTTTTAACGTTGGCTACTTGACACTCTGTGCATCTCTTCATTGCGCATTCGGTCAACTAAACTGACTCCGCATATTCTGCGAAGAGATCGCATCTCCACAGCATTCATCTTTTGGCTGCCATATAACAGCGTCGGTAGCAAAACTGCATTGTTTACAGCCAAATGTGCAGCTATGCTGATGTTTTACCATCTCAACAACGCAGCCAAAGCATGCTTAATTCTATTACCGGCAGCAATATGCTTTTCCAAATCTATTTCTAACACTAATTAATAAGAAATATTGTTAGTAACACTAAATGGGCTGGTCCTGAAAATAAATAAATATTATTATCATTATTATTATCATTATTTCGTAACTTCCGTCTCTGCTAAACATACTTCCCAAATATACCACTTCATTGAATTGTTCTATTATCTTAACATTCACGTTGATCTTACATTCTGTTCTTTCTTCATTTCTTTCAAATACCTCAACCTTAAGGTCACCTACTTCACTCCCATGTTACTATCTTTCACGCCTTGGAGACAACTATCCAAATACAAATTGAACAACCAAGCTGACATAGCGTAACCTTGTTTAAACTAGTGCGACATGCCAGGGATCTCTGTAAAGAGACTTTACAACCTGTAGCAGGGGTCCAGTCACATTGTATCGGGGCAGTATCTCCCATAATTTCTCTCTCACAACCCTGTCAAATGCCTTTTCCAAATCCACAAAAGCACAGAAAACCTTTTGGTTTAGGGCCAAAAACTTTTCCTTGATCATGCGGAGGGAAAAGATCTGAACTATACATCCTCTTTCAGGTCTAAAACCTCCTTGGGCCTCCCACAACAGCCTTTCAGATCTCTCTTGCATTTTTCTCGATAATATTTTAGCATAAACTTTACCGCCCAAGCTGATCAAACTGATAGCCCTATAGCTTGCACAATCTATTTGTGAACCTTTGTCTTTATACAAAGGTACGATGACTGCACCTCGCCAATCGTCTGGGACCTCCCCCGATTTCCAGCATAAATTGCACAAAAACCAGAAAAACCCCAAGACGCGTGGCCCACCATATTTGATCACCTCGGCAGTAACTTCATCTGCTCCCACAGCCTTACCACATTTCAGACTTCGAATCACGCTCTCTACTTCTTCCAAACTGATTTCACCATCGTCTACATCTGGACTCAGCATTTCGCTGGTAGTCAAGACCGAGGCACGTTCATACGTCTCCTCGTAGAATTACGCCCACCGCTGCATAACGTGTGCTTGCTCTGATAAAGTTTCACTGCTCTTCGAATGGACTCCTTTCATTCTACAGGGGACCTAACAACCCCGGGAATCGCTAGTTTAGTCGCTACTTTCACCATAAATTCTTAAGATTCTACGAACATACTTATTAAACATTATTAACAATACCTTCATTTCCAGAATCACATCTTTCAAGCTTCTTGCAAACACTTTCTTGATATTCCTCTCTGATCGGTGGATCTTGAAGCTTCCAGCTTCTTATGCGATAATTCGACTCTAAGCTGGGACACGTTGTGCGGCTTCGCCGACCTGCAAACAGATCTCTTATTCTAGTCACGACTAGAAAATGGTCCGTTCCGAGATCTGCAACCTTAAACACTCGCGTATCCATAACTTGACTTGGAATACACTGATCCACTAGGAGTATATTTAATTAGACATTATATGTGTTTATAATTTGTCTATATATATATAATTTATATATATATTATAGTTTATTTATTATTATTTTATTATTATTATTATTTTTATTTTTATTTTTATTATTATTACATATTATATATATATATATATATATATTTTTTTTTTTCACTTAGTACTAGTTTTATTTTGAATTTTACTTTTGTTACGCCTACCGCAATTTCTCACCATCCACAAAGGTTAGCTGGTAGAGAATGCCAACAGGCATTAAGTTCGCCTTTTGTAATATTCAATAAAGGGTAAATAAATAAATAAATAAATAAATAAATCAATCATACTTCTTTCTTCCGCTCGCTTACATGTGTACATATGAATTTGTTAGTGATCAAACATCGTGTTTGGCACAAACAAATTTCTCCCCTCATAAAATTCCAAAATTAGCTTTCTAGCCTCATTCACTCTCTTATTACCGTATTTGCCTAGCACACTTTTTTTGACCATTTCGCGTGGTTCCAACCCATCCATTAATATCTCCACATACTATCAACTTTTCATTACCTCTGACACTGCTTAGAACATCCCTGACACTTTCCCAAGCCTCCTCCAGTTCGCTCACTGGAGCGGAGGATACTGGCGCATAAACGGCTAACAAGAATACTCTTGTTATCCCCAGCTTAAAGTGAACCCAAAGAAGCTTTGGGTTGATAGTCTTGTATTCTACCATTGCATTAACCATTCGAGAGGACAACACTACAACAACACCTTGGCAACCTTGGTAGTAACTCTTACCCCCGCGTTAAGTGTACAGTCAATACAGGTTTAAAACTTGGCGAAATGCAAAAAGTTGAAATTCGTTGGGATAGGAGTTTCGTAAAATCCGTTTTTAGCGGAAGTCTGCGTTACAAAAGAAAAAACTATGTAAAGTTTTAAGTTAATCGGACAGATAGTTTTCGTGATGAGTCAGTTAGTGATAAATCTCTTATATATATAGATAATTGCTTCCCGCGACCCTCTACGTGTAAACTAAAGAATGATTAAACGTTGTATAGTTTTATTTTATCTTGTATTTTTTATCAACATACGTAACCAAATTAGCCTTCACGAAAATTATTGATGACGATGGTCAATTCCAAACATTTGTATTTTTTATCAGAAGCTTATTTTCGTATATACAAGTCCAATAATGTTTCGTGAGAAAATTTTCCGATATTGAAAATACTTCAAATCTCTGGAGACCTTTATGAAACTATGTAGAAGTTTTAAAATATTTCCATTATCCATTACCTACTTTTGAAAGCAAATATAAAGATAGTAATACTGTATATTGATTGGACTGTCATTAATTATATTATGAAGTCCAGATGGTATGATCTTCAAGTTCTTGAGAGGTTATTCTAATGCATAGAAACTAGGAACAAGGGAAAGTCGATTAATTCTCTGACGAGCTCTAGGTTCATCGTGCACTGTGCCGGGACGTAAGAATAATACAGTACATATCATAGAAGAGACAGCTTAAAGAACTCGAAGAAGTAGAGAGTAGACTGAAACTCTCTTAACTTATTTAAGAATAATAATGTTCCATTTTGTCCTTCTCAGATCAATACTCTACTCTCTTTTCAGATTCTACAAATTATTTGCAGCACAGTTCAGCACATTTGTGTGTAACTTATTTAAGTACATAAACACTGACAGTGACAATGGATATGGGTGGGCAGGTGGATGTGTACACGGACTTTTCAAAAGCCTTTGATAGGATTTCTCACGATTTGTTAGTCAGAAAACTTTACGCTATTTGTATACACGGTGATTTTCTTCGTTGGCTTGAATCCTTTTTGAGGCACCGCAGTCAGGCTGTAGCTGTTAAGGGTTTTTGTTCGTCATTTGTACCTGTTACTTCCGGGGTACCCCAGGGCTCTCATCTAGGACCATTATTGTTAAATCTTTTTATCAATGACATAACAGGATACATTCATAATTCTAGTGTTCTACTTTATGCTGACGATATGAAGGTTTTTAAAGTTATCGAATCTCATCAGGACTGCGTTTTACTTCAGAATGATCTTTTAAAATTGAACATAAAAAAGTGTAGCGCTATAACATTTACAAGAAAGAGAAAGGCTTATACCATTCGACTACAAATTACAGAATTCCGTTTTGTCTAACGCTTATTTAAGGTCCCTCTTGGAATATGGTTAAACGGTTTGGAGCTCGTTTTATAAAAAATATATAAATAAAATTGAAAAAATACAATCAAAATTTTTAAAACATTTGCGATTTAGAGATGCCTGTTCCGACTATCCAAACAGTAAAGTTCTTGCTAATGTTACCCCATTAAGTATACGTAGAGGCTTGAGAGATCAATTATTACTTTACAAAATTGTCCATAATCTTGTTGATTCTAAAAGCCTCCTTAATAAAATTTTATTTGAATGTCCACGTCTTAGTTCAAGAAATCAATCATTATTTTTTGTACCTCGTTGTAGAAATGATAATGCTAAAAATGTGTTTTTGTTACGTGCGTGTAAGAATTATAATAAACATTGTAAAAGTTTAGATATATTCAACATGAAAATTAGTAATTATAAGAAAACTTTATGTAAATTGTCATGGACTGTAATATTTATACTGTTTCAAAGCTTTGCTTACTGTTTTTATTTTTTGTATTATATTTTTTGTATTGAGTTTCAATTATTTGTTTTAATTTTCGGTGGAAACTTAATTGATTTATGTTAAACATTTTGTAATTTTTATTGTATAGGTGCTATTATAATTGTATGTTTCCCAAACATAAATAAATAAATAGATAAATATAATAATTTAATATCATAAAGATGTCTTCGGCCAATATGTCAAATGAATAATTTTTACCACTTTAATATTATATGTTTAGTGTTAGCAACTGTTTTAAGTAATTGTAAAGTCTTAAATGTAATTATTACAATATTAATATAATTTGACCCATTTATAACGTAGTTTTACTATAATTTATATAAAATAGTTATATAAACGATGATATTGCATTATCCATATTACTCTATATCTATGGATTATTATATATCTCGTTGACACCATGCAGTACTCTACTATTACACGTTTACACATACATAGAAATAATATAATGTGTACAAGATATAAACGGATGCTATCAACTGACACTGTAAACTTTATATTGTTTGAAAGGTCGCAGTGGGATTCGGCCGAATAGCTGACCCAGCAAAAAAACAAAATGTTAATTAACACTTCTGCGCAATTTCAACGGCCGCCTCGACAACAATGTACGTTTCAAACACATCCTGCCAACAAGCAAACAAAAACCTTCAAAGCCGAACCAAATATTCACATAGGCCTTTATTTACAACATGTGTCCAAGCTTTACTACTCGGATAAAATATCATTTATTGTGATAAACTCCAACTGATTTTAATTTTGTATTTTTAATTATTATTCTATTATTTCATGAATCAATGGGCACTGAATATCAAAATAATATAATATTTTAATGAATTTCAAAACATTTCATATACTCGGTACGTCTAAAGATCATTTAATATTTGTTATAGATAATATATTTTTAAATAAAGATTCTAAATTGATTCTCAAGAATAAATCAATACTAAAAGAAAACACAGTTAATGCTTGTTATTTCATATCAGTGTTATTTATATACTAGTTTTTTATACATATTATGGATATATATTTACGGGACACTGAGTTATTTAATATGCAAATATTTTAACAATAAACGGCTTCCTCGTTTACAATTGATGTAAAAGACATCTCCGTATTATGACCACGTTTTAAAACAATCTGAAGTAAAAATAGTAATAATTTTATAACTACAAGTTGGAGATTTCGTTGCTATTTTAAAAAAAATATTATTTGCGTATTTCCAAGTCTCCCAAAAACAACAAAAGCTTAATCCATACTCAAATTCCTATCGCACAGGTGAAGCTATAAATAATCGAACAGCCATAAAAACTGAACCTACAAATCTGCGATGCACAAACCTCGAATAACGCTCGCTCAAAAAATGAAAACAATTACCACCCGGAAAACTGAGATATTATTCCCATTCGCCCCGAGCTCGTGTAGCGAATATTACACGTAGCTTTATCGAGAAAATGTCTATAACAACCTCTGACAAGATACCGACCGAGTGCAATCATCCAACCAAGACCTCCGTAATAAATTGCTTTCTTCATAATGTAATTAGTAAAGTTACGATGTAAGACGAATAACAACTTAAGACACAACAAAACAATAGTTTTATTTAAAATCATTGGAAACGCCATAATTAGAATTGCCACAAACAATAATGTCTGAAGTGGATTTCTTCTGGTTCAAAGAAGACGTCAATTTAATTCTTATCAAAGTGCACGCTTCTTGCAATGCTATGAAACAGTTGACCCAGAGAGTACTAATAATAACAGACAGAATTATTGTCCGAGAGCATAACTGGGCGTTTTCGTTAAATCAGCGAAGTGAAAGGAATCTCGAGTTGGATCAGACCCAGCAAGGTTGAGATTGCACAATTTATACGGTCCGTGATAGTTAAGATAGCATTTTGTATTAACTTTATATTTTTTCATCGATATAACGATTTAAGTCGTTTGGTATTTGAATATTTAAATAATTAGTTACTATCAAACTAATGGCCCATACTTCAATAATTTAATGAGGTCTTACAACTTTATTGAACTACTGCAATTATAGTTTTCGCGTCTAATGTTAGAATGTATATCAAAGAAAATATTCAACATATAAAGAAATGCAAAAGAGGCAAGACACTGAAATTTTTAAATAATTTGTTACTTTACAAATATAACACGGGCGTGGCAGCGGGAAGCTCTAATGGGTTCCATTACGTTGCCTGCCACCTGCGCTAATGGCTCAGAAATATTTAATTGATGAGAGCCGCTACAGATATCCCGAATCCCATTTTTCATTTATAGTGTTTGTTATTCTATTTTTAGACTCATGTTTAATTACGATGCAAAATTTCATGTCCTTGCTAATGACAGTGCGGTCATACCATCAAAGTGTAATGTAATTGGCTTCTAGCGGATGAAATATGCTTTGCTACATGTAATATATTTTTAAAGATGTTTCCGAACAAATATTAGTGTTATTATTATATAATTGATGACAAATGTCTGTAATTAGTCAGTTATAATAAATAGGTTTTAAACACTTTTATAATTAAATTAATTAATACTCTGACGGTAATTATTAAATGCGTTACAACAATTATTTTGATAAAAACGCTTACCTCACAGAATATTAGTAGTATAAAAACTTGAAGTATAACTGAGACAAGCTGGTGGTAGTGTTAAGGTAAAATACATATAATAAAAGAGAGACGAAGCTTCTTAGCATTCCAAAGATGCACCGTGCGGGTGCCAAGCCCATCGCGTTGCAAGAAGAGGAGCGAAAATAATGCCTGGGACTTGTGAACCAGGTGTAGGTTTAAGGGACCCCTTTACTATGCACATACACGCTCACCTTCACTGTTCATGCTCCTCTCCCTACCGAACCAAATATCATAAGAACCTACTAAAGCCGCCTTTGAAATACGTTCCTGAAATGAACTGATGATCGTTCTAGAAAGGCCGAGATCCTTAAATAAATTGTAGAGAGATTTTACTGTTATACCTCTCGCTCCTACTTCTACTGCGTACAAATTAACTATAAATTTATTCCTGATCAGTTCGTTATAGTTCGTAATACTTGTTAAGCCTAAATGTATCTTTGGGTATGTTTGTTTCCCAGGGTACAGTAAGCTCCACAAGTATAACGCGCCTTAGTTGTTTTGAGTACAGGAATAAGTCCGGCCTAGATGACGAAATACAAATATCCCCGGGGATTTTGTATTGCCTTTCATACGTGTCCATCATGAAAGTCCAATCAGGAGACGCGTCCTAGATGGAATAAGGTTTTAGTTTTGATTTTTTGGACGAACCTGCCTTTACAAACTCTATTTTTATTTTGATGGTTGTTATACCCTTCTGCGCTCTTGCTACAGAAAGACTAACCGCTTCTCTTATGATTTCTAATACTTTCTCTTGGCGACGCGAATATTTACCTTTATTTAAAAGTGCCCTACAGCCTACTAGTAAGTGTTTCGCGATTACTACTGCCTCCCCACAGATGTTGCAAGATTTTTCGGTGGTTTTGCCCCTTCTTACTAAGTTACTTTGATCTGGGAGAGTCATTTGGAATGGATTAAGATAAAATTTTAATAATGCTGGGGACCAATCATGAAGCAGGGTGCGCCATCCCAAAGCTAGTGGAATACAAAAATCTCCTATGGTCACCCATTCATTTTGCAATTCTAGGCTCATCGCGTGCAACCGGTAATTATCATTTTCATCTTGCCGAATAAAGGATTTTACTATTTCTAAATCTTGTTATTTCCTACTTGATCCTAGCCCTGTTTTATTTGTTTGAGCACCTATCATAAATTGTTTATGGAATTGAAGTCGTGACTCTAGCTCCGCGGCAATTTTATCTTTAGGGAGAGACGTTACAGTATCATCATTCGATTTTGAGATGATATGTCTTTTGGTCACTCTTAGGTGTTTATAGAGTTCCGATGGTTTCTTTAATTTTAACCCAAAATTGTGGCGGTCTCTAAATAAAGTAGAAGAGTCCGCTGGATGCGCTAACCCGAGCCATGACTTCAATGTCCTTATGACGCTTTTATTTAACTTCAACAAAAGGGTCTTATTTATATCATAAACGAGGAAAGGCCAATTTAGATGTGATGTTAAATAATTAACATATATCCAAGCCTTTTTGATGTTACTTATTGGTTGATTGTCTACCTTTTTAGATCATTCAAAAAGCTATCGGTTATTATATCTAATGGAGTGCGCCCTTGGTAATCGATTTTTTTACCTAAGAATTTGAACGGAGTTGCGTCGGTAATTGTAGTAACGCACTTACCGCTT
The DNA here is from genome assembly GCA_918358695.1 of Melinaea menophilus ssp. n. AW-2005. Classification (NCBI taxonomy): domain Eukaryota; kingdom Metazoa; phylum Arthropoda; class Insecta; order Lepidoptera; family Nymphalidae; genus Melinaea; species Melinaea menophilus. Next base: position 20,055,193 of record OU911038.1, read on the forward strand.
ATTATAAGACCCGGATCGTAAGAGGTATATCTGGTGTTCCGCTTACCCAGACATAGACTGTAGCATTTATTTGGTTTTGTCCTCAATTCGTCCGTCCAAGCACAGAAATCCTCCAAAACATTTAAAAATAGCTGATATTGTTTTGGATCAAGGGTCAGTGTCGCGAGATCGTCTGCAAATGCTAATATGGATTCTGTGTATTTATTGTTCAACTTAAACCAATTACCCCATTTCTTTTCGTTTTTAATTAATTTATCTATTAAAATATTAATGACTATGTTAAATATAATTGGAGAAATACAACAACCTTGAAATAAACCTATGTTGTAATTTAATGGTTTGGAATGATTTTCATTTGTGATTATGGAAAATTTTAATTTTGAATAATATGATGCAATCATGTTACTAACTAACGTTGGAAAGTTATATCACCTTAGCGCGAACATCATCAATTCATGTCCTATCGACCCGAAAGCGTTCTCTAAGTCTCTCCAACATACCATTATTTGTCTTTCACTAGTTCTGGCATCTTTAAGGCTTTCCGATAGTAACATCCAGAAATTCCAGGCAAAAACCCTTTTTGGTCATTATGAAATAAATGAATTGCGTCATTTTTGTTTGTAAAAAAGAAAAAAATATTTTTGATATTGTATTTGTTAGAGCTATGGGTCTAGTGTCACTGGGATCCGAGACATTGTCGCTTTTGGGAATGAGGACAAAAAGAGCATTTCCGAATGTTACCGATGTTTGTCCTCTTGACCAGATTTTACCGAATATATTCAATAGATGTTTATTGATCGACGGACATTTTTTATAAACTATATAAGGGATACCATCCGGACCTGGTGCTGATTTAGATGGTTTCTATTTAATTATTGTATTGATTTCCTCCAAAGTTGGTGGGTTGGCATAGAATATTCGATAAAAATGAATGAAAGACTAATCTTTCATTTATTTGAGGCTAACCTCAAGTAATAAATAAAGTGATCATTTATTTTGACGAATTGCTGGTTCAGTCGAAGGGCGCACGGCAAAATGTTAAACATGTGTTACACCGAATAGCTGTGTTTTAGGATTTTTTCTATTATAGAGTTGCATAACTTTATCCAGAAATATAAATTTAGCATAGAACACTTGATTTCAAGTGAGATGATATTTAAATGAATATTTCGAAACATTATGGAATTTAATTTCGTAATGTTTCGAAATATCCATCTTAGATTGCCAATTCCTTTTGAACAAGCTTTATCAGAACAGTTTTCCTAATCACAAACGTATCTGAACGTGATTGTACGATCATGTGAGACGACCAGCTCTGAAGATTAAATTTGTTTTCAAAATTTAATCTATTTATTTTTTTAATTTTGTGATAAAATTTTTGTTAAACTATATTTATTATTATAAAAAGGAAGAATTAATAGTTATAATATAAAAAAAACAAAACGTTTTTGTTTTCAAAAAATAAAATCAGATTAAATTATGTCTTTAAAAATGTTCTATCATGTGCCAATATTAAAACATACCAACAATAAAGTTTTGTTTAAAGATAGACGTCGTTAAGTCGAAAATCGAATTCGCTTTTCTCTTGATTTTTATGTTCAGCTGATATTAATATTTTGATTTGAGATATTTCAATGCCGGTTATATTCAATGTAGTATATTAAAATTTAAAACAGTAATTCTTAAAAAAATTTAAAAAGAACCAGATCTCTCTTTACTGCGGATTGTTTAGAGCAAACATTATTTTATTTTGGCGTAAAATTATTTTATTTTTTACTTCCTGGTTTGGACGTCTTAATATAAGTCAAGATTGTTAATTACTTTTGATACAAGATCAAGTCAAGATCTAACAACATATCGACAACAAAATTTAATTATATCGACTAGAGAAATAATACTAAGTCAACTAAACACGAAAATTCATATTTCTAAGTACTACCCTACTTTACTCTTGACATACGAATCTTAAAAGTGAACAGTACCAGTAATGCGTTTAGTTACTTACGGAGTTGCACGTAGATATTTATTGCAGTATAAAGCAGTACGTAGCTGTACGTAGAAGCAATTACGGTGCTGCGACTTGCAGCGCGCATTTCTAATTCCGTCAAATAAGCTTGACGTGCCTCTAGCTACTTAAGATATACATACTGAAGTGTTATTGAGGCTTGCACTCTAGTCAAACGAATAACATCCTCATTGGAATATTCCTTGCAGTCTTCCGACCATTACAAATGAGGATTGAGCGAAAATAGTAGTGTGTTAATTTTTTTATATAAAAATTTTTCAAATGTAAATTTTATATGCTAAAAAGAGTTTATTATTATATACTTTCATATGATATGTATTATTGCTATTTAATGTTTTTATAATATGTCCATAAAAATATTTTTCCTATGAAACTTTTACAAAACAGCAAAAAATATGTTACGACTTTTATATTATTGTTTTGGCAGTGATATAAAACAATAACCTTCATATATATATACCTTCATATAATAATAATATTCATTTTAATTCAGGACCAGCCCATATAGTGTTAGTAACAATATATATCTTAAAAACTAGTGTTAGTACATTTACAAATTCAATTAAAAAGTTATCCATATGTTTAACATTTAATTACAATTATTATTTTCACTTAAATATTAATTATACATGTCAATATCAAACATTATTATTGAAAAAATGAAGTTATAATGTCAAATTAATTAATAAACAAAGAGAAAAAAAAAGAAATCTATACGCCAGTCATTCTTGCCCTATTACTATACGCATCATTTTGTTTTGGATCGGACTGTCAGTTCGCGAAGCAATCATCTTGAGGATGCCGTTGCTACTGTCTGTCAATCGTCTTTGCAATGAGCCGACTTTTTTACGAATTATTGCTCAATAGCTATCCGTATGAGCTTCTGCAAACATGTGTGATGCAGAGCAATATGCAGGCAGCCGCAATAGCATCCTAAAAATGTTGTTATTCTAAACACTCTAGGACTCCGGCGGTCCGACAAGTATGATTCATCCATAGATTGCTGTAAAAAGATTGACAATAGGCTTTAAATAAGGTATTTCATGCTGGAACGGGGCATCGAGCTAATCTACGGGCTATCATATTCCCTCGGACCGCCAGTGTCCTAAGCTCCCGCTCCAGATCCGCGTCATCGGTCAAAGTTTGTGTCACAATGTGCCCGAGATATTTAAAACTGGTTACTCGCTGCAATTCTTCACCGTACAGTTTAATAGGTGGAACACAGACCGCCGCGGGTCCATATAATTTTCCCTTGAAAAGGAGTATTTAACTTTTTTTTGTATTATACGACAGTCCGTGTTCCACCTCATATGTAACACATACATCTAACATCTTGCGAATAGACCCCACTGTCGTCAGCCCCAGCAGCACCACATCATCGGCGTAGCTTATATTATTGACACAAACGTTATCAATGTGACAACCAGAATGAGTGCTGCTGAGCCCAGCAATGAGATCATTTATGTAAAAGTTTAATAATAAAGGAGAGGTTAGTCCACCTTCTACCCTCAACTGTCGGACTGTCAACATCGTACTCGCGTTTTAAATAAACTTTAAAAATGTTATATTGTCTAAATCTGTCGTGAAAATTATAATATTAGATTATCAGAGTAAGAACTATTTAAAACAATATAAAGATTACAGTGTATAAACAGAGTGATTTAGTAGAAAGTGCAAAATACGATCCATCAACGAAAGTTATTTTACAAATAACAAGATTATTATTGAACAGAAGGGAAGTGCATATAAGATAAGACTGGGTTTGAAACAAAATTACAAACTTTTTTGTTCAAATAATCAGTGATAACTAATCAGTGGATATCCAATAAGTACGAAAATCAAAGAAACTGGACTAAGTAAACGACAATTTATTATTTAGTCGTTAAATAATAGTGAATAATATAATAACACAAGAAGTATTATTGTATCGTTTTGTTTCTTTTACTTCTTGTTCTTAATGTTCACTAAATATGTTGGCAATCAGCAATTTATCGCTAATATCATCAACACTCACAGGAAAGCCAGATTTCCGGCTCAAATCTCCCTTCTCTTTCCAGAACTGTATGAAATTGTTAGCCGAATGATGAGATACCAGGGCATCCATTTAAATTTGATCTTGTCTGTCCTGGCACCAACGCAGCTTACGCTTAAACAATTTCCTACTATCTTTCACATCAATATATGTTTGACCCGTATTTGGTTTACCCGCTTCCACCCAGGCTAAAAACCTCAACCTGGCTTCCCTGTGGTAACAAGCAAAATATTTGTGCCACCCCGCAATACAACCACCCCTTCGTACCTTTACCCTTTTAGATTTAGCTACAGCAGCATCGGATAGTACCGAACCCGCCTTAAATATATATATTTTTTAATAACTTGTGCTGGGTGTTAGCACATATGTCTTCGCAACAAGGACCCATTTCATAAAAAAAATCAATGTCTAATTAATATAATGAAACTCTGTATTTATCAAACTCAAGGCTTTCTCGCACTGATAGCGAGTCATGATGGGTTGGAGGATAGAGCGTGTATGTGTGAAGGGTAGGGTCATGGTTTCAATACTCACGAAAGTCAGTTTTTTTTTATTTATTCCCGTCGCGAAGCACGGGTGACCTGCTAGTTTATTATAAACATATGCCATTTTTAGCGATCGTAAATGCAAAAGATTAATAAATAGTAGTTATTCATATAGACGAATTAAGTCATATACTTGTGTGAGTGAGATCACTAATAAGTGCCGAGATTATGCACTGTATAAAGGCGTCCGGCGGTTAACTTATAACAGCACTAGCTGTTGACGTTTTTTGTATACGTAACTATATGAAAAGCCTTTTTTATATTCAAATTTAATATAAAAAAACTTTTTTACCAACATACGTCGGTTTAAGTCCCGTAAGTCCAGATCGAGTCAATATCGGTATATCAAGTATTCTCACTATGTTACTCTCTGATAGATGAGCATTCGACAGGTAAAAGAAGTTTCAAAATCAGTTCTTTCATTGAACATTTATAAAACTTGAATTGAACTAAATAATTAAAATTAATATTTATAAATAAACAAAATTTATTTACAATTTTTTTTTATGTATAAAAAACAAGGGGTTTTTATACAAAGATATAAGTTATCACTATATATTGAAATAATAAAATTGTTAATAGAACTCAGACAGTAATAAGTATCTACTCAGACCTGACACAGTAATAAGTATCTACTTAGCTGTTATAATTTATGTCATTTACATAATAGTAATGTAATATTAGGCAATAACCGAAGCTTTAGTGTGCATTTTTATTAAAAATATTCTAAAAAATGTAAGTCTTAATATATATATGTTAATCTATTCAGGAATTCAATTTCAAAAAATGCTTGAAGAGATTATATTAATATAAACCATTATATTTTAAAGTTTTATCTTTTTTTACATTTGAATGTTCTTTAGTAATCTTTTGATTTATTAATCTCTTGAATATTTAAACAAATTGAGTTAACTTTCATCACAGTTCTGAAAAATATACATGAGGTGAACGTGTAATAATATAAACTTAATACATAGGACATATCTGAACACTGACATACAGTTTCCACATTTCTGAAATACCGTTTAATTAATTTTAATTAATTTATTCCATGCTATTGAACAGAACGTTTAATTAATCGATTGTTTTCAATCTGCAATGGATTGAGATACACATTCATATACTTTGCTACTCGGCTTGTTATGGCTCATAGCACATGCTCGATATTCCCTCGCAAACTAATTTAATAATTGATTTTTTCCCAAGTTAGTATTGATCACACTTGTGATATTTAACTTGGTCAGATTGAAGTTAAGCTGAACGTCGAGTCTCGTTAATCCGTTAAATAACGAATTTTAAACATCGTCCACGTCGGATAACTTCAGAGAGTGTAAGTAACTGTTAATAATTAAATAGGGTATTGGATATACAACTTAAAATTTTAGATTTTTTTTTACACAAATAGAGATTTTTTTCAAATATTATTCTGATCTAATGGAATACGGACAAAAAACCGACACTTACATGTACTGTATAAAGCAAGGCTTGCAAAGGCTATCGTATGGTTTTACGTAACCTAGTTAGAGAGTCGAGCTAACAAAAGTCCAATTCAAATGAAATTAATTAAAATCGATGTTAACTGAACCAAACTTTGAATAAAAAACATAAAATGTAATTTATTATTTCATTATAAAAAATGTTGTTCTTTGTTTGTTAAATGTTTTCTTAAGCTCCCTTATGACCAAAATAAAATAAACTGATGCATTCGTTACCATAAAGTGAGACTTTTTGCTTGCGGAGTAACTTAACCATTCTTATAAAGATTATCTCTGTGTGTTTTGTCCCACTTGTGCAGTACAGGGATAGATTGCTTACTGAACAAATAATTATATTACGCGTGTAGCAAATCGTTCCAGAGCATCGCTATCGCTATCGCTATCGATACCGCCTGCTGTTTATTTAATATTCGGGTTTGAGCTCTCATGTTCACATACAAATCAATAACCTGATTAATATTAATAAATTTAAAATATTATTTACATATTCTTTTCTATCTTATGGCATTAAAATGTATCCACGTATTTGTAAATCTCAGTTTTAACTTCTTACAAAAGAACAAATCAGTGCAATAGAATCAGTTGTTTCGATATTATTCTAATCTAATGATTCCGTGAGAAATCTAGCAAAGTTCTTATAATAAATAAATAAGTGTGATAAATAACAATAATTATGGGATAAAAAGTCTACGACATAACACTACCAATTAACTATCATATCGGTGCTGGATTGATATCCTTGGAATTCGTTATAAATTCGTCTGCTTCAAGACGTAGGTATTGGATTAGATTTCTTTAAAAATGATACCTAATTTACATGTAGATATATTTGAAATTTGTTTACAATATTGCATTATTGTGTTTAACTTAATTGTATACTGTAGGCAGTTCAAGAACATCGTTAATATGAATGATCATAAATGTGGCTGAAGGATATTTCTGTTTTTTTTTTCTGTTATAACTTTCTAATATCAATACTTAACTGTTATAAAATGACAGTGCAGATTTAATAAGTGCTTAGTAATTTTAGAAACCAGGCCACTTATATTCAAAATGTTTTACCATTTATAAGGAACAATAAGCCAAGTAAACATAGACTATATAACATCACACTACATTGTTATGACCTGTATTAGGATAACTTTCTGGAAAAATAAGAACAACGCTCTTACTATCTGTAGTTACAATATTTTGAAAGCGTACCGCTCTTCTTTCATAGATTGGAAAAACATTATTTCTGATAGGTTTAAAAAGTAAAACTAAAATTCTGAGCTTGTAATAAGGATTATTATTGTAAGTTCTTTAACTTTATCCATTATCTGTAATTGTAATACGGTCAAAACGATAAGAACATATATCTAAGATTAAATCATGTCCATAAAGGTCTCCAATCATACGACAATATTAAAATTCAGCAATTACTTTCTTTTTGCTCAGTGATAATCGCCGAAAATGGAATGTACTTTTCTATTGATTTAATATTTATTTGATATTGTTATATCAGATGTTCTTACATATTTATTATATGAATTTATATTAATTTATTATAACATCTATGATGACATTCAATGTAATGTTTATTATTATTTATTATTTATCCTCACGCCATATCCCTTGCGGGGTAGCCAGAGATGACGAAGTGCCAAACGCTACGGTCCCTGCATACCTCTTTCGCCTCGGCCACAGACATTAAACTCTTCATACATGCCCTCCGGGGGGTCCTAATGCTTTTTACGTGACCTTCCTCCAGTATCATAGACACTGTGATTTCGAAGGTCACTCGAGGCCTCCCCCTGTCTCTCTTACCGCTCACTTTGCCTGTATAAATCTTTTTTACCATTCTTTCATCACTCATTCGTTCGACGTGCCCAAACCACCTGAGCACATTCTTCTTTATTCTTACCGTGACATCTTCGCTAGTACCTGCCATTCTGTGGATCTCTTCTCTGACTCCGCATATTCTGCGAAGAGATCGCATCTCCACAGTTTTCACCTTTCTTACATTCTTCTTCTGTGTTACCCACGTTTGTCTGCCGTATAACAGCGTCGGTAGCAAAACTGTATTTTGTACTTTCGCCGTCTTAACAATGCAGCCAAAGCACCGTTAACTCTGTTATCGGCACCAGTACGCCTTTCCACAACCATTTCGTATCTTCCGTCTTTGCTAAACATACTTCCCAAGTATACCGCTTCATTCACTTTTTCTATTATCTTACTATTCACTTTGATCTTACATTCTGTTCTTTCTTCATTTCTTTCAAATACCAGAACCTTCGTCTTATCTATATTCAGGTTTAGACCATTATTTTCACACCTATCTTTCAGAGTGGTGGCCAATGCGTGCAAATTGTATTCTGATAATACACTGCATCATCTGTATATAACAAGCAGACCTTAAGGTCACCTACTTTCACTCCCATGTCACTGTCTTGAACGCGTCGGAGACAGCTATGCAAATACAAATTAAGGGGTTACATAAGTCCAGAATTTTCAAAAAATTGATTTTTTTACAAATTATTATTCTCCATAGTTTTAGTTGTATTTCTGTGAAAGCCGATTGTAAAAAATCTCCATAGGTACAAAGTTATGGTAGACAATGTGACACCCCGTCGAGAGTTTGATGTATACGTTCGAGGCAGCCGACCCTCGTTCGAGGCAGCTGTCCTTTGTTCGAGGCAGCTGGCCGTTACTCTTGGGGCTTTTCTACCTAACGGTTCTTGGGTCGATATACCAAGGTTTACGAAACTGAATGTTAGTTTCTTTCGATCATTCGAAGCAAACCGTTTTGTACCTTCGTAATGATTTTTAAAAATGATCAATCGTCGTTCTGTAGATCGCAAAGGCAAAAAAAGTGAACGATGTTTACGTCCAAGAAAAAAGAAGCCTCCTCAGAGGCCAGATCAGATGGGGAGTGAAACAAAATGTACTACTTCGGCTGCAAAAAAAATTATCAGGACAACTACATGAGGTTTCATTCGACCCAACGTTCTCATACTGTATTTGACAGTTCAGTGCGGTTTTTACAGTCATTTCGGAGTGCGTGGTCTGTCGTACATGTGGTGGCAATGTCCAATTTTTAAAAGCAATTCCGCGTGAACTTGGTTTCAAATTATAATCAAATTATTTAAAATATTGAATATCGAACTCACTGGAAAATGTGCAAAATGTCATATGGGCGACATTCTACCATAAATCATCAACGGACGAAAAACCTTAGTATTTTCATTGTCCACCTGAAAAAGAAAGTTGTTGCGATCGGCAGAGAGCAAAAGCCGAAGGTATGGTTAATGAATACAGGCACAAAGCCCCTTTACCTGAAATTGTACTGGAGGCAATCAGGCATCTATGAGGCATTAAATGACGAATAATTACTTGAAAAGTGCTTAAGTGGATTTACACAGAATGTCAATGAGAATCTTTATTCAAAGATTTGGAAGATTGCACCCAAATGTAGTCCAGGTAGTCGGAGAGTAGTTGAAATAGGTACCAATGTTGCTGTATGTACTTTTAATGACGGAGCAGAGAGTTTATTAAGAATGGAAAGATTACTCAGAATAACAATTGGATATGAGGGGTACCACTATTGTCTCGGAGAAAATTCGAACCGGCTAAAACACGCACGAATCAAAGCGATGAAAGCAACAAAAGAGGCCAGAGCATCTCGTCGACTGCAAAAAAAATTAGCAACAATAATTGCTTTTTGATCAGGAAGGCACACAATATGAAGCTGGAATGGGAGATTAGACGTAAATTAACAATATCAATTAAAAAAAACATTTTTTCTTGCTGTAAATGCGCGCAACCTCGAGTGAAATGTACTTGAATGTTTGAACGAATGTTTTCTCTATAGTCTGTCAAGCCGGCTTTTTGATATTTTTATTCAAAAATTTTATAAAAATAAAGTGTGACATTTATGGCGTAAAATGCATGGCTTTTTACAAAATGCCGTAAATTGCAAAATTTTACGAAATTAAAAAATCTCGACAGACTATAACTACAACAAGATTTTTTTTACTTTTTGCAGATTCATCAACATTTCAAGGAGAAATGATGCCGACCGTGGAGCTAATTTTTTTTCATTGCACTTTGGTTCAGGTGGTTTTTTATATTCTAATTATTGTAAAGAAAAATTAAAATATATATATTTTTTAAAGTTTAACAACTAATAAACAATGTATAATATTTTTTTATATTTATTTCTGTTGTTATCCCTTCTGAAAATAATTTTACTTTTGGCGCATTTTTGGCGCTGCTGGACGTATGTAACCCCTTGAACAACCAAGCTGACATAGCGCAACCTTGCTTAATACCCGATTGGATGTCAAACCAGGGCGACATGCAAGCTCCTACTCGCACACAAGATGAGTGATCTCTGTAAAGAGACTTTACAATCTTTAGCAAGGGTCTGCTCACATTGTATCGGGGCAGTATCTCCCATAATTTCTGTCTCTTAACCTTGTCAAACGCCTTTTCCAAAATTCACAAAAGCACAGAAAACCTTTTCCGTTATCATGCGGAGGGAAAAGATATGATCTATACATCCTCTTCCAGGTCTAAAACCTCCTTGGGCCTCCCACAACAGCCTTTCAGATCTCTCTAGCATTCTTATCGCTAATATTTTAGCGTAAACTTTACAGCCCAAGTTAATCAAACTGATAGCCCTGTACCTTGCACATTTAATCTGTGAACCTTTGCTTTTATACAAAGGTACGATGACTGCACCTTGCCAATAGTCTGGGACCTCCCCAGATTTCCAGTATAAATTGCACCAAAATACCAAAAACAAAAACCAGTACAAATCCAAGACGCGTGGCCCACCATATTTGATCATCTCGGCAGTAACTTCATCTGCTCCACACCACCACCACACACCACACCACCACCACACACCACCACATTTCAGACTTAGAATCGCGCTCTCAACTTCTTCCAAACTGATTTCACCATCGGCTACATCGGGGTTCAGCATTTCGCTGGTACTCAAGGCCGAGACGTCCTCACATTCATACGTCTCCTTGTAGAATTCCGCCCACCGCTGCTTAGCGTGTGCTTGCTCTGATAAAACTTCACCGCTCTTCGAAAGGACCCCTTTCATTCTACAGGTTACCGAACAACCCCGTGAATCACTCACTTTTCGCCAGAAAAGTTTCGTGTGTTCCCGGAAGTTTTTCGTTAACATTTCATCCCTTTCTCTCTCAAAATTTTCACGCTTCATCTTTAGAAGAGCTTTCGTTTTGTGCGATTGCAGCTTGTACTCTTTTTTTATTATCTCTCTCTCATAATTTTATCCTTACCCGAGGCTTTGTAATCCAGCCATGCTTTCTTCTTTAACTCTACAGCGTCTTTCACTTGATCATCCCACCATTCATCGCGCTTTTTACTATAACCTGTTTTCCCTTTACCACATGCTTCTGTCGCTACTTTCACCATACCATTCCTAAGGTTCTGCCAGCATACTTCAGCACTTTCATTTCCAGGATCACAGCTTTCAAGCATCTTGGATACCCTTTCTTGATATTCCTCTCTGATCGGTGAATCTTTAAGCTCCCAGATTCTTATGCGATAACTCGACTCCAAGCTTGGATACGTCGTGCGGCTGCGCCAACCTGCAAACAGACCTCTTATTCTAGCAATGTAATATGTAAAAAGTTAAAACCTAATTGTTATTAACATAATAAGTTTCAACAAAAAAGTTTGAATTTTAAATTTAATTTATCGTTCAGTGCCAACATTATTTTAATAAAAAAAACGCAGTTATAGTTCTTCAAATTTGAATGCACCAATTAAGAACTGGTTTATTTCCAATTTTAGATGTCTAAATATAGGTTAAGAGTGATTATTAATTTTGACATAAGATTTATAAACAATATCTTACAATATGTTGACAAGAAATGTTTCTTTTTTTACGTAGGTTCCCAGTAACAGCAATTTAATTCAAATGTACTTTGGAAACATGAACACAAATCTTAATTACTGAACCAAGTAGACATTCATAAATACAGAATATGCAAACTTCAACTAAGTCATTAGGAACCTATTTAAATGTCTCGCTTCATTAATGATATTGAAAACAGAAGTAATATTAATATAGCTAAAAACAAAACTTTGTATATATACTACTACTCTATGACTTTTTTACTTTACTCTTGACATACATGACTCGTAATTTAACAGTTTTAATAATCTTTTGAGTTATTTACGTAGATTTGAGTTCGTGACAGTACGTAGCTGTACGTAGAAGCAATTACGGTATTACGCCTTGCACCGCGCATTTTCAATTTCGTTAAATAGGCTGCACGTGCATATACCTACTTAAGATATTTGTTCTGAATAGTAATTAAGGCTTGCCTTATAATTACACGAATTACATTCTCATTGTTCAGTTGGTTGTATTATTTAATTGAAGTAATATATTTTAAACTGGTTTATGTTTAATTTTTTTTAATACCGAAGTTGTAAGCAATTCACATATTCTAACTTTTTTTTTTAATTGATACAATATTTTTTTTAACTGTAATTCGGATTTGGACTTTTATTCGCATACTAAAGTTCTTAAAATAGATTATGACATTTATCATTATAATTTAAATAGTGTTACTAAGAATGAGTTTTGTTCTCTACTAGTAAGTACTGGTAGAGATAAGCAAGTCCATTTGTTATTCTTTCCTTTCCCACAAAATAACAACTTACTAATTAATATTAAAGATTAATGAGTAGATGAGAACTCCTGAAAAGTTATTTCAATAAATTAAGATTATAATGATTATTAATTAGTTTAAAATACGGTGAAATAGTGAAGCGTATCAATTACATATCGTATTGATTAGTATGTTTATAATTCGACGTGGAGACGTAGGTAGTAGTTATTTATTAAATAAAAAAATGTGTTTAATAATAATCTCTTTCATTTCATCTTTATTTTTTTATTCCCAAGGAGATTAGGAGACAATTAGAGATTTGAAAGTTGGAATATTGGTACGATGACTGGAAGAGGAAGAGAGATTGCAGACGTATTGAAGAGAAGATGAAGAAGAATACGAAGACGAAGAAAAACGAAGAAGATAGGCTTCTCATTATGGAAATTAAAACATCTAGTGCGTACAAATATGTTCAAGAAACGACCGCCACCCAAGACAAAATGATATTTGTTAGAGAAGGAAGAATCTGCGAGTGAATTTAAAAAAAGAGTGTCAGATAAAATTATAAATATGAGTAGTGAAAAAAAAATTCTTGGACCGATAGTTGGAGCGAAATGACGGCATGGATAAGAACTGTTCCGAAGGATGTATTAGGCGAAACGAAAGGAAAAGGTATGATTGATAAGGAAACGTGGTGGTCGAATGGAGATGTACAAAAGGTTCTGAAAGAGAAGAAAGATACGTTTAGGCAATGACAAGAAGTATCGGATTATAATGAAACTATGAAAGAGGAGATGAAAATGCCATATAAAAGATGTAAGAAGAGAGCGAAAGTATCTGTAGACATCGCTAGAGATAAGGCGCAAGAGAAGTTATATAGGTCGCTAGAGTTTTCGAAAGGTCAAAAGAAACTATATCGTATGTCAAAGCGTAGGGAGAAGAATGCTAGAGCCGTCAGACATGTAAAATGCATAAAAGATTATATTGGAAAGGTGTTGATGGGACATTAGAACATAAAAGAGAGATGAAAGGTACTCGTATATTTTCAAACATTGATGAATGAAGAAAATGATTGGCGTAGAGTTTTAAAAAATCGGCCGGTGAATAAAGGATTAGTGAAAGTAATGACCGATGACGAAGTGAAAGCGGCTGTAAAAGGTATTAAGAATGGAAAAGCTGTAGATCTGGATGCGATACCAGTAGAGGTATGGAAGGTTTTAAATAAATATGAATATAAGTTGCTGGCTTTGTTTTTCAATAAGTTGTTGCATGAAGATATGATACCCGATGAATGGTGTAATAGTAACCTAGTGCCCATTTATAAAAATAAGGGTGACTGCAATAGTTACCGTGGTATATAGCTCATGTCACATACCATGAAAGTGTGGGAGAAAGTGATAGAGAAAAGGATGCGAGACGAGAGTGATGTTTCGGAGAAACAGTTCGGTTTTATGCCTGGTCGGGGTACGTCAGATGCTGTATTCGCTCTCCGTCAGTTGTGTGATAAATACGACGAGAATACAAGCCCACAAGAACCTGCACATAGTGTTCGTTGATCTCGAGAAGGCATACGATCCGGTTCCCCGTAATGTGATATGGTGGGCCTTGAAAGAGAACGGTATACCTGGGAAGTATGTGTATACCTGAGAAGTTGTTTAAAGAAGGGTACACCTGGTCTAATTCATTTAAATAGTTAAAGTGTATAATTTTCTAAACAAAGTAATTAATTTGTATATATGTGAATTAATCTACCCATCAGTGTATAAAATTCTTATATATCTCTTCATTTGAACTTCATCACTATCTTAAACAACTTCATCACTATCTCAACAAAAGTCACCACAAAATGGATCTCATCAAACACTCTCTTGATGGTCATAGCCATGGTCAATATGTTCAATAGTTGGATGAACGAATTTCAGCAAGACCTTCAAAAAACTAAATCACCAGTTTCTTCAAGTTTTCTTGCAAGTTAATTTACTACATTTAGAAACTTTATATTATCTGCTCCCAATGGGCTGCAAAGGCAAGTTAAATTTTTAGCCAAGGAGATTGACCGCCAAGAGTTCCAGCGTAGAAGGAAAATGCTTCTTTTACATGGTGTCGCTGAGGATAAGGCTGAGAACTTATCAGTGCGAGTTACAAACAAGTTTGACGAGCATTTAAATCTTCAAAATTTTTCTACAGCAAGCATTAAATACTCCCATCGATTGGGCCGGACATCCGAAAATAAACCTCGGCCAATCATGATTAAATTCACAGATGCTTCTATCCGCGATAAGGTTTGGTTTACAAAAACCTAATTGAAGGACAATGACACAACTCAATCCGAGTTTCTTACAAAAAGTCGTCACAGTGTGTTACTTGAAGCTCGTAAACGTTACGGCGTTGGTAATTGGAACTGGACACGAGAAGGGTGCATTCATGTTATTACTGCGGACGGATCCCACCATCGAATAAAATGTCTTGCCGACCCTAATAGTGTTTGTATACCGAACTCAAAATCTCCTGGTCGTCCTCCTCTATAAACACTGAGAATAAAGATAATAAAGAGCACTGAGAAGAGAAAAAAGAGGCAGCTTTTTCGCGCACTAGGATACGAGCCGTAAGGAAGCAGAAACTTTAGTTGATGTCAATGTTTGTGAAACGTTTAGAAATGTATTAATTAAATTCCATAGATAATGTTGTTCCTAAAATTACGTAATTATTTACTTAATTTTTTTTATTTCTTTTGTTATTTAATTTAATTTATTATTATTGATTTTTTATATTTTCTTGTAAAGATTTTTGTGATGAGAATCTACTTTTTAGCAACTAGCGGTTACGTATTGGTTGCATATTAGGTTGCATAATTTGCTTTTTTTTTATTATTACTATTGTCATTGTTATTAATATTTTATATTATTATTATTATATTTTATTTCTTTGTTTATTTTTAATTTCTTTTATAATTATCTTATTACTATTTTTTACTTCATTTACCTTATTATTTTATTTATACTTTTCAGTTTTAAGTAGCTTTAATATGTTCTATTTTATTCTATTTATTTTATTTATTCCATTTTAACTAATATACACAGCTTATTTTATATTATAGATCTTATAGATCTTTTTGAGATGTCTTGTAATGGTAACCCAAATGATAATTTTTACTCTTTTTCATCCGATGAATTAAGCAGTGGTAGCAGTTTCCATAGTCTTCCTTCTCTTAATGAATCTCTTAACTCACATTTCTTAAACTTACAGAAAAAGCTCATACAAACGCTTAAATTATTCCGGCACACTATCCTGACTTCTTATCCTCTTTCAACAATAAAAATATTCATGCTATCCTAATTTCCGAAACATGGTTCAAGCCTTGCCAATCTTCAACTTCATATTTATTGCCCGGATTCAGTCTAATACGTAATGACCGTATTGGGAGATCTGGTGGAGGCGTTGCTATTTATCTTCGTTCTCACATTCCTTTCTATATTATTAGTAAATCGCTAACGCAACACCGGGACGAGGCTGAACATTTATTTGTCGAAGTAAACTTCTCCCACAGTAAAATATTTCTTGGTGTCTTTTATAGTCCATCTATGACGATAAACTATTTTTTATAATTTAAGAACCTTCTGGAACATTTCTCTCCGATATATAACTATACCTTAATTATGGACGATTTCAAAATTTCAAAAGCCGTCTTCAAACACTGGTAAATGCTTCCAATATTCACATCCTGCCGGTATCTCCTAAACACGTTTTTCCCAATTGTGCCCCCTCACTTCTAAATTATATTCTTGGATATGTTGAAAAATACGGCCAATGTACTGCTGCAGCATTCTCGTACCATGATCTTATCTATTTATCGTATAAACTTAAACCACCTAAAGCAAAGTCAAAAATCTTTCTACAGTGAAATATCCGTGGAATGAATCTTGAAAAATTGTGTCATGATGCTTCCAATATAGAGTGGCTGCAGATAGCAAATTGTGATACTCTTGATGAACAAATTGCAACATTTAATTCCCTTATTATTCAGTTGTATGACAAACACGCACCGATCAGACCAGTTAGTATGAAACATCTCCCTGCTCCATGGCTCACTGATGAAATTAAAAAGTTGCAGAAGAAAAAGAAGTTGGCCAAATTGAAATTTAAAATATCTCCTACTAACATAAACAATGAAAAATACCATAGAGCACGTAATCGTTGCAACACGGTGTATAGAGATTCACGACGACGCCATATTCACCGATCTGTAGTCGAAGAGGAAGATCCAGATAAAGTTTGGATGTTTCTTAAGTGACTTGGAGTTGGGAGAACTCAGGAACATGCAATTTTTTCTAATATGAACGTAAATGACCGTAATCGGCACTTCTCCTGAACTGTTACCATAGATGGCTTGACTAAACTTAACACTTTAAATCAACTCGCAAGCTTATCCACTCCTGACAGTATCTTTTTTACTTCAAGTTTCTGAAAGTGATGTTAAGAGGAATGAACTTACCATTAAGGCGGATGCCATTGGTTCTGACTGCATTAGTCGGAAAATTATCATTCCCATTATCGATATTCTTATACCTGTCATTACTGTAATATTCAATAGTTATATTCATCTCAACAAATTTCCTTCTGTCTGGAAAGATGCACAAATTATTCCGATCCCTAAAAAAAAAGAATCCTATCTCTTCCTCTGACTATCGTCCAATTTCCATCCTTCATTACCTGTCAAAAGTCTTGGTCTTGTCAAACGTCTTATAATCAGTTGTTTCCTTTCCTGTAATAAAATTATTAATCCTATGCAATCCGGCTGCCGCCCTGGTCACAGCAAGACTACTGCGCTGGTTAATATTACTGATAACATCCGACTGGACATGGATAACCAACAAGTTACCATAATATCTTTGTTGGATTTTTCAAGTGCTTTCAACAATGTCGATTAGGACATTCTTCTTAATATATTACATTCTCTTAGCGTATCTCCTAAAGTAATAAACTGGTTTCATAGTTACTTGTTTGGATGCCGGCAACGCATTCGTATCAATGATTCCTATTCTGAGTGGTCCCTAATGGTTTTCCGCAAGGTGGCGTGTTGTCGCATCTTCTGTTCTCAATTTTTATGAATACTACCTGCAAATCAAAATCTGCTCTCTACCACCTGTATGCTGACGACTTACAAATTTATTTAAATTCTAAATTAGATGAATTCCCGCAAACTGTAAACGCATCATCAGTGGAGTATTTCCTTTAAACTCAATATCAATCCTTCAAAATCCCAAGTGATAATTATAGGTAGTCAAAGATTGATATCGAGAATTATCTGGTCTTGTCTTCCACAAGTTTATATAAATGGTGTCCAGGTTCCTTACAGTAATAAAGTATACAACTAGGGCATCATTTTCGATCAAAATTTATCTTGGACCCCGCAGATAGGCGAGATCAGTAGAAAGATTTTTGCCACGATCGGATCTCTTCGTAGTTTACGCAATTTTCTTCCGGTTCCCACAAAGATAGCGCTGACTAAATCCCTTCTCTTGCTTATACTTGACTACGCTGACGTGTGTTATCTAGATTTAAAAGAAGAGCATTTAAATAAACTTGAAGGACACCAAAATCTTTGCATCAGCTTCCTATTTGGACTACGCAAATATGACCGTAACTCTGAATTTTGTAAACATCTCAAGTTGTTCCCTATTCGCTTCCGCCGGAATACACATATTCTTAACCTCCTGTACTGTACGCTGTTCCATTCTTCTACTCCTTCGTACTTAAAACAATAATTTCAATTTTTAAATAATTCTCATTTTTTTTCTTAGGTTCTGATAACAAAATGTAAATCTCTTGCTGATTTTAAGAAACTAGTTTATGATTTCTATTCAACCCAATGTCCATAAATTTTACTTTACATACTCGTATAACTGTGTCCTTTGTTTTTCTTCTTCGTCCTCACTGGTTACTTCTATTAAATGTAATATATATATATATATATGTATGTCTATGTGTCAATATATGTATGTGTATATGTGTGTATGTATGTGTATAGATATAAATGTATATATATGTATGTAGGTATGCTTCTATGTACTGTTATGATGTATGTGCTTTTTATTGTATTGTAATTTTATTTAATTGTTGCACCCCTACTCACAAACATTAGTTTTTAAATTATACAAGGTTCTGTACCTCAAGGTTGCCTGGCAGAGATCGCTGCTTTAGCGATAAGGTCACCTCTTGTACCTTATTTGAATATGTTTTGTAAAATTTCTATTTTTTGTTATTGTTTATGTTTTATTCTTATTTAATTTCTTTTTGTCATTATTTTCTCTTTTTCTTTCGGTTATTATGTTCCTATAGACTTGTGTTTATTAATTAAATATTTCTTATATTCTTATTGGTTATAAATTGTTAAATTCGCATTTATTATATTCTCACGAACCGTGGAAACGCTGATTAGACGAAGGTGCATTGTATCATGTTAAAATCCCAGAATGTAATGTAAATCTGAAACCCTTGTTTGTTCCATTTATTTCTCTGTATTATTTTAATTATAATTTCATTTTATTATATTCATTCTTGTCTCCAACTTTGAGCGACTATCACGTAGTTTGTATTTTAATTATAATTATTAAATTTTAAGTAATAAATTTGTATTCTTTTGGATCCTCCGGTTGTGACCGACGTAATTTGGTGCACTATAAAGAGCATTATTATTATTATTATATTATGTGGAGTTGGTTCGTGCAATGTACAGTCGATCGAGTACACAAGTCCAGTCGGCCGCTGGAAATACAGACAAGTTCAATGTGGCAGTAAATTTGCATCAAGGGTCGGCTCTGAGTCCTTACTACTTCTTGTTGATAATGGATGCTCTGACATTGGACATACAGGAAGAGGCACCCTGATGCATGCTATTCGCTGATGATATTGTTCTTGTTGGCGAGGATGGAATCGAGGTACAGAGTAAACTGGAAAAATGGCAACAAAAGCTGTAGAGTGTCGGCATGAAAGTGAGCAGAACCAAAAATAGAGCACATGTTCTGCGATTTCGGCGGTGTCTCCGGTTTTGTTCCTATTTTGTTTGACGGAGTACCGTTACCAGTCTGCTCGGCGATTCGCTATCTTGGTTCTGGTTATTGGTATCTGGTTGATGCAAAGCGATCTCAATATTGACCGGGACGTAAAGCACAGAATCAATACGGGATGGATGAAATGGCGATAAGTCACCGGGACGACATGTAAAGCCCGAATTCCCCTTAAACTAAAGGGGAGAATCTATAAATATATCATTAGACCCGTAGTTATGTATGGATCTGAGTGCTGGGCAATGAAGGTGATTGTATCATACAAAGGGGCTCGGCAGACCCCACGACACAACCTCTAAACGGGTTACGTCATCAACATCTCCGTATACGATTACTCTCTAGTTAAAACTAACGACTCACCTGTCTGCTTCTGTTATGTTTCAAAGAAGGAAGTCACATAGTCAGTCTGTACTAATAAAGGATTTGAGGTTCCCCAGAGTATAGGATAAATTGTATAATATTTAGTAAAAGGGAAATAATTATGGGACAAAGAATTTGATACTTAAGTGTTCCGTCGCGTGACCTTCGGTTCCACGCACACTTCGAGTGAGAAGGCAGCCACTAATTCAGCGCTGCAGCCAACAATTCAAACACTCGACACTAGTGTAATTTACTCGTTTGGAAACTTCTAGAACCGATATGATTACTCCGTAAAATCGTTAAGCACCAAGGTTCACCGAGAACTGCTCACCGAGAACTATCTTCGAGAACTGTGTTCGAGAACTGTCTCGACCGTTACGCGTGCGTTTGTCACACCACCAAAAACGTAACATCTACCCTCGTTTTGTTAATAATTAAAATATATTTAGCGCCTGACGATTGCTATTAGCAACTGTACAATTTACTTAATAACTATTCCGAACAGTGATGGATGAAAAGCGTTTGCATGTTACGCAGATGCGAATGTTAAGATGGATGTGTGGGGTGACAAGAAGGAATAGAATAAGAAATTAGTATATTAGGGGAAGCTTATGAGTAGCGCCAGTGACAGAAAAAACTAAAGATAGCCGTCTGTCATGGTATAGGCATGTTATGAGGAGAGATGAAAGGCACGTGGCCAAAAGAGTGCTGGGTATGGTAGTGGAGGGATGGATAGATAGACAGGTAGAAGACGGCCGAAGAAAAGATGGATGGACGAATATTTCGACATACGGCGAGTTTCTAGCCTAACGTCATGCACATTCCTCCAGCTTGAACGAAGCGCATTGCTTGACTGCGTCAGTGTTTCCAATCGAATACAATGTGAGTATCAAGGCGTGTGTGCATAGGCACTTACTAAGTTAATACGCCTTAACACCAATGATTACATTTCCACTTTCCAACAGGTGGAATGTAGTCATTAACGAAGAATATGTATAAAAAAAACAACCATTATTGCGGTAACATATTTAATAAAGTTAATTTGTTATGAAATTCATTTATTTCTGCAATTATTAATTAATTACCAATCAATAATTAAAAAATTAACATTATTCACATAAGTTTCATGACATTTGATCCTAAGGAAAATTAAAAACACAACCTGATATAATAGGACGATAAAAAAAGTTTGATACATAAATAAAATAAAGTAATAATAAATATCGTAAATCATCCAACAAGAGTTTGTTTCGTTTGAACGGTTTCTTTAATAAGCATTTCTTATGTTTTAGTGATTTTATGAATAAAAAACGCTTACACTATATTATATATATAATGTAAACGTTAATGTATAACCGTTCGATATCGAAATCGAAATTATTTCAAATCTTCGGAGACCTATATATACTTACATAGAATTTTCAGGAAATGTCCATTATTTATTACATTTGAAAGTAAATATATATAAAGTTAGCCCGAATATTACAGTACTATAGACAATTAAGTTATGTTATAAGCTGATTGGACTATTAATTAAAATAACACGTCCATTTTGATTCTACTATACATTATTAAGAAGTCTAGACGGTACTATTACTTTAAGTTCTAGGGAGAATATTATTAGGAAGTCGATTAAATCTCTGACGAGCTCTAGTTTTTATGTACATATGACGTTAATAACTTGTTATCTTTTAACTACTTTAAACAAGTTAAGGGAGAGCAGATAAGATTCGTACACGTAGCTGTATAATAATAAAAAAATCTTATTGCTAAATAATTGAAAATCTTGAGGGATAAAAGGAAAACGTTGAGGGATTATTTTATTAGATAGAAAAGGAAGTCGATTCAGTTCCTGACGAGCTCTAGTTTATGTATACACATAACGTAAATAGTTTGTTACCTCTCAGCTACTTTAAACAAATTACGCCCATCGTTCAGTATGTTTGCGCTTAGAGTGATATGTGATATACTTGTATCTTACAGGATAGAAAGCTTGAAGTACAAACACTAAAGTTGAATATT
Organism: Melinaea menophilus ssp. n. AW-2005; assembly: GCA_918358695.1. Lineage (NCBI taxonomy): Eukaryota > Metazoa > Arthropoda > Insecta > Lepidoptera > Nymphalidae > Melinaea > Melinaea menophilus. The sequence goes on from OU911038.1 coordinate 20,077,379, forward strand.
TTATGTCAAGTAGATTGAAAATTGATCCTTATCTTATTTGAAAATAATATCTTTCCATTTCACCCTTATTGACTCTAAACAGTATTCTAATAGAAAATAGAAGTAATATGATGTATTTTATTTCAGTACAAAATAAAAATAAATATAAACAGAAATTATAAACTGATGACGCTGTAAAATCTAATATTTGTGAAAGGGCACGATAGAATTTAGCTGAATGAACCCAACAAATAACAAATAAATGTTCATTAAACACTTGTGTGCAGTTCACACGTCCGCGTCGAAAACGCTTGAAACACAGCCTGCCATCAAACAGAAACCTCAGAGCTGAACAAAATATTCATATAAGCCTTCATTTACAACATGAATCAAAGTTTAATTGGAGGACTTTCGCTATAATTACATTAGTGTCGTAAAATTCTTACGGGAATTTATTATTATTTACCATGTTAAATTTCTATTTAATAAAATTATATTCATTATTTTTACATAAATACTCCTTTACCAACCATACCACCTGGATGCGTGGCGATCTTCAACTGTGCAACTTTCAAGGACTTTTTTTTCACGTACCACTTGAATGTGGAACGAACTTCCTTCGACGGTATTTCCTGATCGATACGACATGGGTATCTTCAAAAAAGGCGTATACTTCTACCGCGTACTACTTACTCTTACCAAAGCCGGCAATGCTCTTGTCAAGTTAGATTCGGTATTTCCAAATATAATGAAAGATTAGTTATATTACAAATGATCGTTAAAAATAACGAAAAGTACAACAATTGCCATGACAGCACTATATAATTTAGTAGATTGTGCCACAACAAAACCTTAATCCGTACTCAAGTTCCTGGCGCACGGGTGAAGCTGTTAATAACAGCCACAAACAGCCATAAAAACAGTACCTTCAAATCTGTGATGCACAAACCGCAGTTAACGCCCGCTCCAAAAATGAAGAGAATTAGCACCCAAGCGTTTCGGGAAACCGGAGATATTAGTTCCAACCGCCCTGAGCTCCTGCAGCGAATATTACCTCTGACAAGATAACAACCGAGTGAAATCGTCTAACAATGACCACCGTAATAAATTGATTTCTTTATTATAAACTTCCTCCTTTCTCTGGTTTTTTTATAATGTAAGTTAAAGAATGATATAAGACCACCACCTTGATCCTTGAACATTACATTTAAAATCACTGGATACGCCATAATTAGAAATGTCACAAACTATAATATCTAAGGTGAATTTCTCATTAAATCTAATATTTAACGATTCAAAGGAGCCTATATAAATAAAGATGTTTTTAATTTAAATTTAAATCTGATTTTTAATTACAATTTCAATTTCCACTTTGACTTTGAGTTTGACTTCGACTTTAATTTCAAAACAAATTTCTCCTGTTTTGAAAGAAGTTTTTATATTTTTTTCACTTTAATTCTAATGAAAGTGAAAAAAGTATAAAAAATAATAGAGAAAATAAATGTACTAGAGCAAAGCCCACCATTTTCGTTAAATCAGCGAAGTGAAAAGAATCCTCGACTTGTATTAGTTTAGCGAGGTTGGTATTGCAGCGATTCAAACGGTCCGTGATGCCTAAAATAGCATCTTGCATAGCATAATAATTATATATATATATCTTTTACCATATAGGAATTTAAATCCCTACTTGGTATTTGAATATTGAAATAGTCAATAACTTTATTTTTTTTAATAACTTAATGGTAGATGATTTATAACTTCGTTTGACTAATGAATTTATAGTTTTTAACAACAATTCTAAAATTGGGGAGGGTTATTTAACATATATTGGAATACTAACACACAATAACAAGATGTCAAAATATTTTTGAATATTTTGTTACTTTACAAATATAACACGGGCCTGGCAGCGGGCAACTCTAATGGCTCAGAAATATTTAATTGATGAGAGCCGCTACAGATATCCCGAATCGCATTTTTCATTTATAGTCTTTTTTATTATATTTTTAGACTCATGCTTAATTACGATGCAAAATTTCATTTCACTGTAAATGGTGGTACGGTTATACAGCATTGAAGTATAACGTAATTTTAATGATTTTTCTATTAATGTATTTTTATATAAAAAGAAATAAAAATAATATACAAAATTTCATGATAATGCAGTTTAAAAGTGTTACATTTAAAGTTAAATCAATTATTTTATTACAAAATCTACAAACCCATATTCGAAACCCCATCTTATATTAAAACTTCATACTAAGTCACAGTTTATACTAATTTACGTATAAATGTAATTAGCATATAACATAGTGTTTCGATTATTAAATATGTTACAAAGGCCTATGGTCGAAGTTTTGCTACTAGATCGAAGTGGTTAAAGTCCGTCACGATTTATCTAAAATAATCTTTATTTAGCTTTAATGGGTCGTCATCCTAGAACTTGTCAAACTTCTTCACAGTGATTGACGATTGATTTTCGATAAAACAAGTCCTAAAATTAACATTTGGAAAATAATGTCTTTAATTTTAAAACTATACTTTTATTAATCTAAGGCCAATTTTATAATGTAGTGAGGTTTATATAAAATAATAAAATAGCAATAACAATAACATTTTTTTCTTTACTTATAGATAAATTAAAAACTAATAAAATAAAAAGATGTCTCCAAAAGTGCATAAAGGTTTATAACATACGATGCAGTCTTGATATCGTCGACATCAAATAAAATATGATAAGGGTTGACATCATAAGTTTATAGATTTCTTTGTATGTAGAATAATTTTAACACCTTATATACGCCCCATTACACGGATAGATTCCATCTTTGAGATGCAAATCTTGTCTAGGGATTCATAACTCAAGTCAGTCAATCACTTACAGTCACGGCGACTGTAAGTGATGTCTTATATTTATTTCAGTACTGAATATGTTACAGAATATATCTAATATTAAACGGGCAACAAGACTTTGTACCCCAATCGCGAGGCAGCTCCACACAATGACCCTAAATATAAAAAATGTTATGGATAAATAATAAAAGTAATCTCAAAATTGAAAATACTTTCAGAGATTAGATTTGTTTTCTAAATAAAGAAGTTTTAACCCTTTGCACCCGAACGGCGCCTCTCTGGCGCCATCCTATTCTTTACTTCAACTCGAACGGCGCCTGAGAGGCGCCATTCACAAATTGTAATTTTTTTCCTAGGTGTGACATTAGTAGTTTAATTTTTAATTTACACATATAAAAAACATTCTTTATAAAATTTCTTACTTTATTGAAATCTGTTCCCGGCACTAATTTCCGACGCTACTAACTTAATACTTCTATTTCAAAAAAAATATATCTTCAATTCCCCGATGTTTACTCAATGACAGGATAACTAGGACGATCTTGTCGGGAGATCGGTCTTGTTTTTTTCACCTTAGGTCATAAGGAAATTTATTTGGGACGGACTTCTTGGAAATATTTATATAGGACGCGAATTGTTATGACGGAAATTATTGGAGACGGGCTTCTTGAAACTAGTAATGGATGGATAGATTGTCTAGGAAAATGGGACTAATTAGGTTTATATCAGATGGTGGACACTTAGATCCTTTAGTCTGAACACTATAGCGTTTCTGGCAAAATCACAGCAAAATTTTTGGTGCTATGTTAAGGGAAAACACTAATGAATGAAATTAATTGATAAGTAAAATCGAAACAAACGTTTTTTGATATTCTGTTAAGCGAAAGCATTGGTAATTAAAATTACTTTTTTTGTGTGCTGTACATCTTTATGAAATACTTTTGCAAGTGATTGTAAGTGAGTTGTGAACTTATCAATATTTAACTATTTCCAATTTAGTCCGGTTTAAGGTCATAAAAATGGAAACAGTGAATGAAATTTGTAGCAGCGAAAATGAGTATGATTTGACGATTTTTAGATCGATTGATAACATTCTAAATGAACATAAAGAAGATAGTGACCAAGATAATAGCAGTGAAGAGAGTGATGAAGTATTTGGTACAAGAAAAAAAATTAGAATAATAGAAAGTGGAAGTGAAAATTCTTCTGATACAGAAGAGGAAGATAGTTCTGAATGAGAAGATGACACTGAATCTACAGAAATACCTCAAAGAGTACAATTTACAAGTGGTAAAAATCTGCAGGTCCCCAAGTTAGTACGAATGTCACGGAACCATTACATTTTTTTATATTATTTTATACCGACCAGCTAGTTGATGCAATCGTGACTGAAACAAATAAATATGCATATAATAAATTGAAAGGTAAAGAGTTATCGAAAAAGTCTATGTGGATAAGCTGGAAAGAAATAACAACACAAGAATTCTGTGCATTAATAGCGATCATCCTTAATATGGGAACCATGCCGCTCGCAAATATATCACAATATTGGTTGGTTGACGGATGAAAATAGTCGAATTCCTTTTTATCCGAATGTATTAACACGAGACAGGTTCACTCAAATTTTTTGGATGCTGCACTTGAAAACAATTACACCCGGAGCTACAGATGTAACTCGTTTACAACGAGTTAGTAACTACTTGGAAGAAATAAATTCTAAATTTCTGGAATATTTCTTTCCTGGGCAAAATATATATGTCGATGAATCCGTTGTGAAATTTAAAGGTAAATTTTATTTTATTACTTATAATCCTATGAAACCAACAAAATGAGGAATAAGGATTTATGTACTCTGCGATTCAGACACAGGATATATTTGTGGGATTCTTCCATATTATGGTAGCATCACAACCGAACAGTCGATAAGACCTGACCTCCCGGTGACTACCAGGATTCCATTACACTTATATCAAATGCAAAAATTTGACTGGCACAATACAAACCACCCGGAAAGGAATTCCGTTTGCTATAAAAAAACTAAATTTTAAAAAACAATAACAGTAGCATATCGGAAAAATAACAATTAGATCCTGGCTTGGAAATATAAACGAGTTGTGACCATGATGACAAATTGGTGCGATGCTGGAATGACTACCGTAAAAAGGTTTCAACGAGGTGGTGTTGAAATTGCTGTTAGAAAACCAAACGTTATTCTAAAATATATAGAATTTATGGGCGGCGTTGATCGTGCCGATCAATAAACATCTACGAACTGTTTTATGCGGAAATCCTTAAAATGGTGGCGAAAGTTATTTTTTTGGGGATTGGAAGTATGCGTGATCAATTCCTATATTTTATATAAAATGGCGAAAAGCAGAGAAACGAACGAGTAAACAGTCATTTAAAATATGTGAAATTATTAGTGAATCAGCTAAAAGGAGATTATCGACAACACCGTGGAGCTGGCCGCGGTTCTACATCTGCAACTACCGATAACAGTATCCGATTAAATGGTAAGCTACATGTGATGCTAAAAGGAAAAAAAAAAGATTGTAGAGTGTGCTCTGACCGAAGGAAAAAGAAAAAGGGAAGACGTGAAACGGTGTATTACTGTGACACATGTCCTGAAAAACCTAAGATACACCTTGGACATTGCTTCCTCAAATATCACACTAAGGAAATTTATAAAATTTAATATTAAAATATTATGTTTGTAGTATGTAAATAAAAACAAAACATGTAAATAAAATACTTTTTTAAAATTTTTATGTTTGATGTATTACAATTTTTTATTAAAACTACTGTCGGGTAGCTGAATATCCATACTAAAAAATGGTTCGGGTGCAAAAGGTTAATAACACAGGCACACAAAAAAAAAAAAAAGTCATGAACCAGAGGGGAGACCCCATTATTCTTAGGTTTTTGGGATCGCTGAAACCGAATATGACAATAAAAACTAATTTTAAATGCCAGTTTTCCCGCTAGCACCCCCTTACTACCTCTTAAGGGGTGAAAATTGAAATTCTTGTATAAAATCAAGATAGATGTCTATTTCTACGTTTTTTGGGATGCTGAAACCGAAAATGATAATTAAAAATAAATTCATGACCACTATCACCCCCTACCACCCCTTACGGGGGGTGAAAATTGAAATTTTTGTATAAAATCAAGATAGATGTTTATTTCTACGTTTTTTGGGATGCTGAAACCGAAAATGATAATTAAAAATAAATTCATGACCACTATCACCCCCTACCACCCCTTACGGGGGGTGAAAATTTAAATTTTTCTATAAAGTCAAGATAGATGTGTATTTCTACGTTTTTTGGGATGCTGAAACCGAAAATGATAACTAAAAATAAATTCATGACCACTATCTCCCCCTACCATCCCTTACAGGGGGTGAAAATTTCAATTTTTCTATAAAATCAAGATAGATGTGTATTTCTACGTTTTTTGGGATGTTGGAACCGAAAATGATAAATAAAAATAAATTCATGACCACTATTACCCCCTTACCACCCCTTACAGGGGGTGAAAATTTAAATTTTTCTATAAAATCAAGATAGATGTGTATTTCTAAGTTTTTTAGGATGCTGGAACCGAAAATAACAACCAAAAGTGAATTTGATACCTCTTTTACTCAATACCACCCCCTAACCATCCCTAATGGGGGGTTTCAATTTTGTATAAAATCAAGATGTATGAAGAAATTTTAACGATTTACAGTAAGTGACATGTTTATCAAACTAGTTTGAGGTTACTCTCTCTCTCGCTCTTATATTAGAAATTCAAATGCTTTATCGATCAGAAGTATCTGATATATATTCATGATTTAATTCTACTCTAATCCTGATGGAACCTTGCATGTTGCTCCTCGCTGTAGTCTCCTAAATTGTCAGGAAAATAGTCCCTTCTATTTTGGAGGCATAGAATTAGGTTCAGCATCTTTTAAGCGTTTTACAACACTGCCGGATGGATAACAGTATAAGTAGTATTAAATAGAAAGTAAAAAAAAAAACAAAAAGTGAAAAAACTTGTGAAGAATAGGACAAAAATCATGATTCAGTCTTAAGGGTTGGTGAGGGGTGTTAATGGGTGATAGAGGTCCTAAATTTTATTTTTAGTAATCATTTTCGGTTCCAGCATCCTAAAAAACGTAGAAATACATATCTATCTTGATTTTATAGAAAAATTTAAATTTTCATTCCCTGTAAGGGGTGGTAAGGGGGTAATAGTGGTCATGAATTTATTTTTAGTTTTCATTTTCGGTTCCAGCATCCCAAAAAACGTAGAAATATACATCTGTCTTGATTTTATAGAAAAATTGAAATTTTCACCCCCTGTAAAGGATGGTAGGGGGAGATAGTGGTCATGAATTTATTTTTAGTTATCATTTTCGGTTTCAACATCCCAAAAAACGTAGAAATACACATCTATCTTGACTTTATAGAAAAATTTAAATTTTCACCCCCCGTAAGTGGTGGTAGGGGGTGATAGTGGTCATAAATTTATTTTTAATTATCATTTTCGGTTTCAGCATCCCAAAAAACGTAGAAATACACATCTATCTTGATTTTATACAAAAATTTCAATTTTCATTTCTTAAGGGGTAGTAAGGGGGTGCTAGCGGGAAAACTGGCATTTAAAATTAGTTTTTATTGTCATATTCGGTTTCAGCGATCCCAAAAACCTAAGAATAATGGGGTCTCCCTTCTGGTTCATGACTTTTTTTTTTTTTTGTGTGCCTGTGTAATCAATGTGAACACTTGTCATTTCACTATGTTATCGTGCGACAAGAAGATCAAAGTAAATATTTATCTTATATTCTATATAAGATATATTAATATACTATTCTTACTATTATAAAATAAATTTTCATGTAATTTACATTTTCTTAGTTGATTTCTTTAGTGCTGCTGTAAGCCGCCGGAGCTGTCGCAACTTTTTTTTCTCTTAACACGACCGACTGCGGTTTGTTTATAGAACAATGGAGAAGTTACATTGGTGATGTCAGTTTTTTCGATTTCTTACTCCAATTTGAACTTTTATAATATTTCGCGATGTGTCAAGTTTTTTAAGGAGGCATGTTTCCTTTGTTCCTTCCTACATTTGTGACTCGCGAGTCGTCGTGACATAAATTGCTCAGCAAGTTTTGGAAATCCTAATTTGTTTTTCATTTTAATAGTAGATAATAATGATTATAAAATACATAAATCGTAATTCAATACAAAAAATTAGAAAATTATATTACTATATATTAAATTGTCATTTATTGAAGGGATACACATTGAATGGTCCTAAACTATTGTAAAAATGTAGGCCATGCTTACTTTAGAGACAGAACATTTATAAAGATTCCCAAATTCCTAATTCTCAATTTCTTCACGGGTTTTGACATGAAATATAATAGTTATTTGACGTCGATCAAGATGTAGCGTTTTATCCTAAGTAAACATATCCATCGATCTGGAACATTGTTTTCTTACTTCACAATGACGTCTTGAATATTAACCCGATAAAACTAAAGGCCAGTATAATATAACAAGTTCTAGGACAATATATGAAAGAGCCGTGGAGAATATTAATTTAAAATTGTTTAAACAATTACTATAATATAACAATTATATGACAATAGACAATTTTAAATAATAAATTATTAATAATTACAACGGACAAACATCAGTATGGCAATAAACTGAACACAGTTCATTTCTTGGGCAAATTTATTTATTTCTCATAATTTATTAACATCCTACATCCTTACAGGAAAATTATAAAATTTTACGTTTGTGAAAGAGTGATCACAATAAAAAAAATTAAACCTGACTGAGTTTGTTGTGTGGTTCTTCTCCAGGGCCCATTTGGAACTTTTGTAGCCTTATTTTAAGTTGGAGAGTGTCTTTACAGAAGGGCTTATTTTGATACATACGATATCAAAAAAGGCTCTCCTGTCACTTCGATTTGACGTAGACAAGTGATCACTGGTATGGATTCAAAGTGCAAAAAATATAAATAAATAATAAAAGCATGATATACTTGAATATAAAGTGTGGATACATAAATAAAATAAGTAAATATCAAATATAGTACATCAATTCTACAAGAGTTCGTTAATAGCTAATAATAGCTAAATATTCTTATAGCATAATAAAAATCAGATGTAATTTGCCCACTAACGAATATTTTAAAAGCACGTCAATGTTTTGTGAGAGAATTTTCCGATATTGAAAACACTTTAAGACTCCGGATACTAGGTAATTTTATAGTTTCAGGTACGTCCATAATCCATTACATATGAAAGCAAATATAAAGTTAGTATAAATATTATAATACGATAGACTAAATAAATAATGTTACAAGTATATCCTTATGAACAAACTCAGCTATTTTGATGCTACTGCTGATTGTTAGCCTAGATTGAAGCCTAGACGGTATTACCTTGAAATTCCTGAGGTACTATTCTATTGCTTAGAAACAAGAATTAAGAAGAAGTCGATTATTTATCTAACGGGTTTTAGTTTATGTATACATATTATACTAATAGATTGTTATATTTTAGCTACTTTAAAAAATTACGCCCACCCTCACTGTGCCGGGACTTAGGAGTGGTACTGTATATATCGTACAAGATATAAAGTTAGTACTTTAAACAGTAAAGATAAACACTTCAGGTCGAGAGAATTGAAACTGCATTATTTTATTTAAAAATAATATCGGTCCATTTTACCCTCACATTCAACCCTATTCTAGTATTCTACGAGTAACAATATGTATATACACATGCATTGAAATAACGTTATGCATTTTATTTGTGCAAAAGAGAGAAATGATTACTATTCACAAAATAACTAAATAAAATAGACTTTATAAAAATAGAAACTATCAACTGCTGACGCTGAAAATTCTAAAATTTTTGAAAGGTTGCAATACAATTTGCCCGAATAGCTTACCCGGCAACCAGCACACAAATATTCATTAAACACTTGTTCGCAATTAATATAGCGGCGTCGAAAACAATGTACGATTTAAACAACCTTTCACCAAAGAGGAACCTCAGACTTCGGCTACAATGAATTAAACATTATTTACATATGTAATATTTAAAGAATTTTTAGAGACAGTTCAAATACTCGTTACGTCTAAAGGTAAATTAATATTAGGTAATTCAAGTAATTGTTATCTAATATCCTGTTTAAAATATTTTGTTTAGGACATACTTTTATGGGTATATAAAACTCTTATGTATTCAAATTTTTAATAAAAAAACCATCCTCGTCTATAATTAATATAAAAGTCATTCATTTACAACCAAATCTTAATATAATCTTTAAGAAAAAAATTGTCGTTAAATATTTCGCTTCTAAATTCTATCGTTCAGCCAACGGCTGATATTTATTTTTCATTAATAAGAAGATCTGCGATATTTACTCTCCCATTACTGCGATCTTGTGTCATCGTTTCTGGAGTAAAAAAATTAATATGCGTCTAGAGTCGCTTCGCAAAATTAGATAAATACTGGAGCCTGTCCAACTATCGTTTTGTTAAAATATCGTAATGAGTTACATAATTAGACTTCGGAGATTTCAACGCCGCTAAAAATTTAAAATCTTTTTCAAACTTCCATATCTCCAAATGTTACAAAAAGAATTCGAAAATTATCGTAAAGAACAAAAAAAACCTTATCTGGCACGGTAACAGTTCATAATTTAGTAAGTACTACTACACGAAAACCTAAATTTTACAGCTTAACCCGTTCCCAAATCCATCTTGCAAAGGTGTAGATAAATAATCGAAGAGCTATAAAAACTGAACCTAAAAATCTGCGATGCAGATATTTCGATTAACGCTTGCTCAAAAATTAAAACAATTAACAGCCTACCGCAGGCTGTGTCCGGAAACTGAAAAACTGAAATATTACTTCCAATCGCCCCGACCTTTATCGGTAAATATTAAGAGAATTTCTATAATAACCTGAGACAAGATACCGACCCAGTGGAATCATCTAACAATGACGTCTGTAATAAATAGTTTTTTTTTTATAATAAACCCTTTCCTAAAGTCTTTTATAAAGTCATTAAATACAGTTACGTTCTAACACGACCAACATCCTTGAACACACTAAAGCACAAATTTCTTTTAAAATCATTGGAAACGCGATAATCAGAAATGCCGCAAACAATAATGTCTAAAGAGGATTTCTCGTGGCTCAAAGAAGATGTCAATTTGATTTTTATCAAAGTACACGATTCTTACAAAGGCTGTGAAACAGTTGACCCAGAAAGCACTAATAATAACAGACAGAATAAACAGTTTTGGATAAATCAGCAAAGTGAAAAGAATCTTTGAGTTGGAGTTGGAGTTCTGATCCAGTAAGGTTAAGTTTGCCGTAATTTATGCGATCCGTGATCCCTAAGATAGCGTGCTGTATTAATTTTATATATTTTCTACCATATAAGGATTTAGATATCTAATTGCTTGCTATATGTAGATGCTAGATGCAGTGCTCATTGCTTCATCAGAATCATCAGTGTTCATTGCATCATCAGAATGCGATTTGCAGGCATTAGTTACCACTCTGAAAGATGGGTGTGAAAATAATGGTCTAAACCTGAATCCAGATAAGACGAAGGTTCTGATATTTGAAAGAAATGAAGAAAGAACAGAATGTAAGATCAACGTGAATGGTAAGATAATAGAACAAGTGAATAAAGTGGTATATTTGGCAGAAACGGAAGATATGAAATGGATGGAAAGGCGTATTGCTGCCGGTAACAGCGTTAACGGTGACCTGGCTGCATTGTTGAGAACGCGAAACGTCAGCATAGCTGCCCGTTTGGCTGTACACAATGCGGTTTTGCTACCGACGCTGTTATACGGCAGCCAAACGTAGGTAACATAAAAGAAGAATGTAAGAAAGATGAATGCTGTGGAGATGCAATCTCTTCGCCGAATATGCGGAGTCAGTTTAGCTGCCCGAATCCGCAATGACGAGATCCACAGAATGGCAGGTACTAGCGAAGATGTCACGGTGAGAATGAAGAAGAACGTGCTCAGGTGGTTTGGGCATGTCGAACGAATGAGTGATGAAAGAATGGCAAAAAAGATTTATATAGGAAAAGTGAGCGGTAAGAGAGATAGGGGGAGGCCTCAAGTGATACTGGAGGAAGGTCACGTAAAAAGCATGAGGACCCCCCGGAGGGCATGTATGAAGAGGTAGATGTCTGCGGCCAAGGCGAAAGAGGTATACAGGAACAGTAGCGTTTGGCCCTCCGTCGTCTCTGGCTACCCCGTAAGGGATATCGCGTGAAGCTAAGTAAGTAAATAGATATCTACTTTATATTTGAATGTTATAAAACAATTACTTACTTTAAACGGATAGTTGATATTTCCATAAAATAATGATAGATGTCTTACAATTTTATTTTACTACGGCAATTATAGTTTTACCATCTAATTTTAGAATTCTATTTTGAATAAAATATTTGACATTTAATATACTTAATATAATATACTAATAAAGATAATGACAAAACGTCTAAATAAGTTCTGAGTTATTTGCTACTTTACAAATATAACACGGGCGTGGCAGCGGGCAGCTCTAATTGGTTCCATTACGTAGCCTGCCACCTGCGCTAATGGCTCAGAAATATTTAATTGATGAGAGCTGCTACAGATATCCCGAATCGCATTTTTCATTTATAGTGTTTTCCATGTTGATTTACGATGCAAAATTTTATTTCATTGCAAATGAAAGTGCGATTATACATCATCAAATTGAAACGTATTAGAGGCAAGCGGATTAAATCTGTTTTAATTATAAGACGTACTGCTTTCTTTATTGTGTTTATTTTTAAAGATATGTTTTTGCATATATTCATAATTTTTTTTGTTTATTTATTCTTTAAATTATTGATATTTTTTTCAAGCGTGTAATAAAATAAGACTTTGTTTTAACTTATTTTTCTCTCCTTTTTTCTATAGTTCTGCTACCGATATCTCGTTCGATATTTACCTGATTAGTTAAAAGAAGCCCGAGATTGGTTTGGTCATATTGGTGGTATAACAAAGGACTATGTCAAAATGCCTTGACCCGATTTTCTAAAACTCGCTTCAATCAAATCAAGAAACAAGCTGGTCTTGCAAAACGATATATTGGAGAGCAGAGGACTGTATGTTGACCTCTTATATTGAGAAGTCGAGTCTGTGTGTTGCAACTCTTATTTTGAAATTGAAATATTAATCCATTTAACTATGTTCATTAGATATATATTTTTTTCAAGACAGGTAAAACGAACAATAATTTATAAAATATACAAAACGATAAGAATTGTTAATTTATTATAAACACTAAAGTTTTATTAATTAAGTACGTTCTAGCAATTATTTTATTACTAATTTAATTACCTCACACAATATTAAGTATAAAAGTGTGTATAAAAGCTGAAAAAAATATATATTGTTAATGTTAAATACAAGATGGGAATACTCGAAAAAAAAAATTACCTGAATTTATGAAGGAATGACCATTTAATTTAAGAACTGTAACTGGCTGTTCAGTTGTTAGTCTTAGAGATTTCCTCAAACCTCAACTTTAGTCGGCTGGTATCGCAGTCTCATCTTGCGATTCTATACTCAATTGAGAGGCGAGCAAAGAGGCTTATAGGCGATTCTGATTGGTTAAATTCAACCTCCATAGCCTTGAACACAGGGGTGGAATTGCTAGCCTCTCAGTATTCTATAGGATTCATTTTGATGAGTGTGCGCTGTAATTAAACGAATTACTTTCTCCGTCCCCCTTCCATCACTGGACATTCCGATGCACGGCATGTATCCATCATTACGTCGTGGATATTCCCGTTGTCCAAATGTAGCGCTTTTCTTCGTCTTTTTTAATTGGTACAGCGAAGGACTGGAACAGCTTGCCTAGTCGGTATTTTCGTCCGAGTACAAAGTGGGTGTCAAGAGAAAAGCGAATAGATTGCTAGGTTAATGCTCCTTACTACCTATGACTACATTTCCACTTTCCTTCAGGTTGAATGAAGTCAAGCATTAACCGAGACGGTATAAAAAAAATAGATTTTTTTTTAGACCAAATTTTTCATAGGTCGTTAATTTTAAAATCAAATCAGTTTTGGAAAATATTATTTGCTGAAAAAACTAGAGATAATTTAAAAATATTGATACTTTATAGTAAATGATTAATCAAATATTTAATTGCTAGTTCTACAAAATACATATTCACTTACCCATTAGGTATTATAACTTCATACTGTGTCACAGTTGCATTCGTGCAAAGCTACTCTAAATCTAATTCCATAGTGTTTCGAAATATTCATTTTTGATTTTTTTAAAAAAACTTAACCGCTAGAATCAAATTTAAGAACATAACGGTTTCACTAATTACGAAACGAAAAAATTTACGTGTTTGTATGAGCATGTGACGACAAGATCTGAAGATTCAACTTGAATACATTTTAAAGTTAGAATATTAAAATGCAAATTACGTTGTAGTTTTCTAATATATTATAATTATTTGTAATATGTTAAGCATTTATAGTTATAATACTAAAACCGTAAAAACGAGAAAAAACCTACTCTACATTAAGTCATATCGATGAAGGTTTTCCAATCACGAGCCCGTATTAAATCTCGCTAATATCTTCTTTTTGAACAGACGTCGTTACGCCGAAAACGACATCTGCTTTTGATTTAATATTGAGTTGATGTTTTTATTTTGTTTACACTTTTTTAAAAATGATATTATCAATAACGGCTGGTACTGGACGTAGTGTGTCAAAATTTAAAGCCTAATTATTATTAACACAATTCAATAAAAAAAAATATCCTATTATAAATTTATCACATAACGTCAACACACGCAAATGAAGTAAAAAAAATTATCAAACGTATAAAGGTAAGCCGTTCTCTCTTAACAATAGATCGTTTAAGTTAAATATTACTTTCGTATTAAAATTACAATCGTCATCCGCCAAGACGTCTATATTCCAACAACGAGTTAACAGAAGATATTTTTTGTGAGTATATTCTACTAAGTAGTTAGTTTCAGTAGTGCATACATAGTGCAGTACGTAGTTGTACGTTTAAGCAATTACGATATTACGTCTTGTGCCGCGTATTTCCTATTCCGTCAAATGAGTTTGAGGTGTCTGTAGCTACTTAAATTATTCGTACTGAATTGCAATTGAGTCTTGCATTCTAATCACACGAATGATCAGTAAACAATTGTTTGTACTTTTTAATTTGAACTTAGGCAGTTATAATACTTTAGACATTTGTTATTGCAGATAAATTAAATATTAATAAACAATTACACATTATATTAATAAACAATTACAGTGAGAGGCAAGGGGACTCACTTTAATCCAGCACCCCAAAAGGGAACAGAAATCTACTACGTCCACGCCGTTGTTCCTGGGTTACGCTAAGAGTAGAATTAAATCATGAATATATATCTGATACCTCTGATTGATAAAGCATTTGAATTTCTAATATAAGAGCGAAAAGTAACCTCAAACTAACATTTTCGGTTACATCATAACAAAAAACATAAAATCACACGTTCATCTTTATTTTATACAAAAATGGAAAACTTCACTCCCCATAAGTGGTAGTAAGAAAGTGTTAATGGGTTATGGAGGTCTTGAATTAATTTTAAGTTATCATTTCAGGTTTCAGCATCCCAAAAAACGTAGAAATACACATATATCTTGATTTTTTACAAAAATTTAAATTTTCATCCCTTAACCCTTTTCTTGATAATGTATCTGTGGAGATACATCAGAGTTAAAAAAAATTGTGGCATCAATTTTGAACGCAAACTAATTATTTGTATGTGAATGTTGAGGTAATTTCTTAATTTTCGAACGCTTGTTCAGTGTTTTCTGTTGGCCAGACTGATGAGCTGTCAAACTTCATTTTATTTCAAGTTCCGACTTGTCGACACGCAGCAAGGTAAGAAACTTTACTAAAATATTTCGGTTTTTAAATATTTTATAAATGGGAACATGAAATTATAAATTTAAGTATATTTTGCTTTAAAGTAATTACTTTAAACTTTCTGTTATTGTTTGGTTGATGCTTCATTTGAGGTTTTAATTGGATGTATCTTATCGTGCACACTGCCCGGTGCGTAGCAATTTTGTGTTTATTTGACATGTATCTCATGGTGCACACTGCCAGCTTCACTAACAACTTATACAGAATATTGTTGTATATGTATGTGCACACTGCCAAGCTGATTAACATATGCTTATGCATGTTTAGCTTATTTTCTATTGGTTATAGGTACAATTATGTTTTCAAGAGTTTCAAGAGCTAACAAAATACTTGCGATGGTGCCAAAACACTATCAATAATCAAATGATGAAGAAAGTTCAGATTCTAGTAATGAGGTCGAGAATTTTAAAAAAACGTGACAGCACTGAATCATCACCTGCTCCGTCACTTCCTTCCTCTCTTGAAAATCTTCACATTCTTTCTGATGATGATAACAATCTCAGTATGCCCCAAATTACTGTTAACTGCCCTCCGATATCAATGAAAGCAAAACTTTCATTGGATTCTTCCACTCAAGATTCTCTTCACTCGATTATACCTCCTTCACCAGTCACCACAGTAAGCTTTGTTAAAAATAAAAGTCCGAAATTAAACCGAATAGTACTTAAAACACCTAAGTCACCCCCAGCAATAGTAGCAGCCTCACCATCACCATCGAATATAAAGAATACGCGATCAAAACAGCCAAGGCTAGCTATTAGACGGCCTGCGCCCATACAAAAAAAAGCAATTGAATTTCCACTGGGAAAATAAAAAATTTGAACATAATGCCGAAATACACGATAAACAGTTACCAGTAGACAACATCAAAACACCTCTAGAATATTTTTGTTATTTCTTTGATGATGACATCATCGATATGATTACACAGCAAAGTAATTTATATTCTACTCAAACAATTGGTCGCTCTCTTAATTTTTCCAAACAATGTCTCAAAGATTTCATCGCAATTAATTTGATCATGGGAATCGTAAATATGCCGGCCTATACTGACTATTGGTCCCAAGAATTTAGATTTGTACAAATAGCTGATGTAATGCCACTCAAAAAATTTCAGCAGATACGACGGTACATTCACTTTAACGATAACTTACTTGATGACGGTGACCGATATTTTAAAGTTAGGCCCCTCGTTAAAAAAGTTCGTGCCAATTTTTTGAAAGTACCTCACGAAACAAGGTTTAGTATCGATGAAATGATGGTGCCATATAAAGGCAAAAAAGCAGGTAATCGAAAACAGTATATAAAAAGCAAGCCTCGCAAATAGGGGTACAAAGTATTTGTTAGAGCGGGAGTTTCGGGCTTTATTTACGATTTTCTGGTCTATGGCGGCGAAGACACTTTTAGACATCACGAATTTTCTCCAGAAGAGTTGAGTTTGGGCTTTGGGGCAAAAGTCGTCCTATCACTGATTAGAACTATTCCTGATCCTGCATGTTCAGTTATTTATTTTGATAACTTTTTCACAAGCTTAGAGCTTATTCACCTACTGCGATATAATATGGGAATATTTTCTTTAGGAACAATCAGATCGAATCGACTACGTGGTGCAGAACAGAAACTGTTATCTGATAAAGCCCTCAAGAAGAAAGGTCGAGGATCTTATTCACGAGTAGTTTGCAACAAAAACAAAGTGTGTGTTGTAAAATGGCATGACAACAAAGTAGTCACTGTTGCAAGTACTTATGTTTCGGAAACACCTGTTGGAGTTATACAGCGATACAATAAGGATTTGAAACAGAGAGCTGCTGTGCCCTGTCCCAATATAATAAAGCACTACAACGCCCATATGGGTGGTGTTGACCTTGCTGATATGTTAGTGGCTTTGTACAGAACGGAAATGAAAAGCCACCGATGGTACTTACCCATATTTTCCCAAATTTTAGACATGTGCGTGAACAATAGCTGGATTTTATATCGCAGGCATACTGTCATAAATAACGTAAAACATATGAGTTTAAAGAAGTTCCGGCATCATATTATACAAGGGCTTTTACAATCTGGGCGACAGCAACCATATGAAAATTGTGATTCTCTACCACCAGCACCAAAAAAAATAATAAAAACACCCAGTAGCCTAAGGCCAACTCCAGACGTAAAATATGATGGATACAATCATTTCCCTACTTTTGGGCCCAAAGGACGTTGCAACCTGTGCATTAAAGGCCAAACGACTGTTATGTGTCTCAAATGTGGTATGAGGCTTTGTCTATTATCTGATCGAAACTGTTTTTTTAATTTCCATAATATAAATTTCCAAAATTAATGTGATTTTGTTTTATTTCTTTTGCAATAGAAGGTTCAATCCAAATAGTACAGACTAATGATTAAAAACGCTATTTAATTATTATGATTTTCGTATAAATAAGTTTATAATCATCACATTGCTAATATGGCAATGTATCTGTAAAGATACATTGTTAACGTAGTGTAATTATTAATGTTCTTGGCAATGTATCCCACAAGAATTTTTTTTTAAAAATTCAAAAAATTTTTCTTAAACTATCCTCATGAGATTTTTTTTGTCATTTTTTTAGACATCCTTGGGTCTTAAAAGTCAAGTGGTACGAATATTATTTTAAAATAATAAAAAAAAAATCTGCCAAGTTAAGGGTTAAGAGGTATTAAGGGGGTGCTAGCGGGAAAACGGGCAGTCAAAATTAGTTTTTATTGTCATATTCAGTTTCAGGTTTCAGCGATCCCAAAAACCCAAAAAAAGGGGGTCTCCCCTCTGGTTCATGATTTTTTTTTGGTGTGTCTGTGTTATTATTAAGAGTACTTATTTCATCATACAAGCATAATTAGTTTCTAAAATTTTCAATTCTTTAAAATTATTCTATTAGGTAATATATTTAACAAGAAGATTTTTTTAATTACTTAGAATTACGTAACAAGAAGGTAAAAGAAATTTATTTTACAAGATAGAATTGTTAATCGACGAGCAATTTATCATGGTACAACTACATGTAAATTTACTAGAGATTTGTGTTCACCGATTATGGTGAAAGTAAGCCTATATTAGTGCATTTTGCTCTTTGATTAACCTACTTCTAGAAAAATAATGACTGCAAGTTTTAGATATGATTATATCTTCAACAAACCATACAGAGATCCTAAGCTTTCGAGTAACTTTTGCCCTTGAGGAATAAACTTTTTTTTTTCTTTTTTTTTGTTAGATGAGCCCAAACGAGCTTGCGGGTCACCGTCGGTATATGATCACCGCCACCCATGAACTCTTGCAAAATCCGAGGATTCAAAAGTGCGTTGCCGGCCTTGGAAATAGGAATATATGCTTTTTTTGAAGGTACCCATGTCGTATCGATCTGGAAATACCGCCGAAGGAAGTTCGTTCCACATCCGAGTGCAACGTGATAAAAAAATTTTTGTAAACCGCACAGTGGAAGATCGCCACGCATCCAGGTGGTATGGATGGTAAAGGAGACGATGGCGAGCTGTGCGGTGGTGAAATTCGGCGGTAGGCATTAGATCGAATAGTTCTTCGGAACACTCCCCGTTGTAAATGCGGTAGAAGACGCACAGAGAAGCAACCTCTCTACGCAATGCCAAAGAGTCCAGCCGTTCGCAGAGCACTGGATCCCCGACAATCCGAACGGCTCTCCGTTGTACGCGGTCAAATGGTAGAAGCTGATATTGGGGTAATCCGGACCAGAGATGAGAACAGTACATGTGTGGCCGGACCTGCGCCTTATAGAGCGCAAGTCTTTGGCCAGGTTTTAAATAGTGCCTCGCTCTATTGATCACTCCCAATTTCATCGAGGACAACTTGGCCTTGCTCTCCAGATGACCACGAAACTGACAATCGCTCGAAATGTCGAGACCCAGTATTCTGATACTTGGCGAGGCAATAAGAGGAGTGTTCTCGAAGAGCGGTGATACGACAAATGGGGTTTTCTTAGTGGTAAACGCGCAAACCTGTGTCTTTAGGGGATTGAACTGAACGTGGTTCAGTTCACCCCATTCAGAGACCATCCCCAGGGAGGTCTCTATTGAAGACACAAGTTTCTTTCGGCACTCGCCGACCTTTTCCCGAGAGAGACATGCACGACGGGAATATACCGCTTCCCCAGTGCTGTCATCCGCATAACAATGTATGTTGGAAATATCCAACATATCATTGATGTGCAGGAGGAACAGAATTGGGGATAGCATGCAGCCTTGGGCTACACCAGCGTTCACGGGCCTGGGGTCCGAGCAAAAACCGTCGAGAACGACCTGTATGCTCCGCCCAGTGAGAAAACTGGTGATGCACTTGCATAAACTCTCGGGAAGTCCATAGGAAGGTAGCTTCGAAAGAAGCCCCTTGTGCCATACACGATCAAAGGCTTTTGCCATATCCAGAATCTGAATTTCGGTCCTGAAACTCGAAATAAATTATTTCGGTCACTTCATTTTTCAGATTATTAAGGCTTTAATTTATAGCTTATAAATTATCGGAGTATAATACATTTTAATAATGCATAAAATTAATTTCACAATAATATCTTTTTTAAGAGACAGCATAGCTAAGGAACCTTAACTTATATTAATATACAATTAAGTAATACATATCTTACAATTGATTTCTACATACGAGTACATGAGCGAGTTAAATGTTAGGAAAAAGCCGAAGAATTTTAGTGATAAAACATAAATATTATGGTAAGGTATTTTAATAAAAAAAAAAATTTAAAGGAAGCGAGCCTTAACGCAAAGTCGCTTTGATAGTTTTTTGTATTATGAACAAAGAAAAATTAAAAAATGAGTTCAGAAACAAAAAACACAGAAAATCACACACATATGCATTGATACGATAAGCGCAGATCGAAATACTCAATATCGTCCACCTGAGTTTGAATAGCGACCTAATTTCCAAAAGAAAATTGGAAGATCTGAATATTCTTTGTCACTTCAAAAAATATATGATAATCTATTCAAGGATCCACTTTAAGAAACTATTTGAAGCGAATATTCAAACAATTTTATATTTAAAGTATTATTTTTTTAGTATAATCGATTGTAAATCAGTTAATTTTTAATGCAAATTGAGTAAACCGGTATTAAAAATATACATCACACTTTTGATAAACGTAAATGTAACTTATTACTTGGTGGAATATTTGCCTAGCTTGAACTATCAGAGAATATTAACATACGCTTTGTACTTGGAATGGCGGACAAACCTATACATTTCCAAACCATAATTGAATAAATATTTATATGTTTATTTCATGTTATGAAACAGAAAGTTAAAATTGCATTTTGCTCCGAAATCGAATTTATACATATTTTGTTTTTATTCTATTTTTATTTATCGCACCAACAAGTAATCACTATCGTAAGGAATTATGTTATCGAATACATATATAATAAAAAAGAATACAACGTAATACTATGTTCAATGTCTATGCTTTCTTTAATGTACTCTGGTAGTTTCGTATACGACACAAATAACTTCTCACAATTCAATAGTTTGTATTAATATAAATCAACACAAATTAGTCGTTTATATAAATATTGGCAAAAACACTTCCACCGTGAAGTGTAAATATTCGTGTAGTGAATTTGTAATGTAAGTCTATTAGCTCTGTTTATTAATCAACAATATTTACAGAACGTGAAACTACTAAATGAGACATTGAAATTTGTTTCTCTTCGGATAAATCCGGTTATTTATTATGCTTTACAATAAACAACACTTTCCTCTTTTACTCTACAAAATTTTATTGTGATATCCTTTACTTTTATGATAAAAAGAAAAAAAGATCGTAGAAATTTTCTTGACAGTTTTACTTTGCGTTAGACATACTAAAAGTGGATTAATAAGAATAAACCCCACCCAGCGAGTACTCCCATAAGTCTTGTCAAAAAACAGTACATTAAACAATTTTTATACGATTGGTATTCTATATATTTTTTTGCTGTATTACTAATGATTTAACACTATTTAATAAAACCACTACTCGTAAACAAATAACGCAAATATGTATATTCAAAAAAATTCAAAATATCTTTATTCAAGTAGGCATTTACATGCACTTTTGAATCGTCAATTATTACAAAACAAAAAAAAGTCAGTGTAGTAAGTAAGCTCAGTAAGCTACCACCGGCTCGGAATGCTGATCTGTTGAGAAGAGCCGGCCAGAAACAGTTGCTCTTTTCAAAAGAAATATAACAATCTTAGGTGATGTACATTATAATATAAATCCTGCAAATGATTCAACAACTTATGTTCCACATATTTTGATCCACTAAAAACTCTGGAACGCTATAATAAGATTTATTTAATAATAAATTTTTGATTTTAGATTTAAAACCAAGAAAAGGAAGGCTTATATCTTGTGGAACTTTATTATTGTGGAATTTTGTCGTTACGAGTTTGTTTTTATTTTTCGTATTTATTGCGTGTCTGTCACTGTTTTTTATATAACTATTTAAATTTTGACGTATATATAATATGTTATTAAATATGTATTGCGATGCGACTGTAAGAATATCTATTTCTTTAAAAACATCTCTCAAAGAATCTCTAGCTTTTAAGTTATAAATATCCCGTACAGCTCTTTTTTGTAAAATAAATATAGAATTAATTTCTGCAGCACTGCCTCATAATAAAATACCGTAAGATAAAATGCTATGAAAATAACTAAAATAAACAAGTCGAGCCGTATTAACGTCCGTTAATTGTCTAACTTATGTATGTAAGATTCATAAATTAGAAAAGTAAATCGCTCTATGAACGTAGAGCTACAAGTTCCATATCTGCGATCTTTAATGAACAGGATAGTTTGAGAGTTTGCTACACGAGTAACTTAAAACATTGATAAGTGTTACACTTTATTTAATTTTCAGATCCTAGACTCGATTTCATTTGGTTTCAAGACTACTATAATTATTTCAATGTATTTTAAAATAATTAAGATGTTATTATATTTTCAAGCATTCTGTAAGGAGCCGGTTTTTTAATCTAGTTGAATAAAGCAATATTAATAGTTTGTAAAACATTTGTAATCTCTGTCAGTCTCAGTGAGCTCAGAATTCTTTGACGTTAAATATTAAGTCCGGCTATTGATAGCCGGTTATTGATAGTTTAAACTAAACCACTGAGTTAAATCTAATTAATATCGCTGTATTATTAATAGCCACTAAGACGTAAGCCTCTTAAATTTTTATTTGATAGCCTTTAACGTTGGCTTTCTTTATTTTAATGTGTTTCAATTACTTTTTACTTCAGTTTATTGTTCCTGAAATAAAAAACAATGTATAGGTCTATTGATACTAAGTAGGCACAAAATTCTATCAAAGTCAATATTATGATACAATATAATATTGTTGTTTATAGAACATTAAATTAAAAACAAGATTCAAAAGCGTTATCAATTTTGAAGACGTAAAATTATAACGTGCTTTAGTTATTTTTTATAAAGAACTTTCCTCGTCTAATCAACCAAGCTTCATAAAATCAAACAATAATAAAGGGAATATTATTTAATTACTTTTTCTTACAACAACAATAATCATAATTGAATATTAGGTACCACAATATTGGTACACTTATTGTCTGATATTATATTTTCTGATACTGTCTTTAAGATAGGAATACCAAAATAGAGGCGTTAGCACTGGAATCAACTCAGGGGCGCATGTTCGTAACATCATTGGGCAAATACCATCCAGCCCACTCGACTTATCGATGTCCAAGGCAAATAGAGACTTACGGATGGTTTTCTTCAGAAAAACTAATTTCGGCCTTGAGCTTTGATACCTTTGGATGGAAGGCGGTGTCTTCCCTTGGTTCGATCGATCGAGATTGGCTTTCTCTACTTGGTCTTTGCCGGTTGGACCACAGAATCATTCCCAGTGTGCAACGGCAATGGGCCCATGACTTGCGCGTATCGGGCGGGTATCTTGCCAGCTGAACCCCAATTTTGACGACATTCTTGAACTTTGCTCTAGCGATTTGCCGTTTGAAAATTCTGGAAGCACGGTTATATTTCCTCATCAGAGCTCCAGAATTCGGATCCTTACTAAGTAACGCATTAGCCAGCTGCTGCAACCCTGACAGACGCATCAAACCAAGATCGCAAACTACCACCAAGTGGTACCACAGAATTTGGTACACATAATTCCATCCCCTATAGTATCATATCAGGAAGGGAAACAAACCGGTCCCCTTGGGTGGGACGCAAAAAAGGACCGCATTTCATCCCTATCCGCTGACTTATAGTGCCAAAAGCGTGAAGTCGCAGGTGTTGTGCGACCCGGACGTTGGATGAGCACTACAATCCATACCAAGCATTGATCAGAGAACCCTAAGGAAATCTCGATAGTGATCTGGTACTTTGGTGGGACTGACAAATATCGCCTTTTATGTTTACTGAGAACAAACGACGAGTCAACAGCAGTCAGCAACACCTCGTCCCACTCTAATCGTGGACTTTTGCAACATCCGGGGACTTCATTCCAACTTAAACACCGTCCACTATCATCTAGAGAAGCCGCAGCCGGTCTTGTTGTATTGGACGGAGACACAGATATCTCAACCTAGAGACACAGCGTACTTATCATACCCCGTTTATAAACTCGAACATCATTTTATACCCCACGCCGTGGTATCTGTGTTTGTAAGGGTATATATGCTACCGTCGCCTTCCGGTTTTTTAAAGTCGGAACCTGTCTGTACTGTGGATGCGCGTTGACATGGGCGACCATGTCGCAGTGTACGCGTAAGGGATCAAATCTTGGGCAATGTCTAGGCGAAGATTGACGATCTGCTTTCACAGACCCCCTCCGAAGTCGTAGTCGCAGTCCTCGGGGAGTTCAAAGCACACAATTTCGATTTGCTAGGGTCATGTGCTACCGACTAAGCGGAGAGATCTGTGTTTAACTTTGCTCTGAAAAATGTTCAATCCCAGTTGGTCAAGACCCACCCAACCGTAAATTTTTGCATTTTATCAATCTTTTAGTCAAAGTCAATCGTCCATATTCTTGTTTTTTTTATTTGGAGTAAATAAAATTGCTGGAAAAAATGATTTTTTTTTTGTAAAAAATTAATACTGATCGTGTACATTTGTATAACGTACTATACAGTTTAATTTGTCAAGACACCCTCTATTCATTAGGATATTAAAAATTTAATAATATTGATTTAGCTACAATGAAATATTGTTTGTAAACTAATATAACAAAGTATCAATTATAAAAAAGTGGTTGTATCGCTGCTCCCATAGAGATGAGTAGGTATACTGAATTAACTGACTTGGGCATTTTTTATGTTACGTTTTGATGATATTTCAGTTCCTTTTTAGGTAGTCCTCCTTTTTTTATTTTCCATTATCCAAATATCTTGCGTTTCAGATGCAGACTTCCTTAAAGCCCACTCCCTGTCTTGGTAGGCTTTACTGAGGTTTCGATATTTTGATTATAAACAAACATTTGAATTTTTCTACTTTCAGTGTTAATCGGACGTAAGACATACATATATTTTTATGATTGGTGAATCAGTAAGTCAGTGTATGCAATTGTATAATCTGTTTTATCTGTAGTTAAAACTCAATCTATGGTAAGTACATATTGTCTGTGCTGGATGTCCTTTTTGAAATAGAAAAATGTCGGACGGACGCTGTATTTTCTTTTGTGTGTTATAAATAAAACCAAGATCATATGACTGAAGTGAAGTGTTTAATTCATAAAATAAGATCCATGAGAATCCTCAATAAAATTTGACTTTCAATATTGCTTCTGATCTACTGACTCAAATAACTGTATTTTGGAAATATATCTTGTTATATAATATCGTTTTGATCAGTTTGATATTTCTAGATTTTATACATAGAAGTCACTGAGGTTTGAAAATGGCCCGACTTGCTTTGAGAAAATGATATACGGCTATGCCTTTTGCTCGACTTGGCGTGGACACTTCTGTGCTCCAGGATTTGTTTTCAGGTTACACAAAAGAGAGTATTATATGAAAAAGTTCGTTTATTTAGTTTATCTCTTGTAAGTCATACTGCCCTTCAATAGCTACAGAATTCAGTTAAAGCGTTACTCTTACAATATCTACTATTAGAAGACTTATTCCCGCGGTATAATCTATTAACCACTATAGTCGCTATTCACTAATCACTAGCGACTTCACTTCTTGATACTAGCAGTTCCACGATACGAATGAGCTCAACTGACCAGCGAGTGACTTATATACCGTCTAGAGGCAAGTTTCGTAATAGCGGTGCTACCCTCTTTAACAATTAATCATGGCAAACTTCACGCATCAAGTATCGAGAATGTTACAAATACCCTCCGAAAGTACTGGCGATAACATCCGGCCTTCCTGCAACGTATTCGCCCTCGAATTACGTCTTAGTCTGATGTTATTGCTGAGAACTGTAATAATTAATAATAACACTTAGTAAATAATTCACGATTATATAACAATTATTCTTTTCCGAATGTTAAAATTGGATTCAGAGAGAATGTATAAAAATAATATGTGTCATAAGATGTCTCTATGTGTCTGTGCGGTAATTAAGATCATTAAACCTTGAAAGGTCTTAAGTCACTTCTGCAGCACCATATTGACATCCTATGTTCGAAGCAAATACATTAGACATTCACCACATTACCAATATAGTAGTGTTCACAACGGATATCTACTGCAGAACCATGGTTTAGAATAGAGATGCCTGAGGCCACTCTAAACGTTTATCACCACATTACCGGTACAGTAGTGTTCACAACGAATATCTACTGCAGAACCATGGTTTAGAATAGAGATGCCTGAGGCCACTCTAAACGTGTATCACCACATTACCGGTACAGTAGTGTTCACAACAGATATCTACTGCAGCACCATATTGACAATCTTTAATCAATCTTTGATAACATCCGGATTACAAATCATTATTTCGGAAGGTCTTAAGTCACTTGTAAATCATGGTTTAGAATAGAGATGCCTGAGGCCACTCTAAACGTGTATCACCACATTACCGGTACAGTAGTGTTCACAACGGATATCTACTGCAGCACCATATTGACAATCTTTAATCAATCTTTGATAACATCTGGATTACAAATCATTATTTCCTAGTTGTATCCATGGTTTCATGTTTTCAATACATGTTGTGCTATTATATGGCCTGGTACTTTGTTCTGCTCCTTGCATATCATATACATTGTCTAGACACGAGCCAGCGTCTACCATATTCTGTTCGTCTGTAAATTTTATTCCCCAAAAGTTTGCCTCGGCCTCTCCTGATTGTAAGATATCTCGAATACTACAAATGCTTGGATCTTGTAGTTGTACGGAAAGTAACCAATCAGCCTGTGATGTGATTTATGACGTATTTATTTCGTTTGTGATACTCATCAGAGCTGCTACTTGTCGAGGTACTGAATCGGTATTTGAACTTCATGTTGATGCTCTTCGAGATTGTCTATGGGTTTTCCTTTTTCGCTGAGGCATGGCGGTGGGCAATGTTTCACAACCACTTCTGATATTAGAAGACTTATTCCCGCGGTATAATCTATTAACCACTATAGTCGCTATTCACTAATCACTAGCGACTTCACTTCTTGATACTAGCAGTTCCACGATACGAATGAGCTCAACTGACCAGCGAGTGACTTATATACCGTCTAGAGGCAAGTTTCGTAATAGCGGTGCTACCCTCTTTAACAATTAATCATGGCAAACTTCACGCATCAAGTATCGAGAATGTTACAAATACCCTCCGAAAGTACTGGCGATAACACTACTTATGTTTACTCATAATTCGTGGTTTAATGACGTCACGACATTAAATTTGGATATATTGACTACATTAATAATAATCTTATTGATAAGACATTTATCCTGTTATCTATATCAGTACTTGATTGATATATGCAATGATCTGGGTTGATTGTAATAAGTTTCTCGATTCCCGTTCTGTTATCGTACAATAACATTTGATGTACCAAAACGAGTGCGATGAAACGGTATAATTGCTTTGTATAAAAGCAAGAATAATAGTACCCAGGTACTTATTAATATTCTGTGGTATATATTTACAGTCTTAAACATTGATCAACATTTTTTTTACCATGTTTAATTTGAATCGACTTGTTACTAATGTGCTCTGAAATTAAATTATTTTATAGAAAGCCTATCGGAGGATATCAATTCTTTAATGTAACAAAGACGAACTGCAGAAACTTCAGCAGCGAGCCTACTGCTAGCTGAAGTGTGTTCGTATCAGTTGTGTTTGGAATAAATATTTTGCAGAAATGTAATTCTATTTTCAGATTTTTTTTTTGTTTTAAATATTTGTATTTATGTTTATTGTTCATGTTTATATATCAGTTATTTTGAATAGAATACGCATTAATATCTATCATTATACTATATAAAATACCAACACTTAATAATAAAAGTTAATAAAGGAAGTATATATATATATATAAGAAAAATTATTGTTGAGGATTTTCGTTATTGTTTTATTTGACACGCCTTTACGATATTAGTACAATATTAGTACAATATCTCACCTGAAATTACAAGAAACGACAATTAAAGTTCACTAACATCGCTTCCTCAATTATATCTGTAACAATTACTAAGTTTTATAATGATTCTTTCTTTTTGCATAAAATAATCTAAACATCATCGCCATTTAATTACACGTCATTTCGATCGATGCGCCTTCCACCAACTATCCACAGACAATCTATCCATAGACAATTTGGACAAGCGCGAAGCGCTATAGATTTCAATTAATGAAATGACATTTCATTAATTGAAATCTGTAGAGACGCGCGCAGTCGACGCTTGCGAGCCCAGCGAATCGGTCGATGTTGTTTCGCGTCAGTCAATACAATACAATTAAATGTGTGAACTGTAATGTGGTTATTGTTGTTATGATATCTAAAATATGTTACTAGTGCTGCCATCTATGACGGATGTGTGTATTATATGACATTAAATAAAAGTCAATTCATTGTAGTCATCATTGAAAGAAACGTTGTTTTATTTTAGTTATATCGAAGGTATTGGCGTTTATGCGCAATAAACATGATGTTATGGACAATGAGAGTCTAATACGGATGTGTGAGTCTGCTTTTTCCGAAGAGGAGATTGATAAAGCGAAAAAATTGTCCGTTGTGAAAAAACGTCCGTTAAGACAAACCAAAAGTGTGCTTCAAGACGTAAACAAAAGAAGGATTAAGGATCTTAACGATATTATTACCGTACTTAAAACGGTCGATCATGAACAGATGCCAGTGTTTGTAGCATATAATCTACACAAATTACCGCCCATTTGCTTTGATCATGTAGATGTTATAAAAATTTTAAAAGATTTGCTGATATTGCGGGCTGAGATTGAGCGGATTAAGAGTAGTTATGTTATTACGGATGTACTGAACGAAGTAAAACGGAATTTTCAAGCATCCACGTCGCCGTTGACGTATTATAACGACGATAATATTAATACTCGAAGAGGAGGGTATTTCGAGGACCGTGGTCCAATAGGATTACCACACGTTGCGACGGAGTTAACAGCTGATGTGGGTGTCATGGCGCCGGCTGAGAGCATTGACCCGGCCGCAGTTACGAGTGCTCACGATGACGTTCATAACAATGACGCGAATCACCGGACAGCGTGTCATTCTCTCTTTCACTCGCCATTTACGGAACCCTAATCCCACGAACATGCTGACGGACCAAAATGATGGGAGCTTCCCAGGCGAGCGCCTTGCGAGTTCCTCGTATTAACCTTTCAATGTTTTAATAAAATTGTTTTAATTTTAATTTATTAATTGTAATACTTTTTGATCACTCTTTATTCCCACTTCGATTAAAGTTAATTATAATTATTATTAATTATAATTATTAAATAATTAATAATTATTCGTTTTTTTTCAATCTTCTGACTGCCGCAAACGTAATTCGCCGGCAAATAAAGATACGATCAATATTGTTGCATCAACTGCACCTGTGAATAAAACTTTGCTAGGCATTGGATGCACCGTCTCGGACAACGGTTATAAGTTTTTTGATAAAAATAAAAATAAACCGAAGATTATTGTAGGGGATGCGATGTTGAGAAAGGATTTGTGTGTTGAGAACAAGCCTATTAATAGTTGAACGTTGGTTCGGCGACGTAAGCCGCAGAATCGTTTTACTTGCAAAACTGGTAAGGCAGTGGCGTCTCCCTCGGGGAAGTTCATAGCGACAGAGACGAAAATTCCATTGTTGATATCAAATGTAAATAAACAAACCACTGAATATGACATCTGTGATTATAATAAAAGTAAAACACTGGAAATTGGACTCTTTGAAAAAAAAATATGAATAAAGAAAAGCCTTACAATGCTTTTAAGTTATTTGTCTCTAAAAACAAGTTACATATCTATCTGAATGACAATTTATGGCCAGAAGGAAGTACGTTTCGTGGTTTTATCTTTTTTAAAAAACGGTTGGAAAGAGGTAACTCTCTGATTATGAATGATATTATACAAACGTAGTGGATAAGCTGGATAAAAAGAAAGTTATTCTATCCACTTTTAACTTTAAATCGATTATTAGATCTACAGTGTGTGTACGGAGACTATACAAAACCTCTGATATCATTGCCTTACAGGAAACATGCCTATGGTCCCATGAATTACCATATTTGGAAACCCTAGATGCCATTTTTACATGCACAGGCAAGTCATCTATGGCCACGACGACGGGATTCGTCAAGGGAAGACCTTATGGTGGAGTAGCCTTGCTGTGGAGAAAAGGAGCTTTGTGTCTTTGGTGCCGTGTAATAGTGTGTAATAGTGTAATAGTAGTGTGTGTAATAGTGTAATAGTGATCGCTTAGTAGCAATAAAAATAGTGCATGATAGCCGTACTTTATTGTTATTTTCTGTGTATATACCTTTTGATAATGGAAAAAGTGATAATTTAATAGAATTTAGTAAATGTGTCAGTAAAATCTCCATAATAATTGACGTGAATTGAGTCAGAACGTGGAATCGGCTATATTAGTTGGTGACTTCAACGCGCATCCTGGTGAAAGGTTTTCACAGGCTACATACATATTCGTTTGTCAAGTTAGTGGTTGTCCGTGGTGGTTAGATCACTGTATAGTAACGAGTGTGGCGAAAAATCTGTTTTTAAAAGCATATGTTTTATACGGAGTTTACGCATCAGATCACTATCCTGTAATTTTTGAATGTGCCGTCAATATTGCTAGTCCTAAATTATTTGCCTGTGATGTCCTTTGTAATAAGGTGAAATGGGGCGAAAGAAACAACTTTCAGATAAATAAGTAACTAGTTGATATTTTTTAATTTTATTGTTTAAAATTAAAAAAATATCAACTCTCCCTGTGAATGTATAGAATGTTCTTGTAAAGTGTGTGAAAATCCTAGTCATCATTAATTGTAAGATGATATGTATAACAATATAATGTATATACTGAGCGAGGGTGCATATTGTACATATGTAGGTGGCAAAAAGTAGGAAAACATAAGCGTGTTGTAGGCTGGAACAGGTATGTGGAGACAACTCACAGGGAGACTCGATTGTATTATTACGAATGGCTTCTGTTCGGCAAACCTACAAACGGATATGTATATAATAGAATGTGTAAATCTAGGAAAATATGTAAAGCTAAACTAAAATATTGTTTAAATAATGAACAATAAATAAAAATGGATATACTAGCACAAAGTCATACTGACAAATATTTCGGTAAATTCTGGTAATCTACCAATAGACTCAATGTGAAGTCGAGCTTACCTGTGAGTGTTGGGGGTTTCAGTGAGCCTAAAGACATTGCCCACCTCTTTCAGCGGAATTTTAAAGTTGAGTCACCGTTACCAAGGGTGCAGCGGGTGCTCGACTCTGATATCAGTGCTCCGACAGTCCTAACATATTCACGGTTGAGAATGTTGCCACTGTTATTGGAAATATGGTAAGAGGAAAGTCTCTGGGGCACGATGGGCTCAGCGTCGAGCACCTTAAGTACGTTGGTCCTCATTTGCCGCGGGTCCTCGCTTTATTTTTTAATCTATGTCTGGTTCATAGATACCTGCCGCCGGCATTAATGCATACTGTTGTTATACCTATTGTTAAAAAGAGGACTGGAGATGCCTCTGACATGTCCAATTACAGGCTACTATTGTGGCTAAGGTTCTGGACAGTTTGCTTGACAAGCAACTGACTAAGCGATTTCAACCTCATGACGCTCAGTTTGGGCTCGGGTCTGGAATGTCAACGGAGATCGCCATACTGTGTCTCAAGCAAACTGTAGAGTACTACACGAGTAGAAAAATGCCGGTTTTTGCATGTTTTTTGGACCTGTCAAAGGCATTTGACCTTGTATCTTATGATGTGCTATGGACCAAATTGTCTAATTATATTACGTTGCTGCCTGACATAATTTAGATTTTTTCATACTGGTATCGAAACCAAACAAATTCTGTGAGGTGGGGTGGAACATTCTCGGAAAAGTAAAGGTTGGAGTGCGGGGTGCGACAAGGGGGGTTTGAGCTCCCCTTAAATCTCAACATGGACCGGCTGATTGGTGAGCTTAGTAGCACCAATATCGGATGTCATATTAACGGAGTTTGTATGAACAACATTAAATATACGGATGACATGGTGCTGCTGAGTCCATCCTTTGGAGCTCTTCGTAATCTGTTGGCAATATGTGAATCATATGCGGTGGCTCACGGGCTCAGGTATAATGCTAGAAATAGTGAGCTTTTGCTTTTTATTTTGGTAGTCTCGCTCTGTGGCAGACCGCTGTGTCGGATAGCAAAATTTAAATACCTGGGTCAGTGGGTCGCCAAGACCTTAAAAGATAATTGTGAGATCGAGAGGGAACATAGTTCGCTGTCTGTTCGGTACAACATGTTGACATAAAGATTTGCAAGGTGTACGAAGCCCGTTAAAATAACGCTCTTTTAAGCTTACTGTCAAACGTTTTATATCTGCAGTTTTTGGGCTAATTATATGCGACGGGTATACAGCGACCTTCGTGTCCAATACAACGATGCATTTAGGGTTCTGATGGGGCTGCCGCGGCAGTGCAATGCCTCAGGCATATTTGCGGGTGTGCGCCTTCGCTGATAACTTTTATGCTATTATGAGAAAACGGTGTGCCTCCATGTTACCCCGACTCCGCGGTGCCTCCACAAGAATGCTGAGTGTGCTTGTTGATCGGTGGGATTCTCCCCTGATGCAACGGTGGATTCGAATGCACAACGGACCAAACTGTGGTACGATGTTAAACACATCAAAAAAAAAGAAGAAAATGATTACATAATTTGTAATTTTTAATTGTACTAACACTAATTAATAAGAAATATGGTTACTAACACTAAATGGGCTGGTCCTGAAAATAAATAAATATTATTATTGTTATTATTATTATTATTATTATTACATCTCCCTTCTTAAGAACGAAAATTCCAAAGAATATAATTTAGGTACCTATTATCTATCTCCATATTCGTTTTCTTCTACTTCATCTTCTTCAACTTCTGCTGTAGCAGGTTGTAATTTTGATACATGGAATAAAGTTGATTCTATTTTTCTGTTGCCAGTGTCGATCCTATAAGTGGAGTTTGATATTTTCTCTATTATCTTGAAAGGACCTATTTTTAATTCTTCTAATTTTTTTTTATTTAGTCTATTTCCATTTTCGACGTAAACATTGTCTCCTATCTCTAACTTTTGCATTTTTCTATTTTTATCAAATATTTTCTTGTTGTAATTGTGGGATTTTATTGTGTTCCCCAATGCTATTCTCCTATCATCAATCCACTTGTCTTCCTTTTCTATTGTTTTAAGAGTAATTTCACTTGGTACTAACATTTGTACCATCCAGTAAATATTTTGGAGCAAAACTTGTGATGGAGTGTTCGGTTATATTTCTGTATACATTCTGTTGTCCATGTTTTCTTGTTATATTTTTTCATTAATTTTAGATCGAATTTTATTTACTATAGTCTGATTTAATTTTTCGGTCAATCCGTTAGAAAATGGTGTATTCACTGTTGTAAAAATTCGTTTAATGTTATTCTCCTGTAAGTATTCTCTCGAATTGATGCCTGGATATTGATCTGTCAGAATTATTCCAATCTCATCTGTCTCTAGCACTTTCTTGGTTAGTTTTATAAAGTTTCCTGCATTCTGCGTTTTTAAGGTAGCAATAAGTGCGTATCTTGTGTAGTAGTCTATTAAAATATGTTGGTATTTTTTTGTTGACCTTGATCCTTCAAAGCCACCGATAGTATCGATTGACATCAATTTGATTGGTCTCAAAGGTTTCGTTGCTGGTCCCAGTTGTCCCAGTGGTTCCAGTTGATATTGTTCCAAAGTTTTCTTTACATCTTGATTTGTTTTTTATGAATATTATTAGGATATTCTTTATTAGGTTCTTAGCTGTCTATGTTGGACTTATTTTTTTCTGCAATTGTCTGATTCCAATATGGCATAAATCTTCATGCACTTTTTTATAAGTTCCTTACTAAATTCTTCTGAGAGGATAATCTTTTATGTTTTTTTTATAACAGATTTTATTTTTGTGTATAATTTTTGTTTCTCTTCTTTTATTGTTTTATTTTTTCTTGATCTTCAACTATATCTTTTATCTGTATTAAATTAACTATTTTCAGTAATTTCTCGTTGTTATCTTCTGATTCTAACACTGGGTGTCGGTTTAAACAGTCTGCTTCTACGTTTTCTTTACCAGGTATATATTTTACTGTAAAATCATATTGAGGTAGATAATATGTGAAGTCACCCAATTCTTCGTCTGTCTTACATTTAATATTCATGCTCTCTAGAGATTTCTGGTCTGAGTAAATAGTGAAATGTTTTCCAATGAGCCAGTATTGCCAATGTTTAACTGCTTCCTTCATAGCAAGGCATTCCTAATATATAGCCTTTTGCCGTTTTTGAGATTCATTTAGTTTTTTTGAGAAATATGCCACCGGTTTGTCTTTACCATCTAGTTGTGTCTGCTTTAATATTGCCCCGATACCTGCTAAAGACGCATCTGTAAAGGTTTTTATTAGTAAGTCTTTATCAAATATTTCCAAAACAGGTTGAAAACATAAATATCTTTTTATTTGATTAAATGTTTGTTTACACTTTGATGACCACACAAATTTTTCATTTTCCTTAATAAGCTATGTAATGGGTCTAAGGTAATTGAGCCTCTTAGTATGTATTCATGGTAGAAGTTGAAAAGTTTTTCCCAGAAATTGTCTTACATTCTTTCGCGTCTTAGGAGTTGGAAACTGTCTTATAGAGAACAAATTATCTTTGATGGTCTTACAGAATTATTCTGAATAACATGGCCGAGGTACTTTACTGAGTTTGAAGCAAAAGCACATTTCTTAAACTTCAGTCTTAGGCCTTCTTTTATTATTGCCTCTAATACGTTTAGTATAAGTTTTATATGTTCTTCAAAGGTAGGTGAGAATATCAAAATATCAACTATGTAAATTACGGTGTACTCTGTGAGATTGTGCTTTCTTAGAATATTGCTTAGAATCCTCTGGAAAATTGCTGGTGATGTTTTTAAACCAAAAGATAGGCAGATCCACTGAAAGTGACCATCTTGTGTGACAAATCCAGTTTTATTTCTATCTTCTACCCTTAATGGTATTGCTCAAAACGCTGAGTTTATATCCAGTGTAGTAAATTACTTACAATTTCTAGTTTTTATAATTGAATCATCTATTAACGGGAAGGGTTGAGCTTGTGGTACAACAATTTAGTTCAATTCCCTGAAATCTACACATAAGCGGGATTTTCTATTTTCTACTTTTTTTAAATGCCAATATCACGGGAGCAGCGAAAGGACTGTAAGATTCCTCTATTAAATTATTCTTCAGTAACATGGATATTTGCTCTTCAATTTCTAACTTATCCTAAATTGAGCATCTGTATGGTCTTTTACTACAGTATCTATTTATAATAAATCTATGTGAGCTTCATAATCTGTAACTGATCCTATGTAAATATTTGTTCATGGCAAAAATTGTTTTACGCTCGATTATAATTTTTTCTATCTCAATTTTCTTTTCATTGTCTAAATGGTCTGTCATACATACAAATTCTTCTGTTTCTATGTGCTCATTGAAATTTATTGCAAATGTGTTTAATTTCTTTTCTTCATTTCTGTTATCTTTAGACCTCCTATCTATTTTATTAGTTGTTATCTTTTGTTCTATCTGCAAGTCCTCATTTTGGGTAAGTTTGTTTTTTTTATCATATCCAATCCAATTATAAAATCATCAAAAATTTCATTTTCTACAACATATGGATGGATGGATGAATAGGTGGATGCTGTTCTTCTAAATCAAATATTTTTATTTTTATTGTTATCAAGCCATCTGTTTTTTTCACACCATTAACCGTTTTCATATATGCTATGTTCCCACTGTCTTTTTTTTTCTTTTAACTTTATCAATCTTGAATTTATTAAAGATATTTGTGACCTTGAGTCATAAATGCCGCTTACTTCCAGTTTGTTTTCCAATAAAAGCTTGATTTTGATTAATGGTGTACTTACTCGTTTTTTTTATCAGTATTCATTTCTACTTCAATAATGGAATTATTATTTACATTTTGGCTTTAAAAACCCTTTCAAAATCATTTTAATTTATTTTTTTGAACCGACATGACTCCTACGGATGATATATAATTCCTTTGTTCAATGATTCACAATTCTTAGATGGTTTCCTCACAATTGTTTTGTTTTTATAAGGAAATGAGCTACTCCTTATTACAGTTGAGTTTTTTTTGTACATCATACCTTCATATTTTCTTATATCGTTGAACAAATCAGTAGTGTTGTTGAGGTTATCCCTGTTTAACTTATTTAGGATAAATCAAAGTAGTCCTGTTGCAGTAAGATCTATCATTGTTTTGGTATCTATCGATTTGATTATCTCTAGTATAAGACGTTCTTTTTTATAGCATAATCAATCAATAGTCCTTCCTTATACTTGAATACGAGAGCATTTGTGACTTATCCTATCCTTGGTTTTTATAAGTGTCTAAAAATTTGTCTTTCCATTCATTCCATTCAGAATTTACTGTTAGTTTTATGACCATCGAGCTATACCATTCCCAACAACATTTTTCTCTATCCATTGTATTGCATTAGGATTATTGCTTGTGAATTTTTGAATAATAAATTTCTCTGAAATATTATTTAGGTTATGTTGATTTTCTTTATTCGTTGTAGTTTCTAATAATTTTTCCAAGATAAGTTGAAAGCTGTCATCTTTGTCTTTTGGTTGTATTGTGCTTATTTCTTCTAAATAATGATCTAAACAGACACAGACTATCTATCCATAGACTACGCAAGCGGGAAGCGCTATAGATTTCAATTAATGAAATGTCATTTCATTGCATATATATATATATATAGAAAATATAAATTTAATTGAAGGAAAATAGTTATAATTAAATATTTAAATTAATGATTTTAAGACGTCTCAAGATAATATAGATATAAAGCGATTTGTACTTAACATGTTGAGATCATCTGACTGAAAAGCGACACTATAAATATCTCGAGTAAACATTTGCTATGAAAGTATAATAGTTTCATGTCTCACTTTTTATCTTTAATTTAACTAAGTTTATAAATTAAACTTGCATTAACACTAACAGTTGAAAAGTCGTATTACCCGGTACATTAACATACTTTACTATGGTAAAGTATTTATTGTTTCTTTAAGTTTATATTCCATACTTACTTTCAAGCAAATTATTGTTTAAGATTTTAGATCTTCTTTTTCGGTTAGTTGTCTACGGATTCGAGTTGATAAGCACGATGATTTCATTAAAGATGAAACATTGATATCAAAGAAAAATAGTGGTAGTGGTAGCGGTAGAGGTAGCGGTAGCGGTAGCGGATTTATTAAGAGTTGTAGATGAAAGTAAGGTTTTAAATAAAAAATAATAATAAATATAATAAAAAGTTTATTCTCACTGACGGAACGCGATCCTGCGACTTCTCGGATCATAGAGATTTACAGGTTCGATTTTCGGCTTTATCTAATATTTTTTTATTCTATATTATTCGAAAATTTGAAACGTTAATATAAGAGATAAAATTTTAATGTTTATTTGTTTTTTTCTGACTTATACATCTATTTTAGTTAAGACAAATATTGTAGATACGCTGTTAATACTTGTCATGTATATTTATTTCCTCCTCCGGGTTAACGTTCGAGTGAGTTACATAGCACGCAATCTCAACAAGTAATGTATATCCATACTCCATTGTGATCTATCTGAATTTATTGAACTTGCGTTCGAGATGAGGTTTAAGCGAATATTAAATTATTGAAGTGAAACTTCTTTAGGCGCATGAGGGTAAAATTTTTACAGATGAAACGTCACGCCGGTATGCAACGGAAGTGTCGGAAAAGAGAGAGAGAGTGATCGAGACCGATTGAGAGAGAGTAAGACAGGGCGAACGTAGCATGAGCAACTAGCCGTGGAGTGAAAGTAGGGAGCAAGCGAGTGAGAAAGATTGAGAGAAAAAGTGAGACAGAGCGAACGTCGTATCACGCATAGTGCTATGGAGTGTGAGGTGGGAGAGAGCTATAGTGAGAAAGATTGAACAAGAGAGAGAGAGAATACGGGATATCGAGAAAGAATACACGCCCTATTGGTTGTGTATTCGTTTACTAGTTAATTTTATTTTAATGACAATTAAATTCCTAACCTATCTTCCTTTTTCCCTTCCTCTTAATGTTGGAAATTTAAAGTTTTAGATTTGTATAAATATAAACAAGATTTATAAATTAGTTCGCCAAAGAAGTTTCACTTCTGATTATATATTATTATTATTACCTTTGTCATATTTAATTGATTCTTTAGTAATAAGTTTGTAAATTTTTAGGCAAATTAAGTTAACTGTCAATAATAATATTAATTTATTACTTGCTTGAATAACATGTGCGAGAATATACCTTATATACCTTTGACGTAATATTTGTTTAACATGGTGAGCTGTACAAGGGGAGACTTGAACATATTTAAGACTACAACAAAAATTTTACATTTCTTAACGATTACAGAATAAGTATTTGATATAATATAATATATGGTTAAAATTATCGATTTTATTAAATCCAGTCCATACCTACAATATATCACAAGCTCGAGATACTTTGTCGAACAAAGTTAATAATTCACTGACTATTTGAAATTAGTTAGTAAGGATATTAAACTTGGTTACGATGAGATTAAGTTACCTGTTGAGTCTACTTGAGATTGCATAAATGTCCAGCTCTAGTACATGCATTTCTATCCGTATAGAATATATTAAACAACATGAAGCCTACACTCCCAGATCATACCTTGTGATGGTCGTTAGCGTCATTTTACTCATCATCATCATCCCATACAGTAACGAGATTACACTTTATATTTATTCAAAATCACTAGTTAAAATATGCTAAAATATTCTAGATCAGCTTCCACAAATAGGCACTTCATAAACTACTTAGAAGTGCCACAATTTTATTAATATTTTCCCATCTCACTTCAGATTAGAGTTTAAAGTAGAGTAAAGAAACACTAAATTCACTCGGTGACGCAAAATTCATAGCTACATACATATTCAAATAATATATACTTTAACAGACCAGAGATAAGAAAGTATATTGTCTTACTCGTATTTCAAAATAAAATTATTGATAAGACTTAGTATTTTGAACAAAGGTCAACGAAGTAATGCGTTCAAAAACAATAGCTGCGACGAGGAACTCTCATACATACATTGCTTAAAGTAATATATGGATCCTATGTATTGATTATCTTTAGGTAAATTTCACAGAAAATAGTAAATGGATAATGAAGATGTGAAATTGAACGGCATTTTATAGGTTAGATGATTTAGAATTATAAAAAAATATACAATATTGCATATGTTTGAAATAATAGTTATAGGTGACAGATATTTTTAATTTTAATGTATTTCATTTCAAATTTATTTATTACATTATACAATATTTTTATTTGTTATTTTTATCGAATAGCCTCCAAAAGTACTGGTAAAGTATTTTAACAATTTTTTCCCCAATAGAAAGCTACGTCACCAGGAGGTAACGTTGCAATAATTAATTTATAAAAACTGTAGACATGCGCAAATAAAACAGTCATGTTAATTAAGTTGTAAAAAATTCTCAAAAATTTCTTTTCTTCTGGTGTGATGGATCAAATGGTTAAAGATGGAATGATATACGAAGAAGTACTAAAAAAGGTTCACAAAAAAACTTCCGTGGGAGTATATTTATCAATAACAGTTGATCTATAAAAAGTGTTTTTGTGTTTTAAAAACTATGAAATGACCTTTGAACACTTTGGATGCATTATTCGTGTGTTACTTTCCTATTATCCTCGTGAAATTAAAGTCTTTTATCTTCTAATGTCCAGTCGATAGTTTCGTGTTTTACTATCATTGAAATTGGTCAATTTATTGAGAATTTAATTTTGAAGTAATCGTGAGTATAAAATGCTACACGAATCATTTCTAGCGAATATCTACTTAATTATAAAGTACTCAGGTACAGTTGGTTTCAGGCATCTAACTGGATCTTTGTCTACACATAAAGATATAATAATAAATTTATATTGTTTACTAAAATCTGTGCATTAAATAATTAAACATTAATTACCCTGTTGTATGCTATACTGTATTTATGCCCCATTATACTCTGTTGTATGCTGTACTGTACTGTAAAGAGTAATATAAAATCGTTTAAACAAAGAATTTGTTTGTGAATTTCCGTGATTGGTAATGGAAAGTTGAATAAATTATGCGATTGAACTATGAAGCTTCGAAAAGTTTCCTTTTTTTTATTGTATATCGTTTTTGTTCCGGAAATCCAATGCTTGTTTTTACTCCAGTGTTTCGCTTCAGCTGCGTTTGGAAAAAACATTTTGCAGAAAACCAATGTCATTTTGTTGGATTTTATTTTTTAAATTTTTGTTCGCTGCTCGAGTTTATTTATCAGTTTTATTGAACCTAACCTGTAATATCTTACTTATATTAAAATTGCTCGTAATGTATTTCATAAAACATTTAA
This sequence comes from Melinaea menophilus ssp. n. AW-2005, assembly GCA_918358695.1. NCBI lineage: Eukaryota > Metazoa > Arthropoda > Insecta > Lepidoptera > Nymphalidae > Melinaea > Melinaea menophilus. The sequence goes on from OU911038.1 coordinate 20,118,388, forward strand.
TATGAAAAAATATTTAATATGAAAAAATAAAGGAAATTTTAGTTTGGTATATAAATTATTATCATTTTATTCATATTTACAATTTTTTTATGTTCGCAATTTTTTTTTAGAAAAAAGAATTTTTTGCATTAAATATATAATCAATTTGTCTTCTTGTAAAAAATTTTAGAAAATGCTGTGAAAGGGAAAAATAGAAGTAGATAAAATCAACTATTGCAAGGACAATCTCGAGGTAATTAATATATTCCCGGACATGTTTATATTGAAGATATAGAGATCATTGTTTAGTAATTTATAATAAGAAGACTGACGGTAATAACAATCTCGCAGTATGATCGAAGTGTAATACTGATAAATAAGTAGAACCCCAAATATAAGCCTATAAAAATATAATATTCCTCAAGTGCCAAGGGTACTTAAGAGCTTAGTGCCTCTTTATGGTTCGCGGAAGGTATGCAGATAGTGCGCTCCACGAAGACGCGCTCCACTATTCCTTCTAACCGTTTATAATATAAGTGTGCTATGTTTTGTCAATGTTTGAGTGTTATCGGTACACACTAATTAGCTATGAGTGCACAAGCACACTACAATGAATAGAATAATCAGGAGAGAGCGTCATGGTCCAAGTGAAAGATGCTCTACTTCAATTTTATATTTTTTACCCAACTGAAAGGAAAGGGTTATGTTTTTTTAATTTTTCGATGCGGATATTTTATGTAATTATCAGGTAATATACGATAATATTACCATTTTTATAATGGGGGTAATTATAGATATAAATGAAATAAGTGAAAAACTTTTATTGAACTTTATTGATAAAAGAAAATTGTTAATCGCTTTTCAGAAATATCTGATTCAGAGTCTGATGTATCACGACATTTATAATAAAACTAAAATCAATATCAAAGTGGCTCATGTATTGGTCTGCTATTTTTCCACGTGCTGATAAGTATTGAACCAGATATCTTTATTTATTCGATCAAGTGCTTCTTGCTGCACTTGGGACTGTAGGAACTATCGCATCCGTCTCCATAATTATATTCCATTCCATAGCAGGTACTGTAGTTTGCTTCATTGTGGTAGTATATTCCTTTCTTTCGCGTAAAATTCTAGTCACTATGCTTTCAGATACTCTAACAGCCTGTGCGGTTCTCCGTTCTTCTTTTTTCTTAATATGATAAACTTTAGAAATAATGTCTCTTGCCTAAAATTTATAAGTAAACATTAAATTGTTTTTCTTACTTTCCAAGATGAAGAAGTCTTAGTAAAATTTGCTAATTTCAAACTTAAATTACTTTGCTTTTTTCGTGTACCAACCTACTTTTAAGTATAACACGCTGAGATTTTCTCGACATTAAAAAAAAATATAAAGTAAAGCCACTTTCGTGACGAGTCAAAAAACTTCCCGTACCTCGCAATCCCCTCAACCAAGAATTGGTGGGACGCGTTTTCGTGGATCGCACTATCTATACTTGTTCTTAAAGCCATTGCTTTTCTCGAAGTAAGTTAATCGATGAGCAAGGTGGACGAAGTGATATTGACCAAGTGCGCTCAAATCTCTAGTTAATTAGCTGCCATTTTGCGGTTTTGAATATTGTTTAATAAAATCTGACTCCTAAAATGAAAAGATTACTTTATCTAAGCAAGGACTACGCAAGAACAAACAACTACGACTTCTCTTGGGTATCAAACGGGAAAATATTCCTTAGAAAGAAAGAGGGCACCGCTGCCATCCCAATTAGAGGCGAGCTAGATCTAGCGAATTTGAAGACTGCTGTGAGTTTATGACTACTTTTAAAAAAATATTCATTCATGTTTCTAATTGTATTTTCATGCAATAATTTTAGTAATACTTTTTTATATAATTTTAAATTTATGTTCATTCAATTAACAATCTTTACACTATACATATACAATTTTACACTTCACATTCACACTCAGTATGGCAAATGGAGTATATATTATTTTATTTTCTCGTTTATATGGGTAAAAAAGCATTTAACATGTGTTATATTATTCAGTCACAATGGATAGTTCCTTAATTAACAATGACATTGAACGAATGTCTATATCTCAGTCATATGGTTGTGCTCCGGAAAATAGTTGGGAGTATTTTAAAAATATGAATAATAAATTCCTAATTTTACACCTTAATATTAGAAGTATTAGTTGTAATTTTGATGAATTTCAATTACTGCTAAAAAGAATAAACTTGGTTTTTGACGTGCTTATACTCAGTGAATGTTGGCTGAGTAAAAGTCATTGTCTCCCGGCGATGCCAGGTTATTCTTCATATAAAAGCACCTTTACAAACCAAAACGACGGAGTAGTAGCTTTTGTTAAATCTGAACTTGCGTGTACAGTTATAAAACCAACATTAAAAGATGCTAACTGTCTCGTCTTGAAGTTTAATAACGATATTGCTGTAGTGGCCGCTTATCGATCTCCTTCAATTAGGAATGTGTCTGATTTCATCGGATCATTGGATAACATTCTGAAGTCCTTGTCAAGGTTTGAAACTGTCTCGTTAATTGGTGATATAAATATTAACATTATACCAGGGAGTGGCGACCCTAATGCAGATATATATCTAACTACGGCAGCCATGCACGCAATGCTACCGGCTCATGTATTACCGACAAGGAATAATAGTTGCCTAGACCACGTCTTATTAAAAACAAATAGACCTTCAACAGTTCTGGTAATTGAATCCTCTGTCACGGATCACACTCCTGTTAATTTATGTAGCAATGGTAAAGTTAGGAGAAATAGAGCCGCCTGTACTAAATTAATTACGGATGAGAGTGCTTGTGTGAGGGACCTTGGTAATACCAACTTTTCTCCTATCATGTCCATGACTGATGCTGAAGCGGCGGCTAGTACTTTGGTGAAGATTATCATGGATATCGTCTCGTCTCATTCACGAATAGTAGCTATTCCAAGTAAGCGACGGATTATTAAGCTTTGGATGACGCCAGGTCTTTTGCGTTGTGTTAGAAATCGTGACCGGTTATACAAAATTCACAAAAAAAATCCTAACAACCACGAAGCCAAATTAACGTATACGCGATACAGAACCCATTGTAGGAACATCTTGAAAACCGTTAAAATATCTTACGAACGTGCAGAGTTCCAAAAAGCAAAAAATGATCCCAAGGAAACACATGGAAACTCATTAAAAATTGCACATACTTAAACAATGAAATAACAACTGCTAAGTCACTGTTGCAGTTGGCTTCTAATCCTGAACAATCTGTTAATGTAGTTAATGATTACTTTAGTAGCATTGGCACAGAGCTATCCTCAAAGCTGAAGAACTGTGATACCTTTTCAAGCGCTTCCAGCAAATCTACGATTAATTCGATGGTTTTAATGGAAACTGATAATGACGAAGTTCGCCGCATAATTATAGGGCTTAAAAGGTGTGCCGTTGGTTGGGATAACATTTCCTCCTCTTTATTGAAAGCAGCTCATTATTCTTTAGTACCAGTAATAACACATCTTTTTAACATGTGTATCTCTACGGGAACTTTTCCTGCAGTATTTAAGGAGGCCATAATTCATCCCATATATAAGAGTGGTGATAGAGATAGTGTCAACAGTTATAGGCCTATATCAGTATTGTCAACATTGTCCAAAGTATTTGGAAAAATTTTGAACAGCAGATTAACAAAATTTCTTGAGGACCATACCATTTTGTCCGACAATCAATTTGGTTTCCATAAAAGGTAAATCAACAGAAGATGCTGTATTAACATTAACAAATACTATTGTAAATAATCATAATTCAAGACTTAAAACCATTGGCATCTTTCTAGATCTTACTAAAGCTTTTGACACCGTCTCTATACCCATTCTCATAAATAAACTTGAGAATATTGGAGTGCGTGGAAATGCACTTCAAATATTCAAAAGGTATCTTAATAACCGTAAGCAACGGGTGCAAATCTATCCGTATAAAAGTCAAGCTTTACCAATTACGTGCGGAGTGCCCCAGGGTAGTGTATTGGGCCCTACGCTATTTCTTATTTACGTAAATGACCTACTTGAGCTCCCCTTAATGAATGAATGTAAGATTTTGGCTTATGCAGATGATACTGCACTTCTCATTCAGGCTCGATCTTGGACAGAAGCTCGTATTTCAGCTGAGACAGTTTTGAGTAATATAGTTCGTTGGATGGACAGGAACCGGTTGACACTAAACTTAACGAAGACTATGTTTGCCACATTTTCTGTCAGTTCACACACTTTGCCTGATCAGACTTATTCAATTCAAGCACATCGCTGTTTATCTCGAGGTACTAGCTGTTCCTGTGCTACACTAACCCGTGCCCATACTATTAAATATTTAGGAATCGAAATAGATCATTTATTGACTTGGAAGGATCAGGTAGACTCAACGGTTGTTAGGGTAAGAAAATTGATATTTGTTTTTAAAAGGCTGAGGGCGGTTGCTGATCCAAACATCCTAACAACAGTTTACTTTTCTCTGATACAATCAATTCTCTCTTATTGCGTAACAGCTTGGGGTGGATCTAGTAAAATTCGTTTTCTTCGTTTGGAGAGAACACAAAGAGCTGTACTAAAAGTAATCTTATCAAAACCAATGCTTTCACCTACCAATGAGCTATACAGCAATGCCAATGTGTTAACAGTACGACAATTGTATATTAGACAACTGATTTTACGAAAACATCAGACACTACCTTTCATAATTGATAATTCATTCACTCGTCGCTCTAAACAACCATGTGAAACCAAACGATGTCATACTGCACTACCAAAACGGAATTATGAATACCTTTCCTCATTGATTTATAATAAATTAAATAAAATTTTAAACATATATCCTCTGACATACTGGAACTGTAAAAATAAAATTTGTAATTACTTACAGAAACTTTCATATGATGAAACAGAGACACTTATTTATAATTAATAATGACACATACACACATACACACTCACACACACACACACACAACACATACCCACCTCACATTCTTATAATAATCTAATTAACTCTAATAATTAATCAATAAATCATTGTTTATTATTTAAATACATTATTTAATTCTTTAATAATATTGTAATAATAACAATTTAATAATTTTTAATTAAGTTTAAGCGAAAAATATAAATTTTTATTTATTTTTGTCTCAAAAACGAATAGTAATTATTTATTATAATTTAGTTATTGTATAGAAAGTAATATTTATAAGAATTGTTAATTTACTGAATATTTGAATACATCTTATATGATTCTAGAACATACACGGAGTCCCGGAGTGGGCGTAAACGGCTGCGACACAGTTTATACTTTTGTAGTCGTTTACGATATATGTTTGTTTGATCACAAATGAAAATTGTAATTTTCAAAATTCAATAAATTCAATTCAGATTTGATATGTATATCATGTATATAGTTTTACAATTTTTGAAATAAATAAATAAATAAATAAATCTTGTTAAGCAATTTTCTATTATAATATGCCTGTTGAGATAATTTCTAAGGAATAGAAAACTTTCAACAAATGTAACGTTGCTGTATTATACTCTTAATTATAGCCTCATATAAATCGAAAGAAAAATGCTATTTCAGAAAATAAAAGTGCAACTCTTTATGTCCAATATTAAACTAGAGCTGGTGTTGTTGTAATAAAAATTTATTATACAGTCAATAGAAAGTTGTGATAACAAGTATAGTTAAAGATTTATTGGATAGTAAACCTTTTTTCATAATTGGAGTTTGTGAAGCCTGGCTGATAGTTTTTTAACTAGCATGTTATCTTTTTACGTAAATCGATAATCTCTCATAATATTGATGAAACATGAGTGTGAAAATAATGGTCCAAACCTGAATGAAGATAAGACGAAGGTTCTGATATTTAAAAGAAATGAAGAAAGAACAGAATGTAAGATCAACGTGAATGGTAAGATAATAGAACAAGTAAATGAAGTGGTATATTTGGGAAGTATGTTTAGAAGACATGGAAGATACGAAATGGATGTGGAAAGGCGTATTGCTGCCGGTAACAGAGTTAACGGTGCTTTGGCTGCATTATTGAAACGGCGAAACGTCAGCATAGCTGCCCGTTTGGCTGTACACAATGCGGTTTTGCTACCGACGCTGTTATACGGCAGCCAAAAGTGGGTACCACAGAAGAAGAATGTAAGAAAGATGAGTGCTGTGGAGATACGATGTCTTCGTAGAATATGCGGAGTCAACCTAGCTGACCGAAGCCGCAATGAGGAGATCCACAGAATGGCAGGTACTAGTGAAGATGTTATAGTGAGAATGAAGAAGAACGTGCTCAGGTGGTTTGGGCACGTCGAACGAATGAGTGATGAAAGAATGGTAAAAAAGATTTATAAAGGAAAAGTGAGCGGTAAAAGAGTCAGGGGGAGGCCTCGGTGACCTTTGAAAACACACTAGCTATGATACTAGAGGAAGGTCACGCGAAAAGCATGAGGACCCCCCGGAGGGCATGTATGAAAAAGTTAATGTCTGTGAACGAGGCGAAAGAGGTATGCAGGGACCGTAGCGTTTGGCGCTCCGTCGTCTCTGGCTACCCCGCAAGTGATTTGGCGTGAAGCTAAATAAATATAAATAAATAAATATTTATTCAGATTACAATACATACCTACATAGATGAAGACTATCTACAGACTATTAATAAACAAAATATAAAGAAAGTATCAATACTTCTTTATATAGTCTTTTATTTCATGAACATAAAATTAGAGTGAACAGTAATTGAATCACTTTAAACTAAACTTTAATTGAGAAATTTAGAAAATTAAAGTCTGAGTGGCTATTAATATACAGCTATATTAATTAGATTTAGTTTAATAACCGCACTCAACAACTCAACGACTCAACGACTCAACATTTGACGTCAAAGAATGCAGAGCTCAAACTGCAAACGTTCTATCAACTGTTAAAAACTCTTTAACCAACTAGGTTAAAAAGCAGACTGGTGACAGAATGCTTGAAGTGATAATAATATCCTAAATGTTTTAATTTACATTAAAATTATTTAATTATATTAATACTAAAATAATTACATTCAAATTAGTTTAGTGTTTAATTGAAGTCGTTGTGATGAAAATGGAATATTAAATATGGTTTAATTAAACATTAGTAAAATAAAACCTTGAATAATGGTTTTATTTTACTAATGTTAAGCTAACAACGGTACGATACTGACTGTTTTACTGCGAGCTAAATTCAGAAAATATAATGATTTATTTATTTATTAATAAATATATTACAATAATATAAATCAACAAAAATATTGTCCTTTACATAAACGTTGGTAAAAATACTTCAACCGTGAAGTGTTAATACTCGTGTAGTGAATTTGTAATGTAAGTCTATTAGCTCTGTTTATCAATCAACAATATTTACAGAACGTGGAACTACTAAATGAGTCATTGAAATTTGTTTCTCTTCCGATAAATCTTGATTAAATTAAGTTATTTCAACCAGAACAATAATTATCACGTTTTTATTTTACTACATGTTTGTATATCTATTATCGCAATATCCGTTACTATGATAAACAGCAGTCGTAGAGTTTTAAACAAAACTGAATTTAGGGACTCCAAAGCTTTGAAGTCCCTAAAACAACCCATGTGATAAACAGTCAAAATATTTCCCGTAGGAACAGTGCGTGCTGCTTGCCATTGATAACTGGACTCAACGTTTGAAGCGCTATATTGCAGTCAATGGAGACCTCTTCGAATAAGCTTTATATAAGCTTTCTCGAAGTGGTATCCATTTTAAATAAAATTCAAAATATTTGTTTCCTATAATTATTATTTCAAATATATGAAATCATCCTCCTGCCCTAATCCCAATTTTGAGGACTGCGCAATATGTTTTTTCTTTCCATACTCTTCTGTTACTCGTCATCTCTGTATACACTACCTTCTTCTCCATATCATCTTTTACGTAATCCATCCATATTTTCTTTGGCCGTCCTCTAACAACCCATCCCTACACTACCATACCCAGCTCTTTTACTTACATGCCTTTTATTTCTCCTGATAACATGCCCATACCATGACTGACGGCTGATTACATTGCACGGACCAACTCCACATACTTCCTAGATATACCCTTCTCTTTCAAAGCTCACCACATCACATTACGGGGAACCCGGTCGTATTCCTTCTCGAGATCAACGGACACCATGTGCAGGATCTTGTGTGCTTGTCTGTACTTCTCACAAAACTGGCGGAGAACGAATACGGCATCTGTTGTACCGCGACCAGGCATAAAACTGAATTGATTCTCCGAGATATCACTCACGTCTCGCATTCTTTTCACTATCACTTTCTCCCACACTTTCATAGTATGTGACATGAGCTTTATTCCACGATAATTGTTGCAGTCTTGTACATCACCCTTATTTTTATAAATGGGCACTAGGTGACTATTGCATTCATCGGGGATCCCTTCTTCATAAAACAACTTATTGAAAAACAAAGCCAGCCACTTATATCTACATTCATTTAACACCACCCATACCTCCACGCATTTGAAAAAAATAACAATTGCATGCTTATTTACAAAACACAATATCAAATGTTATCTACATACATCTGATGTTTAGGAAATTAAATATCATATTAATATTTTTCCTAAGTCTATTAATTTTTGTAATTGTAATTTAAATTTTAGTGTCTTCTTTCTTCTGTGACATATCTGGACTCTGTTGTTTTATATCTTGCTGCATGCTAAATTTCATATTGTTTAATTCCTTCAATTCAATTTTATTCCGCTATAAGACTTGAGGTGTCATCTATAAGCGTTTTCTAGCATTTTTATTGGTCGGTCTATAGAATGTTTAGTGTTGTCGCTACTTATCAACTATTACTACTATTGCTTAATTAATTGGTTTAATGAAATATGAAGTACTCGGTATAGGTAAGTACAGCAGTAAGATATCATATTCCAGTTAGAAGTACAACAAGAAATGTATATTGAGAAATAAAATCTATATAATAAAAGATTAACAATCAATTATTAAGCAATACCTTATATTGTATTCCGTCTTATGCTACGCTGTACTGTAAAGCATAATATGAAATCGTTTGAAAACAGAATTTGATTGTCTTTTTTTGTAACTGGTTAGTGAAAGTTGGATTTTTGCGATTGAACTATGTAACATCGAAAAGTTTTCTTTTTTATACATATATATCGCTTTTGTTCCTGAAATTCAATGGCTTAAGAGATTTAAACAAAACACGATTTAACACGATTAACACGATTGCAAGAGATACACATACATATGGTGAATGACTCTCTAGCCCACAGGGCAAAAGAGAAAGCCGATCTCTTGGGCCTTCAACTCGACTTTGGACGACCAGGGGAAGACACCGCCTATCATCCCGCTAAAAACTATCAGGCAGACTCTATTTTCCTTGGACGTTCATAAGTCGAGTGGGCCGGATGGCATTTCTCCATTGGTGCTACGAACGTGTGCCCCTGAGTTGAATCCAGTGCTAACGCGTCTATTTTGGCACTTCTACCTTTAAGGCGTAGTCCCGGTCTCATGGAAGTGTGCCCTTGTCCATCCAATCCCTAAAAAGGTGATAGCTCGGACCCAGCTAACTACAGACCTATCGTCATTACCTCCCTTCTCTCCAAAATAATGGAGATTATCATAAACCGACAGGTCCTAACGTACCTCGAGGATCACCAGTTGATCAATGATCTATGGCTTTCGCCATGGTCGATCAGCTGGTGATCTTCTGTTATACCTTACTCACCGTTGGGTAACGGTTATTGAAAGCAAGGGAGAGGGTCTGGAAGTTAGTCTGGATATGGCAAAAACCTTCAATCGTGTATGGCACAAGGGGCTTCCTTCGAAGCTACCTTCCCAAGGGCTTCCCGAGAGTTTATGCAAGTGAATCACCAGCTTCCTCACTGGGCGGAGCATACAAGTCGTTCTCGACGGTTTTTGCTCGGCCCCAAGCCCGTGAACGCTGGTGTACCCCAAGGCTGCGTGCTATCTCCAACTCTGTTCCTCTTGCACATCAATGATATGTTGAATATTTCCAACATACATTGTTATGCGGATGACAGCACTGGCGATGCGGTATATTCCGGTCGTGCAGGTCTCTCTAGGGAAAACGTCGATGAGTGCCGAAAGAAACTTGTGTCTTCAATAGAGACCTCCCTGGGGAAGGTCTCTGAGTGGGTTGAACTGAACCATGTTCAGTTCAATCCCCTAAAGACACAGGTTTGCGCGTTTACCACTAAAAAAACCCTATTTGTAGTATCACCACTCTTCGAGAGCACTCCCCTCATTGCCTCGCCAAGTATCAGAATACTGGGTCTCGATATTTCGAGCGATTGTCAGTTTCGTGGTCATCTGGAGAGCAAGGCCAAGCTGGCCACGATGAAATTGGGAGTGATCAATAGAGCGAGACAGTATTTCAAACCTGGCCAAATACTTGTGCTCTATAAGGCGCAAGTCCGGCCACACATGGAGTACTGTTCTCATCTCTGGTCCGGATCACCCCAATATCAGCTTCTACCATTTGACCGCGTACAACGGAGAGCCGTTCGGATTGTCGGGGACCCAGTGCTCTGCAAACGGCTGGACTCTTCGGCATTGCGTAGAGACGTAGCTTCTTTGTGCGTCTTCTACCGCATTTATAACAGGGAGTGTTCCGAAGAACTATTCGATCTGATGCCTACCGCCGAATTTCACCACCGCACAGCTCACCATTGCCTCCTTTACTATCCATACCACCTGGATGCGTGGCGATCATCCACTGTGCGGTTTTCAAGGACTTTTTTCCCACGTTCCACTCGAATGTGGAACGAACTTCCTTCGGCGGTATTTCCAGATCGATACGACATGGGTACCTTCAAAAAAGGCATATATTCCTATTTCCAAGGCCGGCAACGCTCTTGTGAATCCTCGGATGTTGCAAGAGTTCATGGGCGGCGGTGATCTCACATTAACAGTGACCCGCAAGCTCGTTTGCCCTCCTATAACATAAAAAAAAGATATGTTATAGGCTTATAATTATCAATCTTTGTGATATGTCCTCTTCAATTCTTTATAACCGGTAGAAAGATAGTTTTCATTAACTTTGAAAAAAGATATGAGTGATTCAAGCACAAAGAATAAATAAGATATAATATTGTAATCGTTGTCCTGAATATTACAGATTCTTAATGATGATGTCTTTATTTTAAAGTGTAAGCGTAAAAAAAATTATAACATTTTATGTATGTAAAACCAACTTAAGGCAAAACAATTTTGTAAAGTAAAGCGAGTTATTGGTGGAGATACAATAACATACCCTTTTCATTGTTTCAGTTTTTTTTTCTTTGAAAAATGATTTGAGGACAAAAGCACTTAACGAATAAGAAACTCTGGTCTGGATAACCTCAATATCAGCGTTTACTCTTTAACCTCGTCCAATGGAGAGTCGTTCACATTATCGAGGACCCGGTGCTCTGTGAACGGCTGGACTAAATGGCATTGAAATTTAAAAATCTCTTTATGCTTCGTGAAAGTTATACTAGTACTATAAGCTTGATCATTGCACACAAGTCTTTATTAGACGTACAATCTAGCTTTTCGTTAATAAATTATCTGCCGATTAACAGTTTTAAATTTAATTTGTAGCTCGTGAAGCAATTTTCTTGATGAATATGCCTAATAGCCTAATTGGATAATTCTAAGGAATTGTAACATTTCAACAAATGTAGCGTTGCTCTTAAACGAGCTTTATACGTCAGCTGATTTTAAGGGGCAAAATTCGCCTTATTATTATTTTATTTCATACCAAAACAATTATTTACTTTCCAAATTGACCCGAAATAGTACAACATTTACTGTTGAAACAGTTCGTCTATTTACCCTTGTTCTACTCTCATACCCTCGTCGTTGTATCAGTAGTATTTACTTACAATGGTTAAAAAATATTAGTTAAATAGCTTAAGAATAGATTGAAGAACTGCATTTAAATATATTCACTACAGAAATCACATCACGCTATATAGCGCGACTAGCACCAAAATGGTCAGTTGAACCAGACGGAATCCCACCTTACATAATTAAGGATTGTCGTCTTACACTGGTGGAGCCTCTGCTACATGTCTTCAAAGTCTGCCTGACTAACGCCATATTTTCTGATAGGTGGAAACTCACCTGAGTGGTACCAGTGCCAAAGGGAAAAGGAGGACCAGAGCCGAGTGACTATAGACCGGTGGCAATTGTGCGATTGCAAAGGTGTTTGAGTCTGCTATCCACCATGCATTGTACGCGCAGGTGAAAGCTCGGCTATCTGATGCACAACATGGATTTCGCCCTGAGCAAGGAACAGCGGGCAACTTGCCGTATTTAATGACGCGACTGGTGCCGGCGATTGATGCGGGGCGACAGGTGGATATTGCCTACTTTGATTTTCGGTAGGCATTCGACGCTGTTGATAACGACGTTATGTTGGAGAAGTTGGCGGAAATGGGCTGCTCGCCGCATACGCTGTCATTTTTTGCCAGCTATTTGCGAGACAGGCGACAATACGTTTTCTGTGGCGAGTTTCTCTCAGAACAGTACTGGAAAAGATCTGGCGTCAGTCAGGAAAGTAATTTAGGAACACTCCAGTTCACTTTAATGATTAATGATTTACCGGAGGTGGTTCCAGAGTCTACTTGACTCATGTATGCTGACGATTTGAAGCTGGTACGCGAGGTGGGTGACATGGCAGACCATTGTAGACTGCAAGATGACATTGACAGCGTTGTCGAGTGGAGTCTCAGGAATAGATTACACTTCAACGCGGGAAAGTGTTCCTTGCTTTCTTTCAGTCGCCCGCGTAACCCTCGGCACTTTGTTTATCGCTTGGCGACCAGCCTTTGAAGCGCATCACAGTGGTAAGAGATCTGGGCGTTCGATTTACCTCTGATCTCAACTTTCGAGGACATATAGCCGAGGTGTGCAAAAAAACGTACCGGAACCTGGGCTTTGTACTGAGGCAAGCAGGAAGCTTTACCAACTTCTCTGCTTTGCGTTCATTATATGAAGCCTTGGTGAGGAGTCATTTGGAGTATAACTCGGTTGTATGGTCTCCGTCTGAGATTAAGTACAAATTTGTGATTGAACGCATCCAAAATAAGTTTACCAGGTTCCTCTATCACAAGACGTATGGCGTGTATCCGGGCTATCCCTTGCTGTAACCTACCTTGCTTGTTATGGGCATGGTGGGATACAGGGAGCTGGAAACACGGCGGGAAGTCGCTCTCGCTAAATTTGTGGTAAGAGTATTACGCGGTGAATTGAATAATCCGGAAATTCTGGCAGAGTTAAAGATATCTGCCCCTCCTAACAACATCGAGCGTCGACGTCCGCCTCCGCTGCTGGCGCTGCCGGCCGCGCGCACCAAGCTGCTGCAAGACGCTCCGCTCACGCGAGCGCTGCGGGTGGTGAGGTGAACGCGGTGGCGTATCATATAGATCTGTTTAGTTGCACACTGGACGAGTTCACTAGAATATGTTACAAGCTATGTTCGTAGTGTACATAATATTATTTGTAAATGATTGAATTTTTTTTGTTGAATTTTATATATGGATGTTTAAATTTTTTTTATTATTCAAATTCTTACACGTGGAATAATTATATATTTTTATTATTGTATTTAGTTTTGTGTAATTTACGTCAGAATTTTTGTATTTACTGTGTTATGTCAACTTATCTAACGAATAGGTTATAACTGTAATGTTAGATTACGTTTTTATGATTAAATAAATAAATAAATAAATATGTATACGGATATATTAAGGAAATTCTCGATTATTTATTTATTTATTTATATCTTTTCCACTATGAATCATTATCAGTGATCACTTGTGTCCATCAAAATGAAAGTGTCAGGAGGGCTTATTTAGATACCAGATTTATCGTAATAAGCCCTTCTGTAAAAGCACTTTCCAACTTAATGTTAAAGCTCCAAGGGTTCCAAACGCGTCCTGGTCTGAGAAGAACCACACAACAAACTCAGCCGTATATATTTTTTTTTATATTGTGATCACTGTTTCACAATCTAATCTATTTAAAAGTTATTTTGGAACAATTAGAACCGTCGCAATAAATCGGAGATGAAGCCTAAAGATTTCAGGCAAGGAAAATGAAAAAAAAAAAAATAAATAATAATAATATTAATAATAAAAATTAAAATCGGCCCGCTACACAACCAGTTACCGCAAGCAGCACCCGTTCACGAGCATAACGCAAGAGTCAGCCATCACCCCTTCGCCATATTTGAGGGAGGAGCGCAACCCGATTCCCGACGCTGCCGCAAGTAATGACTTCTAAGGAATCCTTGTGATGCAACAAGTCAATAAAACAAAAATAATCTACAACAAAAAACAAATTGCGGAGATTACTAGTTATTCGCAATACAACACAATTCAATCCCAGGCCTTACCGTCGTTGATGTAATCCTGTACACTATAGTAGGATTTTTTATCAAATTAATTTTTATATATAATTTAAATTTATTTAATGATAAGCTTAAGGCTTCGTTTGGGAGTTTATTATAAAAACGTATACAATTAACCTTAAAGGATTTACCTATTTTATGGAGCCTAGTGTTGGGCATAGCGAGTTTATTTTCATTTCTTGTATTAATTTTATGAAAATCATCTTTTTTTTATCATGGAAATATTTTTATGAACGTAAATTAAATTTTCATATATATATATTGATTATAAACAGTCTTTAAATTTGTTTATTTTAAATTCTTTAAATTTGTTTCTTAAGGATTCTCTTGGTCTCATATTAAATATTGCTCGAACAGCCCTTTTCTGCAGTGTAAATATGGTATCGATGTCGGCTGCATTACCCCATAAGAGTATACCGTATGACATTATACTATGAAAGTAACTAAAGTAAACTAATCGAACAGTTTCCATATTTGTCAATCGACGTATTTTTTTAACCGCTTGTATAGCAGAACTAAGTCTACTTGATAAATCAAATATATGAGGACCCCATTACAATTTTTCATCTAAGGTAATGCCCAAGAAAGTAGTAGATTTGACCAAATCCAATTCCTCATTGTTTAATTGTACATTGGTTTTAACATTTTTAACATTTGGTAAAGTAAATTTAACACATTTCGTCTTTTTTTTATTGAGCAACATTATGCAGACATACGAGTTTAGTCGTCACTGTCTATTTATATTTGTCTTGATAAATTAATTTATCGTATCAGTGGTTGATTGTTATATAATAAACTATCACAAGTTTCGTTGTATCTTTTGACCCCTAATGAACTGGTTTGATTAATTGTTCCAGTTCTCTACAGCAATAACTGGCTGACAGAACCGCTGTTTAGTTGGTCATGTTACTTGGTTCTTCGTAATTGTTGCTCAGTACAACCTCCAGTGCACTCTATACACGCAAAAAACAATGTTAATAATGTAGCAAAATAATGTAGATATCACTGGTAAATCGTTGTTAGTACAAAAGTTTTATTCCCGGATTCTCGTTCTAAGATCGTTTAATTACATCTGATGTACCGAAAAGTTCGCGATAAAATGGTCAGTAGCTTTGTAGCCGGCAGGGCTAATTTATTTGAATAAACCACGTATGAAGGTTCATCTTTATAAATAAAATCCCGTTGCACGATGTTTGCACTAATCGCCGAAATCACTGAATCGAAATCAATGAAATTCTGTATATTTGGCAGTGTTTGACCTAGCTTAAAATGAACGATAGCTTTAATTTCGATTAATAATGTTTTATTTTTTTTTTATTTGTGAATCTGAGGATTTTTATACATTAAGGGTTTAATTCACTTCTAGCTGCTATAAGTTTTCAAAAGATGGCAGCGGGAGTTATACATTTTCCCTCAAATTTATATTTAGGCTGTGCAAGGGTTGAATATATGATGCTGTGCTTTAGTTGCAAATGTTTTCAAATGATTTATAATGTTGGAGATTTCAGATGTCCAACTACGTGAAGTGTGGGAGGGGGGTGAGCAGACAACAGCCACTTTTAATATATTTTAGGGAAACATCAATTCTACAAATATATTTTTTCAAAAGAGAAATCATATTTTTTTCGCAAATTGTCTATTATAACAGTACTTCTTATTATTATTGCTAGCCGGTATGTACAGCACAATATAGTATTTGTACCGGAAACCATTTGAACAAAGAGTTTTCTTGTGACTCCCTGATTGGTAAATGAAAGTTGAATAACTTATGCGATTGTTACTATGGAATTTTAAAAAGTTTCCCTCTTTCACATGTCAACTTTTTGTTTGTTCTGGAAATCCAATGTTCCGTGTAAAAAGGGTGGAAGCCGTACCTTATTTTTTTATATCATCAAGGTTAACAACTCTTTCAAAATTTGTTTATAATGTAATAATTTTACATATAAAGTTCATAATTTTGTCATAAGACCGATTCCGACTAACAGAAACGCCTAAATAGATAAACACATTAACTATACATAAAGAAAACAAATCTCGGTAGCTTTTTCGTTGTTGTTTTGTATTATAATATCAATTTAGAGTTAGATTTTTATAACACTGAACTAGATTAAAGAGTATTTTAATCAAATTAAAACAAATAAATTTAATTTTAAAGGCTTCCAAATTGAAAATTTAAGAGATTGAAGTCTCAGTGATTTACGAGTATATAAGAAACAATCTACATCAATAGCAAAGCTTCAGATTGTGTTTTTTTGTACACTTACCACTTAATAACCACTAGAATATATTCCTTTTACAAAATATTCAAATGTTGTTTCTTTCCTGGTATTAGTTCTGAACAATATTTTCAATATGTAACTCAATTCTGTAGTCAGAGTATACGGAGTCGCGCTGATAATATAGTTTTGAATAGATTTATATGTATATACTGAAGGACATATTATATACATTTCTTGTACATAGTTATTAATTGTTATTTCACACACACACGCACACTGTCTTCAGTTGTTTTGTATGGATGTGGTCGACATTTGAGTTTTGTTATTTACCGCATTAATTAGACTTTATAGAAAACCGGACCTTGTCCTGACCAAGTTGAGTGTCATGACTAAGTTAGGGAGTAGTTCTAAATGGAGAATCCCGAGCATGTACGGTGTTATAAGCCAAGTACCAAGGTATCTATGGATTCAAATTGTCCATAAAATTGAGAAATTTAACCCTTTGTTTCTGAAAATATTTAAGGGAAAAATAAATTATCAAAAGTTTGATAAATATTAATGTTTTTATTATTACTAAACAAATTATTACTAAAAATAAACAATACGTAACGGGGATAAATGTTTAAAAAATTACTTTTGAAAGTGGGTTCTTGAATCGATCGACGCACATCTTTCAAAGTGACAATGAATAATCAGATCTCTCAATTATGGCTTGGTAGTTCCAGGTGGACTATATTAAGTATTTTGATCAGCTGATTGTCGTATAAATGCATATATATAAGAGTTTTTGCCATACCTATTGTTTTTGAACTCATTTCTCACTTGGGCTACTAAAATATTAAGTATTATAAAAGCTCCTTTCCACTAAGGTTCAAATTGTTAAGAATATTTTTTAATAAAATTCATATCTCACTGTTATGTGTTTGTTTTCACTAAATAGACACTAAACTTTGGTTTTCGTCTAACATTCTTCTCAATTATGTAAATAAAAATATTGTAAAACTAAATAGACACTTGTTTCTTATTTTTGTTTTAAAATTAAGACACGGTTACTTAACTGTATTATGTCTGTTAATTATTATATGATCCTTAAAAAAAGAGACAAACTAAATATACAGCTGAACTTTCACTACTTTAAGTTTTGCTTTGATAAGTTCGCCATTAGTAGCGATTTTAAATTTAACTCCTGTCTTATTAAACAATTTTCCGAATGTTCCTAATAAGATAATTCTAAAGAATTGTTATTTTTCAACAACTGCAACTTTGCCGTAATATATAAGTATTTTTAATTATAATAATTTATTACGTTGTAAAATACCGACAGAGATTAATTTTTCGAGTGGTATATGGTTCGTATGTTTTCATTATTTTTATAAAATGGAAGTTGAACACGAATATGTTAATTTTGGTAATTAACGCTCTTTTATTAGTTAGAAGATAATTTATTTTGTACTCAAATGATTAATTTACTTTCAATTTCGACACACAATAGTTATTACATTGAAACTATTGAAGCAGGTCGTGTACTTGGGTTATTCCGTTCTATTTTCGTATCCCTGTCGTTGTGCCGGCGTTATTTTCCTACAATGGCTTTAGAATTTCGTTAAATGGCGTAACAATAGATTGGATTATATTGATACGACAGAAGCAGATATATTACAAAGCTTTACTCTATGTACAGAGTATATACTTTTAAACATTTCTACTTAATTACATTCTCATAATCAGGGATGTAATTCACATCATGCCGCATAGTTGATAATGTATTGATGAGGTTCAGTATTAACAATAATTATGCAAAGACACGAGTTTGCTTTTCATTGTCTATTCAATTTGTCTTATTTACACAACCACTTACCCTATTAGTTAATCAGTAATTGATTGCTGCGTTACATTCGACGATAGTATTAAGTTATCTGAGTAATATATGAGTTAAAAACATATTTAATTTATTTATATATGCTTATACATCTTTTATATCTCTTTACACATACTTGTATATTTTTTGACATTGACATTGATTGACATTGATTTCAGCTTGTTAATTGATTCTCCGAATGTATCTCTTAATAAAACGCCAGTGTCATGCCGTAGTAATACTCCAAATGTGCAATAATTGAATACCTAATTCAATAATAGAGAATAATTCAAAAGATAATAATGTTACTTCCCTCACTAAATAATACAGACGTCGCTGTTAAGCCTTAATAAGTACAAAGGCTATGTTAGGTTTCTTGATTCTTATTCTATTATCTATTTATTTATTTATTTATTTATTTATTTATTTATTTATTTACCTTCACGCCATATCCCTTGCGGGGTAGCCAGAGACGACGGAGCGCCAAACGCTACGGTCTCTGCATACCTCTTTCGCCTCGGCCACAGACATCAACCTCTTCATACATGCCCTCCGGGGGGTCCTTATGCTTTTTACGTGACCTTCCTCCAGTATCGTAGCTACTGTGTTTTCGAAGGTCACTCGAGGCCTCCCCCTGTCTCTCTTACCGCTCACTTTTCCCATATAAATCTTTTTTACCATTCTTTCATCACTCATTCGTTCAACGTGCCCAAACCACCTGAGCACGTTCTTCTTCATTCTCACCGTGATATCTTCGCTAGTACCTGCCATTCCGTGGATCTCTTCATTGCGGATTCGATCAGCTAGACTGACTCCGCATATTCTGCGAAGAGATCGCATCTCCACAGCATTCATCTTTCTTACATTCTTCTTCTGTGTTACCCACGTTTGGCTGCCGTATAACAGCGTCGGTAGCAAAACTGCATTGTGTTCAGCCAAACGTGCAGCTATACTGACGTTTTGCCGTCTCAACAATGCAGTCAAAGCACCATTGACTCTGTTACCGACAGTAATACGTCTTTCCACATCCATTTCGTATCTTCCGTCTCTGCTAAACATACTTCCCAAATATACCACTTCATTCACTTGTTCTATTATCTTATCATTCACGTTGATCTTACATTCTGTTCTTTCTTCATTTCTTTCAAATATCAGAACCTTCGTCTTATCTACATTCAGGTTAAGACCATTAATTTCACACCCATCTTTCAAAGTGGTGACCAATGCCTGCAAATTGCATTCTGATGATGCAATGAGCACCGCATCATCTGCATATAGCAAGCAATTGACCTTAAGGCCACCTACTTTCACTCCCATGTCACTATCTTTCACTCTATGGAGACAACTATCCAAATACAAATTGAACAACCAAGCTGACATAGCGCAACCTTGCTTAACACCCGATTGGATGTCAAACCAGGGCGACATGCCAGCTCCTACTCGCACACAGGCTGAGTGATCTCGGTAAAGAGACCTTACAGCCTGTAGCAAGGGTCCGTTCACATTGTATCGGGGCAGTATCTCCCATAACTTCTTTCTCACAACCCTGTCAAACGCCTTTTCCAAATCCACAAAAGCACAGAAAACCTTTTGGTTTAGGGCCAAAAACTTTTCCGTGATCATGCGGAGGGAAAAGATCTGATCTATACACCCTCTTCCAGGTCTAAAACCTCCTTGGGCCTCCCACAACAGCCTTTCAGATCTCTCTTGCATTCTTCTCGCTAAAATTTTAGCATAAACTTTACCGCCCAAGCTAATCAAACTGATGGCCCTATAGCTTGCACAGTCTATCTGTGAGCCTTTGCCTTTATACAAAGGTACGATGACTGCACTTCGCCAATCGTCTGGGACCTCCCCGGATTTCCAGCATAAATTGCACAAAAACCAGAAAAGGTCCCAGACGCGTGGCCCACCATATTTGATCATCTCGGCAGTAACTTCATCTGCTCCCGCAGCCTTACCACATTTCAGACTTCGAATCACGCTCTCTACTTCTTCCAAACTGATTTCACCATCGGCTACGTCTTGACTCAGCATTACGCTGGTAGTCAAGACCGAGGCGTCCTCACGTTCATACATCTCCTTATAGAATTCCGCCCACCGCTGCAAAACGTGTGTTTGTTCAATTAAAATTTCACCGTTCTTCGAAAGCACCCCTTTCATTCTACAGGTTACCGAACAACCCCGGGAACCACTAACTTCTCGCCAGAAAAGCTTTGTGTTTTCCCGGAAGTTGTTCGTCAACCTTTCATCCCTTTCTCTCTCAGAATTTTCACGCTTCATCTTTATAAGTGCTTTAGTTTTGTGCTTTTGCAGCTTGTACTCTCTTTCTCTTATCTCTCTCATACTTTTATCATTACCCGAGGCTTTATAATCCAGCCATGCTTTCTTCTTTAACTCCACAGCGTCTTTCACTTCATCATCCCACCATTCATCGCGCTTTTTACTAAAACCTCTTTTCCTTTTACCACATACCTCTGTCGCTACTTTCACCATACCATTCCTAAGGTTCTGCCAGCATACTTCAACACTTTCATTTCCAGAATCATAGCTTTCAAGCTTCTTGGAAACCCTTTCTTGATATTCCTCTCTGATCGGTGGATCTTGAAGCTTCCAGCTTCTTATGCGATAATTCGACGCCAAGCTTGGACACGCCGTGCGGCTGCGCCAACCTGTGAACAGACCTCTTATTCTAGCAACGACTATATAGTGGTCCGTTCCCAGATCAGCACCTCTGAACACTCGCGTGTCCATAACTTGACTTCGAATACGCTGGTCCACTAGGAATAAATCAATCATACTTCTTTCTTCCGCTCACTCCCATGTGTACATGTGAATTTGTTTGTGATCAAACATCGTGTTTGCCACAAACAAATTTTTCTCCTTACAAAATTCCAAAATAAGCTTTCCAGCCTCATTTACCCTCCTATCACCGTATTTGCCTAGCACGCTTTCGTAACCGCTTCGCGCGGTTCCAACCCATCCATTCATATCTCCACATACTATCAACTTTTCATTATCTCTGACACTACTTAGAACATCCCTGACATTCTCCCAAAACTCCTCGAGCTCGCTCATTTGAGCTGAGGATACTGGCGCATACATGGCTTACAAGAATACTCTTGTTATCCCCAGCTTAAAGCGAACCCAAAGAAGCCTCGGGTTGATCGCCTTGTATTCTACCATTGCATTAACCATTCGAGAGGACAATAATACGCCTACACCTTGGCAACCTCGCTCACTCTCTGGAACCCCAGCCCAGAAAGCGACCCGGTTGCCAGGCAAATCGGTCGTATCATTGCCTTTTCGCTTGGTCTCAGACACACAAATAACATCCAGATCTTTGTCATCCATCACATCTAATAATTCATTCATCTTCTGTTCCATTCGTCCTCTTACATTCCACGTAGCTATTTGTAGCTCCGTCCTCCACCTTCCGCCGTTCGGAACACGGCGTGTTGGTTGGCGGTTCCCAACGCCGCATTTGTTCATATTATATTACATATTATAAACTTACATTTTATTTATAATACAATTAGTTTTAATTCTAAATACAAAATTTTAAATATAAAATACAAAATTATTAATATTTTAAATTATTTACATAAAAAATATATATACATATATTCTTTTCTTTCGCCTCCCTTGGACACAATATTAATTTTCACTAATTTGCACTTCAACAACACAATTCAACGTCTCACGGATAACGTCCGGCCTGAGCGGCCGTCAAATTTTAGAAAATTTTAATTTTAATAAATTTTAGAAAAAAAAAAAAAACTAATTTACATAGGTATTATTCTATTATCAATTAATTACATTAAGTGTTTATTTTTTTATATAGTTGTTTTGGATAGAATAAGCTATTAAAGCCTATATTAAGTAAATAAAGTATTTTATAAAAGCTTAATATTTTATATGATACAGTTCAGTATAAATTATGATAGATAATTAATTATGAATAAATTTTCTTGATAAAGTCCAATAAATACTAATAAAAGCAAAAATAGCTAAGATGTGATTAATTATTCGAATGTGAGTTTCAAGGTAAAAAATCTGTATCTACATTGATACAGATTTTTTTTATTTAAGATGTAGAAATGATCAGTTTTTAAAGCAAGAATGTGATTGTCTCAACAGTATTTCGATACTTACTATGAAAACTACTATAATTTTGGTGATTTTTTGGATAAAATTACTTTAAAGTACAATAAATTGTTCGTGTAGATAGAAATTTGTGTCTTTTCAGTTGTTTTGTACTTATTTAAATTATAAATATTATGATTTTACATTAAAAGCTATTATGATCTTATATACAATATTGAACTCGTAGAAAATTATATATATTTTAATAGAATACCCATTTTTTTCGTCTCTTGAGTTTGAACCTTAAAGTTAGTTCATTCATCTCCGCGACATTTTAAGTGCTTAAGTAGTCTGGCTGGATGGTGAAATTGTGTTTAATTTTCCTTAAAACCGGGACTGCAATTTGATAGGGGTGTATAAAATATGTACAAAATATCCTATACTTATGAATTTCTAAGATTTTAGTTACTGACTGCTTCAAATAAGAATAAAATAAGTGCTTCAAATAAGGCTTTTTTTAGACTTTAAGTGTGGTGTTTATAAGCAAATTTAACAAAAAAAAAAACACATTAATGGAGAAAGTGAATGTTTCGTTCAGCGGTAAATGAAATACTCAAAGTAGTTTTTATATGTGTTATATGATAGATAATAATTTTATTATAATAGAGCTTATTACTGTGGTATTCTAAACTGTTCTTTACTTGACAACGTCAGACAAAACAAGTGCAACATTTTTGCATCTCTAATTTTGACTTATAATAGATGTTGTTGTGAAAAATATTAATAAATGTTATTTGTAGATTTTGTATGGTAAGTCAGAACTAAAAATATTCTAGATTATTATTTATTTATTTGTTACTGAATCTTATTAATTTATTTACTAAAGTAACCCAAATTACAACATATTAATGATTGTCACAATGATGTGACAATTGATATGTCAGTATTCAATATATTATTATTTATGAATAAAACTGTTGGTAATATCTCTCCGGTGTATAATGCCTGCTATGGTTACTTGGAATCTTTCAGATATTTGTCTCCTACGTAAATGATACAAAGCCAATTGTAAAAAGGTTTTTGAATTTAACATATAAGTTATCTCCTTTTGTTTCAGCTTATTTTTTTGTATAGTGCTACTTAACGCTCACCCTATATCTAAAAGTAATTCACATAAAATAAGTGGATTAGATAGTTCATTGGAAAATGTCCATATTATTAAATCCCGTTCTATAGATAAAATATTGAATAATCCACACTCTACTTGGAAAAAATATATATTCAAGGAACAAAATGTGAAGACATGTGAAACAAATAACCTTGATTTTCCTAAAATCCCAAACAATAAAAATAAATTTAAAAGAATAACCACAAAAGTAATGGATTTAAGAGAATTTGAGAGATTGGAAAACTTTGGCAATCAAAAGTATTTACACAATTCTATTAAAACTTATAAAGTCAAAGAGAAAGAAAGCCACGCAGCTAATGATGTAAAACTAAATACTGATACACATCTTAGACCAGTTTCAAGTTTTTTAGAGGATAAACATGTCTTCTATAATGACATTTCAATGGAATCTACTAGAGATGACACTGAATTTGCAGGAACGGCTGAAATTGAAGCCATTCTTAATGAAATCAAGCAAAGAGAAATTGAAATGATTGCAGACCAAATACCATCAGTTTCAAATCTTGTTACCAATACAGTAACAGAAACAACCTTTGCATCTATGCCATTAATTAGTGAATCAAGTATTTATCCTGGCCTTGTGCTTAATACGTTATTATTAGTCGATAATAAGCGCCTAATTAGCAATAATCCTCATAGCAGCCGTTTGCGTAATTTAAAATTACATAATATTGCTCCTAGATCCTTAACAAGTGAAAGTTCCACTTTGGCATATGATGTCGAAAATATGTTACAAGATAAGATAAAAAAGGTTTACCATAAAATTAAAAACAAAATTTCAAAAGATTTTCATAAAGAAATCAAAAAGACTAAAGCTACGGTTAAGGAACAGATTGATAAAATAAATAAAACAATATGCCCTAATAGTAGAGGCACAGAAACTCGCATTTCACCAAAGGCGACCACAAATCCAATCTCTAAAAAGCAAACAAAGGCCACATTACACGAGGTCCGTAATAGTCGAAATACTTTATTTAATCAAAGAAATTATAAACATAAACTTACTACTTTAACAACTCATACAATACCAACTGTTGGTGATGATCTTTCAATGCTTTCAATTGTTGAACAGCTCTTAGAAAAGTCTGAAGAAGATAACGCCATGAACATGTTGACTACAAGGAATAATTATTCAGCGAAAAAAGACAAAGAAAAACTTTTTAAAAGAAATCCTTTATATGAAACTTTAAAACAGAGCAATCATAAGTTATTAAATAATAACGAAGATGTATTAAGCAGGGAATATACTCTTACAGATACAAGCAACAATAATGAATCGAAATATAATAATCTTGAAACGGACGCAACTACAGAAGATACAAGTTATGAAGGTCTAAGTAACAAACTCTCTTACAATGATTATGTCAATGGCTATAAATACTATTTAAATTTTCAAAGAGATAAAGAGGATCAAAAGTATTCTAATCAAGTACGCTATCAGGCTCACAAACATCATAATGTAGATGATATAGGCAAATTTATATTGAATAAAATTCCACAATTGCCTACAACTAGATTGAGGAGAGGCTTTGTAGACTCAGAAACGTTTGATGTTCAAGATGTATCAACTAAAAGTGAAGATTCTTGGTTTAAGAAGCACTTTTTCATATTTATGGACTCTAGTACTCCTAAAAAATTTCATACTTCTCAAACCATATCTCTTAAACCTTCCGAAATTGGAACTAAAACCATTTTTTTCCGCAACGAAGGCATAAAACGAAAATATAAAAATAAAGAATTTCCAAACTTATTTTCTCGTCGATCTAAAAAAAATATTCATGATGCTAAAAAGATTTCAACACCAGCTTCTTTGGGTGGTAAGTTAATTTTTTTGCTATATTTTAATCCTATATACTAACTTTTTATATATAAAATTATATATTATACAGGGTGTTTTGTAGAGGGTCCGACAAACGAAGTGAGCGTGTTCAGGTACCTATTTAGAGAATACGAATTGACCAAATCCTTTTTTTTAAAAGATTTTTTTTGTAAATTTTTCGTTTTTCACCGAAATTGTACCTAAGCACTTAAATAACATTTCTAAAATCCATTTTAGACCGGAGGTTTTCATGTAATTTTAAACTCATAAAGTGAAAAAATAAGTTTAAGCTTGACATCTAAATTCAACTTTCACAATGATTTAAAAAAAAACCACTAGCGATTCTGGAGGTAGTATGCATTAAAAAGTTCTCAATTTATCACTTATTCGACATCAAAAAATGCTATAATACTTCTCGCCTTGTTGAGTAAAATTAAGATTCATGGTATGTATCAGCTACTTAAAGTAAGGGACCAAATACGACGAGCAGGTATAAAACTATTGTTATAAGTTCTTTTTCTCTATCTCTCTAAGAATGCAGAGGCGACGTGGTACGGCCAAGGTTACCGACTATCTAAACAATAAAATGTGTAAGTATTTAGTCGAACTTTGACTGCTATCACTGTTTGACGCGTGTACGATTCGTAATACTTATTTGTTTTTCCGTTGATTTGTTGAACTATTTTGTTGTATAACCGTTGTTGACTGTCATCCGTTGTTAACTTTTACTGTTGTTAACGTTGACTGTTGTTGCTGTTTTCGTGTGGATTCTTTCTGTGAAGACATGACGGAGTTTAATTTATGATTGTAGTAGTTTTTGTAGAGCGCGCTCTACAATAAAAATAATTGCTGTACCACTTGCCCATCTGATGTTCACAAACAGGTTTGTTTTGGTTTCAGGTATAGTAGAAGGGGACCAAGAGCGGAGCTTGCAGTTATGCCGTTTTCATCTACAACGACACGAAGCTTTCTATTGTTCAGGCGTCGTTCCCTAAAATAAAGGGTACCAGTTTCCCGCAGTTTCTGAAAAGTGTTTGAAAATGTGGTGTGATAAGGCACACGTCTGTCGGGTTACGACTCTCTGTACATTCCTTGTGCAGTACGTGAGTTCCCATCAGCTCGGCCGTAGACAAAAACCATGTCAGCGTATTCTTCGTTATTAAACTCCGTCATGTCTTCACAGAAAGAATCCACACAGCACATTTTTTTTATGTCGTTGTAATAAGTGATAATGGAGAACTTTTTTAATGCATACTACCTCCAGAATCGCTAGTGGTTTTTTTTTAAATCGTTGTGAAAGTTGAACTTAGTTGTCAAGCTTAAACTTATTTTTTCACTTTATGAGCTCTACATCAGTTGGGTAGTTCAGATTGTATCTAATTTTGCTTTTCGTGGCTTAAGCATGCATTTGAAACTAAAATTACATGAAAACATCCGGTCTAAAATGGATTTTAGCAACGTTATTTAAGTGATTAGGTACAATTTCGGTGAAAAACGAAAAATTTACAAAAAAAATCTTTAAAAAAAGTAGGAGGTCAGGGTTTTTTTTTGGCCAACTTGTATTCTCTAAATAGGTACCTGAATACGCTCACTTCGTTTGTACCGGACCCTCTACAAAACACCCTGTATACATATTATTTAACAGAAATAATAAATGAATTAAGACGTAGGCACTAAATCAGAAAACAGTAATATTAAAATAGCTTACATCTATTTGAAATTGGCTACCTAACATATATTAGTAGTCATTAAAAGTTAATCCTTTATTAAATATTCTTATTTTGGTGTCTAAATAATGTGAAAATGCTTTTATTTTGCTCACGAGATTATATAGTCGAATTTATAGGGCAAGGATGGTACGTTGAAAGGGAAGCGAGATATAGCAGAATCCGAAAAAAACCTAGTAAAAGATCTTATTTGGATAATCATTGTAACCAGAAATCTAGTATTCATAATTATAGAAAAAATGGATTTGTTGACATAGATTTGATTAATAAACCTACAGCTATTATCAAGTTAAATAATAAAAATAAAAAGACAAATAAAATTCGTAATATATTTCATAAGATACGGTTCAGCCATAATAAACACAAGAAGAAAGAAAAACGTCAAATTCAAAATAGGTTTAATATCTTTAAAGGAATACGAAATATATTTAAAGAGAAAAGTGATGATGAGAAAGAATTCAAAAGCACTAAACGACACAAGATATTTGATTACGAAGTCATGACGACCAATATCAATACCGTAGAGTCTTACGAATTACCAAAATTTAAAAAACTTTTAAAGATTGATGAAATCCGGCAACAAATTCCGAACATATCGGCGGATTTTAGTGCCCCTCATACAGTTTTCAGCGGAAGTTACATAAACTTGACTGGATTGACTTCTGTAAACCCAGGACGGAATGAAAAGTTCATATATAACAAAAAACCTGAGTTAGATGATGATAGAAGAAATTTCTCTATTTTAACAGGTTATTAAAAATAAAACAATTATTATTTATTAATAAAAAGTGTTATAATAAAATGGCAGATATTTCAAATATTAACTATGACTTTTTTTCTCAGGATCTCAATATCTTAAAAGTAATCAAGAGTCTGTAACAGTACCTTATTATATTACAAATAACCAAAAAGATGTAAGACTTGATGACATCATTAATGTGAACATAAAAACTCACACTGACTATGTAGATATTCCTGAAAAATCTAATACAGTTTACCCGTCGTTAGTTGGTATGACCAAAAATATTATCAGTAATGAACTTGATGACATGAGGATTAGGTTGTCAAACTTTGATGTTAATAAAGAACGACAAAAAACGTTTACTACAAATTTAAGAACAGATTATAAAGATCATCTTCCATTGAATACTCACCCGAAAAGTAAATTTGTATTAGAGAAGCTTTTAATAAATGAAGCAAAACAAAACAACAAAGTGAATTTCGAGAGACCTGCGACCGCGTCCGCTACCGCTAATAGAATAGTTTTGTCAAAAAAATCACCAAGGAATAATAAGTTATTTTCTTTGTATAATTCAACTTATTCTCTAGCTCCTATTTCTAGTCTGAGGCCACTTAAAAATAAAAAAGTTAAAGTCGATGTAAAAAGCAACAGTCGAGATATTGGTAATTATTTTAATACCTGTAATCTGTAAATTTCTAGAAATCATTAAATCTCTTTCAAATTTTGCAGCACTAAATAATTTTGATTTTCAACCAACTCCATTTGTTGATCCAACAATGTTCGCCTATCGGAAAAGTTTAAATAATTTAACAATATCCGACAAAAAAAATGGTAGTATTTAAATAATACCTTAATCTACTCTTCGATAACCATAAATTAAATACTTTTATTTTATTGTTATAGATTTTAAAACAATTAAACCAAAGCCAAAATCTTTTGTGGACCCAACAATATTTGCATACGAACTTACATCGAACAGCTTTTCAACACCAGAAAGAAATTTAGGTAACATGTATAATCAAGTTTATTTTTTAATTATTTATTGCTGTGCTGTGAACTGACACTGTTTTATGGCATATATATGTATTTTATATACATGATCAAATATGTTTTGATCCAATATTTTATTGTTACGTTTCGATCGAAATTTAGATTTTAAGTAAATCCTACCAGATTAATCGAATTATTAACATTAACATTAATATAATTATAATAGTAGTTACGTATTCTGAACATAATAATGCAAATGATTTTTCATGTACGTTAAAACTCAAAAAATATTCAAACCATGTTCAAATTATTACTGTCCTTTCTTTTAAACTTTAGTAACTTTTTATGCAGACAAAGTTATTTATAATTAATATACCAGATCCTTTCTATACATATGATGCACTTAATAATATAAAAAATATATGTTAATGTTAATGTAAATGCAGTTGTCGTGTTGCTATACTTATTTTTTTTTTCAGTAGCCAGTTATAAAAACAACGTTGATATAACTATCGTAAGTATTTTATATAACTGCAGTGCTTCTTTAATTATAAGACACTTTAATTAACTGTAAGATAATATAATTTTAATTTTAAGCAATAGCTTAATTTCAGAAAAGGCCTGTTACTAAAGTGAATACGCCTCCAGAGCAATATTATAGTACTCCTTTGCCAATGCAAATGGATGATTTTTACAAGTTTTTAAAAAATCAAAATATTGATGTACAATCGGTTACTGCGCCACTTTTTGATTCCCTGCCTAAGCGTATTGATATTTGGAACCTCTACAGAAAGAACGTGACAAAATTATCTAGCAAAGAAGGTAAAACTATCCAAAATATTGAACATTTAAAATCATTTCATAACAACAGTAAGGGGGGCGGACAGATTAAAAAGACCCATAGTCATGCAAACCTAAATACGGCAAAGAAAAAACAGTCCAAGCTTCGTATTGAGAATCAAAAGGGTCTTAAAGGCAACGATCATAACAGGAAAAATACTCAAGAGACCGGTGAGACACCTGAATATGAAAATAGTAACTATTTATTACGTAATCAAAAGTTTATAAGAAATTTAAGAAAGAATTCTAATTTGATGCCTCACCTGAACTTAGGATCTATGGATTTATTTCAGTTGGATGGTTCACCAAAACAGCTATTGGTAAATTCGCAAAAAGAAGCAAAAGATATGGATGTGACAATTATTGATTTAGAAACTAAAAAGTCTGATTCAGATCTATATACCAGGATGTTCAGTACAAAATTGAATAAAGTGAATAACTATCAGCAACTGAGGACAAAAACTAATTTATCTAATTTATTGGACAACGATATATCTCGTATGTCTTTCAAAGAACCTAATAGAGATCCCCTTCGATTTACTCATATGTACAATGAACATATCATACCACAACAATCGATGAATTCTCCATTATGTAGTAATATGGACAAACAAATAACACTACTACCAACGCAACCACGTAGAGTCCAAATAAGTGGACATAGCTACAAATATGATATTATCTATCAAAAACCAAATTACGATTGGATGAGTGATATATGTAAATATATTTTGTTTCTTACTTATTTACGATAATAATAATGCTAATATATTAATTAAAAATTTTAGATGAAGAGGATCCTACGTTTTTTACAAAAAGGATTGTAAAGTAGTAAGTCAATATCAAATTACAGTTACAGTTTACATACTATTTGACAAAATAAAACTTATTAGAATTTATAAATGTAGAATGAATAACTCGTATTAAATACTGTCAACGGTCCAAAAGATCTTGGATGAATTGTTCATTCTATTCATTTAAACTTTTAAATTAAGTCAGCCAAACTAAAATGTTCATGCACTATTCCAATATAACATATTTGACATGAATATAAATTTTAGCAAAACTTATCCTTCAACTTTAAAACGGGAAAAAGGAAGTGAACACTGGTATAATCGAGGAGGTATTCATCTCAATAATTCGCACCATAATAGAGAAAGAAACATTTCGTTTTATTTATTTTAATGTAACGCTTCTTCAATCAGATATTTAATAATCTAAAAATATATTTAGATACATACAATGAAAGTGAAAATACTACTACTATTTAAAATTTATGGTAACGGAATGATTATTACTTATTTTCAGAGAACTGTACTATTTATAATAATAATAATGATCTTATAACCTTTTCATCAAAGGTGAGTTATTTTTATTTACAAGAATCGTCATATTATGTTTGATTATTATAATTTTATGATTTTGTCTGATTATTATTTGAGATCTTATTATTAAGTATTTTATTAATTATAAAGACCAGCTGCTTCATTTGATTTCCTCTATAATGATATAGACAGAAATAACTTCCAAAAGTTTTGTTTAAACATCGTAGTCAAACTTATCATTTAGCAATTACTTTTAAATATTTGACTAATGAAATTTAACTCGTTACTCTTTTATTAATTGTATAGATAAAAAAAGAAATAGATAATTTGGATCAGGAATCTCCTGTATATACAACAACTCAAATAGATGGCTTAGAAGTGGTACCAATAAAAATGAATAAATTTGCTAAAATGAAGTCTAAAAAAAAGTTTTTTTTTGGGAGTACCAAAGTCAATAACATCGATGATGAAGTAAGTCACAATATTCAACTCTTAAAACATAATCGTAGTCTTAGACTATTATTGTTGTACTCATTAATTATTGCACTTATAATTATAGGTTTATTTTGAGCCCCTTATTCGACATAAATCTAATAGGGGGAAATCTCAAGGCAAAGTATTAAATAATAGTAACAAGAATTATAAGCGAGATGTTCAAGGTCAAGATTCATTTACTGCTAAAGATGTTGCCGCTCTTGAAGTTGTGGTAGATTTAATGAAAAGTTCTGAGAGCTTCGATGAAAAAGGATTTCATAATCCATTTCTAGATATAGAAGGTCAAAAAAATATTCCTTATATTATACCTTCCTTAAAACCACAAAACCATGCGACGAATGCTATTCAAGTTCATATTGCACTACCTTCTAATATAAATGATAAAAAAAGGTCTTTAGAACCTATCAAAGTAAGAAAAATATTTTCTGCCATAATGTCAACTCCAGTGGATCTGGAATACCAAATTCACTCATTTGAAGACAATAAAGTAACAAAAGTACCGCAAGATGTCCTATCTCCTGGCTTATATTTGTTAGTTGAAAATACTAATATTACTATACCTAAAGGTAATTTTGCACTTAAACCGATAAGAAGTCATATAGGAATTTCAAATTTGATTGTGCCAAAAAGTAGTGATACACTTTCGCCTTATACAAGCAATATAACTGATTCGAAAAATGATCATATAGGCAAGATTACCCTAAGCCCAGATATGATAGCAGCTGTCAATAATCAATTAGTGAAACTGTATGAAAACATGGCTACTTTAAAGGAAACCAAATCTAAACGTTTTGTAGAAAAAGAAGAAGGAGAAGAAAACAAACAAAAGATGAAAAGAAACATTAATATGGAGATTGTTAAGAAATATTTCGGCCATGATAGAATTTGTAATTGTCATTGCAAAATTAACGAGACCATGTGTAAGCCTTGTGCTGCGAGTGATGCTGTTATAACCGAATTAATTTTCGAATTTGGCAACCTGGCAAGTTACATGACTGATCATTGTACAGAAATTCAAACATTCTTCTGGATGAATCCCACTGGAGGTAGAAAACTTAAGGATACTGTTCATCGAATTGACACGATGTTAGATGATTATTATAAAAGAGTAAAAGGTAAATGCCAAGGCAAAACCTGTAAAATGTTATCATCCAGTATTGACAAACGTGAATATAAAATAAAAAGTTCGGCCAGTGAGTTTTTAAATGATTTAGAATCAGTTGCAGATTACTTTCGAAAAATTATAGAGCATGACGAAATTTGTGATATGAATGTTGTTAATGCAGGGAAAAAATGTGTGAATTTAATAAATAAGTGCATTAACAAGAAAATGTATAAACGATCTTATGTGTCTAATACAGATGAGAATAATAATAAAAGTATTTATTCACTTAATAATATCAGAGTTAATTTAATTTGTAATAAGGACTTCACAAAACATTCTAATTATTTTACAAGAAATACTATAACAGAGGTTTTATTTGAAAGGAATACTAACACGCCATTGTATTATGATGAAGATGAAACAAAAAAAGATAAAAAAAAAGGTAAAAGTATAAAGGAACTCTTAAAAAAATACTCTAATAAAATGAAATTCAAAAAAGTTGAAATACCACAAGTCGAGATGAAAAATAATAAAAAGTTTACAAGAAAACATAATAAGCGACACTCTGTATCCTACAATCAAATTGAAGTTCCTTTATTGGCCGATAGTGGAGGAACATTCTGGTATAAATATTTATCTGATAATATGAGAGAACCCAGAGACCAAAAATATATTTCAAAAGATAGTAGTAAAAAGACAACAATTACTAAAAAGTCTAAACTTTCAAATCGTAATTTAACAGCAACAAAAATTATAGAAAAAAAGAAAACTTATAATACAACTTTAAGTAAAAATAATTTTCAAGAAGCAGTTAATCAAACAGATAACCTTGCATATATTGATACTTTAAACCACAACTTAAATGATTTATTTAAGTTACTTGGCAATATTGACCCTGAACAAGGAACTAAAATAAAGTCAACAACACTATCGCAAAAAAAGGCTACCTCCAAAATCCATACCTCCATTGATACTAAAAATAAACTGACTACTACAAAAAAAATTAGAACTACTTATTCCAGAATCAGTAGTAAACCAACTTTTAAGAAAAATAATTTAACCTCCGAAAGTTTTAAACATACAAAGAAAGAAAAAGCGTCAAATCCAACGAAAACCGTTTCAACAAAAACTGTTACACCAAAAATCTTACACACAATAAAGACCACTATTAATAATTCAAAAGTAGGATTCCTTAATAGAATTGTTAGTGGTTCGCTAAGACTTCTTGGTAATAATGAAAACAAGGAAACTACACTTAAAGAAACTAAATGTTATAATATTGAAGACCAACCTACTACGGAATATGTAAAGAAACATCGTCAAAAATTTGGAGTAAGCACGAAAAGTTATCCCTCTAACGAAATTTACAATTATGACATAGTCAACAATAACAATCTGACAACGTCATCGGAACCTACAATTATTATAATTGATGACATAGGCTGTTCTGATAAGTATACCGTATCAATAAATAGCAAACACTCGAGTAAGAGCGATTCTGTAAAATTCCATTCGCCAGATACTTTCAAGAGAAATAGTTTTAAATTATTAAAGGAAAAAGATTGTGGCGAATCACCTGAGGACGATATGAATGATATAGCTCTTAATTCTTTATCTAATCGTGTAAAATTCAAAAAGATGTAAGTCGGTGTTTATTTATTTTAACTATTGATTCCAAATGAGTTTAAAACAATTTTATGTTTAATACATTATTTTTGTAACAAACCTTATAACTATTATTGCAGTACTCAGAAAGGTACACACCATAAGAACTGTGATTATTACGATTATGATATAATACACAGTATTAGAAAATCTTTGGGTCTTACCTCGTCTAACTTAACGACTCCAAAGGAAAGAAAAGGTGCAATAAATAGACTATTCGACAAATTTTCTATTAAAATAATTCCAGACGATAAAAACATAGAGGTAGACTATGATAGATACTAATATAATATACACTTTTGCACTTGTTGATGTGACTGTATACTCGAATTAACTGATTAATATTATTACTGTATATAGCCAAATAAAAAAAAGATGAATCAGACCACAGTTTCTTCAACGGTTGTTAAGTCGAAAGTGGACGTTGTTAAAAACCTAAATATGAGTGTAAACCAGAACATCTCAGGTTTGTGGAAATTTTAGATCAAAATAATTATTATAACAGTAAAGAACATTTCACGTTTTTTTTTATTTGTAATTTAATATAATTTATATGTCCTCTTTGAATTAATTTAAATAGTTTTAAATATGTTATTTGGCAGATACTAGCAATATATCTGCTACTAAAAATACCACAGCTGCAGTTGCAAATACCACTCACAGTAAATCTTTTAAAAAAATAACAAAATTGGTTAGTAGTCAAAGATTATAACGTAAATTAATAACAATCTGATAATTATATAGTGATATGTATTTAAATATACAAAATAATTTTAGACCACAAATAAAACAAGTCACCCTCAAAGTAAATCAAGTGATCGAAATCAGACAACTCAACATTTGAAAGGTAAGTACATATATATATATATATATATATATATATATATATATATATATATATTGTAACGCGTAGGTATCAGTAATACAATGATAGGGCAGTTATTACGTTTTATTTAAATGGTTAGTGTTTTACACTTGAACCTTATTTCAAGAGGCGGATGAAGATGAACTGAACCATATATGTGATATTTCTAATACTATGGCATACGTGTCTAAATTACAAAAGAGTATGTTGAAAAATAATTTTGAACAGTATGTTAAAAATATCCCATGCCATAAATACAATAAAATACCACATCACTTCATAATTAGGTCTTGTATACGAAAATCTTCCAAAAAATATTCTAAACGGTTCCGAAAATCAAAAACCTTTGAGGAAGTAAATGTAAGAGCACTTGGCAAATGGGATTGGATTAGAGATAGAAGGTTTATATACAAAGATGAAACACGAGTTGAAGATGACAAAGGTAAACGTTTTAAAGACTTAGAAAAAAATTGCTTGTCTGACTACCCGGTACCCACAATAGTTACTAATTGTGTCAATGTCGACAAGGATGACCGCAACGAAGAAGTACATTTTCACAAGGATATAAAAAAAATGTTTAATATTACAAATGACTATAAAAAAATAAAAACAAAAGTTAAGGACAATTATACGACCCCAAAAAAATATTATATCCACAGTATAAGATTTAAGAAAAGAAATTTGCTTTTATTTTCCAATTATCTACTTAGAAGAAGGGAATACAAAAAGAATTCTGATCTAAATGGCAACTTTATTCAACTTTGGTACGGTGAGAATGATTATTATGAAAATTTTGTGAGAGAGAAAAATGGCATTTATAAAAAAAGTTTAAAGCGAAGAAAAAGATTGGACGTTGATATGTCTGAACTTAATGAAGAATTACAAAATTTACCTCCTTTGGATCCTTTTACCGTAAGATGTTATTTGATACGATTATGATTTTCATGAAATTTGTTTTGATATTCTTTGGTTTTTGAATTTATTTAATTATCTTATTCACATCTTACTGTTGAAAGGAAATAATGTGTTTTAATTATTATTTGTTAATAGGATGAAATTTACGTAATGGTTGCAAATTCCATAACATTCGATTGCTATACCTCAAGATCGCCTGAAAATCAACACGATGGTTATGTTTGGACGACCAGTCCACTTGGAATACTCCATTTCAACAATACTATGATTGAAGGGCCAAAAGTGTTTATAAACAAAATTAAAACCAATAACTTTGGCAATTATATATGCAGTGTGGTCAGTATTTTCTAAATAAAGCTACAACTATTGTTGTTGTATGTTGTTGTTTGCTGTTGCGTCATATTGCCGTATACATAGTAATTGTAATTATGTTTTCAGAACAATGTAATTGTTAGGAGTGTAAAACTAACTGTTATTGATTTGCCAAGCATCGACATAGTTTTTACACCCTTGTATAAAACTGATACTTGTACTTACAACGTAAGTTTTCATTTAAAACGTTGAAAAGGCTCGACATTAGTTCTTTTTACTTATTAAAATCTATCTATAAAAAATTTTAATAACAAAACATTAAATATACTTTTTTAGGATTTGAAAAGTCTTCAAAAGCTAAGCGAGCCGATGTCACCTCTTATATGTAAATACAATTGCTTTGTGCGGATTGATGAACCCATTTGTTTGAAACACAGCGTAAGTACAAACTATAATTTGTACTATTGGTACTGTAGTTTAAAAGCAATAATCACAAAAATCTAACTACTTTTATTGGAATGATTTTCTTTATATGTGTAACGTTACTCCTTTAAACATTCAATTTAAAACATTTAATCTAAACCGTAGTTTTATTATTATTTAAATAAATACACTGAAAAATTTTAGTCTCAAAATCAGAAGTGCAACTATATAGTCAAGTTGTAAAGTAGCGAGTGAGCAAGACTGGTATATAATAACCCTTTTTATATATACAGGTCGATGGTTCAGCCTTAATACGACCTATAATTGTTATGAGTATCAACCGACAAACAAATATAAACTGTAGTGCTGAATGTCTTAGAGATTTACAGTGTTCGCTGGCGGTACTGTTAGCGAACACTGCCCCCGCCTTAGCCTTGGTAAAAGGTATATAACATTTTAATATTATTTTGATCACAGACGGATAAAAAAAAGGATTACTTTCCAAAATGTGTGATTTATACATGTAATTGTATACTTTGCTGTCATAAAATTTTGTTAGTAATAAAAAAAATATAAAAAAAATAAATAAATATAATTCCGCCCTCAACATTTTGTAAAGTCGTCTTTTTAATATGGTTACATAAAGTATCTAAAGAGCCATATATATATATATATATATCATAGGCATCTCTGAATGTGTTTATGGGATTTCATATTTGTGGTCGCAAAAGCATGTATTTCATTGTGTTTCATTTTTGCAGCACTTTTGTTGAAAGTTGTAAAGATTTAAATACAACATAAAAAAATTATATTCATTTTTGCAGTTGTGATTTCTTACAATGGGACGAAAAGAATCTTGTCACCGTTAAAAGAAAGAAAAAGTTCTTTTGTAACACATACATTAAGAAGAAAAGGTAAGAATTGTATTTAATAAAAACTGTTTTCTTAAATGACAATACAAATATAAAGTATAAGTCCGGTGTCCATTTTTAATCATTAATAAAAGATTTTTAATTTTGTATGAAAATAATAAAACTGAAAATGTTGGTATGTTATATGGTATTGTTTTATTGAAATTTAGTATAATTTTACTATAATTTACTATTACTATATACTTTTTACTATTAACCTATTTATGTTCCTTTTTTTAAGAACTTTTAATTAAATATATAATACATTTCGTAAAGATACGAACGGACACAGGGAGTACCACAGACTGGCCGCCGACATGGATCCCGATAGTGTTAATGTGGTATTGCTGTGCTCGGCTGGATTCTACTTGATAGTTGGACAGAAGATATGTGGTCTGTACCATGCGCTAAGGTCTTTGTAATTAAACTTACAACTCCAGTAATCGTTAATTTCGTGTAAAAATTATAATACTACGTAAGTAATATCACATACAAACATGCTGAATTTTATATTAAATAACTGGGTTACATTTCTTTCACGTTACGTCACGTTCGTTAATTATGAAAGTTTAATTAAAAATATTAAAATTTTAACTTAAAATAAGATAACGCTATGTGTCTGAAGACGCATAGCATACTGAAAGTTCTCGTTATTGCAAAGTTACAAACAATACAGTCTCAACTGCAAAGCTGTCCAAAACCGGGAAGCCGACTATTTGCAAACTAGGATAATAACTACAGTACAATGTTGTTGCTTTAGCTGTTTGTCCGCCCGACACGTTTTCTTTGGAAGGTGAAAACGTTTGTAGGAAGTGTCCCCGGGGAGCTCGCTCTGAACCCGGCGCTCGGTCGTGCCGTCTTTCATTGAACCTGCGGAGGTATAATGTGAGGAATAGTTTAAGATAAATCTAATTTATTTTCTTTTTAAGTAGATTCATTTGTTGCTTGAAGTATGAAATATTTATCGCAAAG
Source organism: Melinaea menophilus ssp. n. AW-2005 (assembly GCA_918358695.1). Classification (NCBI taxonomy): domain Eukaryota; kingdom Metazoa; phylum Arthropoda; class Insecta; order Lepidoptera; family Nymphalidae; genus Melinaea; species Melinaea menophilus. Next base: position 20,157,318 of record OU911038.1, read on the forward strand.
TTTATTTTTATATGTTGAATAATTATTATAAAAATATTATTTGATTTTCAGAAGTGTTTAAAATTGTTTAAAGGCTATATTTTTTCTTCGATGGTCCAGTTATTGCGTTTGGAAACAAAAGCTTTTGATACAAAACTTCTTTTATCCTCTATTTCAATTGTCTCTCAGTGTCCGTGGAAATATGTATGCGGCGGAGCGATATGCATGCTCTCGTGTGTAATTGCCAGTCGCTACGCTGTTTCACATCTATTGAGGCAACCAGTTTCAACGGAAGAAATAAAAACGTGTAGGAAAACTAGAAAAGGTAATTTTCAATGTTGCAAAGTTGTAATGCTCGTAGCTATTTATCATTCGAAACTGGCAAATATGTTAAAAAAATAAATATACTGCAAAAATGTTATTCATGGGAATAAGTATTAATATTAATTTAATTTTTAATACAGAACCGCGGAAGGAACATCACCAAAATAAATCAAAGAGTCGTCCTTTATCCCCGTCTCGCGTAATCCTCAGCAGGTTGTTAAAAGGCTCTCTTTCGTCATCACGCGCGACAGGTATCAATATTATAACAGTAAAAATATTATCATATTTAAGACAAATACTTTTTTCGTTCTCGAACTGTCATATAAGACAATTTCACATTTCATTGAATTTAAGACCTTTTTACAACGCATTAATAGTCACGGCCACGATACCGACCACGAATAATTCAAAAAGGGTTTTTTTTACGGCTCTCAGCATTTAAATGCTTATCTTTGTTGTTTTTATAATTTTCCAGATTCTCAAGAGACTCGATTTGAACTGTGGAAGGAGAAAAACACACTTCCGTCTTTACCCCCTATTGACTTTGAATTATAAAAAATTTCGGAATGAACGCTTTTTATACGCACTTGCAATGGTTACCCGGAGCGTCATTGAGATATAATGACGAATTTTAAAGGTCTCTATTCCGCGGCAGACACCAGTAGTGTCTTTAAACAAGGCTATTATTATCTCAAAATTTGTCCTACTTTGCACTAAAATATTTTACGATAGTTATTATTGCGATTACTGTATTGTTAAATTTAGATTTTTGTTGGTTTAGAGGATTTTAATTGTTTTGATATTAAGTGAATTTATGAACTTTTAGACATAGCGTGGTTTGTAAGAGGGCACTTAGTTTTAAATATTTGCTAAGTATTATTAGTGTAACTGCCTAAAGAATTTTTTTTTAATAATATGTTTAAACTGCAACGGACTTTGATTTTGTAACTCATAATTCTTAACACATTATTTGTTGCGTTTACTCTTTATAATAATAATGTGTTTGTTAAATAGCGGCGCGTAAACAAAACATTTGATATAAATCAAGCAAATCGGTGCAAGTGAATTTGCTTTTATTGTAGTTCTTTATTGTTAGGTTGTTGTTGAAAATCTAGAGTCGCTAGTTTTGCAGGAAAAAGTCGACTCAAAAGCTGTGTCCTGCACCCGCAACTTCGTTATCTCGAAATATGTTTTAAAAACAGATTACTCCAAGTTATTTCTTATAACATCAGCTATCCGCCATTGAAAGTCCTGTTAGCATCGGTCCAGCCGTTTCAGTGATTACTTAGACTTAAATATGAAGTTGTAATGTTCTTGAAAGAAATTATATCTGCCTCGTACTTCAATCGATACGCCTAAACACCTAATAGAGTGAATCACTCAAACGTCCGATGTGGTTATTAATGATTACAAAAAACAGATGAATAGATACAATATTAATAAATTCTTTCTTTTTATGCTATTGCCTGTAAGACTAACTGCGGCCGCTGGTTTATCAAAGCGGTATAAAAGCCTGCGTCAGCGGCTCCCGGCATCGATCAACCTTACATTCCTTCGGTAACGAAAAATACAATTCATAAAAAGATTAACTTAAATAAAATTTGTGACAGTTAGAAATATTATTTAATGAACGTTCGCAAAAACGTTGGACATGTGTGGTCCAAGGAGCCACTTTCTGTGTATTCGTGTGTCGTAGTAGTGTTGACAATTATGGTGAACACACGCTTTAGTAATTTGTGATAATAATAGCTAGCAAAAATCGTTTATTTCGAATTGATTAAGTTTTTAAAATATTCCAGCATGAGTGCCATCAATTACGCCTAATATTTAAACTAAATGCAATTAATAAATGAAAACTTGTATAGAACTTTGAACTAAAACTATTTTTATAATACTAATATTTAAAACTAACTTTTGCCGGCGGTTTTGGCCGCGCAATACTGTATCTACTACTTTTTTAACTCAAATTAATTATTATTATTTTAATTTGTCGTATCACAACGAAATAAATATAAATTAAATTGCAGACACACATTATTATGATATAAAAAGACATCTTAGAGTTTCAAAATATACAAATTCGATTTTTGGGGTAAAAAATTAAGAGTTTTACTAAAAGTTATTAAAAAATATCTAATGATAGAATCTAGAGACTTATTTATAGAGTATTATAGATTTCATGGATATTATTTTCATGACGTAATAATATCATGATCAACGAGTTATTATGTAAGGTCAGTAAATATATATTACAAGCAATTAAGTAGCTATACTTTGCGGATGACCGCGAATGTAATGGTTTCCGTAGACCCAATATCCGAGATCAAAGTAGTGCAGGCTGCGCAGGCTGTGCACCATCACAAAATTTACTCTGCGATTAATGCGTTTCAGTTTCAAGTATCGTCCTATCATAGACAGACATGCACACCTAATTGCTACTGCGTTACGCTTTGAAAGATAACATGTAATAATTTTGTTTGAAATTATAACAGTTCTGGTAATATTATATGTGATGGTTAATATCCTTCACAAGTGACAAACTATCCAGTAAAACTTATTAAGTAAAATAAGTAAGCAATAAATATAAATATTATAAAGAATAATTGTATTAATTATACTCAAATATCATATTATGTATATGTATTATATAATTTATATAATAGATTGTTGTTGAAATGCCTGTCGGTTTTAAAAGAGCAACTACGCCTATTGCAAACATTGACTACCTATGCACTTGTTTTTATTTGACACAAATTCTAGAACGTTCGTTTCGGCAGTATTAAATCTCCATCATCCAAACCAGCAGATGTTATTTTTTACTAATCTTCCTAATTAATCCTTCATGTGGTCCTTCGAGCCGGATATTGATTAAAGAAGAATCAGCTGTTATATTTGAGAAATATTATTTCAAAAGGATTTAAAAGAAGAAATTTTTATGTGGAATTGGAATGTGGATTTATTCAATAGTGTTAAATATTGAACTTATTTAAATTTACTAATCATAACCCAACACTCAGGTAAGCTTATTTTATAAGGTGAGTTTGCCATTATATTATACTATATTGAAAGATTGTGTTACTACATTATTCATTACACACCTGCAGCATTGTCAAGAAGTGTAAACAATAAAGTTAAAACACGTGCCTAGTTTTAAGGTACAGTAAGTTTCAATGCTTACATTATTTAAGCTTAGTTTGTCTTATGAAACAATATTAATTATTGTTAAATAGCAATCAATGCACTCAATTTATTTGTAATATAATATAATAATTATATAATTCTCGTTGGGTATTTCTAGTAAGTTTAGCGGTGAGCGTAGTTAAGATTGTCATATCATTGCGAATTGAGTTTATTTAATAACCCTAAATATATTTTGCGTTGCCTTAAGTTATACAATTAACAAATTTGTACTGTTATAATTATATGCCCTTTATAGCATAGATAGTTGCTACTTATTCTTACAAAATTCTTAGAAAAAGCACAAATAAAGCTATTAGTGTGGTTACTTTCATTGTTTTGTATTCGCGCCTGAGCGTCGTATCATGGGGTAGGTGAGAATAAGTTTTGGTTCTCCACCGTCACTCGGCGTCCGCGCTGTAGTTGATTCCCTCTGGCCGTCCCAGTGAGAGTGCGTTTTTTTGATCTGTTGTTAATTGCGATATTAGCAGCGTCAGATAGTTTAAATATTATTAATTATTTCGCGAGTGTGTGTCGCGAGGTTTATTTTGGACCCTCATGCCTCGCGTCTCTGGATTTAGTTGTTTTTTATACGATTAGTGTCGCGAGTGCAAATACGCCACGTGTTGGACTTTGTTCCCGCCCGTTAAGGAGTTTGCTGAGTGCTGCCTAATTAATACTTTACAGCTGGGTTTAGTTATTCCATTTAATAAACATTATACACCACATCTACACATACACAGCTGAGCCGCAGTAGAACCAGGTTCGTATATTTGGTGGTCAAAATTTGGTAGCAGAGCGTGGTTTTCCTGTTAATATAGTTAGTTACCTAGTATACTTAGTTGTTTCCTGGACAAACGGCTCCGTTCGTTATAAATAAATTGTCGCCGTGTCGGATATTGTTTTATGGTTAATTCTAAAGTGGTTGTATTGTTTGTAAGTGGTGTTGTTCGGTTAGTATTTTTTCCGTTACTTTTCGTACGGTATTATATTATTATATTATTCGCTCGGTACGTGTTTATTATAGTACGCTTACAGTAAAGTACATTCTTTGTTTTTTTTTTGTACGTGTTAGGGTTCCGCGGGCTGGTTCTTACCCATATTTTTTTAATTTATATCTGTAAATGTTTATTGAAATGGTAACAAGCAACAACAAAGCTGCCTTGGCGAACTTAGTACGATGGTTTAATACCGACACGGCGCTGATTGAGCGCCCGGACAGGGCCATAGCCTTTTCAAAAAGAAATGACCAGGTAGGTGACCGTCTACGGGATCTGGATTCTATTTATCAAAACCTTATCGCCACGGAAGATCCTAAAATTATCGCCGCCGTTAATGCGGATTATGACCATGCGTCGGATAAACTCGCTGAAGCTGTGGGCTCACGGTCATCTGTTCAGCTACCATTCCGGAACAGTCCGTCCATAAGGAGCGGTTACCAGCTTTGGCCATTTCCTGTTTTTCAGGCATATTATCTGAATGAACCAATTTTCATTCCCTTTTTGAGTCAAGCATTCATCGTCGTTCAGATTTGACTGATGCTCAAAAATTAGGGTATTTGTTTACACTTTTGAGCGGAGAGGCGCTTCTGCTTGTTAAACATTTAAATATCAGTGACGCTAATTATGAGGTTGCGAGAAAATTATTGTCACGTCGATACCATAACGCTAGGCGCATTGCTGATAGGCATGTCGGGGCAATTTTGGGAATTACGCAGTTGTCATCAATTAATCAACTGCGTAGTGATCTGTTAAATCCAGTTTTGGCGGCTACCAACGCGCTTCGCGGTATGGAGTTTCCGGTTCGGGAGTGGTCCTTCCTGTTACTCCATATTGTGCTTAATAAATTACCTCGGGACCTGAGAACTAGCTTCGAGAATTTGCACGGCGGAGATAGTGCATCGGATATACCGACCTTCGACACGTTGATGGACTATTTAGAAAACCAAAGTAGAAAAATGGAAAACGTTCCTGCCGACGTCTTGAGTGAGTCACCGCGACGACCTGAGGCGCCCTCACGATTGACACCGTCACGACGTCCTTCGCAGCCGTCGGTGATACCGGCTGTGTCACGTTCCTTTCCGGGTCCGTCTGGATCTCGTTAGACCCAACAGCGCAATTTTATGTCGCGCGAGTCCGAAGTGCGCTGTCCGATGTGTTACGCTGTGGGTCATGGTTTTCGCGACTGCTCTCTGTTCAAAACTTTAAGTGTGTCTCGTAGGCGGTTTTTGGTTCGATGACATCGTCGCTGTTATTATTGTCTCTGTGAGCACATGGCGAACGACTGCGGTCACTCTCGGCCATGTATTACCTGTGGAGGTGGCCACAACCCACTCCTGTGTCTGCCTACATATTTCAGTAGGACTGTCAAGGATCGTCGGGATAGTTTAAGTGAAAATTCACCTGTTTCGGGCGGGGGTACACCGATTCGAAAACAGTCACCTCCCTCCCCAGTGCGTCACCGGGACTCTCCACCGCGCGTTAGTTGGTGGGACGGGCGGACCGGGGCGTCGTCGCCGTCATCATCGCCCACGCCCAGCCCACCTGTTCATGTAGGTACTACCGAGTCGTCCGCAACCACCGTCGTTTGCCGTCACCACCCATCGTCGAGCGTCCTCGCGTTACCCGTCATCTACGTTCGGGAACGTCGCGTTATCGCAGTCCACATTTCGCTTTGGCAACACGACCGCCGTTTGTTCCGGAATGGGATCCGTATAGTTCGGCGAGTTCAAACGCTTGGGAACCATTGTCTCCTCGGGGTCAACGTAGACGCCCGAGTCGAGATCACCAGCGTTGACTATTGGCATCGACTTCACCAACCTCCCCACCCCCCGTCACTGTGGTGTTACCCACCGCGCAGGTTCATGTACACTCACCACACGGCTCAGGTTTAGTTGTTAGGGCCATTTTGGACTCTGGCGCTCAGGGGTGTCTAGTGTCACTATGGTTGGTGAAGCGTCTTCATTTACGTTTACAAACACACACCTCTGACATCACAGGTGTTGGAGGACTTCGGGTTGACAACGTCGTAGGTATGACATCGTTGTCGTTTTCTCCTACTCTTCACCCTAGTCGGCGGTATTCTCTAGGTGCTGTTGTGTTAAGGAGTATTTTAGGACATCATCCGCAGGTGCCACTACCACCTGACGTTCGGTCTTTACAGTCCGGCTTGCATTTGGCTGATGTCGATTTCCACCTACCTGGTCCAGTGGAGCTCTTACTCGGAGCCGATGTCATAGGCTCGTTTAAATTGGACAAGGCCATCTTGCTCCAACCAGGTGGGTTGGTAGCGATCCCAACAGATTTGGGATCTGTTATTATGGGCCCAGCACATTTATTCGCCACTCAGGCGTCTCCGGATCCGTCGGTGCATGTAGGGCTCTCATTGTCTGAATCTCTCTAGCGTTTTTGGGAAGTTGAAGAGCCCCCTCCGGCGTCACGAATTCGACCAGTTGACGACGAGTGCGAGTCGCATTTTCTAGCCAACACTGGTCGCATTGCTTCCCGTCGCGTTTTCACTCGGCTGCCATTCCTGTCCCCACATGCGCATCTGGGGGACTCCTGGAAAATAGCCGAAAAAAGGAGTGGAGTGCCGAATGCGCCGCGACTCCGAATTCCGCATAAAATACTTGGATTTTATGCGTGAGTATGAGGAGCTCGGACATATGTCGGTTTCGCAGTTCGAGTGGAAAAAACATGAGCACTATTTTATGCCCCACCACGCCGTATTCAAAAACGGGAAAATACGTGTAGTGCTTAATGGCTCGTCACCGACCTCTTCGGGTATATCGTTAAATGATTGCTTGATGTCAGGCCCTAAGTTACAGGTAGACATCTCGAACATCTTAACAGGTTTTCGTCGCCATCAGGTGGTTTTCGTGGCTGACCTTAAAATGATGTTCCTTCAGGTGCTCACACGCCCCGAGTACAGGAGGTTTCAGCTCATATTGTGGAGAGAGAATCCGGCCTCTCCAATCGTAGCTTATGAGCTCAATACCAACACTTATGGGCTAAAGTCGAGCCCATTTATAGCCATCCGCTCACTGCTACATCTGGCCGATCGAGAGCGTCTGAACTTCCTGCGCGCAGCGGCCATTTTCCCCTCTGACGCATATGTCGATGACGTCTGTACGGGTGCCTCGTCTATTGAAGAAGCTCTAGTCCTGAGGGACGAACTTATTGGAATGCTTAAGGCAGGTGGTTATGAACTATGGAAATGGATATCAAATTCCCCTGTCCTATTAGAAGATTTGCCCACAGGACACCAACAGCAGCCGCTCCTTTTTAAAAATCCTGATAATCCTGACTCCCTAGCGGTCCTTGGAGTTCAGTATCGGCCAGTACAGGATATCTTCACCTATTTGGTAGAACCGTCGGACATAATAAAGAGGTGGACTAAGCGGTTAGTTCTGTCTACAGTTGCGCGCGTCTTTGACCCCAATGGTTGGGTGGCTCCTGTAGTTTTTCGAGCCAAATGTTTCTTAAAGGAACTCTGGATTTCCGGTCTCGATTGGGATACCCCATTAACATGAGATTTGCTTTCTTCTTAGCTACGGTTTTATGAGTCACTTTCTGATCTTCAGAATATCTCTTTGTCTCGGTGTATTATCCCATCAGGTCCCTATCGAGCCAGTCTACATGGATTTTCTAACGCGTCAGAATTTGGTTATGCGGCAGTAGTTTATCTCCGCACTGTTATATCCCTTAAATGTATAGGTTTATGCTGAAGATAACCAAAAAGTCGCATTAGTAGTTTAATTGTAATTGTTTATCGTATTCTTAATATATCATGTGTGAATATTAATGTATCAAACTAAAGCATAAGTCAGTCTGCATTCATTTCTCTTCCGGAACGGTTGTACTAAATCTTAAGTTCTAAGTGTAATACGAGGGTCAAACTGAAAGTTCTTAGAAAATCAAAAACTAAGCATTCTAGCAAGTTATTAGTTTTATTGTAACTTTTCAAAATAGCGTCCATTTACATCGATACATCGCTGCATTGGATGGATTCGACCATTGAGAAAAGCACCTTGCCCACTCGGCCTTAGGGGTCTCTTCGACGGCGTTTTGAAACGCAGCCACTGCTTCTTCGGCGTCTATAAAACGTTTTCCTCGAAGTTTTTCTTTTATTTTCGGAAATAAATAAAAATCGCAGGGTGCGAGGTCGGGGCTATACGGCGGGTGACCCAGTAATTTCATGTCTGAGGTCACCAAATAGTCGATCGTTTGCCTGGCGGTGTGCGACGAGGCATTGTCGTGATGAAGGAGGATCCTGCTGCGAGGTCGTTTCTCTCCAACTTTTTCCAAGACAAGTGGCAAACAATTGTTAGTATACCACTCTGCATTAACCGTTTTCTGATTCTCTAAGACTACTGTCGCGTAATGACCTGTCTTTCCGAAGAACGAGGCCACCATCTTTTTTCCAACACTTCGACCTCTCTTCACATTAGTTGGCAACTCTTCGGAAGGAAACACCCACTGAGCAGACTGTCTTTTGGTTTCCGGATCATAACAGTAAATCCAGCTTTCGTCACCCGTTAGTATGTCGAACACAGCATTTGAGTCACCTCCGTTAAATTTTTGGATCATTTCTCGGCACCAATCAACACGGCGGAGTTTTTGAGCCTCGGTCAAATTATGCGGTATCCAGCGGGTACAAAGCTTCCTGACCGCTAAATGTTTATGGAGGATTTTGTGCACTTGACTCATACCTATGCCTAGACTTGTCCGAATCTGCTGATAGGTCACTCTTTTGTCAGTCTCTATCATACGCCGCACAACACTGATGTTATCTTCAGTCGTCGCTGTAGAAGGCGGTCCCTCACGCAAATCATCGGTGAGATTAGTTCGACCACGTTTGAATTCAATAAACCAGTTGTAAACTGTGGCACGAGATGGGGCTTCATCGTGAAAAGCCAATCGAAGTCTATCATAACTTTCTTGTTGACTTAAATGACATCGAAAGTCATAAAAAATCATTGCACGAAAATTTTCTCGGCTTAAATTCATTCTGAAGTGCACAGACAATTTTCAATTTGCCGCCAAATCGTAAAACAAATGACAAATGAATGAAATGTACACTCAATAATATTGGTAAAGAGTTCTATTTTCAAAATTTAAACTATTTTTTTTAATATAATGCTTTTAAGTGGCCAGTTCTAAAAACTTTCAGTTTGGCCCTCGTAATTAATCCTTTTAATTTGTGTGTGAAATAAATCACCTAATTAAATAAAATAGTTTTTTTTAAAAAACTTAATTCGAAGGACCCGTATAACATTTTGGTGGCAGCGGTGGGATCCGGAAATTCCAGTACCCGTTCCGCAGACTCGCGCCGGATCTCGCAAAATCCTAATAAATAAAAACTCAGTGTATTATCGTAGTTCCGTTACCACACTACGAATTCTGAACCAAGTGGTAGTGATCGTCGTAAAAGATAAACTTCAGTCTCGTGTCAGTGAAAGAAAACGACATATCGTTAAAATATCCTCAGAAGAATCCGTATCCCATGTAGAGGATACCTTCGACCTTTCTACCTTCGAGTTACAACTGCTCGACATCGGCATTCCTCATCGTGTCCTGAAAAGGAAGCCGTAACTTATCCTGTCAGAAGAATCAAAATCGCAAAACAACTCATTCGCCGTACATCGAGCTTCAGAATGTTCCCGGCTAGCGTCATTAAACTCTTATCGGCCGCCCACGTATTAATAATACAGTAAGTCTTTGGTCATTGTTTTGAATAACAAATTAGAGTTCCGTTTGACACACCTGTAATAATTATAAAAATTTTATTATAATAATTGTAAAGAATTAGTTTATTTGTTTATTGTCACATTGAATTTGTTTGAAAACTAATTTGAAGTATTTTGTTTTTTTTTGGTTTTACGTAATTATGCTAAATTCGAAGAGCCATCTTTTGATAAATCCGACGATGCTATAGAACCTAAAGGTAAATCATCTCGTCAACCATCCCCATCTAGGAACACCAGATCTAGATCCAAAACAATCGAAATGGATATTAATGCCCTACTTAAATTTATTAAACCTTACGATGGGAGTAAGTAACATTTAAACGCATTTATAATAAAATGCACTAACGCAATGGATCTAGCTTCCGATGCACAAAAACCGATACTTTTTAAATATATTGTAAATTTCTTAGAAGGTAAAGCTGCAACTACATGCGCCATTAAAGAATTCTCCTATTGGAGTCAATTAAAAGATTTCCTAAAAACTCAATTTAGTGAACACAAACACGATACGCATTTATTAACCGAATTACAAGAGAGTAATCAAGGGGTACCGAAACTGTTAGCCAATTCTCACTCCGCGTCGAAACTTCTCTTTTTTACTTATTAACAGAAATTTCTCTAGCCAACTATCCACAAAAGGAGATGCCTGGCCGTATAGCTTCCATGGAGGATCTCGCTCTCTATCACTTTTTAATGGGGCTGTTAGCAAAAATTTCGAACCTGGTTAGGGCTCGCAACCCTAAAAACCTTAACAGTGCTGATAATCTGGCTATATCTGAAGAGAAAATACAAAATAGTCAATTTGCTAAACGAAAAGCAGCACAGGCACTGCCTAGCAGCTCATCAAAGCCCCGCTATAATCAACAATCATATTATAGTCAATCAAATTCCAATTACCTTTTAAAATAATTTCCGAAGGTCATTCCTAATAATACCAATACGTCTAAGAACGCAGGACCGTCCTTATTCTGGAGATACTGTAAAGCCACTGGTCATGATATCAAGGATTGCGAGCTACGTGTAGCCGCCGCAATCAAAAACCTAGTAACCCTAACAATTATTATCATAATCGCGTGACACACGTAGATGAACATATCGAAGCTCCTGACAATAACAATTTAGATGAAAATTTAAACTATTAAAGGCCTCGCGTCGATGTCGTTCGAGGCTGACCTCGAAAATAGACACCAATTATATATGTCAATCCGATGATGACCTTAAAATTTATGAAATCAATATCGATACAACGAAAAGATTGTTACCTCATGTCCTGTTGGACTCTCCAGTAGCAGAAATACCGCTCTCCTTACTTGTCGATTCCGGCTCGGCAATCTGTTTACTGAAACAATCCTCAATCAGTAAACACCCTAGGCTCAATAAAGAGCCGATCAAACTCAAAGGTATCGATCCAGGCGATGAGCCTACGACCACTGAAGGTCATTTCCAATTAAAATTAAAAATCTCCAAAACCAAATTCGTTCCTATTAAATTCTATGTGGTTAAAGATATTAACCTACCCTATGACGGTATTATAGGTACAGATTTCCTCACAACTTATGGTTGCAAAATAGATTACACCAATGATATTTTGAAAATAAATAACCAAAATATAAAACTACATTTTTCTAAACCCTTTTACATCATTCCTCCTCGTACCGAATCCATTATTGAGTGTTCAGTCCAAGAAACCGACCTGAAAGAAGGAATCGTAACAGACCAACACATATCCAGTAACCTACTAATTTCCAACTGTATTGTTAAAATTAAAAATAACAATAGAATTAACCTCACTGTTGCTAACACTTCCGAAGACTTCGCATACGTCAGACCAAACCTAAACTAAACCAAACCTAAAACTAGCCATAGAACCATTATATCACATTTCTTTCCCGATTGATTCAGACTTCCAAGGGACCCTCGAGCGGACAGACCAAGTTTTAGAATCCCTTAGAACAGATCACCTCAACAAGGAAGAGACATTTGCCCTTGTAGAAATCTGCTTCAGTATTCGGACATATTCCACCTCCCTGACGATCAATTAACCTACACATCAGCCCTTGAACATAATATTAAGACAAATAGTAACGTTCCCGTGCACACTAAATCCTACAGATTCCCAGAATTCTATTGGAAAAACATGCGAGCTGACATTGAAAATATCGTCAAGAAGTGCACACAATGTCAGACCAACAAAGCTCTCAGACAAGTAAATCGAGCTCCCATGCAGATAACAAGCACGTCAACCCAACCTTTTCAACGTATATCTATAAACATAGTTGGGCCACTACCTGAAGCAGGACCAGCCAAGTTGAAATATATATTGACCATTCAAGATGACTTAACAAAATTCTCGTCCGCATATCCGACTCGAAGTACTACTGCGGAAGAAACTAGTGAATGTTTACTTCACTATATATCCATCTTTGGGATTCCAAAGATGATCCTTACAGATCAGGGTACTAATTTTACATCCGGTATATTTTGCAAAACCTGCGAATTCCTTAAAATAAAGAACCTTTGGTCTTCTCCATACCATCCACAGACACAAGGTGCCCTTGAGCGTAGTCATTCGACTCTCAAGGAGTATCTTAGATCTTTCGTAGATGAAGAACAGTCCAACTGGCCTCGATATGTATACACGGCCATGCTTACCTATAACACATCCGTCCACTCTACAACCCATTTCACACCATACGAATTAATATTCGGAAATAAACCTGTAATCCCAAACTCTATCTATGATGAAGCCCCTGGAGCGACTTACCCAGACTATGTCCGTATGCTCCAAAACAGGTTAAAACATTCCAGAAAGCATTAGAATCTATAAGAAAATCCAAGGAGTCGTTCAAAACATATTATGACTCTCGCATTCGTCCTGGGAAATACAAAATCGGTGATTTCGTATACCTAAAAAATCACTTAAGAATGCGTAAAGCACTATCACCACAGTGGAAAGGGTCTTACAAGGTAGTTAAAATTTATGGAAATAACACATTGACTTTGCTCATTAATCGCCGTCATATTACTCATCGTTACGACCAAATAACACCTGCCGGCTGAAACAGCCCAGTAGTTCAAAGAATGAATCTTTATTTAAGTTAAACTTGAGATAGGTTATTTTTACAGTTCGGCTCAGAGTCAACCCTACCAGAGTTTCGTCGAGCCAATCAACTCTAGTTCTGGACTATACTTCGATTATTTAGGAAAATTAAGAATAAAAAATATGGAATTGAATGTAATCATACCCATAGATATATCCCATTTTAAACCACATATACAAAATATTGAATCAGCTCTTTTTAATATTAAGAAATTATGTAACCGTACTAGAATTGTAGAGGTTATTATGAATTGTTATAACAACCTTAAACCATTAACAGTGCGTTTCCATGATATGAGTAGAGACTTTACAACGATTTCACATTTAATTGATAACAGAATAAAACGTTCCGCTTGGATCGGTGGTGCAGGTACAATTCTAAAAACAATATTTGGCAATTTAGATGAAAACGATGGTTTACGATATGATGAAGCCATTAGGACATTACAACTTAATGACAAAACGATAGCTTCATTTCATCATCATCATCATTGAAACAAAACATACTAGTAACAACGTCAGTGTTAACCGAAAATAATATTACTCTAACCAAAATAAAAGAAAACGAAATTCATGTAAAGAAAGCCATTGACCAACTCTTAGTGAATGTCGCAAATATTACTGAAATTACAAACGGTTTACGAATACAAACATATGTCAATGAAGTAATTAATGAAATCGAAACATCTATGCTAACCTTATCCTTTCAATTAGAAGACATTATTAACGCCATTTTATTCAGCAGTCAAAATATCTTACATCCAACAATAGCATCACCCATACAACTTCACCAAGAGTTTGCCAATAGTTACAGGTACCTACCTAATGACCTCGAGCTGCCTGTATCTTTAGACATAAGTTCTATTCATGTTATTTTAAGAATTTCTAGATTAAGCTGCTTTTATGTTAGTGATAAGATAATATTTTTATTACAAGTGCCAATGGTAAAAGCCCAAGAATATATGTTGTTCAATAATATTGCATTACCAACTCCACATGATACCTTGAACCCAAACACTTTTAGTTTAATTTTACCAGATAATAAATACATAGCAATGACGAAAGACAAATCCCTCTATTGTACTTTAAATAGTTTAGAAATTTGTAAAACAATCACTACCGGAAACTATATCTGTGACATTGAAAATGTATATTCTACCGATGCCAAACATACATGTGAAAGTGAGCTTCTTACAAAAGTAATTAAAGTAAAACCAACCCTATGCCATACAAAACTGTTAATTGGGAATGTGAATATCTGGAAACCCCTTATTAATAATAAATGGATCTTTGTCCATTCAGAATCTAATAAAATACCAATAGAATGTTTAAATTCTAAATTACAGGAACTTACTATTTCAGGTACGGGAATACTTAATATTCCTAAACATTGTATCGTTTATTGTAAGACTACTACACTTGTACCTAAACATAACACTTTTAATGTAACTTCACCAATCAGGCATTTTCAAGATTTTAACATAATTAATGACTCCTGTTGTAATATAAATAAAATTAATAAAAATGTCACTAATATATCCACAGTCGAATTAAATAACATAGATCTAGATGATTTTCATACTAATTACAATATAAAGATAAAATCTATTTTAGATAGTCTTGAACCCATCGATCACCCACCAACTCCACACATTGTTACGTATGGGACACACTATTCGATCTTAACACTTGTAATTATAGTTCTTATATTCCTATTTCTTATTTACTTAGTGTATAAGAAAATTTGTAAATCTCACAACCGTTTATGTAAAACTAAAATAAATAAATGTGAAGTCTCATCTCCGCCTCAACCTATTCTAGAAATGACAGATATACAAACAGATTCTGAAATCACTCCTAGAACTAGTAATTTTGCTCCAATAAGAATTAACATATAACAGAGCCTTTGATTTTACCCCAAACTCTCCTCTAAAAGGGGGAGGTGTTATATATATCCCTTAAATGTATAGGTTTATGCTGAAGATAACCAAAAAGCCGCATTAGTAGTTTAATTATAATTGTTTATCGTATTCGTATATCGTAATATTGACACATGATATATTAAATATCATGTGTCAATATTAATGTATCAAACTAAACCATAAGTCAGTCTGCATTCATTTCTCTTCAGGAACGGTTGTGCTAAATCTTAAGTTCTAAGTGTAATAATTAATCGTTTTAATTTGTGTGTGAAATAAATCACCTAATTAAATAAAATAGTTTTTTTAAAAAAACTTAATTCGAAGGACCCCTATAACAGCACCGTCAACGGTATTGGTGATATACACGTCAGTCTTGTGGTGGCCAAAAGTAAGGTTGCACCCCTACGCACAAAATTGACCATCCCCAAACTGGAGTTATCGGGAGCTGCTTTGCTCACTCGTCTGTTGAATCACGTCGTCTCCACCTTGGGTAAGTGGGTTTAGTTTGACTCAATTATTGCTTGGACTGACAGTCAAATCGTCTTGTGTTGGCTGAAGATTTCTCTTCATGTCTTAGAGACTTTCGTGGCAAACCGGGTCTCTCAGATTCAGTCATCGGAGGTTTCGCTGGATTGGCGTCATGTCCCTGGCTCTGTCAACCCAGCTGACTGTGCGTCTCGACGTCTGTTAGCTTCCCAACTGGTTGGTCATCCACTTTGGTGGGGCCCAGATTGGTTGGCCTCTTCTGAAGACTCTTGGCCCAATTAGGTGGTAGAGCCTAGCTGTAGTTATCTGACTGCAGCTCGTATTGGGCTGGCTCGACCGGGGAAGGACCACCCTCTCACAGAAGACCGACGTGTAGTAACCAAATTCATTTGGTTATGTTTCGTCGGTGAGTGAGAGAATCCGGAAGCCCAACCCCCCCCCCCCCCCCACGCCAAACATGAAAGCGATGCCTACAAGAAAAATACCCCAGGAGGGTACCGGCTTTGATGAAGCCGGGGACCCCCTCCCCGAGCAAAATCGGGGAAATGATTCTCGGATTTTGCTCGGGCTGCCCGTCGTATCTGGGGCGGGCAAAGTATCGCCTTTTGTGTTTAATGAGGGCAAACGACGAGTCAACGCAGCGGCACCCCGACCCACTCTAAATGTGGACTTTTGCAACATCCGGGGACTTCATTCCAACTTGAACGCCGTCCATTATCATCTAGAGACGGCGCAGCCGGCCTTGTTGTTTCTGACGGAAACGCAGATATCTCGACCTAGCGACACAGCGTACCTGTCATACCCCGGGTATAAACTAGAACACCATTTTATACCACACGCCGGGGTATCTGTGTTCATAAGGGAGGATATCTGCTACCGTCGCCTTCAGGTTTTTGAAGGTCGGGACCTGTCTATACTCTGGCTACGCGTGGACATGGACGACCATGTCAGAGTCTACGCGTGCCTCTACAGGTCCCATAGTGGTAATGCAGAAACGGATCAACTCTTGGGCCATGTTCAGGCGAAGATTGACGATCTGCTTTCACAGACTCCCTCCGCCGAAGTCTTAGTCCTAGGGGACTTTAATGCGCACCATGCCGATTGGCTAGGGTCACGTGCCACCGACTACGCGGGGAGATCTGTGTTTGACTTTGCTCTGGCAAATGGTCTGTCCCAGCTGGTAAAGACGCACACTCGTCTACCGGACGTGGACAGCCACACGCCCTCTTTGTTGGATCTTCTGCTGACTACACATCCAGAAAAGTACCAGATCACTGTCGAGGCTCCCTTAGGTTCCTCTGATCACTGTCTGGTACGGAGTGTAGTGCCCATTCAACGGTCGGCTCGCACAACACCTGCGACTCGACGCGTTTGGCACTACAAGTCAGCGGATTGGGATGGAATGCGGTCCTTTTTTGCATCCTACCCATGGGGGCCGATTTGTTTCCCTTCCGATGATCCTAGTGACTGCGCTGCGGCTGTAGCTGATGTGATACTACAGGGCATGGAACTATTTGTACCAAGCTCTGTGGTACCACTTGGTGGCAGATCGCGGCCTTGGTTTGATGCGTCTGTCAGGGCTGCAGCAGCTGGCAAACGGCAGGCTTATCAAGCTTGGGTCAATGCGTTAGTCACTAAGGATCCGAACTCTAGAGTTCTGAAGAGGAAATATAATCGTGCCTCCAGATTCTTCAAACGGCAAATCGCTAGAGCAAAGTTCAAGCATGTCGTCAAAATTGGGGATCAGCTGGCAAAGTACCCGCCTGGCACGCGCAAATTTTGGGCGCTTTCAAAGGCCACTCTGGGAAACTTTAACCAGCCGTCCCTACCGCCATTGCACATGGGGAATGACTCTCTGGCCCACACGGCAAAAGAGAAAGCCGATCTCTTGGGCACTCTTTTCGCCTCCAACTCGACTTTGGACGACCAGGGGAAGACACCGCCTATCATCCCGCGGTGTCAGAGCTCAATGCCGGAAATAGTTTTTCGGCAGAAAACTATTAGGCAGTCTCTATTTTCCTTGGACGTTCATAAGTCGAGTGGGCCGGATGGCATTTCTCCATTGGTGCTACGAACGTGTGCCCCTGAGTTGACTCCAGTGCTAACGCGTCTATTTCGGTACTCCTACCTTAAAGGCGTAGTCCCGGTCACATGGAAGCGTGCCCTTGTCCATCCGATCCCTAAAAAAGGTGATAGCTCGGAACCAGCTAACTACAGACCTATCGCCATTACCTCTCTGCTCTCCAAAGTAATGGAGAGCATTATCAATAAACAGCTCCTAACCTACCTCGAGGATCACCAGTTGGTCAATGACCGGCAATATGGCTTTCGCCATGGTCGATCGGCTGGTGATCTTCTGTTGTATCTCACACACCGTTGGGCAGCTGTTATTGAAAGCAAGGGAGAGGGTCTGGCAGTTAGTTTGGATATGGCGAAAGCCTTCGATCGTGTATGGCACAAGGGGCTTCTTTCGAAGCTACCTTCCTATGGGCTTCCCGAGAGTTTATGCAAGTGGATCACCAGCTTCCTCACTGGGCGGAGCATACAGGTCGTTCTCGACGGTTTTTGCTCGGACCCCAAGCCCGTGAACGCTGGTGTACCCCAAGGCTGCGTGCTATCCCCAACTCTGTTCCTCCTGCACATCAATGATATGTTGGATATCTCCAACATACATTGTTATGCGGATGACAGCACTGGGGATGCGGTGTATTCCGGCCGTGCAGGTCTCTCTCGGGAAAATGTCGACGAGTGCCGAAAGAAACTTGTGTCTTCAATAGAGACTTCCTTGGGGATGGTCTCTGAGTGGGGTGAACTGAACCACGTTCAGTTCAATCCCCTAAAGACACAAGTTTGCGCGTTTACCACTAAGAAAACCCCATTTGTCGTATCACCGCTCTTCGAGAGCACCCCCCTCATTGCCTCGCCAAGTATCAGAATACTGGGTCTCGACATTTCGAGCGATTGTCAGTTTCGTGGTCATCTGGAGAGCAAGGCCAAGTTGGCCTCGAAGAAATTGGGAGTGATTAATAGAGCGAGGCAGTATTTCAAACCTGGCCAGAGACTTGCGCTCTATAAGGCGCAGGTCCGGCCACACATGGAGTACTGTTCTCATCTCTGGTCCGGATCACCCCAATATCAGCTTCTACCATTTGACCGCGTACAACGGAGAGCCGCTCGGATTGTCGGGGACCCGGTGCTCTGCGAACGGCTGGACTCTTTGGCATTGCGTAGAGACGTGGCTTCTTTGTGCGTCTTCTACCGCATTTACAACGGGGAGTGTTCCGAAGAACTATTCGATCTGATGCCTGCCGCCGAATTTCATCACCGCACAGCGCGCCATCGACTTCTTTACCATCCCTACCACCTGGATGCGTGGCGATCTTCCACTGTGCGGTTCTCAAGGACTTTTTTTCCACGTTCCACTCGCTTGTGGAACGAACTCCCTTCGGCGGTATTTCCAGATCGGTACGACATGGGTACCTTCAAAAAAGGCGTCTACTTCTACCTACAAGGCCGGCAACACTCTTGTAAATCCTCGGATGTTGCAAGAGTTCATGGGCGGCGGTGATCACAAGTCATCTGTGACCCGCCAGCTCGTTTGCCCTCCTCTTCCATAAAAAAAAAAAAAAAAAAAAAAAAAAAAAATTCAAAAGTGGAGTATATGGATCCCCTCCCGGGTCTAAAGTTTTTTGCTGTCGAAAAGGTCGTTGAAACATCACCAGATTTTTTGCTTCACCGTTTTGGTACTCTCGACAAGCTCATCGGCATCACCGGTTGGATTAACCGGCTCCACAACGCTAGGAATCGGTCCAAGCCAAGGTTCTCTTCAGTTTTGTCCGCTGAAGAGCGTCAGGAGGCATTACTCACTTGTGTCCAACTGGTACAAGCCCAGTCGTTTGGCGAAGAGATAAAACGTCTTCGGGCAGACAAACCTAAGATCTCAGGAGGTCTTGCCCATCTGAACTTATTTCTTGACAATTCGGGACTCATACACGTAGAAAGTAGGCTTCGAAATTCAGAATTGCCCTATGGGGCTCGGCACCCTCTTTTGTTGCCTAAAACCGGGCATTTTGTAGAGCTATTAATTCGTGACCGCCACGTTAAAAATTGTCATGCCGGTCTTAACGGATTGCTGACTTCTCTGCAGCGAGAGTTTTGGATCCTATCCGCCAGACGAGCAATCAGGAGCGTAATTTTTCAGTGTATTCCTTGTTATCGGCTCAAAGGAACCCTAATCCAACCACAAATGGGTGACTTACCACCTGACTGGGATCGGCCTGCCCGCCCATTCGCCAATGTAGGCGTCGATTACGCGGGGCCGTTCTTAGTTAAGACTTCGAGCGTGCGTAATGCCCGTACAGTCAAGGCCTATTTGTGTGTGTATGTTTGTTTGTTTACCAAGGCAGTTCGTTTAGAGTTAGTATCGGCCTTGTCGACAGAAGCGTTTATCGCCTGTCTGTCGCGGTTTGTCAGTAGACGTGGACTTCCTCACTTAATTCGTTCAGATTGTGGCACGAATTTTAAGGGCGCAGATCGATTCAGAAAGAAGTGGTTCAGTTTCTTCGGAAAATTCACACGTATATTGAATCGGAGCTGTCGAAACGTGGCGTGACTTGGATATTTGATCCTCCTGGTTATCCCTCGTGGGGTGGTATTTTCGACGCTGCCGTCAAGGTCGCTAATCTCATACTCATCTCCGTCGTGTGATTGGCGAGACTTTTCTCACGTTTCAGGAACTTCAAACTGTATTTTGTAAGGTGGAAACGTTTTGAATTCCCGGCCACTTTGTCCGATCTCGTCGGATCCTAATGACCTGGAGGCGCTCACTCCTGGTCATTTCTTGATCGGTAGTCCCCTGACTTCCTTACCGGAGTATCCGTGTTCCGATGTGTCCGTCAATCGGTTGTCGCGTTTCGAACTGCTGCAACAACTTACCCAGTCGTTTCACCGTCGGTGGTCCTCGGAATACTTACATTTATTACAGCAACGCGTTCGGTGGTCCGATAAGACTACACCGCCGCGTATAGGTGACATCGTCCTGTTAAAGGAACCGAATTTACCGCCCTTACAGTGGCGTTTAGGCCGCATCGTCCAGCTATTCCCCGGGTCGGATGGTATCCCGAGGGTCGCGGAAGTCAGGGTAGAGGAGTCAGTTTTGAAGCGAGCTGTTGCTACGCTCTCCCGTTTGCCAGCCGCGTGACTCCTGGCTTTGGTTGTCCTTCATCCAGACACGGTCTGGCTGGGGCGGGGGACTGTTTTGTATTCGCGCCTGAGCGTCGTATCGTGGGGTAGGTGAGAATAAGTTTTACACATACACAGCTGAGCCGCAGTAGAACCAGGTTCGTATATTTGGTGAACATTCATTATACACTGTAAATTTGTGAATGTGAGTACTTATTAAAGTTTATTGTTGAACATATCTTGTATTCACTGTACATACGAAATTTGAGTTGTTTAGCGTGGAATGTGTACCTACCTAATTATAATTTATACTAGCCATAGTTACTATATATTCTGTTACTATAGATTTCTGTTAATCATCATTATTATTTAATTGTTTGTTTAACCTGACTATTGTATAAATTCCAGGTTGACTGCACTCGACTCCCAGAATGTCAGAGGAATAAAAATTTATAAAAAAGCGAGGGAGCTTTAAAGGCCGATTAACTAACTACCTTTATTAAATATTTCGATGCGCTCAATGTTAATTCATTGAATGAGTCCGATGTAACTGAGATACAATTGCGACTGGGTGAGATTGAATCCTTGTACGAACAATACGATGAGGTACAGACGCATTTAGAATGCATCGCCGAAGATGTTCACGTACAGTTCTCTGAGCGATCCGAGTTTGAGTCGAAGTATTATAAATATTTAGCACAGGTTCAGAGTCTGTTAACGAGGTTTAATAAAGATAATAATTCGACTAGTAGTAATAAAACTACTCCTGCTAGTAATCATAAACTTGGTTGCTCGGCTTCGTCCGGCGGGATTGAAAGCGGTACAGGCCGGTGCTCCCTGGAGGATGGTTAATCCGGTCTTTCGGGGTCGGGTTAGCCATTTGCTAATGCCCAGCGCGGTGGGGGTCGGCTATGGGGTTTATACCCGGTCTATGGCGACAATAGGGGGGTTATTGTTGTTTTTTGTTTTGTTTTGTCATTTTTCCGTTTTTTGTTTTGTTTTGTCATTTCTTCCTTTTTTTTTGTTTTGTCATTTCTTCGTTTTTTTTGTTTTGTTTTGTCATTTCTTCATTTTTTTGTTTTGTTTTGTCATTTCTTCGTATTTCCTTTGTTTTGGTGTTGTTGAGTTCCTTGTTTGTTTTCGCTCTGTTACCTTTTCTACTCTTCTTCTATTTCCTTTTCTTTTTGTCAACTCTGAGGTCTGGCGCCTGCCGGGGGATTGTGTAAGGAAAAACTAATCATGAAAACGAATCGAAAAGAGAATCTACCCCGGGAGGGTACCGGTGGCTGCTCTGCAGGAAGGTAATCTCTCACGGAGGCTTCGGCTTCCGTCTTCCACACGTATTCCGGGGGGGGGGGAAACGACCGCTCGACTGTGATGACGACTAACGCTTTTGCTTCTTTGGATATTGATTTTACTGTTGGACTGGATAACGATTTAGCTGCGGAAGAGACGGCTCCGTTGGTCGCCTCTCCCGCAAACGAACCCTGCGTGCGAAAGGACTCTCGACTTTTATTTAGAAAGGATGAGGGCACTAAGGAGCTGACTCGTAGTGCGGATGAGATGTCTGACCATGAAGTTGGCGCCAGAAGAAAGCGGCCTGCTTCTTTATTTCAGCGTGACGCGTCCGGAAACGAATCTGAGCTTGGTGTTGCATCTTCTAAATATAACACCGCTCGTCGTGGACGCGTCACCTCGCGTGGTAGTGGGCTCGCACGGGCGAAAGCCGATCTGCGGGCCCTTACTCTGGAGGCGGAAGAAGTCTCGTTCGAGAAGGAGTTGGCGAAACGTGCCTTCCGCAAGGCGGCACCGTTTCCGATTCTCGCGACGTCCGAAGAGGATCCTTTCGAGCATCTGCCAAGGATTGATCCTCAGGATATGGGGGTAGAGGAGCTGAGGGCAGTTGTAGGGCGTAGCTCCACAGCCATTCTTGGGGTTTGTCGGAAATCCCAAAACCTCAAGGGTGGCATGATCAAGACCCTCGAGGAGTCCGCCAAGGGTCTCCTTGAGGCGGTAGAGATCCTGGCCAGCCGCTCGGTGGACGAGGAGACGCGTCGTCTCACGAGGGACAACTCGCGCCTCCACCGCGAGGTGGATAACCTTCGAGCAAAGCTCAAGGTTCACAGGCGCGAGTTTGCCGAGCTGAAGGCGTCGGCGGTCAAGGCGACTGCCGCTACGTCGATAGCGCCGCCTTGGGACGCTGACTCCGTTGAGAAGTTGAGGCGCACTATCGTTTCTTCAGTGGGCTTCATGTGAAACCTCGGCTACAACTGGTTCAATTCCCCAGCTGTAGTGCCTTGGTGGGAGGGGAGGGTGACCTCTCTCACCTATTACAGGCCTACGTCGTGAGGGTGCTCTAAGTTGCTCGGATCACCCTTACACGGGGGGTTACCGCCGGGGCGTCACGGTGAGTGCGCAAGCGATCCCGTGGCGTCCCATTAAGGCGTTGAGGGCAACCGTTGGTTTTTTAGCAGGTAACTTTAAAATTGTAGCGTCCTCTATGCTGTCGGGTAAAAAAGTAATCATAAGCTTGTTAAGCTGCCTACTATACGATTGCCAAAATTTTGCGTTTCTTATGAAACTTGATTAGAGTTTCACGACACCTTCACTAGCCTCATCCATTCTAACGATGAAATAGATGAAATTAATAAATATTATTATTTACGCACTTTCTTGGAGGGAACTGCTGCCGTAGTAATTCAATCGATCGAATTCTCAGCGAGTAACTATTCAGTGGCTTGGCAGTTATTGTGCGATAGGTTTGACAATAAACGGTTGTTAATTCAAAATCACATCTCCGCCTTGTTTAATGTTGAATCGATTGTAAAGGAATCCTCGTTAACTTTAAAACGTCTCATTGATCAACTAAATAAAAACTTGGGAGCATTAGAATCGCTTGGGGAACCTGTGAAGTACTGGGACACACTTTTAATTTACATTGTTGCACGCAAGCTAGATCAAAAAACATTTCGCGAATGGGAGGAATTCAAAGGACGTAAGAATAAAGGCAATTGTATTAAATTTGACGATGTCATTTGTTTTATGCATAACCGTGCTGATTTAATTGAAACAATAGAACTGTCGAAAAACAATGTATCAAATTCATTTGCAAAGGGGGCTAAATTGAAATCTATAGTGGCTCAAAGTCCTATCATTTCCGATACAGATTCGGTTACGAGAATTTGTCCTAAATGTAAAGGTAATCACCATAATCTAATCACGTGCCCACAGTTTCTTTCGTTGAGTAACTGTGATCATTTTAAATTGTTGACAGATTATAAGGTGTGTTATAACTGTTTTCATATGGGTCATTTTGCTAACCGTTGTAAAAAACCGGGTTGTAAATTATGTAAACGTAAGCATAATACGCTCATTCATATTTCGGAATCTAAAGGTATGTTCAATTTTCGCAACGACAATACGTTTAATAACGTAACCGATAGCCCATCATCATCATCACCATGCACTAAGAGCGACACAAATAATGTAGTCCTGTCAGCTCACGTCGCATCCTGCAGTGTCCCAAAGCAATGCAAAGTGCTGTTATCAACTTTGATAAATCTGCATGACCGTAATAATCGTGTGCATACTGTTCGCGCCGTTCTTGACAGTGGCAGTACTTCGAGTTTCATAACTGATAGGTTGTGTGAAAGATTAAATTTAGCAACTAGTCAGATAAATAGGTCAATCTTAGGAATAAGTAACGTGCTTTGTTTGTGCTTTGATGGTCTACTGGTTTAGTGACTGGATTTTTTTAACTAAATTTATTTATTTATATATCCATTGGTCAAAAGTGTATTTCGATGTTCGCCTACTCCTCCTATACCATTTGAGCTAGAGCTTTAAAGTTTTGCATATGCATTTAAGAAAGTGTCTCACTCGTTTAGCAGTTCTTTGGTGACATTCGTGATTGTAGATAGTGGTCAAAAAGTGTTCCATAAATCAATATATATTTTTTTAATTTAGCAATTCTTTATAACATAACTTTGCTATTATAATTGTGACAGGTGTTAAAATATAATAAATAGATATTGCACAGGACCACCCACAAGGGCATTGTTGGCAAGTGACGTGTTTGACTGCTACTCGTAATTCTAATAACTTCAACGGTTATTTTTAATTGTTATACAAGTTCCACTTTCACTTATAACAGATAATCTAAGTTGGCGGATCTTAGTTTATGCACCATAAAAAAAAGACAATTATAATAGACATATACATAGGATGAACTTATCTCTACAAAGAGATCTCTTCCAGCTACCCTTAGAGTGTTGGACAGAAGGTTTAAGAGGGTAGAGAATGGTATGGTATATATTTTATAATAATATACAGATACATAATAATAATACTATATAATGTATCATACATTTATATCTCCATAAATTAAGAAGTACATACATATAACAATAACATATAGAAATACGTACATATTTTACACATAATTTAATCCTGTGAGAGACAGTAGTGCTTTAATCTTCGTTTAAATGCCATGACAGAACGACTGGATATTTTATTGGTTGGTAAGGAATTCCATAACCACGCTGCTTGTATAGTAAAAGATTTGGAATAAAATTTAGATTTATAAGGGGGAATGTCAAAGGTTTCTCCTATGACGCAAGAACATTTAGTGCGACTACTAAAGATACCTGATTGATTGACTGATTAATTGATTCCTTTCAAGTCGAAGTGTAAATCATGTCAGTTTGTTAAAAACTGCCACATTTCCCAATCCCGGTACATAAAATGTGCAAAATTTAAGTTTATAAAAGTTTTAATTATTATTAGAAAGATAACATCCTATTTGGATATTAATCATAGACTTACTTAATATTCGTAAGATTCGTTCTAAACTCTCTTATTTTACAGCAGTTCGATAATTGAGTAGTAATTGTTTTCAAATAATAAATGACAGAGAGTCAAGGTTGTTCTTCCTGGTTCATCCGCACTAAGCTACCTCTTAAAATAGGGATACTTTTATTATCCATTTACTGTTTAATTTCCATTTGTACTGATTTTGACAATATATTTATCTACACATATAAATTTTCCTTAATTTTCAAGTAATTTTCGTCCTAGAATTAAAACTCATACACTTTCTCCTCTCCCTCCTGCCCTCCGTGGAGTAGGGACATGTGCATACTAAATAAATGTCTTTGTTTTTAATTTATGATTTTAAATATTTAAATCTGTCCTGTAACTTACAATAACATACGACAGAGTGACAACTATTTAAAACAATATTAAGGTAACAGTGTAGATGCAGTGTTATTGAGTAAATTTGCAAAATACGATCCATCAAAGAAAGTTATTTAAAATACGTTAAGCAAATATCAAGACTATTATCGTGTTATACAGAACTGACGTATAAGACGAGACTGAACCTGAAACCAAATTACAATCATTTATAATCACAATAAAAACCAATAAAGACCATTGTATACCCAATGAGTGAAAAATACAAAAATCAAAGACAAGAATTAACTAAAGACAAGATATTATTTAGTTGCTTAAAATAATAGTGATGTGCGTCTACGAAGAAATATTACTCTATATTTTTATTAAATTTTTCTGAATAAAAAAAAATATAAAAAATTGAAAACACAAATGCACACACAAAAGTGTCAAGTGTTTATACATCAAATTTTTGAATGCAATGTATAAGAGTGTCGTCTACTGCAACTTGTATTAACTATCTCTGTTAGAGAAAGAATTAAGTTAAAATTATAATAATTAAAAGCCTTAACAAGCATGCAATTGTTATTTTTGTACAATACTTGTATACACGTGTAGGCCATGTACCAATGTTTCATTACACCTGAAATTCACGCCCACCTGACAGTCTCACATCAATTCTTAAAAGGTAAATCATATTTTGAAACATATACAGGTATTAGTTATACTTCGAAGCAGAGTCTATCAGAATTAAAGGTATCTCATCCATTTCGAGGATATAAATACAATAAGAGATTATTGTATTTAATTAGTTTAGTACAGTTTGTACGATCTCTTTTAAATTGTTGTTTGTGGAATTACTTTTATAATGTTTACCTTTAAACATTGATATGTGTACTTGTATATATATATCGTGTTGATTTTTACAAGTTACAGCATCATTATGATGTAGTAGCGTTATCACACCTCTATAATGTCATTCTGTATATGAGAAATTTGTACGTGACAAGATTATAATTTTTAATACCGAAAGGTGTTAAAACACTACTCGCTTTTAAATGTTAAAGTTTGTCTTCGGAAATATAACTATCGTTAAGCTTTATTAATTAGTAATATTGATATTTATAATTTTTGACGGTAGTAATATTATTACGCTATTATATACCCTAAAATATATATTTTACTTAGATACAGATAGAGAGAGAGAGAGAGAGAGAGAATAATGACAGTCACACTATTTTATAGCGCCCACCATTTTGCACAACAAAATGCAATTTGCATTGTTTCATAATAGATTTGGATTCATTTTTATACTTCAATAACCTATGAATACGTTATAATTTAAGCTTCAAGGAGTAAAATTCTTTTAACTGAAAATTTAAGTTGATGATAATATGTCGTTGTAAAGACCTAACTTAGAAAGATATTATGTACATATTTTAAAATTATTTGATCTTAACCTAATCTTGGCTGAAATTTGAACTTGTAGTTCAAAACAAATTGGTAAAAAATAAAAATAATATTTTACTTTATATATTTACAAATATATATATATATATAAATAGGGTTACGAGTTTGATCTCGCACTTAAAAGTAATAACAATAAATTAATATATATATATATTTTAATTAATAAAATAAATAATAAAAATTATATACAATATAGCAATTGATACATGGAATTGATATTAAAATATAATAGCAACTTTAGTTGGTCATTAAGTTCACAACGTTAAAATTAAAAATTAAAAAAAATTGGTCATTCGATTGACATTCGCTATTTATTATATTGGTATATATAGTTTTAAGTGGTTACAAAATTAACACAAAAGCAGTTTAATAAGAACCGCGAACAACGGCGTTCAGTATACAGTGAACTATACAGATTATTAAATCGCTATGAAACAAGCTTAGTAACTTAAAAGTTTATTAAGACTATTGGTTTCAGGTAACAAAATAAATGTAAATATATTGTACTCACAATTGACAAATTCGATTGTGAAAGAGAACCGTCATCGGTCGGGGCACGATGGGAATGCTCAAAACGAGAATGATTATCTATCTCGATGCTGCAGATACTCGTATCATTAAAAACGAAAAGACAAGGGCAACTTTACATTTCGAAATACAGATCTTTTAAACATTTCAGAAGCGAATGCTTCAACTACAAAAGGACTTGATATATTCAAAATAGCGATTGACATACTCGATACATACTTTACGCCGAAACATAGTAATATTTATGAACCTTATTTATTTAGATTAATTAATCAGAAAACAGATAAAGTTTTTGAGAAATTGATCAAATTCAATGATAAAGACGATCAGGTAATAGATCAAATAAATGAGAAGTGTCCCTCCAAAGAAATATGGAAAATACAAACATTTATAATAATATTTTTTATGTAATAATATTTTAACAAAGGCAAACGTGCTTACAGCTGTTGGCTGACAAATGGAAGAATTTGGAAGGAGATCAAGTAAATTAGAGGATAACAAAGTTAAGTTATATTACAACATGCAACAGGGGGAATATAAATACACACATAGAAGATAATGGACAAGTAAGCCAGCTCGCGGTAGATTTAGAAATAGAAATCATGATTCTGTTGACGTTAATTGTCCTGAAAGAGATAGAGAATGTTTAAAACGTAAGTAAAAAGAACATTTTATACAATTCTGTAGATTTAAAGTACTAAATAAAATAAAAACAATAAGAAGAACATACACAACAAAACAACCTAGACAACAAAATAAAAAAGAAGAATATATTCAGACCCAAAAAGACACGGATGCCATTTGAGGGGTAATAACATAGGTAGTTTTAATCAGGATGACAAAGCTGACAAATTGTTTTATGGCTATGGCAGTGACAAAATTTCAAAATTATTAGAATCCTTTTAAGCAAGAATCAAAACAGCTAATAGGTCTGAGTATCTTTCTTTGTAAAAGACGATGGTACCAGAGACTTATTAAGGAAACAGACAGCAATAAACTTAGGAGTCCTTAAGCTTGGAATGAGTATAAACCAAATGAAAACCAAGGAGCCACTTCCTAAAATTAAAGTTATTCAGATAAACAAACTTATTGACAATCAAGTACAACCAGTTTCGTAGCCACATAAGATAAGCCACATAAAAGTAATTAGTAAAATTAAATATCTTATAGATAGGAACATAATTGAAAAAATGCAACGGTCCTGAAAGATAACAGAGATGTTGGAATCTGTGTGGTGTGAGATGGTCAAAAGTAAAGCTATAGTACTAGAAAACCATCCACTTCAAACAATTCTACAACAACTACACACAACAAACCAAACTGCTACAAAAAATTAAAAAACCACAAATTCTTCAGCAAGCTTAATATAAACGACGTCTTCCAATTTAACTTTTTAACTTAAATTTCACCACATTATTTAAATACAAACGCCTAATATTTGGTATTACATGTGGTCCTGAATTCTTTCAAAAGACTTTATTACGGAGTCTTTTAGGGTGCGTAGGGACAGTACATTTTTTTAATGATATTTTGGTGTACGATCATGGATTTCTATGATTAAAGGTTGAAAGCAGTTATGAAAACTTAAGAAGTGAACTCTACATTGCTAAGAAGGGACAAATGTTTATTTAATAAAACAACAATACACTTTCTGGGATATGAGCTTTCAGAGATTAGAGTAAACCTTTACAGAAATATGTATATTATTCAGGGATTTCGACCACCTGTGAACATAAGTGAGCTTCACAACTTCTTGAGGTTAATAAACTTTGTTGGGAAGAGTTATTACCTAACCAGTTGAAATATTATTGGAAATAAGAAAAATGTGTGTGTGTAATGTACAAGAGACCGCATTTATCGAACTAAAGCCCGCATTGTCCATGATTCTAACGACATGATACCAACTTAACAGCTACCGAGGCGCCAGTGATCGTTTATGGTATTTGGTGATAATCATAGTTTTAAACATTTAAATACAATACTAACAAAATAGTTATTCTGAACGACACTAAATTCATAAATGTATTTGTAGCAAGGATAACTGACACATTTTTATTTAACATATTTAAGTATACAAAAAATAATTTAATATCATAAAGATAGCTACCGCCAATATTTCAAGTTAGTAACTTTTACTAGTTTAATATAATATTATATATATAAATATATATGTTTAGTATTAACAATTGTTCTAAGTAAATGTAAATTCTTAAAACTATTTAATACGATAATAATACACTTTATTTAGTTTTACTATAATTTAATTATATTATTACATTATCCACATTACAAAATATTATATCATGAAAGCTAATAATACATATTATAATAGAATAAGCTCATATTTAATTGTTTATAGTGTAGTCCCCGGATCAAGGCGGTGCAGTGCAGTGCAATCTGCGGCACCAAGTTTACCCTGCAATTAATACGTTTGAGTTTCAAGTTGCCTCCTATCCTATACAGACACACATCTAACGGCCAGCCATGTTACGTTTAGAAATAAATGATGTATGACTTCTAAATTATTAGAGTTCTGGGAATATTAAATGTAAATATTATGATTAATTAATATCTCTGTCAGGAACAAACCATTTAGTAAAATATGTATATGATATTGGAATATAATGAATCGTCTATTTGTTACGGGGAGTCATCACAGACACTAGAGTATTTGTAAGGTGATTATTATTATTTCAGGCTGGTTTTATATGTTAACTTGAATTATCATAATACAAAAGTTAGTTAAATTATCGCTAACGGAGAAAAAAACTGAGGTAAATATTTGTGTTATAACATCTTTAAGTTATAAATATGTCAGCAAGTTAGTCTTAGATAATTATTTAGTTTGTTTAATGTCTAGATAACATGTATGTGTTAGAAGCAGTTGCCAAGAGTCCAAGGACATTCCCGCGCGTTACACGGCACCTCCAGATAAAGTTGGCTTCGTGCCACTGTCTAATGTGTTACGTCTGTATTAACGCAACGCACTAACACTTTGTATAATTTATAACATTTATAGATATACTTATTAAGGATCATGTCAATGCGAAAGGCAATATTTTATAAAATCATTTACTTTTTCTTGTACAGTCATGTACATGTATTTTTCTAGTACAAGCCATGTAGGTTTTATCAAAATTAATGAAATAATGTATAGAAAATAAAACTTTTAACTCAGAAGTAATTGTACCTGATTCTCGTAATGTAAAATAATTTTGACTGGTTATAAAGTCTTATGTAAATAAATCTTATGCGGTAGCTATAAGGGCGGAAGCGAAACCTAATACAAATGAGTGGTGGAAACTAGTCCAAACAAAAGGACAAAAGAGAACTCAGAATCGGATATCACTACGTACATTCATAAGAAAACTCAAGATACTGTTAAACCTGAGAGAATATCTATACAACGTGAATGTGAATATAATGCACGTAATTTTTTTGTGTTACAAAGTAAATTCCCTCTGTTCTTGTACGAGAGTCTATGGCCAAAACGGATTATTTTTCGCCGCTTTATTAATTTTAAAGTTTCAAGAAATAGGAATATCGACTCTGTTATAAAATCGCAAAATGGATGAAGATATTTATAAGTTTGCAACATTTCATGGTAAGAACGTAAAAAGATCTGTAGATAGTATTCGTGATTTATGTAAAACAGCTGATAACGTGGCGCTCCAAGAGACATGGTTGTTGCCGGATGAAATATCTTTTCTGAATACCATTAGCGACGAGTTCAGCTGTACAGGCGTGTCAGCCATTGATACCTCTGTAGGAATCCTGCGTGGTAGTCCTTATGGCGGTGTAGCTCTGCTGTGGAGGCGTAACATTAGTAGTGAGCTTATATATGCCAACGGATTCACTGTTTAACTTAACGGAATTTACGGATATTATGAGCTCGGTAAGTGCAATCATAGACAATTATAATATGGACTGTGCTTATATTCTTGGTGACTATAACGCTTACCCTTTTGCGCGATTCTATGACGAGCTTAGTGCATTTTGTAATGAGCAAAAATGATTATGCATGGACTTTGAAATGTTAAAAACGGTTTATAATACCTACACGTTTATTAGTGAAACCAATGGCTCTAAGCGATGGCTCGACCATTGCGTGGTCACCAAAGCAGCCGCTCAAACAGTTAAAAGGGTGTATGTAAACTATGATGTGACGTGGTCCGATCCCTTTCCATTAATTGTTGAATGTAATTTGAATGTTATTCCAATAATAAAAATGCAATCTAATATTAAATGCAACAAAGTCGTGTGGGGTGACCGATGCCCATAACAGATTAAAACGTACTTAAAGGAATGTAATGAAAAGTTGAGTTTAATCGATTTCCCACATGAACTTTCTAAGTGTGGCGACATCATTTGCTATGATCCGAGTCACAGAATTATCATAAATAACTTTTACGAAGATATTGTAGCGGCTTTAAGTGAATCTGCCGTTTTAAATTGTGTACGTAGGAGAGGTGGCAGGCGGATAGTACCAGATTGGAATAAACATGTCGCTGATGTTCGCGCGGATGCTAGGCTACGGTGTGAGATATGGTCGTTGCAGGGAAGGCTATCAAACGGTTCTTGTTATCAGAGAATGTGTGAGGCTAAAACAAAATTTAAATCACGCTTAAAATGGTGTCAAGACCACGAGGAACAAATTAAAATGGATACATTAGCGTCACATCATACAAAAAAAGATTTTCGTTTCTTTTGAAAGCAGACTAACAGATTGCAATCGAAGCCGGGAGTCCCTGTGAGCCGGCTTGACTGATCCTGAGCAGATTGTTAACTCTTTCATGGATCACTTTTCGGTGAAGTCACTACTTGATAGGTAGAATCATGTGCAGGATGCTGGCGCCGGAGTGAACACGTTGACAAAAATAACGACTAAAAGTATTGCTGAAACTATAATGTCAATGACTAGAAGCAAGTCACCTGGTCACGACGGTCTTAGCATTGACAATTTACAGTAGGCTGGTCCTCATTTACCCCGTGTTTTAAGTATATTATTTAATTTGTGCTTGAGTCATCGTTATATGTCGGAGGATATGATGCGTACCACGGTAGTTCCCATAGTCAAAAATAAAACGGGCGACAACGCTGATAAGAATAACTACAAGCCTATTTCGTTGGCAACTTTCATTTTTAAAGTATTTGACAGCATTCTTAATACACAGCTAAATGCGTACGTCCAACTACACGACAATCAGTTGGATTTTACGCCGATTCTATCAACAGAAACTGCAGTGTTGTGTCTTAAGAGTGCTGTCACTTATAACGTAAAGAGAGAAACGCCAATCGTCGCTTGCTTCCTTGATCTCTCTAAGGCTTTCGACCTGGTCTCACAGAATATTTTATGGAAGAAACTTCAGAAAAGCGGTTTTCCTCTAGAGCTTATTAACATTCTTAAGTATTGGTATGGAAACCAGGTCAACAATGTACGGTGGGAGGGAGCATTGTCTCGCCCGTAACTAACTAAGTAACTCGCCCGTAACTAAGTCTAGTTTATAGTGTAAAAAAGCCAAATAATGATCTTTAATGTGCGAGGCATGCGTAGGAAAGAATTACCACCGGTATTACTTAATAATTGCATACTGGATAGTGTGAATAATTTTAAATATCATGGTCACTATCTGATTTCTGATTTAAAAGACGATACGAGCGGAAGGCATTGTCGGTGAGAACAAATATGCTTGCTCGTAGGTTTGCACGTAGTTCACCCAACGTCAAAATAACCTGATTTAGAACGTATTGTACATCTTTTTACAGGTGCAGCCACACGCTCACAGCGGCGGGATATACTCAGAAATCCAGAAATAATGCTCTCCGCGTTCAGTATAACAACGCGTTCAGGGTGCTGTTGGGGCTACCTCGATGCTGCAGCGCCTCAGGGATGTTCGCTGAAGCGCTTGTTGATTATTTTTATGCACTTATGAGAAAAAGATGCGCGTCTCTGGTTCGTCGGGTACGGGGTATTGCCAAAAGAATCCTGAGCATGATATATAATAGGCTGGATTGCATATACATGAATCATTGCTGCTCCGTTGCAAGCGGGATGGTGCAGCGGTGATTTATGTATATTGTAATAATGTAATATTTATTTAAAAAAAATGTAATAATAACTAACCTAGTTTGTAAGAAATATTATTTTACTAACCCAAATGAGTCAATGGTCACTAAAATATATTATTCAATAAAAATATATTATTTTTGTTATTATTGTTATTATTATTATTATTATTATAAAGTCACTCATTGCCTATCCTTGCTTTCAGTTGAGATCGGGTAAGTTTGTACGATCTCACATATTACCTTACTCTTTTTTTGCCCGGATATTCAAAATTTGTTAAGCAGAAGTTAAAATATACGACGAGAACTATATAGGTTAGTGGATTTATGGAATATATTATGCTTAATAGTACAAAGATAAATTTAAAAAACATCTAAGATTTTGAGTTCAATTTCAAGATAGAGCGTTGAGAAATTCTCATCAAAATATCCGCGAAGGGAAGCCAGTACACTGTAATTTGACAAATACTGTATATTAAAATTAATAATGTATACCAACAGCCTTTGGGACCGCAGTGACATAGTGCAGAATATATGTAACTGGCTGTAAAATGCTAGTGAAATATAGCCATCACGGAGTAGTGTTGTTCTCAAGTATATCACAATCATTTATATTATATGGAGCTTAAATTTGAATATACACTGCGTATATATAATGGTATTATTTATTGCTTTTTAGTTATGATTAAACTGTAATACCATATCCCGGTTAAAGTCCGTAAGATAGTTTTATTTTAGAAAGTCGGCAAAGTGTTTTGGTAGATCAATGTCATAATTTATAAGGTTTTAAAAATTAAGATAATTGAATGTATGCTAAAGCAAAAAATAGAAACATTTATTTTTATATTTTAATGGAACTTTAACAAAAGCAATAATTCTTTGAGCTTTTAATAACGAGTACTGCTAAACATACTTAAGTAACGATAATCCTACAATGGTAGAGAAATAGTAATCAAAATGTGATTCGCTGATGTAGTTTTTGTAAATTCGATTTTGAACTTGATCAATTCAATAAAGTAAAATAATGCAACCTTAGCTGACCTCACTCGTGCGATTAATTATATTATAATAATGAACTGTAGGAGTGAAAGACAATTAGATCATTTTGATGTCTCTCAACGTGTACGTACTGTTATACGAGAGTTACGTAGGAGGTTTTTAAAAAAAAAAGTTGATTTTCACTGGAAATAATTATTTATTATAAAAGAAAAACTCTCAATACATTTATCAGAAATAGTAAAAAGATATAGAAGAATGAAATAGTAAAAGAAATGGAATTATGACCAACTCGTACTGAGATTCGTAACAGACTCCACTCCTAAATATTAAAATATACATCCTATTATATTAATACATTAGATAGTGCTGATGTGAAAATGATTATCAGCTATTCAGCCTACATGGCATGGGTATAACAGTACGATATAAAGTTTCAAAATAATAAACTGAATATAATATACAACAGATATGGATGGTTAAACAATTGAACGTAATTGGTATTTTTTAAGGTTCTTTCAGCTGCTGCTGACCGGATGGAACTCGACATCACAGTACTGTTCGGAAATATAGTTTTGCAGGTGTAATGTTGTATGAACTTACATTTGAAATATAATATGTAAATATTTGAAGCTTTATTTTTACATCTATTGGTCTAATAGTCAGTGACCCTTGTATTTGAAATAACGTTAATGGATTTGATTACCAGATTGATTGATTCATTGATTCTGAATCGACGTGTTACCTACACTTCGATTCAGAATCCGTGCCGGCTTTTTATATATTTGTGGAACTCCCTCTTTTTACCCTCTCGACACATAGAAAATATACTTAATTGGATCCACAACCCTTTGATACTTGAGGTTAATTAATGATATGCCTTAGAACTTATTCTAATTTAAGATTCTCTGCGGGTTTGTTTCCGTTTATTTAATTTTAATAAACTCAACTTATTGATTTTAAATATTTATTTGAAGGTACTCATCAACGAAAATCGAGTTCTTTCCATGGATAAATGAATGATAACATACGATATAAGTCATCATCAATCATATCGTGTTCCTTAATTGTCGTGTGACAAGTTGCCAATTGTCTTACTATGTAGCAAGTTATTTATCGACCTCATTTATTTGTTCTCAAATAACATTTAATCAACTCAATAGACAATCCCTCAACAAATTAGCTTTGTAATTTTACTTTTTACAGATAATCTACGATTTCTTTTCAATTCATCGTAATTGATCTACCTCATTTTGGAACCAAACAAATATCTTGTTTTTAAATATAGCCTCTTCATTCTCTTACTGTAACAAAAAATATAACAAAATCGATAAAATATATAAACATTCACAGTGATAATATAAAATAACTATTAGTTTTTAATAAAACGTCTCATAGGCCAACAGTTGAACTTTCAGTATAAATTTACTCATAACGTAAATTGAAACCCCTTTAAATATGCGTCTTTATGAAGCCTTAAAGCCCATGTTTCAATATCCACATTCCCGGGTTCAGTAAATTACGCCAGGCGAGAACATAAAATGAAAATAACAAATGATATCAATCAATTCATTAATGTTCGGAGAAGTTGTTATCATGTTATTATTTATTACCATTGTGATTTTTTTTTAAATACATACACTCTTAAAATGTTCAACACCAAAACCTTTTAAAATACGGAAAATCATTAATTATCATATTTATATGGTTTAGTTAATAACTACTTCGATTCAAGTATCATGTATGGGTACATAAGATCTATAATCAATTTTATATTTAATTACTATAGAACTCAAATTATACTCTAAAACTAGCCGTTGCGAACGACCTTGTCTGACACATAGAATTGAAAATTTATATTTATATTGAATTGATATATATTTTTTTAGAAGTAAATTATTTTATTCTTGTCCCTTTAAATGATTATACATTTTTTCTCCGCTGCCGTCCCTTCATTTAGGTTGAACCAGATAATAAGATCACTCCATACTTCATTATATTCCGTCCATTGGGTTGTCAAGTTTAAACTGCAACACCATATGCAACTGTGACATAACTCCTTGTAAAATTTAAAGATTTTTTCTAATATAGCGATATTTAGTAACCATTAGTAGTGATCATTATTATTTAATTTGATGCTCCGAAAGCATGATAATAAATTTGTAGAATATCCTCAGGTTATTGAAATAAAGGAAAATCCAATAATTTTGATATGGATACGATTAGCTATACTTTGAAGCAGATGGGAAAAGAATTATAATCTGTCCGATTTCGTTGACATAAATACAATATTTTTTTCTAAATTAGTAGTTTTTGTACGATAAATGAAAAAAAGATCTTTTAAAAGATTATTTTTGACAATTAATATGTATTTATTGATGGTGGCGCTGTTTTAAATTAGAGTAGCACTATTTTATAGTTCACAACTTTACAAAGTTATTTTGTATACGAGGATATAACATAAGATTTATATTTTTAATACCGAAAACCGGAAATGGAACAGTTAAGGTCTTTAAAATATTACAATAATACTCTTCTATAGTATTCCATTTGATCCTGCTGCTGCTGAAAAAAAAGCAGATTATCTTCAATTTTTTTTTCGTAAATTATCCTGAGGAACCGTCGATGGCACCTTGATCCGTTGCCCCTTTTTTGTGAGAAACATTGTCGAGAAGAATTCACTCAAAAGAATCAGCAGCATGCCGATCCAGAACTCTAGAACGCCTTGTCCTAAGAGTTCTTTGACCTGGGCTGACATTTGGGGTGACTGGCCGGTTTCAAACCATTGCAGTATTCCCATAGATGAATGGGTAAGTGGTGGCTTGGAGATAAACAGCATGCCCAGAAGAACCTCCAAAGTCCAAATGATCTGCCACTCGGAGACCGCGCCCGCGAATCATTTTTCGTGTTGCTTTTTACTAAACAGACTGTTTGTGCTATAGTACTTCTTATTTTTGTAGACTACTTCTTTGTATTCGAATGGGTTTCCTTCCCTCTGGAATTTGAATCGTTGTCCCTTTGACAAAAAGGCTTATTTGTTGTAGGATGGAACTGTTTATTTAATTTGGGTGGAGCTTTAGACATTTTTTTTCTCCGAAATATATTTATAAATTTCGAACTATGAACTGATCCCCCTATCTAAGACTTCCGTGTTTTGAATGTAATCGTGTAGTAGTTTTTCATCAAACAAACAATTCGAACAAAGGGGGTCTTACCCAAACGCTCTCAGAAGAAGCTTCTTGTTAGAAATTTTGCTTAAGATCTTTGAGATTTCCAATGTATTAGGCTCGTTTTTTGCAAGCTAACTGCATAATTGCCTCAATAATTTTACGAGGGACAAACTGAAAGTTTTTAGAACTGGCCACTTAAAAGCATTATATTAAAAAAAATAGTTTAAATTTTGAAAATAGAACTCTTTACCAATATTATTGAGTGTACATTTCATTCATTTGTCATTTGTTTTACGATTTGGCGGCAAATTAAAAATTGTCTGTGCACGTCAGAATGAATTTAAGCCGAGAAAATTTTCGTGCAATGATTTTTTATGACTTTCGATGTCATTTAAGTCAACAAGAAAGTTATGATAGACATCGATTGGCTTTTCACGATGAGACCCAATCTCGTGCCACAGTTTACAACTGGTTTAATGAATTCAAACGTGGTCGAACTAATGTCACCGATGATTTGCGTGAGGGACGGCCTTTTACAGCGACAACTGAAGATAACATCAGTGTTGTGCGGCGTATGATAGAGACTGACAAAAGAGTGACCTATCAGCAGATTTGGACAAGTCTAGGCATAGGTATGAGTCAAGTGCACAAAATCCTCCATGAACATTTAGCGGTCAGGAAGCTTTGTGCCCGCTGGTACCGCATAATTTGACCGAGGCTCAAAAACTCCGCCGTGTTGATTGGTGCCGAGAAATGATCCAAAAATTTTACGGAGGTGACTCAAATGCTGTGTTCGACATACTAACGGGTGACGAAAGCTGGATTTACTGTTATGATCCGGAAACCAAAAGACAGTCTGCTCAGTGGGTGTTTCCTTCCGAAGAGTTGCCAACTAATGTGAAGAGAGGTCGAAGTGTTGGAAAAAAGATGGTGGCCTCGTTCTTCGGAAAGACAGGTCATTACGCGACAGTAGTCTTAGAGGACCAGAAAACGGTTAATACAGAGTGGTATACTAACAATTGTTTGCCACTTGTCTTGGAAAAAGTTCGAGAGAAACGACCTCGCAGCAGGATCCTCCTTCATCACGACAATGCCTCGTCGCACACCGCCAGGCAAACGATCGACTATTTGGTGACCTCAGACGTAGAATTACTGGGTCACCCGCCGTATAGCCCCGACCTCGCATCCTGCGATTTTCATTTATTTCCGAAAATAAAAGAAAAACTCCGAGGAAAACGTTTTATAGACGCCGAAGAAGCAGTGGCTGTGTTTCAAAACGCCGTCGAAGAGACCCCTAAGGCCGAGTGGGCAAGGTGCTTTTCTCAATGGTTCCATCGAATGCAGCGATGTATTGATGTAAATGGACGCTATTTTGAAAAGTTACAATAAAACTAATAACTTGCTAGAATGCTTAGTTTTTGATTTTCTAAGAACTTTCAGTTTGACCCTATGTATGAATTTTATTTAAAGGTTACAAAGATTCCGATATTTTATCAAAAATATTACATCACAATAATATAATATTAAGAAAAGCCGTCCAATTAACAAATTGTGCAGATAACCAAATTCATTTGATTATGTTATTTAGGTGAGTGAGAGAATAAGGATGCCAACCCCCCCTCCCCCTGCCAAATATGAAAGTAATAGCTGCAAAAAACATCCCCAGGAGAATACTGGCTTTGAAGAAACCGGAAAACCCTTCCCCGGGCAAAACCGGGGGAAAGACCAAATTTTTTATAGTCACATAACACACGACCTTTAAATTACTTTTAAGTTAGTATAATTTCGCTGAATTGCTATTTCTGCGATAACTATAATTGCTTAACCCTGTGTGTCAATAGTTTTTTGTTATTAATGAAAATACAACATTAAACACACATACATATGTTAGTAGTTTGTTTTTTGTTATTAATGAAAATACAACATTAAACATACAACAATTGCCACACATAATGATATAATAAAATAGAATCTACTTTTAAAATTTTCGAGATAATAATAAAGTTTGTTCATTTACAAATATTAACAGTAAGTAAACTCGCTAGGTCTTATCATTTTACAAGAAGAGCCGGTTTGTAGTTTGTGTGTTCATTTCTGACTTCAATCCGTGTTGTAGTTAAGAGTTCTCTATTATCTTTTAATGTTCCTTTAGTCAAGACCATTAATTAATCATCAGAATGTATCGTATATTTACTGGAAAACTACATTATTAATAAAAATAATTAACTAATGTACTCTGTTACGTAGAAATTTCATTTCTGTAGTAATTTAAATACTTACTTGCACATTGTATTTTGTGTTGTTTCTGTAGTTAGTAGATTTGGTTTGGTTTGTTGTCAGATCATTCAAAATACTTTTAACATTTTTTATTAGTCCGTCACACTTCCTACTATTTTAGTAATTAGATGTTGCCAGCTTGGGGATTCTGTGGATTCCTCGAAACATCATACTATTTTATTAATTTAGATTCAGTGTTATTCTCATGTCATAAATTGTATAAATTGTAAAATATAAATTATATAAATTCATAGCAAACGGCTGTATATTATTTGAAATAAGCTGATATTCGTATGTTAAGATGTTGTCTACGTTGTCATATTGATATATTTATTCAAATATTGGGACTTAACAATGCTTATTTGCTTCCAAAGACATTCAGTTTTTTATTTTAAATTAAAAAAATAATTATTTTCATTTCTTATAAACAAAAACGTTCTGCGTGGGGTAGTATCACTATTGGCGTATTTGTTGTGAAGAGTTCAACGTCACGACCTTACTTTCGGAAGCACTTCCCATATTTCTTTTTTAATTAGCCTTCTGTGAGTGTGGTTGAAGTTAGTGTTTTTAATAACGCTTATAAGCCTTTTATCCTTTTAATCATACATTTCATTTGAAAGACATATGGTAAGTTATTTGAATTTTCACTATAAATTAGGAGGTATACTTTACGTATAAAAAACAACAAAGTTTACTGGTATTTCGTAAAATGACAGTCTCTTTAATTCTTTAATTTAACGTAGCGTATTATAAAATATTTTTTAAAGTTTTCGTAATAATAAAGCAATTATTATTTTTATAGTAATATCTTCATTAATATCACATTTTCTCTTTTATTGCATTTCAATTTGTTATTTTAAAATATGTATAATCTAAGAAGCTAAGTTAATTCTCGCAAGTAACGAAGTTGCGCTTGCGAGATCAATGGCGTACTCCGGGTATTTCCTCATCCAGTGAGAAATCAAGATTAATCAAACCACGGGCAAAACATTCCGTTTGACTGGTACTAACAAAATAATAAATGCAAAATACAATGTTTGTATAGTACTTATTATAAATAGTTATTTAATTTTATAAAGGAATCTTATTCATAAATACTTAAGAATTTTATCCCGAAACATGTTTTTACTTTTATTTCTTTTTTATCACACTAAAGATATTTTATCATAGACAAGAGCTATTCTAATATACATATATGTTAGAATTTCGAATAACTATGGAAGGATAACCAAGTAACTTCCAGTAATTTACATGTGAAAAGACTGCTGCCATGAGTCTAAGGACATTCCTGCATGTTATGTAGCACCTGCAGGTGAGTTGAGACGGCATTTAAGGCACCGCCTAATATATTACACCAAGCTAGTTTACATAGATATCCTCATTTTTTTTTATAAATATACAACAGCAATAAATACATTATCATTAGTGATATACATAGAAATAAATAATTAAGAAATTACTGATCAAAGACCTTGTGTTACTAAAAACAATAATATGAGAAACATATATCGTCAGACTTGTTAAATAATTTATAGGGTCATAAAACGTGTAAGTCACAAATTAAGTCAACAGGTGGCTTCGGACAACTAAACTTGACTGGTTACTATTAGTCAATGTCATCGCCGCTATTTAGGATGAGACGAGATCGGATAAGTTTATACGATCTTACAAGTTAGCCGCTACAAAATTACTTCATTAACTTTTACGATTCCAACTTGACTCATTAGTTTACTTAATACTAATCAAAATCATAGCTTCGAGAGTATCGGCGCTGATGGTCAAAAAATAAAAACAGCTTTTATTTAATACATAAAATATGCTATATTTAACATTGTTCGAGAGAAGTATTGACAAGTTAGATAAGTTGTCAGAGTGACGGGTACAAAGTCACAAAGGTAAAAATTTTGCAGTTGGCAAAAGAAAACATAACTAAAATAAAATATTAATCATAAAATAATCAGTTAATTATTAAAACGACTAGAGTAGTACTAGCATAAATGTAATGGTTTCTAGACCCAGTGTCCGAGATCTAAGTAGTGGAGGCGGCGACTGGCACGTAGTATACTCTGCGATAAATAAATACGTTTGAGTTTCAAGTTGTCTCTTATCATACGCAGACATACATCTTTGCTTAATTGCTAGTCGTGTGACGTTTAGAAACACGTAATATACGAATTCCACGTAATATACGAGTTCTAGGAATATTAAATGTAAATAATGTGAATAAATAATATCTCCTACCACTTACCGACTATTTAGTAAAATATGTACATGACATTCGAATATAATTAATAATCCATTGATGCATGGTCTATTGTAGTAATGATAAGTATTATACAATTACTTAATACTAACGCTACTGTAGTAGTACGGAACTACGTTTTTTATTTTTCTTCGTCCGGGAATTACGCAGAAAATATTGAAATGTTTTTTATGAGTAAAACCTTAATGTCTCGTTCAACATTCAGATATATTGAATGTAAATACTGGTTTAAGCTTTAATGAGAATACAACCAATAAATTTCAGAAAAAAAGTCTTGTAAAATAGATTATTTATTATAGTGGGTCATCTTGGATACCAAGAGATCTGGCGTCTTTATGAGGTAATTATTATTCTCTTGGGCTGGCTTTAGACTAAGATAATTAGCGCTAACCATCTGATCATAATTCTAGAAAAACAGAGGTAAATTTATAATATTATATTTTTAAGTTATAAGTACGTCAAAAATGTATTCTTAAACATATTTAGTTTGTTAAATATATATATATAGATAATATAATAAAATTGGATACACATGTCAAAAGTAGAAGAACATTCCAGCGATAACACACACAGTCACACAGCCCCTACAGATGAAGTTGGCTTTTAGCCACGGTCTAATGTATTACACACTTATTCTACGTAATATGTTTAATCCTTGGCATCATTAAGAACGTTGATAGATATACATACATATTTAGAATCATTTCAATGCGAGGGAAATATTTATACAGTCAAGAAATATTTATTGCGTTGGTACAAGTAATATAACTCAACCTCTATACTAAAGTAGTTAAATAATTCGTAGGAAGTAAAGAAATAAAGAACTTTTGAGTCATAAACAGTGATA
Source organism: Melinaea menophilus ssp. n. AW-2005 (assembly GCA_918358695.1). Lineage (NCBI taxonomy): Eukaryota > Metazoa > Arthropoda > Insecta > Lepidoptera > Nymphalidae > Melinaea > Melinaea menophilus. Next base: position 20,201,024 of record OU911038.1, read on the forward strand.
CCATATTTGCATGGTCTAAAATAAGCTTGATCAACCAACAAATCAATAACCCACATTGCTTTTTCCCGCAGCTAGACGGGATGGGTAACTTTGTACGATCTCAGACTATAACTTTACTTATTTTTTAGCATAAACCTGGATTATTATTTATTTGTATGCAGTGTATCAATAAGTGTAGTTTTGAGCCCGCGGTACGTGACGTCGTAGACACAGCGATGGTATTTTAAACGCTTCATTTCATAAGAAATATAAAGCATTTTTTCTGTTTATATTTTATAAAACAATAAAATATATAATTAAGATTATATGAAATATCCATGAGTTTAAAATATAACGCCCCGTATACGACGATATTAAAATATGAAATAAACCCTTTTAAATGTTACTATGTGAAGCCTTAATCATGTCTCAATATCCATGTTCCCGGGTTCAACGACTTGCGTAATGCGAGAATATAAAATGAAAATTACAAATTATATCTGAATTTATATTAAGAGAGGTTGGAATCATGACATTGTTTATTAATATTATAATTATTTCTTAATACAAACAAAGATTGCTGTTAAAAAAAAATATTATAAAAAAATCTTTGTAAGTGGGTAAAAAAGTAACAATATCTCTTTTAAAATGTTATTTTCAAAATCACTTGTTGAATTCTAAAGATAAATTTAAGATTGAAATCAAAAGAAAAGAAAATGGTCTGTTCTGGGATCTGTTTCAATTTATTGGCTTTTAAATACTTAATTAGATTTTTTTACCGGTTACAGAATATAAAATGGAGTATGTATAATAACAAATCGATCAAGATATTCAGAATTATAAAATATTCCTACTATTAATTTTCAAAAATTAATTAATTTCTAATAAACGAATTAGTTAATCAATCAATATACAAAATATAAACTATAACTTCTGTAAAAGTAAAGACAAAATAAGCCGGAGGAGTTCAGTTAAAACTTCGCGAAATATTATAGAAGTTTTTTACAGGCGATCGTTTCGTCATTTGGTTGTTGAAATGTTTGCGTGGGCAAAGCTAGAAGGCCAATATCAGTTGTGCATCAGACCGAAAATATTAACTTTGAAAATCTGCTTTACAAACGATCTTATCCCGTTCTTTTAGTTTTCCTTTGTTGTTAATTACCAACAGAATATAGAAAATCTCGAGACAAACAATTTATGTTTGTTTTTTGTTAAATAATTTATTCACCATCAATCGCAAGTTACATTTTCTACATAGCTATTGCGAGCGATATTGTCTGACCATCCACTTCTCTGCGACTCATAAAATTTTTATTTTATATTCAAACAGATTTTATGAAAAACATACAATTACTTTAAATATTACTTGTATTTTATTGATGAAATAATTTATTTTAATGTTTTTAATTCAACATTTTCATCTGTAGTGACCGTCACTTAGATTAACTCAGATAATCACACCACTTCAAAATTCATCTCATTCTGACCATTGTAAGTACAATCGAACTTACCGTATCCATATAGTTGTAACATGTTGCTTCGTAAAAATTAAAGATTTTTTTGATATAGCGACATTTTAAAACCGCGTGAAAAACTGATTCCTAAAAAATATTTATTCAACGTATTTAATAACACGTGTGTTAAGTGTATTACTTCATTGGTGTAACCATTATCATTTAATGTGGTTTTCCAGAATCATGAAAGTCCGTTTGAAAAATATATTTAATGTAGTTACAAAGTTACTTTTTACAAGATACAAGATTGTTATTTATAATAACCAAAAGCTATTAAAACATTAATCAATTTTAAATCTATGTTAATATCTCGCTAATAATATTAATATAACCTAAGTATTATTATTTTTAATTTTTGAGGGTAGTTTAAGTTACGTAAAATTATCTGAAAATTAAAATATATTAATGTTATATATGTATGTATGTATGAACGTAATATAGTAATATATTAAATTCTGTTTATTGTTTACATTTGAAGACATTAGAAGCCAGTGCCAAGAGTCCAGGGACATTCCCGCACGCGTTACTTAGCACCTGGAGATGAAGTTGGCTTCGAGCCACCACTTAAAGTGTTACAGCCTGCTAATGTAACATACGTGTACTCATTAATGAACTTTATAAATATAACAATGTTATGTTAAGAGAGAAGGAATAAAAATACCAATGATATTTTTTTCTTAATTTTATATTCGTGATTAATTGTGTTTCGAACCCATTTAATCTTCTTACTCACGAGTTCGAAGAATGACGGAGTCACCAACTAAACGTCAACGTGGGTGCGGCGCCGGAAACATACGTAATGAAATTAGATGATAAAATATGTAGTAGTAACTTCAAGACACAACCGAGACTAATAACTGAGAAAGAAATAATGTACAGGTTTTTAAGCAAGAGGTGGTTTGTACTTTTTTTAAAAATAAGCTTGATTATCAATTATTTTGTGACTGGGAAATATAACACAATGTCAATTCTTTTCAAGGTTGTTTAATTATCTTATTTTATAGATTAAATAGAATAAATAAATATTATACTTCATATTCTAATAACTGTAATTATGTTTATAAATGTGCATACATTAAAAATAATCTCATTGTATAAATGAAATAATATTTATTTACAACTAATATAATGAAAACGTAATAACCAAACATTACCTTTACATTCTCGTAGTGCTTCTTCTATTGATGGCTACGGGTCTACATTGTTGTTTCACATATGTTATTTTTGTATAAGTTAAAGTGAAAATATCAATAGCATATTCATTCATATTTATATATTTAGTGTTACCGTAGAAGAGTTAGCTTAACTTTTATCTTGCATTTAACCTAACATAAATTACTTTTTGAATAAATTTTATTATTGAGTATAACTTTTAATACTAATAACTTAACGATAGAAATCTGCTACGTCATCTCACGCCCTCGTTATATCAATTTTTCTTTATCTATGTTACGTAAAATATGAAAGCACTCGGATGTTACTTTATTGTGATGCCTTTGGGCATCGAATTTCAATATCATTGATATCGTATTATTCAATAAATGCTCATGTATCAAGTTTAGTTATCAATCTGTATTGGAAATGCTAAAATCACTTCAAAAGGTGAATCACCGTCAAAAACTACGATGTTTAACTTATTCTACATCTTCAATACTTTACTTTATAAATTATAAATGCGAATATTACGGATCAGACTAAAGTTGTTCATCGGTTCATGTTGGATAATTTATGAATGTAGTTTGTTGAAAGTTTGCGTTTAATATGTTTAATCTGAATATTCTATTCCTATTCGTCTCAAAACTTTTAATTACATGCAAAATATGCTAGGGATTATGAAATAAAAAGTTTTATAATATTAAAACAAGATTTTATTGAATGAATTAATAGTGATAAGTTTTGGAACAAAAAAATTACAGAATTAAAGTTAAACTCACACAATGTCAAAAAAAAAAAACAAAAAAAGTAAACTTCATGCAATGCTGCGTTAATATTTTTTATATAACTGACCTATAATTCATAACTAACCGTAATCTATTATCGACGCCAAGGAGCGGAAGGTCGTAGAAGGTTGTCTTCAAATATATTATATTTTCAAAGAACTTAGAAACCAGAATCTAATCATTAATGTATGTCATATGAAAGATTTACTTCATTCAGGTTAGCAAAATATTAATTTATTTAGAATCCAGTTAAATATCTGGTTTATTAATGTCTTTGATTTTTCCTGCCTGAAGGCAACAGGCCGGTGCAAATCATTAAATTTTCCGTATTTTCTATATATTTCAATAAACACTGTTTTTTTTCTATTAGTTCAGTACAAACTTAATTATTTTGATTCGTTATACCTTCGTTCCTCAAAATTATATTAGTGTACATAATTATTATTAGTGTATTTTCGTGACTGCAGAATTTCTTTGTGAAGTAATTCCACAGACGCATTCCTGCAGAACGTTTAACTCGTCCGCCCTTAAACGTCTTGAACGTTACAATGAGACGCCACCGAAGATAAAACACTTTCGCTGAAATAAATTTCGTTCAAAGGAACTTCTCTTAATTACAAATTCCGTAGTTACTGAGCTTTCTTGATCGATCCAATATATAAGTTTAGGGGTAATTGTTTAATCAATTTGTCATTGTATAAGAGTTGCCAAATCAACTGTTCTGACGTGTAGCGTTATTTGTACGGTTGATATAATATTATCATTTTTGTTCACTTGTTAAAGATATTTTTCATGTTTGGTACAAATATACTCAGCAAATATTTACGGAATTATAATGTCTGATATTTGTAGGACGGGAACACATCAAGTGTCGTGACACTTTTAAACACTATTTAATTATTATTTTTTGCCACTATTTAACATCGTATATGAATGAGCATACTCGTATTTATTTAAACAAAATTATAAAGCATTTTTTCAAATCTTTGGAGAAATTTTAATTATTAAAGTTTGAAAAGATTTACATCTTCCTATTAAGGTATTGTAAGATTTAGTATTTAGTCAAGATTTAATATTATTGATGTAGTTGATAAGTTTGATGGGTCACAATAAATAGACATGAGGCTGTCATAATAAAATTAGTCAAGGAACAATCAGTTGGAACTAAGTTTCTCGTTGGTTGAAGAGAATAATAAATAGTTTGAATTGCCATAAACGACTGGTGTTGTGATTATTAATTACGGACTTTTTATAGTCGCATGACACGCCATGTTTAAATTACTTGTAACTTAGTATAATTTCGCTGCATTGCTATTTCTGCGATTACGTGTAATTGCTTAACCCCTGCGGCGTGGTTAATCGTTAGCTGTTTTTATTAATGAAACTACAAATTAAATATAAAAGAATGAATAAGTATAATTATTTAAAAATATATAATTTAGTATTTATGTTTTCTAGATAGCAATATCGTGAACAATGTGTACTTCATCAAAGTTTATTCACTAAACAAATTTTAATAGCAAATAACAAAACTCGGTATTACCAATATTTTGACAGCCAGTTTGTAGTTTGTTTTCATTTCTGAATTCCAGCCGTGTCGTAGTTAAGAGTACTGTGTTATCTTTTAATATTGTATTTGCTATAAAACCATATTTTATATTTAATATAAAACCATAAATGAATTGACAAAAATTAACATATATTCGGTCGAATTCTAACTTAATATTTAAGATTATTAATAAAAAAATGCAAATAAACTAAATAGTTATTTTGTGCATCAGTTAATTAATTATTTAATGAACGTAGCACACAACACAATATCCACTAAAATTGTTTTATTATTATTATATAATCTTTTTATTTTAATAGCAGTTTTTTTTATTTTGTTGCCTTCCGATTTTTTTATTATATAAATTATAAATAGTAAAATGAAATCTCGCAAATAACGAAGTTTAATTCGTGAGATCAATAGCATACTCGTATTCCGGATAACTCCGCGTCCCGGTATTCCAGTGAGATATCCAGAGTAATCAAACCACGTCCGATACATTCCTTTTGACTACTTCAAATGTTCGCAAAGCATTGTAATGTGTTCTGCATTACAACATAAAAAAATAAAAAAGACAGAAATGCATAGTGTTCATAAATGTATGAACTATGGAATCTTATTCATAAATTCTTAAGTAATCTATCCCGATATGTTTGTTTTATATCACAGGTCGTCTGTAGCTTTTTAATTTAATTTATTTTTTATTACACTACAGATAGTTTTATGAACAAGAGTTATTGTATTCTATGTTAGAAATTAGAATAACCGTGAAAGTGTATCCAAATGACTCCCAATTATTTAATTACACTACTTACAAATTATGAAGACATTAGAAACTAATGCCAAGTATCCAAGTACATTGCCGCATGGTACATACCACCTGCAGATGCAATTAATTTTGAGCCATCGCATAATGTACAAGTATGACACCAAGATAGCTCAGCAAAAATATTTATTATTTTTGATTGAACAAACGGCATCGGCATATTTTCATTACTGATAAACATTGAAGTAAATCAATAAGAAAATAGTTAAACTGTTCAAAAACCTTGTGAGAGTTTAAATGTTTAATAAAGATTTTAATTAAATGTTAAGTATTAAGGCATACAACGTGTAACTCATAAATAATATTCCCAGATGGTTTCGGACAACTAAACTTTACTCGTTGTCAACTATTAGTTAATGTCATCGGCACTGTTTAGGATAAGACGAGATTGGATAAGTTTATACTATCTTACAAGTTACCTGTTCCCTATTTACTTGGTTACGACTTCTTACGATTTTAACTTAAGCTATTACTTAACACTAATCAAAACCATAGCCTTCCGAGGTTCAATGTTCAATTCAATGTTCTGGTTAAAACCAACACCAGCTTTTATTTGATAAATAAGACATGTTAAATTTATCAAGAGAAGTATTACCACGTTAGACGGACTTGGTCAGAGAGACGGATATAAGAAATTTAGGAGCTGGGAAAAAGTACCGATAAGTAAAATACAATGTTCTTGAGTTAACATAATGGTTACCATGTTAAAATGGAGTTCATTAATAAAACCATGAACGTCATTATTAATGATTAAAAGATACATATTAATAGGTTCAACTTTCATAAATTATTTTCTTTTTTATAATTATGTATAAAACAAACTGTCGTTGATTGTTTAATTAAGTGTTACAAACGGTTATATAAGGGGGGGGGTCCCAAGTTCGATCCTTGGCTGCTAACAAGTTAACCTTTAGTTAAGGAAAATAATATTATTAAAACAATATTTCGTCGACCGTTAGACAATTATCTAAGAAGTCACTACACCTTTTTTTTTTTTTTTGGCTTCTGGATCATGGGTGTCACCGCATTCCAGGGGAGGAAGGCGGAGGGTATGTGAGACTCCTACTCACTAAACCAGACGGTTGCCGTCGCCGTCATGATGAGACACCGCGGGAACGCGTGCGCATACAACCGCGGCGCCCCGACGGACACCACGTGGAGGGCACCCCGCAACGAGAGGCCCTCTCCATAGTCGGCAGGCTTGATAGATCCCGGGGGTTCCCCTCCCCCCACCCAAGCCCACCTTAAGAAGAAGGCCGAAGCCCTCTTCTAGCCAGACCCGGTTCGGTGCCCAAACGCCCAGGGGAGTCTAAGCTCAACCCCAAAACGCCTGAGGACCTCGTCCAGGCCCACCACCCTCGGCGGTGATCTCCCCGAAGGAAGACCACCATTCGGACCCCACATGCGCGGACAGCCAAGCACGACTCGGCTGGCTGGCAGGGAGGACTACCAACGCACCGCAGCCGTGCAAGACCACCACTCAAAAAGGGAGCCCGACCTCGAACCCGACAGGCCTCTACCGCCGAACACGGTGGTCAACCGAGTCCAGCAAGAAAGAGGCAAAAGTCGGGAACCCACCAAGCTGGGACTAATGATCGCCGAGCAAGACCGTGGTGTCACGCTCCACGAAGGTTAATCCGGGTACAACCGCTCCTTAGGGAGCGACTCGACAGGAAGAACCCCAAGCCCTAATCGCCCCTAAAACCCCGCAACCACGAGGCCACCCCAAGGTCAACTCTGCAATCAGAGAAGTAATGACCCCGCGGCTGTCCCCCGGAAAAGAGGGCCTATGCCCTCCCACCGAAACGCCCAGACCCACTTTCCAACGGCTGAGGCCGAAGGAAAGGAGCCTAAGCCCGCCGCCGCAGACGGACCACCCTTAAGGACAGACCGCCGAGTGAACTCCCCTTGTTAACCATGAGCCAGACTCGGACACCTCATGGCTGACGACCCCGCGCTGGACATCAGCAGACGGCTAACGCGATCCCGAAAGACCGCATTAACCATACCCCAGGGAGCACCGGCCCGTACCGCTTCCAATCCCATCGGACAAATCCGAATGACATTGATAACGGACGGGCGCACGAGGAGGTTTCCAGCATGGCCCCCCAAGAAGTCACTGCACCTGTAATTGTAATGTGATAACAAAGTAATTCATGATATTAAAAGTAGTTTATTACGTGATACTCAAGCTTGAAAATATAAAATTCAATATTCAAAATATCTTTATTCAAATATGCATTTACACGCACTTTTGAATCGTCAATTAATACAATACATAAAAGGTTAATGTAGTCAGTCCTTAAGTAAGCTACCACCGGATCGGAATGCTGCTCTGTTGAAAAGAGCCGGCCAGAAACTCAACAGTTGCTCTTTTCAAAAGAAATATAACAATAGGTGATTTACATTATAATATAAATCCTGCAAATGATTCAACAAAGTTCCACATATTTCGATCCACTAAAAACTCTTGAACGTTATAATAGGCTTTATTTAACAATAAACTTTTGATTTTAGATTTAAAACTAAGTAATGGAAGGTCTAAGATATCTTGTGGAACTTTTTTATATATGCGTATAAAGACAATAAAACTAAATACCTGATATTTGTAATAAAAGTTAATAACGCAAAATTATTTATCTAAATGAAAATATACTTAGAGTTATGAAGATAACGGTTTTAATCATAATACTATTATACAACAGATAAACTATCTTTTACTTTACTTGGCGGATGAGCGCAAATTTAATGGTTTATATAGACCCGCTGTCCGAGATCAAAGTAGTGCAGGCTGCGACCGGCACAAAGTATACCTTCTCCGCTTTCAAATTGCTTCCTATCATAAACAGACATACACACCTTATAACACCACACACGCTAGTCGTGTCACGTCTATAAATACATAATGTACGAATTCTACCTCGAAATTATAACAGTTCTGGGAATATTAAATGTAGTATTATGAATAATTAATATCCTTTACCTTTTACGTAATATTTAGTAAAATATGTAGGTATATTTATTTATTTATTCAAACACTTTATTGCACTGTATAGTATAAAAAATATCAAGAATAGACAGTAAAACAAAAACAAAAATGTAAACCGTGCAAAGGCGGTCTTATCGCTTAGTGCGATCTCTTTCAGACAACTTTTGAAGATGATTAACAATAAGAGATCAGAAGGGATAGTGCAAATGATAATATTCATAGATGATAAACATACTTATCCTAGAACCAATATATACTTATATACCTACATATTTTATTATATTTGTATAAATATATATATATATATATATATATATATATATATATATATATATATATATATATTAGCTATATGTTTACATATATATATTTATATGTAAACATATAGCTAATGTTGCTTTAAACGGTTTTTAAAAACTTTTAAAGTAGGAGTTTTCTAATTATCAAGGAAAGAGTTCGAATAAGTGTGTGTGTTATATGTCGGTAGTTTCAATTTCAATTCATTAAGAGAACGGGACTGAGATGCAAAGTATGTAAAACGCTGTTTAAGGTAGGAAGGAGTTAGAGGATGAAAGAGAATGGTATATAAAACGGATAGAAGATGCATGTTTCATCGTTCCCTTATGGGTAGCCATCCTATCTGAGCACTAGCACTTTGTTGCGATATGTGGTCGAATTTTCTTAAGTTGAAGATAAAACGAATGCAGATATTTTGTACTCGTTCGAGTTTGTCGAGCAATTCCTCTGAAGGTCTGGGTAAGCTGTATCTGTGTAGTCGATGATCGGAAGAAGAAGGGTATTAGCTAGGGTAATTTAACTTTTTATAGCTAACAGATGTTTTCAACGTCGTAGAGAACCAATAGTAGCATAGATTTTTCGGCTAATATTTTCAATCTGTGGAACTCATGAAAGGTTACTGTTCACTAATAATCCGAGATTTTTTATGGTGCTAGAAAATGTTAAGATAGTTTTATCTCAGGTAACTGGGCATATAAGGTTACAGTTAATTTAAGAAAAAAATATTTTGGGATATCCTACGACAGCAACCTGCGATTTATTAGTGTTAACGGTTAGCCCAAAAGCGTTGCTCCATCCAAAAATTTTATTAAGCTCTTAATTTAAGAAATTTATTAAACAATATTTTTTTTAATAATCAATATTATCTGTATTTCCTGTGGCATAATATATTTAAGTTATCAGCGTAAATATGGTAAGAAGAAGACAGAAGAACTGAGACGGTATTAATAAATATAGAAAAGAGAAGGGGAGAGAGCTCACCACCTTGAGGGACGCCGGTAGTAAATGGCAGATATTGGGAAAACTCTTCATTCAACGTAGGCATTGCTGCCGATCACACAAATATGACCGTAGCCATTGTACAACTTTGGCAGAGATATTAATATGCATTAAAATATTCAATGGCACATCATGCTTAATGTTATTAAATGGTTTGCTAAAATCAAGTAAGGCTATGACAGTGACATTTTTATTAACAGCAGCAATACGGATGTCATCGCAGACCTTTATAAGTGCAGAGGTAGTGCTATACCCAGTCCGGAAACTTGATTGAAAAGGGCTAATGCACAACTGATTATGTACTATGCGCTCGAGAACCTTAAAAAGAAAAGGAAGAATTGAAATGGGTCGATAGTGAGAAAACAATGTGGGATGAGAGACTTTCGGAATGGGAATATCATAGGCTTTTTCCCAGATACTAGGGAAACTAAGAGCTAAGAGAGGAATTAAAAAAATCAAATAAAACGTGTACTACGACATCAAGTATCACATCATGCGTCTATTAATTCATTCGCTGCCAGTGGCATCGGACTTGGCTTGCATGTGTTGCTTAACCTCGTTAGGACAACTGATAGTAAATTTAAATGCTGAGTAAGTAGGCTTAGGGAGGCGACTAATAATGTCGAGGGAGGAACTGTTGCACTGTATATTACCAGGCGCAGTCGTGAAAAAAGCGTTCAGATTTTCAAGATCAATATCTACGACATCCTTAAAACGTTCCAATTCCCAGTGATGACAAATATTTCCAAACATAGGCAGTACTGTTATCTTCAACACATTCATGAATGTATTTACGTTGTGCATCCCTGCAAACCATAGTACAACGATTACGGAGATTTTATATTTAGTGAAATTAATATCTGTTGGTTTCAATTTGTATTTCCTTTTAGCAACGTCTCGTTGTGCCATAAGTCCCTTGATAGTATTTCTGAGTTAAAGTCCTAGGAGGTGTTTTAATTTCACTGGTTTTAAAGGATGCTCCTTTGCTCCTCCTTTCCGTGTATTAAATAAGTCAACTACAACCGAATTAAAAATATTAACCTTATCGTCGACAGTGGCTGTACTAAATATCAAATACCAGTTAGTACTGTTTAAATCTTTGCTTAAGTTATCTTTAACAAAATTTTAAAAGGAGGCTCGTAGTACTACGGTTGGTTTAATTTTATATGGTATTCGAATATAACGAATCTTTTATTTTTACATATTATACTGAAACTATCTTTTGCCCACGGCTTCGTTCACATAGTGTAAGTTTCTTACTTCACCTCGGGACTTCCTAATTGATTCTTAGTGTTTAAAATTTTTTAATCTCTACTTATTAGTACGTATATCAAATAAACTAACTGTCTTGGGATCGCTGGCTTGGAAGTAATATTTTTGCAGTGGCGTATATTTTTAAATCTTTAATATCTTCTAAAGAATTTGTTTGTTTCATATAGTGTAACAAATACATCATTTAGACACTAGTTAACATATGGGATAGTGTCATATATATTACCAAGTAATAATTTAGAAACGTACATCAAAACGCATTAATATGTATTTTCATGGTCATTTCAAAACACAAGGGAATTAATAGAATAAAAATTAAAGCAATGTTACTTTAGTCTCTCGGACTCTTAGTCCTGCACTATGCGTAACCTTGCATATACTTTTAAGTGATATCCCCATATACCTACTTAATAATCGTATAGGCATTGAGACCTTAATACAATTAAAATATGATACACTTTTTTTTTGTATAAAAAATAAAAGACAAATAGCAATTAAATGTATCATTGTTAAATAAAATATTCATATATAGTTCGTGTTTATGAATGTATATATATATATATGTATATGTATATATATGTAAATATATAAGTATATGTTATTATAATTCATTAATTTATCTATATTAAGTTGTAATTTATACATGTAGTGCGTGTCCCCGTTTCACAGAAACGTTACGTTCGTTAACCTGTGCTCTCTGCTCTGCTTCTGTGCTCTCTATATATTATTATTTAAGAATGCAATATAGTTATTTAAATAAATAAATAAATATCTACATGGTTTAAATATAACGTCTTTTACAAACGTTTGACTTTTCTATATAAATATAAGTAAGACATAAATTGCTACCCTTTTTAAATGTTACTTTATGAAGACTTAAAAAACAGGGCTTAATATACTCCCGGGTTCAGTAAATGCAATGCGAGAATATAAAATGATAATAATGAATTATAATTAATAAACTATTTTCAAAGAAATAAAAATCGAAGAAAAAACAAATGATCAATCGTCAGTTCCATCTTTGGATTTATTGATGATTGTTTTTAAATGTGTGCTCAGGAGTTATTTAATTATTTTTATTTAGATCTGTATGAACAACTTACAAATTAAAAAGTTATATGGAAATAAAAACATTTAATTTCATACAATAATTAAGATAACGTAGGATAACGTACTTAGGCATTGTTGACTAATAGACATTATTGCAACAAAATTAGCATTATTTTCAATAACAGTACTGAAAGTGGTATATTTCCTGATCTAATGAAATAGTAAAATAACACCATTATTTAATTTGGTGAACTTTTGGATTTTGTTAATGTATTTATAAATTTGTATGTATCTTTTAGATAGTTATTGTTACAACTGACCAACCTCTGTGTCTTTAGCACAAATAGCTGTAGCATATTACGCTCCTCCTCTACATTATTATATTTAACATGCGACATAGATAGCTACAAATTTAATTTATAATTACTCTTTAAGACCTCTAATAGTTCCTTCTCGTTAGCATCCCGTTTGTTGTTCAGCTGGACACGCAAATCCTTGTTCAACTTTATTTCTTGTAATGCCAGTTGGAGTTCGTTCTCCTCCTGTCTTGAAAGCCCTTTATGAGTCAACATTTTATAATATAATAAAGGACCGGTGGTACAAATCCAACAAAGAGACTTATTTAATACCTGATATAACTGCGATTAAAACGCGTCAACAGAGAATTGCAGCTGCATTCAGAAATACCACTTCGAATTATTGTGGATTAAATTAGACAGTTACATTGACAATAATGAGACTGACAAAACAGTTTTTATAATAAATATCGACTTGAGAATTTAAAGTTCGTTACCTATCAGCTGTCACTTTTTTCTTAGCGATTTTTAACTATTATAAGCTGCTTAAAGACTTCACTTGTTATTAAATCACTATTTACACACGTTGAACAAGCGATTTTATTAGAATTAGGCTCAGATTAGAAAAAAAAATTTTTTTTTAAAAAGAAATTTTCAGAACAATCAGCTGTTAACAAAAGTGTTGCCACAGACCAAAAGTAAAAAAGACAACTTTAAAAATCAATGCAAAATGTAGAATAAAATTTTTGTACAGGTAAGGATAAATTAAACCGGAGTAGTTCAGTTACTACTTCGAGAAGTGAAAAAGAAATATATTTTTTTTAATTTGCAATTTCTTTTCCTATTCCTTCACTCGACTTGTGTTTGAATTGCTTATCGAGGGAAAATCAGGATGGAATTATCAATTATGAACATACGGCCGATCAATTTGCGAGGCCAAGGTTAATTTGCGAAATTTACAGGAGAGTTTACCCCGAAATTTTAGCTTAGCTATAATACATTACTCGTATTGTTTAACTTGCTGAGTACATATTATAAATAATATATTCCTTGACTTAGGTACCATGTGATTAATAGGTATATAATATAATAACCTAAACATGCAAAAGATCCATTAAGAACTTTTTGTATCAAATCATTTACATTTATTCACCATCAAACAATTAATGGAATAGTGCAATTGGAGTCCAGTTTTCATATATACAAAATGTGCTTTAATGAAACGAGAAAAAAATACTATGACCTTGAAATCGAACATGTACACAATTCATTATCGCCACCACACAAAATCAGAGTTACCATTATTTTTTTATGTATAAAATATGAAAGCTCATAGATATTGTTGTGACGCCTTTGCAAATTAAGTTTCATTGTCATAGGACAGTAATATTCAATTGTTCAAAAACAACAAAACAATTTATTTTGTGGATACTGAAGTTACTTCGAAAAGGAGGATTATCTTTAAACGTAATCTACATTTTCAAACACTTTATTTTGTATGTAATAAACGCGAATGTCAGGAGTTAGAAGGAGGTTGTTCTCCGGTTTACTTTAAATAATTAATAGTTGTAGTTAGTTCCAAGTTTGCGGCTAACATCTTTGAACAGAATAATCTTTTTCTACTTATCTTAAAACTTATATTAAATATAACTTAGTTATGTGCGAAACGGTATAGATATTAATCTATTTCTATGTATCTATCGATTCGTGTCTAACGAAGTTCAATAAAAAGAGCTATGTCAACAATAGACAATATAAATAATATTAAGAATAACCAAAATAAAAATAACAGTAAATAACCGAAAAAAAATATATACAATTAATAAAAGTGAAGTAATATAAGTAAAGGAAGTAATGAAAATTTTAGGGACGGACATAAAAAGATTTCTCAATTATGCAGTTGACAAAATGTTTTTATGAAAAAATTCAGTTTGAACATAACTTTAATTTACCTAACCTATAATAAAAAAGGTAATCTACCTAGATATCTTTCAGTAAAAGCAAGATCAAACAAATTTAAATTGTATTTAAAATCTTTAGAACGCAAATTGAAATTACATTTACATTTACCTACAAGGTAGTACGAAGAATGTAGCAAAATAATTGATCTTAAAATTTTGAATCTCGATGTGAATAACGCTAGCAAATGACAGACACGGATATACCAATATTTAGAAGGTTTTAGACTTTCCCTTCCCTTAAAAAGACTATTAATTATTGTTTACAATTTTCTTTGGATTTAATTATAACTAAATTTTTTTCAAAAGTGTTTACTTTGTAAAGGTACTTTATAAAATTAAATCTTCATAATTACAGAAATTCTTTGGTTACTAATTTCACACACGCTTTCCAAGAAAATGTTAAATTTATCCGTCCAACGCCTTAACGTTACAATGAGATGTAACCGAAGATAAAACAATTTCGCTGAAACAAATTTCGTTCATAGGACGGTCTTAATTACAAATTCCTTAGTTACGCATCTTTCTTGTTCGAACCAATATACAAGTTTAAGGGTAATTGTTTAATTAAATCATCAATATTGAAGAGCTTTCGAACCAACGTTCTTGATACGTAACGTAATTTATATACTTGATATAATATTAAGGCTCAGTCAAACCAATGATTACAACCAATTTACGCTTCGCACAAAATATATAATATATCTTGTAATTTTATAAGTAATTTTTATTTAATATTGCAATATATCGTTATTGACGATATGATTAAATCACTAGAATGACACTCGATGTGTACGTGTGGGTGTGTGTGTGTGTGTGAGTGTGTGAGTGATGTGTAGATATAATGGTATCGTATATTTGCATATAAATAAAAGTAAGCTGGTATTTATTTATAAAATAGTTAATTTAAAATAATAATTTTAGGGCACCTAATTGATAGACGTGGATTGCTCTGATATTGAAATTGCAAAGTTCAAGCAGTTGAAACCTCTTAGAGTCACTTTGTTTGAAGAGAATAATAAATAGTTAAAATGACCATAAACGACTGGTGTTGTGATTCTTAATTACGGTAGTTGTATGGTCACACGACACGCGATATCTAAATTACTTTTAAGTTAGTATAACTCCGCTGCATTGCTATTTGTTCAATTACGTATAATTGCTTAACCAAATGTGGCGTGGTTTATCGTCTGTTTTATTGTTAATAATGTCTCCTTGAACGTCAATAATTTTCTTAAAGCTTTAATTTTATTACAGACTAGACTATCCTCGCCTTACAGACATGAAAAACTTCATGTCATTCTTTAATCAAAATTTAGTTTTCCCTCCTTTCCGACATTTATTTTCTCCTGTGAGTAACGAAAGACTTCACTGATCTAATTTTTCTCGATTTCAGCAATGCCTTTAACTCGATTGATTTCAGAATATTACTTGCGATCTTTTTAGATATCTCCACCTGTGATTAATCGATTTAGTAGTCGATGTCTTCTCGGATTGAACTAAACTCTTAGCACGTGTTTCAAAAGGCGGCGTTTTATCTCCTGTACTTTTCTCTTTTTTTATAACTCAAATTAGAAAAACATTCTATCATCTCTATGCAAACAATTTGCAGTAGTATAGACATGCAAGTATGGAAGAACTTGATGCGGTAATATATGCAGATAATGTAGATGTAAATTGCTAGGAAAGGAGCAACTGTAGAATGAGCAGAACTACATGAAGGATAAATCTAAATATCGTACTTCAAATTATCTATGATATAAAGCCAATACCATTTTTAAAAAATGTAGGAATAATAATGCACTATCTTAGCAAACACAGATTAATGATTCACAGTCCTTGTTATTTTCTCTTCCCGTGTTGATCCCTTCTTAGGTGCTGCACAGGAGTTACTTATATAACTACTAGGAGCTAGGAGAGGACAAAACAAATTGCCTTCAAAATTTGCGTGTAGTATTCATATACAGACGGAGTACAATCACATTTTAAATTACGGACGTGAGTTAAAGTGACTCGCGACTCTCCTTCGCTTGTATTTACGTATTCTCACTAATCTTTTAAACTTTTTAGGCGACCTCGCTCCAAATTGGAGCAATTTACTTGATAATCACTTTAAATCTAAATTAAAGCAGTACACTTACTTGATGAACTCATATATGTTATAATTTTTCCATTTTTATGTATTAATTATTATAATATTTGTATGTTTTTTTCTGTAATATTTATTATACTGATACAATATTTATTTTTCTTTATTACTTTACTCTTATTTATTTTATTATTTCATTAGAATATCTTTCTACTGATAGTACCTACATATTAATTTATAAACTACATTTTCAGATTTAAAGCTAACTGGAAGAAATCTGTTTATAGAAAATATAAGTCCTATGTACATTTTTTATAATTAATATATCAATGAAAAACAAAAGTGGATAATTGAAGATTTAAATAAATAAAATACAAAATTAAAAAAAAATACATACGTGTAATAATTTATTAAAATATAATTTACTATTTGTTTGGGGTTTTCATACATCTTTAATGATAGAAAATGATAATTGATGTGCTTGATATTTGATTTATTCTGGCTATAAAATAATGATAGAAATGAAAGAGAGAACGCGCGCGATGCTTGCTTAATGCGAACTGAAAAGTATGTCAATTATGTATAAAACTGATTTGGCGAAATGTTGCACCGTACATCTTCTGGGAGAGGAGAGGAAGAGATGCCAGTAGGGTAATGAAGATGGTGATGATAATACAATCAAATTATGGTGGTGAATGATACTTCAATATTTACATGCCATTTAAATATTTTAACTAATATCACTAAAACGAGTACGACAGATAGGCGACGTAGCCTTATTAATAAATCGCGGTGACGTTGCTGACGACGCAGTCAGTGACGGGCGCGGCGGTTCATGTTGCGCGGGCACGGTGATGGCGGTAGCGGAGATCGCGGGCGTTATCGTTTGCTGGTCTCTGGTGGTAGTTACTGATACGGTGCGCAGTCAGTGGCGAATGAAAACTATATAAATGCTTATGAATATTACGATTATCACGCAAATTAATGTGGATTGAGTGACATCATGTGGTGAAGTGTTTTTCAATTAATTCGACTTCAGGTCCGTTCTCCTTCAACTGCTGGATTTGCTCTCCAATTGCCAGTAATTGCTTATGAATGTAGGTTTGATTGTTTAGTTGCTCATCCTTTATAGTGCTAGAGTTATTGATGCTAGGTAGCGATATTTCAATGATGTGATTTATTAGGGGCACACCAATGTTCAACACATCTGCTTCTATATTTACGGTGTTATATTGTAGACGGTGAGAAAAAATTGTAAATGATTCGCTCTTGATTACGCAACCTTCGCTCAGGCTTATTATTCCGGTTCCAGTAAGTTGTTCAGCTGAGATTTGACTCCCACATATTACTCGAATGGAACATTGTCCGCAACATGTGTAAAGGGGCTTATTTATTTCGTGTAATGCCGACCAAGATGTTTTACACGGGAGGTATCAGTTTTACATTGGTTCGTTACCTCATCTCTTGTACAAAGATTTTTGTCTGACGTCATTCGATAGACGGGCTTCTGTAGAGGGCACAGGTAAGTGACGTCATCATTCTGGTGACATTCTTGTAGATCTGACAGACTCATCGTGAAAAAAGCATCCTTTTGTATGTTGATTGCAATATATTCTGATTTTGTAGTTATGCTGATCATTTTATGTTCGATAGTGCGAGGTATCGGTAGCAGGTGATATATTTCGTAATAATCTCTAGTGACGAGAGGAATCCTTATTTCAAATATGAAAAACTGCTTTGTCATTTTTGCTTTAACTTTCAAGAGATGATAAAGCTTGGGTAGATCATTTGGAATGTTATTGATAGGTAATTCCAAATCCTTAGGTAATTGGCCAGATATCCTATTCAATTCATCTCTAAGTTAATCAGGGTTTATGAGATGGAAGTTAAACATTCCGTGATTAAGATCAACCAGTGTGTCGAGTAGGTATTCCTGTATGTTTAGAAGATTGGTAAGTAGTCCATGTGTTACGATAGCAGATAACGCGAAGTCATTGCTAGTTGATAATTTCTGAACCTCCCCTTTGGCTAAATTCAGAGTATTTTCGATGTTGCTGATATGCTGATTGATAAGCTTATTTTATTTGTTCATGTTATCTTCCACTCGTTGTAATACATTGTACTGTGCTTCGATGATCGAGGTCTGATTTTTCCAAAACAGTGATAAGTGTTTCTGTTTTGCTCTAATCTGATCAATGTCCTTTTCATATTTTTCTGCGAAATTATCATCAAGTACTCCAAATAGTGTACTTGCAAGATTACCGACTATATTTATATAACCACGACGCACACGGTGACTATTGCGTCCAGTAAACTAGTGACCGAGTATGATATGGTTATAGTGCTTAAGTTCACTGTAGGCATGATGCAGCTGTAACTGTAGCTGTACTATGTCACATAACGAGGGTTATGTTGATTTTTCGCAAATGCTTTCAAGACTGTCGACGTACTCCGTGAGTATTTTAGACCCACGCCAGAATGGATCCATATCATAATAGACTATAAACTTCCATTCATCTCTGCTAATATTAATGTCTGAATTTTGTCAAAATAGATTGATTGATTATGCTTCAGTTGTGCTATATTATATTAATAGTAAGGTAAGTAATGTGATAATCTTATTCTTGAACGATGTTGTTGTATGTTTTGGTTTCAAAGTTATGACATTTGATACATTGTTTTGTTCGATTGATGGCGCGTGGTGGCTTATCTCGTCGTGTACCGGGAGCGGTTATAGCTTTACTATAGGTCGTTTGATGATGCCGCTCTTGGTTTTCACACTTGCTACTCGTACATGACCATCTTCACCAGGGTGCAGCTCAACTACCCTGCCGAGAGCCCACTTCCCTGGTGGCAAGTTTGCTTCTTGAATAATCACAATATCGCCAACACGCTGATTGTTTTCATGCTGTTGCCATTTGCACCGTGATGATAATTTATATAAATATTCATTCTGCCATCTCTTCCAAATGTCATTTTTGTGTATGTTAGTTAGTTAAGTTAAGTTAGTTAGTTAAGTGTAAGGTGCCATCGAGTCCGGCCAACCCTTTCCGTTTCTATTACTGTCAAGGTACACTTGATAAAAAGTGTGATGGCGTTAGAAAATTGATCTCTTCAGGATCTTCTGTCAGAGCGCCGAGAGGCCTAGAATTTAAGCATCCCTCTAGCTGTGCTAACAATGTGGTGAACTCTTCGTATGTGAGCTTTTGATCACCGAGCACTCTTCGCAGATGGTATTTCAGGCTCTTCACGTCTGCTTCCCACAGTTCCCCAGCGCTTGGCCATGCAGAGGCGTTGAAATGAAACTCAATGCCCAAGTCAGATACTTGAGAATGGAATTCATTGTCTAAAATTGCTTGTAAGTTGATGTATTCTTGCTTTAAGATGCGATTGGCCCCCACGAAGTTTGAATCATTGTAGCAACAGATATGTCTTGGTGTTCCTCGTCGAGCAGACATTCGTCGTAGTGCTATTAGAAATACTGATGAAGAGAGGTCCGAAACAAGCTTCAAATGCACTGCTTTTGTTGCCATGCAGACAAATACTGTAACGTATGCTTTTGTAGTCTTAATTCCTCTTCCTTTATTTGCCTTGACCGCAATGTCAGCACATAGGTCCACGTCACTACTATAGAATGGTCTACTGGGGTAAATGCGTGCTGTCGGTAGATCCTCCCTAAGTTGTGTTTGTTTCACAGGGTCTTAACGTCTGCATTTAAGACATCTGCGAAGACGTTTCTTAACGGCTCGGTTTCCTCCTATTATCCAGTAATGCTGTGTTAAACGTACTCCACCGTGGAATGTGTCTCTATGAGCTCAATCGATAAGCAAGTTCGTCAGATGACTATCGTGCGGGATGATTAAAGGGTATTTCATTTCCTCAGGTATGTTTGCGTGTTTAATACGACCACCAACTCTCAGCAATTGATCTTTACCTAAAAATGGATTTAGGCTGAGTATTTTGCTTCATTTGAAAATGATAAATGTTGAAAACAAACAATTATTGTTTTTCTTCCTTTTGATAACTCGTCAACCAATAAAAATGCTTACTTTGATTTGCTGCGTGACACCGCACGTAATACCCACGCTACTATTCTTGTTGCCAGTGCGAAGTCGCTACGTTTGTTAACTATGTCACTTATAATATTGTAATTATTTATATACGTGACATTGCTTTGGTGTGATTGTTTCATTTCTAGATCAGTTAGGTATACAGGGCGCTTTTGATTGTCTTCGGGCTCATACGAGATTAACCATGTAGGTCCTGTCCACCACAGTCGATGCTCTTTCAATTGTTTGGCTGAAATACCTCGGCTGTCACAGTCAGCGGGATTTTCTGTTGTTTTCACGTAGTGCCATTTTTCCGAAGGCATGATTGCTTTGATTTGATCTACTTTATTAGCTACGAATGTTTTCCAGCGACTAGAGTCTCCTTGAAGCCATCCTAGCACTGCGGTCGAGTATGTCCAACCGTATATTTTAATGTTATGATTTTGTAAGGTTTTAAGTACCTTAGTACCTTTAGTAGTTAAGTATAGTATTCATAAGTTTCGCTAATAGATGATAAGCCATTAACTCGAGTCGTGGTAGAGTGATAGTTTTCTTTACGGGTACCAGTCGTGATTTTCCTGCGACAATGTTGACCCTACAAAGAATTACACAGGCGAAAGCTTTGGTTGATGAATCACAAAATCCGTGAAGTTCGATGTTATCGTTTTCCTGAGTTGCTAGCCATCTCTGTACTTTAAAATCATTTATGTTGTATAAATCATCTCGAATTCTCTGCCATTTTTTACTTATTTCTTTTGGTAACTCTGTATCCCACTAAATATCCTGTAACCACACCTTTTGAAAAAGCAATTTCAATTTCGTGGTTACCGGGGAAAGCCAACCCAGGGGATCAAACATTTTAGATATTTCCGATAATGTTCGTTTACTTAGTAACTTTTGTGAGGGCGGGCTGAGCCTGAGTTTAAACGAAAAATGATCGTCTCTCGGATTCCACTGTAAGTCGAGAGTTTTTATTAACTCTGGATGTTTGAAATCAAATGATTGTGTATTTGATACTGTTTCGACGTCTTGTAAAAGTTCTTGCTTATTGGAAGCCCATTTGCGAAGATGAAAACCACCAGACTCAAGCAACTTTAACAAGTCTGATTGCAATTGCTTTGCTGCCGGGATGCTGTGACTCCCCGAAAGAAGATCATCCATGTAGAATTTATCTTCTAATTTTTGCCTGGCGGGTGACAATGGATAATTGTGACCTTCATCTTTTGCTAACTGTTTTAACGTCATTATGGCTAAAAAGGGTGCGGCCTTTGTACCATAGGTGACAGTTGCTAGATTGTATTCTTGTAAAGGTTCCTGACTGTTGTTTCTCCAGATTATTTTTTGTAAATTCTGATCTTCAGGGTGTACCATGATTTGCCTGAACATTTTTTCTATGTCAGCTGTAAATGCTATTTCGTACTGCCTCCAATTTATTATCAAAGATAACAGGTCACTTTGTAAGTTGCAACCACTGTAGATAAGGTCATTGAAACTGCAGCCTGATGTTGTAGACGATGATGCACTTACTATTAGACGCAGCGCGGTTGTAGTAGAGTCAGAACGCAATACACAGTGATGCGGAAGGTAACACGAGGCCGGCGAGTTCACATTACAGTGATTGTGAACTTGGTGCATGTGTCCTAAACTAACGTATTTGTTGATAAAAGATTTGTAACCATCTGATAACTTCTGATTTTTTGAAAACTTTTTCTCTAATTGTAAAAACTGCGCTATTGCTCGATTCTTAGAATCGCCCAATTTTTTTGTAAAGTTGGGTTTCATGGGATATCTCACGACGTATCGACCATCTATTTGACATGTAGTCTGCTCTTAATATTGAGACCAATAGTGATCATCTTAACAATAGTGATCCTCTGCTGTTAGGTTTCTGGTGATGGATTATCTGCGATGTCTTCAATTGTCCAAAATCTCTGAACATCTTCTAAATTGTTCAGAACCACATTGCAATGATAAGTCGTGACATTGCCACACAATAACCTTCCTAGATGTGTTTGTTGAGCAATAGGTTCGATCGTGCTATCGCCCTTGATGATTCCGCCCATCATGATGAGAGAATAAACTTCCGCTCCCAATAGTATATCTATAGGAGCGCTGATGTGAAACTCTGGATCAGCCAAATCGATATTTTTTAAATGCGGCCATATTGGTTTTTTAAATGTTTGATTAGGCAGGCTATGCATTAGTTTCTTCATAATAACTACGTTGGTGTTAAAGGTGAAGTCGCCCTTGATCGCCGAGGCAGTAATATGTAATGCACCTTTACAATTGTTTTGTTGAGAACCGAACCCGAACACGACACCCTTGCAATGGTGCCGCGGTAGTCTCAACCTCTGAGCAGCATCTTCAGTAATTAAGGAGATTTGAGAGCCTTGATCCACAAGCACTCTCATAATATGATAGGTTCCATCTAGTGACAGAACTTTGATAATTGTTGTTGCCAGAAGAATTTCAGACAATTTACTCTGTGAGACATTGACGTTATCCGACGAATGCTTCGGGATGCTGGACGGTTGGTTGATGTACGCTTCGTGCAGCAAAGTATTATGCTTCCCCGAACATTTCCGGCAGGTTTTCGTAGATAAACATTTCTTACCTTTGTGGTCAAACAGACAGTTTACACAAAGTCGTAATTTATTTACAGTCTTTACTTTCATTTCATTAGATAAATCAAGTAATTCCTTGCATATAAAAATGCCGTGATCGCCATCGCAGTGAGGACATTTATTAGCTGATGACACGTTAAATGATTTTGGTTTCTGATTATAATTTGCATTCAAATTGCAGTTGAAGATTTGCTATAGTTGTTATTATTGCTATGCTGATATTGCCATAATTTTTTCGTATAAGAAGGAGATACACTTGGCTTCTGATTAATGGTGCTGTTTTCGGCGAGACGCCTCCAGTGATGTAAACTTATTCTCGAGGAATTGGATGAATTCGCTTAAAGTCGGCAGCTCTCGGGGGTTCTTAAGTGATTCTATATACTCCAAATGCGTCTCTGAGTCCAATTTATGCGACAAAATGTGAGTGAATACAGGGTCCGATGATGATATATCTACGCCGACTGGTTTGATGGCATTTATACACTTGATTGTAATGTCGTGCATTTTCTTTATTGACGCTGTTGATTGTTGTTGCATGGTAGGTAGAGACAGAAGAATTTGCATGTGATATGTGAATATTTTTCTAACGTTATTATATCTGTGGTTGAAAATATTCCAGCATACTTGATAATTTTCTGAACTTAATTTTAAATGTTGAATGAGTTTTTCTGCCTCGCCTTTGGACTTATTCTTCAAGAACTGCATCTTTTGCGCCTTTGATATGGACCCGTTGCTGTGAATCGCTTCAGTAAAGAGATCTTTAAATGATACCCATTTGTGATAGTCTCCATTAAAAGTAGGAATGTCAATCGTTGGTTGGTTGGTTGGTTGTCCAGGTCTTATATGATGATGACCACATCTTTTTAGTCAACACTTTTTTGATATCATTATACTCTTTTTCATATCTGTTGAATAAACGCATGTACTCCTCATCTTCTTCACAAAGAAAGCTGTCAATCTCCCAGTGAATAGAGTCAATGGTTCTCCAACGTGATTCTATGTTCTTTAAAACATCTTCAAACTCCCACTTTTCCGTCAAATCTTCTTCTATGCTCGTTATAGTGTGAGAAAACGCTTTGAAGTTGCTTCTTTGCTTGAAAGCATTTCTTCTAATTTGCTAGGGGTGCTGCGGTCTAAAAACTCACCTACTTTTTCTTCCATTGTTGTATGTTTTATATGTTAAAATGTATATAAATTGCTTAAAATTTATATAAATTGCTGTTCTGATATTTTAGGATTTCTGGTGAATCACGACGTAATAGGATAATAAGATTGACTTACCGGTGCTGCCTGATTTGATTTAATCTTACTTACACCGTTCACACAAATCGTTGCTAATATTTTTAATTGTAAATGCTTCTTGATGATTTTAAATAACACGTAATACAATCCACGTAGTACATGTATTAGAGTCACTGTCCGTAACACTTATAAAATGCTTGCTATGCTGATTTGATTCAAACTCGCATGGTAAATGTTTCGAAATTATTCGAAATTAATTCACACATGCGAGAAGGTTCGAAGGACCAAAAAGATGTATAGGGTTTTTATACGTCTTTAATGATAGAAAATGATGATTTGTTTTATAATATCTTATTTACTCTGGCTATAAAATAATGATAGAAATGATAGAGAGAACGCGCGCGATGCTTGCTTAATGCGAACTGAAAAGTATGTCAATTATGATTTATTAATTAACAAGCTGATTTGGCGAAATGTGCGGTGTTGCACCGTACACTGTTTAAGTGCTAAGTTGATACTAATATTATAAACAATATGTTTTTCATCAAAGTTTGTTGATTAAACAAATACTAACAGAAAATAACTAAACTCGCTAGGTATTACCATTTTACTTTGAGAGCAAGTTTGTAGTTTCTGTGTTTATTTTTGACTTCAAGCCATATTGTGTTGAAGAGCTCTCTGTTATCTTTTAATATTCCTTTAATTATCTCTTGATCACCGCTGTGCGAACGGTAGACAGGAATACAGGATTTTTACGTTTCCTGTGTCTACTAAAATCCATAAGGAAGAAAACGTGGGGTTTTCAAGGTGACCGAGACGCAGGATACAAAGGTCATTCCGTGCGTACACACAGACACAGGCACGTGAGCAAAAGTTGTACTCTAACAAGTAACCGGGATGATCTAGGTACGCAGCGCTCAAAGGACATTGTATCTGCGTCTCCGTCAAAAAGAGCAAGTGCGGTTGCTCTGTCTTCAGGTGGTGGTGGACAGGTAAGATATTAGAGTGCTAGCCCCTGATGTTAGTGAGGTGCACTTTGAATGAGGAGGAGTGCAACCGCTGTAAAAACTTGTTTTTTTAATTGGGCTTTTTCATTAAAAAAAAATAAAAAATAAAAGAGTGAATAGGATGAGAACTGGCAGTTGAACGAGGCGGTACGTATCAAACCCGGCGCCGAAGTTGGTGATGTCATGCCACTGGGAGGCTAGTCAGGAGCCTGCGGGGACGCCCGAACCCCCTCAGAGTATGCCATCGGGCCTCCCCATCTGGGCGCCTACCAGCACGATGGAGCCACCCTGGGATTTTACGCAGCTGGCTAGGCAGCCTTTCGTGGGTGGCTGAACTACTAATTGGCCCCCAACTATCTGCGGGCGGCCAGTGGAAAGCCGTTGCTTCAGATCCCGCTACCCTCTAGCTACTAGGCACCCGACTTCGTCCAATGGGTAAGTATTTTGGTTAGTATTTAACATGTATAAACTCATCCAAATCATGTCTCATCCTAAATAGAGGTGATATTTATGGACTATTAATAGTTGTCAAAAATTCAAGCCAAAATTGTCCAGAACCGAGTCGAGTTTGAATCAAACCAGCATAGCAAGCATTTTATAAGTGTTACGGACAGTGACTCTAATACATGTACTACGTGGATTGTATTACGTGTTATTTAAAATCATCAAGAAGCATTTACAATTAAAAATATTAGCAACGATTTGTGTGAACGGTGTAAGTAAGATTAAATCAAATCAGGCAGCACCGGTAAGTCAATCTTATTATCCTATTACGTCGTGATTCACCAGAAATCCTAAAATATCAGAACAGCAATTTATATAAATTTTAAGCAATTTATATAAATTTTAACATACATACATTTTTACATCTCGCTAACAAAACGGTGTGCCACTACCTACCTGACGTTCGGTCTTTACCGTCCGGCTTGCATTTGGCTGATGTCGATTTCCACCTACCTGGTCCAGTGGAGCTCTTACTCGGAGCCGATGTCATAGGCTCGTTTAAATTGGACAAGGCCATCTTGCTCCAACCAGGTGGGTTGGTCGCGATCCCAACAGATTTGGGATCCGTTATTATGGGCCCAGCACATTCATTCGCCACTCAGGCGTCCCCGGATCCGTCGGTGCATGTAGGGCTCTCATTGTCTGAATTTCTCCAGCGTTTTTGGGAAGTTGAAGAGCCCCCTCCGGCGTCACGAACGCGACCAGTTGACGACGAGTGCGAGTCGCATTTTCTCGCCAACACTGGTCGCATTGCTTCCGGTCGCTTTTTCACTCGGCTGCCATTCCTGTCCCCACGTGCGCATCTGGGGGACTCCTGGAAAATAGCCGAAAAAAAGGTTATTATCCATGGAGCGCCGGATGCGCCGTGACTCCAAATTCCGCATAAAATACTTGGATTTTATGCGTGAGTATGAGGAGCTCGGACATATGTCGGTTTCGCAGTTCGAGTGGAAAAAACTGGAGCACTATTTTATCCCCCACCACGCCGTATTCAAAAACGGGAAAATACGTGTAGTGTTTGATGGCACGTCACCGACCTCTTCGGGTATATCGTTAAATGATGCTTGATGTTAGGCCCTAAGTTACATGTAGACATCTCGGACATCTTAACAGGTTTTCGTCGCCATCAGGTAATTTTTGTGGCTGACATTAAAATGATGTGCCGTCAGGTGCTCATAGACCCCGAGGACAGGAGGTTTCAGCTCATATTGTGGAGAGAGAATCCGGCCTCTCCAATCGTAGCTTATGAACTCAATACCAACACCTATGGGCTAAAGTCGAGCCCATTTATAACCATCCGCACACTGCTACATCTGGCCGATCGTGAGCGTCTGAACTTCCCGCGCGGGTCGCGGAAGTCAGGGTAGGGGAGTCAGTTTTGAAGCGAGCTGTTGCTACGCTCTCCCGTTTGCCAGTCGCGTGACTCCTGGCTTTGGTTGTCCTTCGTATGGAGCGTCGTATCGTGGGGTAGGTGAGAATAAGTTTTGGTTCTCCACCGTCACTCGGCGTCCGCGCTGTAGTTGATTCCCTCTGCCCGTCCCAGTGAGAGTGCGTTTTTGATCTGTTGTTAATTGCGATATTAGCAGCGTCGGATAGTTTAAAATATTATTAATTATTTCGCGAGTGTGTGTCGCGAGGTTTATTTTGGACTCTCATGCCTCGTGTCTTCGGATTTAGTTTTTTTTTATACGATTAGTGTCGCGAGTGCAAATACGCCACGTGTTGGACTTTGTTCCCGGCCGTTAAGGAGTTTGCTGAGTGCTGCCCAATTAATACTTTACAGTTAGGTTTAGTTATTCCATTTAATAAACATTACACACTATATCTCCACATACATAGCTGAGCCGCAGTAGAACCAGGTTCGTATATTTGGTGAACAATAGGATTAGAGTTCCGTATACAGTTTGTGATTATTTGTGATTATTTTCAATTTACCCACATACAATTTGTGATTATTTTCAATTAACCCACATACAGTTTGCGATTCTTTGTTATTATTTGCCCAGCAAAGCGGGCGGGAATCAGTTAGTTTTTAATAAAGATTTTTGATTTTGATTTTGAGTATCGCATCCAATCCTACAGTTTTTCCATTCTTCATACCTTGCATAACCGCTTTCACTTCATCATCGATCATTTCTTTCGCTAATCCTTTATTTACCTGCTGGTTTTCCAAAACTCCACCCCAACCATTTTTTCATTCATCAATGTTTCAAAATATACTTTCCATCTCTCTTTTATATCTTCATCTCTCATCAACACCTTTCCAGTATCATCTTTTATGTATTTTACATTAGCATTCTTCTCCCTACGCTTTGTTATACGGTAGAGTTCCTTTTGACCTGCAGGAAACTCGAGTGACCTATATAACTCCTCTTGTGCCTCAGCTTTAGCTATGGCTACAGCTATTTTCGCTCTCTTCTTGCATCTTTTATAAAGCATTTTCATTTCCTTTTTCGTACTTTCATTATCATCCGATACTTCCTGCCATTGCTTAAATACATCTTTTTTTATTTCAGAACCTTTTGCACATCTCCATTCCACCACCACGTTTCCTTATTTATCATAACTTTAACTTTTCGTTTCGCCTAATACATCGTTTGCCACGGTTCTTATCCTTGACGCCATTTCGTCCCAACTATCATTCCAAGATTTTTTTCTTCATTACTCATATTTATAATTTTGTCTGTCACTCTTTTTTTAAATTCACTCGCAGATTCTTCCTTCCCTAACAAATACTATTTTATTTTGGACATATTTGTTCGCACTAGATATTTAATTTCTTTGATGAGGAGCCTATGCTGTGAGACTAAACTTTCGCCTTGCAGTTTTTGACGCAATTGATTTTATTTCTTCTTATTAAGAAATAATCAATCTGCGTCATATAGCGTCCACTTTTGTAGATGATGAAATATTCTTATCTCTTTTTAAACCAGATATTGAAAATAGCCAAATCGAAACCTAGCGCGGCCTCCAGCAAGGCCTCACCCCCATCATTACGATGACCGAAACCCCAACCACCATATACTCTTTCATAACCATCATTTATACATCCCACATGCCGATTAAAATCACCCCCACATACATCTCCTCATTGTCCGGAACATCCATCATTATAGAATCAAAATCTTCCCAAAACTTCTCTTTCATCCTATCATCACACCCGGTTTAAGGAGCATACACACTTAATACATTAATGATTAAACCTTCAAAAATCATTTTCACAGCAATGATTCTATCACTAACCCTCTTCACCCCCGTCACACACTCTTTTAATTTCTCATCAAGCATAATTCCACAACCATTCCTTTTTCCATCATTCCCGCAATAATAAAACTTGTATCCCTCAAATCTCTCTCGCTTTTGATCCCTTCCATTTAGTTTCCTGTAAACATGCTACAATTATTCGTCTTCTCTTTAACACGTTCGCAATTTCTCTTCCTCTTTCAGTTCATAGTACCAACATTCCAACTTCAAAACCTCAGTCTTACAGCCCTTTGTTTCCGGGATAGCTTCTCGCGTGGCAACGGTATTATCATACTGCTTTAGAGATTTGGCCCGCCAAACATGAAAGTGATACGTAAAAACAAATACCCCAGGAGGGTACCGGCTTTGATGAAGCCGGGGACTCCCTCCCCGAGCAAAATCGGGGAAATGATTCTCGGATTTTGCTCCGGTTGCCCGTCGTATCTGGGGCGGGCAAAGTATCGCCTTTTGTGTTTTTTTGAGGGCAAACGACGAGTCAACGCAACGGCACCCCGACCCACTCTAAATATGGACTTTTGAAACATCCGGGGACTTCATTCCAACTTGAACGCCGTCCACTACCACCTAGAGACGGCGCAGCCGGCCTTGTTGTTTCTGCCGGAGACGCAGGTATCTCAACCTAGCGACGCAGGGTACCTTTCATACCCCGGGTATAAACTAGAACACCATTTTATACCATACGCCGGGGTGTTCATAAGGGAGGATAACTGCTACCGTCGCCTTCAGGTTTTTGAAGGTTGGGACCTGTCTGTACTCTGGCTGCGTGTGGTCATGGACGGCCATGTCAGAGTCTACGCGTGCCTCTACAGGTTCCATAGTGGTAATGCAGAAACGGATCAACTCTTGGGCCATGTTCAGGTGAAGATTGACGATCTGCTTTCACAGACTCCCTCCGCCGAAGTCGTAGCCCTCGGGGACTTCAATGAGCACCATGCCGATTGGCTAAAGTTACGTTCCACCGACTACGCGGGGAGATCTGTGTTTGACTTTGCTCTGGCAAATGGTCTGTCCCAATTGGTCAAGACGCACACTCGTCTATCGGACGTGGATTGCCATATGCCCTCTTATTTGGATCTTCTGCTGACTACACATTCCGGAAAGGACCAGGTCACTGTCGAAGCTCCGTTAGGGGCCTCTGATCATTGTCTGGTACGGAGTGTAGTGTCTATTCAACGTTCGGCTCGCACAAGACCTGCGACTCGACGCGTTTGGCACTACAAGTCAGCGGATTGGGATGGAATGCGGTCCTTTTTTTTCATCCTACCCATGGGGGCCAATTTGTTTCCCTTCCGATGATCCTAGTGACTGCGCTGCGGCTGTAGCTGATGTAATACTACAGGGCATGGAACTATTTGTATCAAACTCTGTGGTACCACTTGGTGGCAGATCGCGGCCTTGGTTTGATGCGTCAGTCAGGGCTGCAGCAGCTGGCAAACGGCAGGCTTATCAAGCTTGGGCCAATGCGTTAGTCACTAAGGATCCGAACTCTAGAGTTCTGAAGAGGAAATATAATCGTGCCTCCAGATTCTTCAAACGGCAAATCGCTAGAGCAAAGTTCAAGCATGTCGTCAAAATTTGGGATCAGCTGGCAAAGTACCCGCCTGGCACGTGCAAATTCTGGGCGGTTTTCTCGACGGTTTTTGCTCGGACCCCAAGCCCGTGAACGCTGGTGTACCCTAAGGCTGCGTGCTATCCCCAACTCTGTTCCTCCTGCACATCAATGATATGTTGGATATTCCCAACATACATTGTTATACGGATGATAGCACTGGGGATGCGGTATATTCCGGTCGTGCAGGTCTCTCTCGGGACAACGTAGATGAGTGTCGAAAAGATTTGTGTCTTCAATAGAGACCTCCCTGGGGATGGTCTCTGAGTGGGGTAAACTGAACCACGTTCAGTTCAATCCCCTAAAGACACTGGTTTGCGCGTTTACCACTAAGAAAACCCCATTTGTCGTATCACCGCTCTTCCAGAGCACTCCTCT
Organism: Melinaea menophilus ssp. n. AW-2005; assembly: GCA_918358695.1. NCBI lineage: Eukaryota > Metazoa > Arthropoda > Insecta > Lepidoptera > Nymphalidae > Melinaea > Melinaea menophilus. The sequence continues at coordinate 20,232,459 of OU911038.1, forward strand.
TATTGCCTCGCGAAGTATCAGAATACTAGGTCTCGACATTTCGAGCGACTGTCAATTTCGTGGTCATCTGGAGAGCAAGGCCAAGTTGGCCTCGATGAAATTGGGAGTGATCAATAGAGCGAGACAGTATTTCAAACCTGGTCAAAGACTTGCGCTCTATAAGGCGCAGGTCCGGTCACACATGGAGTACTGTTCTCTTCTCTAATCCGGATCACCCCAATATGAGCTTCTACCATTTGACCGCGTACAACGGAGAACAGTTCGGATTGTCGGGAACCCAGTGCTCTGCGAACGGCTGGACTCTTTGGCAATGCGTAGAGACGTTACTTCTCTGTGCGTCTTCTATCGCATTTACAACGGGGAGTGTTCCGAAGAACTGTTCGATCTGATACCTAACGCCGAATTTGACCACCGCACAGCTCGCCATCGCCTCCTTTACCATCTATACCACCTGGATGCGTGGCGATCCTCCACTGTGCGGTTTTCAAGGACTTTTTTCCCACGTTCCACTGGAATGTGGAACGAACTTCCTTCGACGGAATTTCCAGATCGATACGACATGGGTACCTTCATAAAGGTATATATTCCTATTTCCAAGGCCGGCAACGCTCTTGTGAATCCTCGGATGTTGCAAGAGTTCTAGGGCGGCGGTGATCACATATCAACAGTGACCCGCAAACTCGTTTGCCCTCCTCTAACATAAAAAAAAAGAAAAAAAAAGAGAGATAAGAAAAAGAGCGTACAAGCTCCAAAAGCACAAAATGAAAGCACTTATAAAGATAAAGCCTGAAAATTCTGAGAGAGAAAGGGATGAAAGTTTGACGAACAACTTCCGGGAAAACGCGTTTGGTAATTCCCGGGGTTGTTCGGTAACCTGTAGAATGAAAGGGGTGCTTTTGAAGAACGGTGAAATCTTAACAGAGCAAGCACACGTTTTGCAGCGGTGGGCGGAATTCTACAAGGACACGTATGAATGTGAGGACACATCAGCATCGAGTACCATTAAAATGCTGCGTCCCGATGTAGCCGATGGTGAAATCAGTTTGGAAGAAGTGGAGAGCGCGATTCGAAGCCTGAAATGTGGTAAGGCTGCGGGAGCAGACGAAGTTACTGCCGAGATGATCAAATATGGTGGGCCACATGTCTTGGACATGTTCTGGTTTTCGTGCAATTTATGCTGGAAATCAGGGGAGGTCCCAGACGATTGGCGAGGTGGAGTCATCGTACCTTTGTATAAAGGTAAAGGTTCACAGATAGACTGTGCAAGCTATAGGGCTATCAGTTCGATTAGCTTGGGTGGTAAAGTTTATGCTAAAATATTAGCAAGAAGAATGCAAGAGAGATCTGAAAAGCCGTTGTGGGAGGCCCAAGGAGGTTTTAGACCTGGAAGAGGGTGTATAGATCAGATCTTTTCCCTCCGCATGATCACGGAAAATTTTTGGCCCTAAACCAAAAGGTTATCTGTGCTTTTGTGGATTTGGAAAAGGCGTTTCAAAGGGTTGTGAGAGAGAAATTATGGGAGATACTGCCCCGATACAATGTGAACGGACCCTTGCTACAGGCCAGGCTCTGTAAGGAGGCTGTTCGCGGGGGGGACGTCGTCCTAGCGGTTTCGCTTGACGTCGCCAACGCCTTCAACAGTCTACCGTTCGAGACATTGGTTGAGGCGCTCCGGTTCCATGGAGTGCCTCCCTATCTCCGTAGACTGTTGGGGGTCTACCTGCAGGACAAGGAGGTCCTATGGGAAGGCGGCGACCGGCGGGTCTACCGACGTAGCGTATGCCGTGGAGTTCCACAGGGGTCCGTGTTGGGACCGGTGTTGTGGAACCTCGGCTACGACTGGCTGCTCCGCTGTCCTCTCCTGCCCCGGATGAGGGTGTTGTGTTACGCGGATGACACCCTCGTCACCTGCAGGGGAAGGAACTTTGCGGAGGCAGCCCGTCTGGCTACCGTCGGCGCTACGTTGGTAGCGGACCGAATAGGGCTGTTGGGATTGGAGGTATCCGTCACAAAGACGGAGGCCATCCTGTTTCACGGCCCACGACGGGGTCCCCCTCGTCGGGCGTCCATCTCCGTCCAGGGTTCGGAGGTGGTGGTGAATACCCAGATGAAGTATCTGGGCCTCACCCTGGACGGAAGATGGAACTTCGGGGTTCATTTCTCCCTTCTGGCCCCGAAGTTAGTATCCACCGCAGCTGCCTTGGGGAGGCTTCTGCCTAACTGCCGCAGGCTCCGTGCCGGCGTTTATATGCCGGCATCGTGAGGAGCATGGCCTTGTACGGTTCCCCAATTTGGTCGGGAGTTCTTACCGCCGACTCCAAGACCCTCTTGCGGAGAACGCAGAGGATTCTTGCGGTAAGGGTGATTCGGGGGTATCGTACGGTGTCGTACACTGCGGCCACGCTTTTGGCGAGTGATCCGCCTTGGGAGCTACAGGCGGAAGTGCTCGCCGAGGTCTATTGGCACCGGGCAGAAGCCAGGGCCAGGGGGGTAAGACCCGAGGTGGCTCGGGTCAGGGCTCTAGCTCACCGAGCCCTGATTCGACGGTGGGAGAGGGACCTAGGGTCCCCTGCCGCCGGACTGACGACTGTGGGGGCGATCCGTCCCCACCTCGATCGTTGGATCAACCGGCGGCATGGAATGCTTACGTTCCGTCTTGTGCAGGTGCTCACTGAGCATGGGTGCTTCGGGGAGTATCTGCACAAGAACGCACGAAGGGAGGCGACCCCATCCTGCCACCACTGTGACGAGGCCGTAGACACGGCTCGTCATACCTTGGCAGAGTGCGCAGCCTGGGACCACCAGCGTGTTGAGCTGGTGGCCGTGGTGGGCGGGGACCTCTCGCTGCCGCGCCTTATAGGCACAATGATCGGCAGCGAGAGGTGTTGGGTCGCAATGGCCTCCTTCTGCGAGCAGGTCATCGCCGCGAAGGAGGCCGCGGAGCGAGTCAGGGAGCAGGCCTCCACCGCTGACCCACTCCGTAGGGGAAGGCTGGGAAGAAGGAGGCGGGAGTACGCCCGCCGCTTCCTTCCCCAGCTGTAGTGCCTTGGTGTGAGGGGAGGGTGACCTCTCTCACCTATTACAGGCCTACGTCGTGAGGGTACTCTTAGTTGCTCGGAGCACCCTTACACGGGGGGTTACCGCCGGAGCGTCACGGTGAGTGCGCAAGCGATCCCGTGGCGTCCCATTAAGGCGTTGAGGGCAACCGTTGGTTTTTTAGTGGGTAACCTTAAAAATGGCAGCGACCTCTATGCTGCCGGGTAGTCCCACATAACCCTCCGGCCATCACCTTCTTGGTCGGCGGGTATCCGTAACGGATTTTTCCAACGATAAAAAAAAAAAAAAAAAAAAGGCCAGGCTCTGTAAAGTCTCTTTACACAGATCACTCAGCCAGTGTGCGAGTAGGAGCTGACATGTCGCCCTGGTTTAACATCCAATCGGCTGTTAAGCAAGATTGCGCTATGTAAGCACGGTGTTTCAATTTGTATTTGGATAGTTGTCTTCAAGGCGTGAAAGACAGTGACATGGGAGTGAAAGTAGGTGACCTTAAGGTCAATTGCTTGCTAGATGCAGATGATGCAGTGCTCATTGCATCATCAGAATGCGATTTGCAGGCATTGGTCACCACTCTGAAAGATGGGTGTGAAAATAATGCTCTAAACCTGAATACAGATAAGACGAAGGTTCTGATATTTGAAAGAAATGAAGAAAGAACAGAATGTAAGATCAACGTGAATGGTAAGATAATAGAACAAGTGAATGTAGCGGTATATTTGGGAAGTATGTTTAGCAGAGACGGAAGATACGAAATGGATGTGGAAAGGCTTATTGTTGCCGGTAAAAGAGTCAACGGTGCTTTGGTTGCATTGTTGAGACGACGAAACGTCTGGCTGCACGTTTGGCTGTACACAATACAGTTTTGCTACCGACTTTGTTATACGGCAGCCAAACGTGGGTAACACAGAAGAAGAATGTAAGAAAGATGAATGCTGTGGAAATGCGATCTCTTCGCAGAATATGCGAAGTCAGTTTAGCTGACCGAATCCGCAATGAAGAGATCCACAGAGTGTACTAGCGAAGATATCGCGGTGAGAATGAAGAAGAACGTGCTCAGGTGGTTTGGGCACGTCGAACGAATGAGTGATGAAAGAATGGTAAAAAAGATTTATAAAGGAAAAGTGAGCGATAAGAGAGACAGGGGGAGGCCTCGAGTGACCTTCGAAAACACAGTATTTATGATACTGGAGGAAGGTCACGTAAAATGCATGAGGACCCCCCGGAGGGCATGTATGAAGAGGTTAATATCTATGGTCGAGGCGAAAGAGGTATGCAGGGACCGTAGCGTTTGGCGCTCCGTCATCTCTGGCTACCCCGCAAGGGATGTGGCGTGAAGTTAAATAAATAGAAAAATAATTTTTTTCCTTAAGTCTATTAATTATTGTTATTTGGATTTAAATTAAAATTTAAAAAACGTTTTCTTTCTTCTCTAACCTATCTGGACTGTGTTGTTTTATATATTGCGACGTTTTAAATTTCATATTCTTTAATTCCTCCATTTCGCTACGAGACTTGTAGTTGCATCTATGGCCGTTTCTTAGCGTTTTTATGTATTCAGTCGATGGTAGCGTGTAAGGTGTTGTCACAACTTGACGACAGATGGCAGATCACGGCGTAACTGATTTATTGATTATATTTATTACAGTTTTTCTTTAATTAAAAAGAATAAAATTTAAATAAAGAAGTAAAAGAAATAAAACTATAGAATAATAATACTTCTTCGTACACAGTCTTCACTGTTATTTAACGACTATATAATATATTGTCGTTTAATTAGTTTAGTTTCTTTGATTTTCGTACGTGTTGGATATCCACTGTTTCATTATCACTGAATATTTGCAGATTACTCAGCATATAAAGTTGTATATCCTAGAGAAATTAATATTATAGCAGATTCTTTAGATTAAGACGTAACATTTTATATTAATACGTTTAAAATGTATATAGAACATAAAAGAAATACTGTTTTAAATTCAAACATTTTAATAACGTCATTACATACTTTATTTACCATTACGTTATATAAAATTGCCAGTACTTATTTTCACAAATAAATGCGAGCAGTGGTTTATGCTGGCAACCTCGAAACTAACTGCAACCTGTTTTCAACAGCGGCGGTTTAATATGATATCATCAATCTGTAATATCACGGATTATTACGTGTTATGGTTTGTAACCTCTCAATAAATGGCAATTTAATTAAAACTACATTTAACGAACATTATCTATTAAATTTTATTTTATACCATTCGAATATTTCATATTGTCGTATTATTTGAGATGTGGGTGCCAATACAGACACCTACACCTCGAACCAATGAAGGTGAGGTAAATATAAAACGCCAGGTCATGTGCAGGTATACCTAATAAATCAGTAAACGTTAATATTTATTCCGTAACGAATAATTAAATAAAGATCAGTTTTTTTTTTCTGTAACAATATATGTATAAGTGTTTTTCAATATTAACAATATATGTCTAAATGTTTTTTTAATATTGTAGTAAAATTGTAGATTGTTTAATAAACTTATTAAAAGAAAATATACAGTAAATGTGACTAGAGTTCTCTATTATTAGTTTAATTCAAATTTATTGTTTTTTGTAATTTCATGCTCGTTTAATTAGGTTTAAAAAGTGATAATTACCACAATTCAATTAAACAGTGACGTAATTCATACCCAAACAAATATGAAACTAATATTGTTTATGCATTAAGTAAAATTGTCGTGACTGTTGTATGCAACAAATAAGGCATCATAATAATTTATTATACATTATTACATTGTAGATATACCATCTGATCAAATTTGACCCGGACTGGTTGAAAAAAACAACATTTTTACGCATTTTAATACGAATCTTTATTATCGCCTTCAAAATATGCTCCTTTTAAGCGAATACAAGCATGCCAACGGTTACTCCAATTTTCCAAACACTTTTTATAGCGTTCCTTCAGCGAATTTCTTTTTATGGCCTCAATTGATTCATGGCGCGTTCCCCGGAGTGGATATTTAAGTTTCGGAAACAGGAAAAAATCGCAGGGAGCCAAATCTGGTGAGTACGGTGGCTGAGCGATGACATTTGTTTGGTGTTTGGCCAAAAATTCAGTCACAATCAGGCTAGAATGTGACGGCGCATTATCATGGTGAAAAATCCATGAATTATCTGCCCACAAATCCGGCCGTTTACGACGAATTGCTTCACGTAGACGCCTCAAAATGGCCAAGTAGTATTCCTTATTAATCGTTTGACCCTCTGGAACAAATTCATGGTGAACCACACCATAGTAATCGAAGAAACCATCAGCATCACCTTGATTTTCGACCGACTTTGACGTGGTTTTTTCGGTTTTGGCTCATTTTTGGCACGCCATTCGCTAGATTGTTGGGCAGTTTCGACGTCATATTCATAAACCCACGTCTCATCACCAGTAATAATGCATTTGATGAATGTAGGGTCTTCAGCTACGTCGCTAAGCATCTCTTTTGCAACGTCTACTCGACGTTGTTTTTGCAAAAAATTCAGGTCCTTCGGTACGAGTCTGGCATAATGTGTTGAGTCGATCCATAAGAGATGTTAAGAGCCTCTGCTATCTCTCTAATGCCAATACGAAGATTTTCGAGCACAATTCTCTTTACTTCTTCGGTGTTATCGTCGTTAACAGAGGTAGATGGACGACTCGCATGAGGCAAGTTTTCAACGACCTAGCGACCCTCACTAAATGCTTTATGCCACTCAAATACTTGCGTTCTCGATAGAGTAGACTCCCCAAAACACTTTTGCAACATTTTCAATGAGTCTGTAGCCGTAATCCCATTGGAAATGCAAAATTTCAAGCAAACTCGTTGTTCAATTTTTTTTTCCATAGTAAAAATCGCCAGAAAAACTTTTCACGTCATAAATTAATGGCTGCCAAATCCAGACTAATGAATGTATCCCGCTCAAACTTCGCATAAATGTCAAACGAGATTGTACCAACCTAGGAAAAAAAAATCACTGATTCGGTTTACTAGCGCAGTTTAAATTAACCAGTCCGGGTCAAATTTGATCAGATGGTATGATAACATGCAATCTTGCGGTACACAGAAGCGTTTACGGGTGTGAGTTCCGAGAAAAACCATCGAGAAAGACCTGTATGGTCCGCCAAGTAAGAAAGCTGATGATGTTGCATAAACTCTCGAAAATAGAACTCATAGGAAGCAGGATCCCAAAAAGCCCCTTGTGCCATAAACGATTGGAGGCTTTCGCCATATCTAGATTAACTCCATATCCAGACTCTCTCCTCTTGCTTTCAATAGCAGCTGCACAACGGTGCGTAAGATATAACCAAAAATCTCCAGCCGGCGGAAATATTTCCGATCATTGATCAACTCGTATTTCTCGAGGTATGTTAGGAGCTAATGATTGATGACGCTGTCCATTACTTTGAAGAGAAGAGAGGTAATGGCGATAGGTCTGTAGTTAACTTGGTACGAGTTATCACCTTATTTAGAGATCCGATGGTCAAGAGCACACTTCCATGATACCGTGAGTACGCCTTTACGGTAGGAGTACTGAAATAGACGCGTTAGCAATTGAGTCAACTCAGGTGCCATACGTAGCACCAATAAAAAAATGCCAGCCGGCCCATTCGATTAAAAACCTCCAAGTAAAATAAATATTATCGGATAGTATTTGGCCAAAATAATATTTATATCAGTGAGCTCTAACACCACGGGATGGTAGACGGTAGACTTTGAAAGACCAAGGGATGAACCGGAAAAGTCGGTTCTTTTGCCTCTTTGCCAAGGTCGGCTTTCTCTTTGCCTTATGGGCCAGGAAGTCATTCCCGATGTGCAATGACGATAGGGACGGTTGGCAAATGTTGGACTTAGAAAGCGCCCAGAATTTGGGCGTAAGATACCTGGGGTATTTTGCCAACTGATCCCCAATTTTGAAGACATGCTTGAACTTTGCTCTAGCGATATGCCATTTGAAAAATATGGAGACACGGTTAAATTTTCTCTTCAGAACTTTAGAGTTAGGATCCTTAATGACTAACGCATTAGCCCAAGCTTGATGTACCTACCGTTTGCCAGCTGCTGCAGCCCTGACAGATGTATCAAACCAAGGCCGCGATCTGCAACTAAGTGGTACCACAGAGCTGGGTACATATAGTTCCATACCCTATACCATGCAAAAAAGGCCCGCCATTCCACCCCAATCCACTGACTTGTAGTGCCAAACACGTCGAGTCGCAGGTCTTGTGCCAGCCGAAAGTGAAATTTGCACTACACTCCGTACCAGATACTGTTCAAAGGATCCTAGAAGCGCCTCGAGATTGACCTCTAACTTTCCTGGATAGTCAACAGAAGATCGAAAAAAGGGGGCATGAGGCTATATACGAGTACGTCCGGTAGACGAATGTGTGTCTTAACCAGCTGGGACAGAGTATTTGCCATATAAAAGTTAAACACGGATCTCCCTACGTAGACGGTGGGACGTGACCGTAGCCAATCAGTATTACGGTTGAAGTCCCTGAGGACTAGGACTTCGGCGGAGGGAGACTGTGACAGCAGGTCGTCTTTCTTTGGACGTGGCCCAAGAGTTGATCCGTTTCTGCATTACCACTATGAGGCCTGTAGAGGCACGCGTAGACGCTGACGTGATTGTCCATTTCCAGGAGCAGCCAGAGTTCATTTTCTCACTCACCGACGAAACATAAACCAATGGATTTAACTCCATGTTGATCTTCCGTGAGAAATTCCTGTGGTCTGACTTTATCAAAAAATATAAAAACAATAATTAATGAGACAGGTGGCTAGGTTTGTATTTTAATTTATACTTTAACAGTCAGTTAAGTAAAGAGTTGCACTTTTATTTCATTTCTTTCTTATAATTCCTTCTAATTATAACTTCTAAACCTCCTAAGAGGAAGATGCCGATGTCAAAACTATATTTATCAGTATCGATATAATTAAGTCTACTTCACGTTATCATATTATACATAAACTTTTCACAAAGGAAAGTCGAGTAGGGTAGACTGGGTACGGTTGAAACAATTTAGCCTTTATCGCTTGTAATTTTGTTGTTTATAAGCCATGTGACAAGTATAATACATGAAATTGAAATATGAAGTTTCGGGTGCGGTATGGTTGTACCATTATAGGTCCCGGTTAACTATTTAAAAAAATATATGAAGTTAAAAAAATATTTCGATTTGTCTCAACCGTCCCCATGCTAGGGGCGGTTGAAACAGCGATTGGGGTCAGTTGAAACATATACAAATAATAAAACAAATACTAACAAAACATTTTTTATTAATCACTAATACTAATTTTTCGAATAATTATGCCAACCTGTGACAATTAATCAGTCTTTGAAATTTTAATTCTTCTAAAATATTAATCAGCCTTTGACAAGTAGTAACATTTAAAGATATTACAAATTAACGATAATAATCACAGAATAAACTTAACGAAAGCAGGCCTATTTTTATTTTTTATTATTATTATCATTATTATAATTTTTTTCATTATATTGCGACGGTTCTAGTTGTTCCAAAATAGCTTTTAAGATTGACATTTGTGAAACAGTGATCACAATATAAAAAAATATATATCCGGCTGAGTTTGTTGTGTGGTTCTTCTCAGACCAGGACGCGTTTGGAACCCTCATAGCATTAACATTAAGTTGGACAGTGCTTTTACAGAAGGGCTTATTACGATAAATCTGGTATCGAAATAGGCCCTCCTGACACTTCCATTTTGACGTACACAAGTGATCACTGATAATGATTCAAAGTGGAAAAGATATAAATAAATAAATAAATGAAAGCAAATGAACTAAATAAAAGACAATTATAAAATAACCGAAACACTAATATCTAAATAAAAAGTCTGGACAAACCAAAACAACTCTTTTTTAAATCAACAACACTTCTTAATCAAATAAACATTGAGAATTTACTTAAAGAAAACATTAAGCTTAGATATTAATCAGAGTCTTCAGAGTCGCAATTGTGGGAAATGTAGATAAGACCACCTTCTGTGCATTGTTCATGAGCCCACTGTTTACATGAGGTACATTGAATCCACTTTTCTCTGGATTTGCTCTCTGAATATGGTGTTAAGCAAACAATACAGTAGCATGCTTCGTCTTCTGATTCTTTCGATATCAATTCCTGCTGCGTACCTACTTTTTTTTATTCATTTTAATCTATTTTTTTTGCCTCTTCTTTCGTCTAATCTTCTCTATTCAGTCAATCTTTTCTTACAATTGTATTTTCTGGATTAGGTCTATCTGTTACAAATTATCATAGAAGACGCCTACGTTAGTTTTATTAAAGCTCGTGGCCCTTGACAAGCTGGTAGCTTGTGCGGCTCGGACGGACAGTTCAGGATTTCTTCTCATAAACATCCGAAACCATTCCTCTCCAGCCATTCCGTAGTCGTCCCAATTTCGAGGTCGTGATAAATTATACTTAACGGTAAGTTCTTAAGCTAATTTTCTCACCTCTTTCTTAGATAGTCCAAAATATATATCAGCACATCGAATCAAATATTTTGAAAGTTCTCGCTCCTGATCTACATTAAAACACGATTATGTGCTTTATACCCCATACCTTCGTCGTCTTTGCCAGACGCATCTCGCTTTCGAATGTATCTTAACAGGGAACAGTGGTTCATACCATGCTTATTGGCCGCTTTTCGTAGTGAATCTCCAGCTTTTACCTCCTCATATGCATTACTATAGCTTGATAAGTCAATTTCCCCTCTGGAAGTCTTCTTCTCCCGAACTCTCGGCATCTACAAAAAAATAAACATCAATATATTTTCTGTTTCAACCGTACCCACAAAAAATGTTTCAACCGTCCCCAACCCCACTTTTGATAAAATATGTTTCATAGCAACGACAATTGTAATAACACATTACAAATAGTCACTGTCCCTTGTTCTACAAGCACCATAGTATTCTCAAACACCCACTCAATACATTCACTTACAAAGAAAAGATAATATAAACATTTATGTAAAAATTTAAATACTTACTTTTTGGTGATTAAAAACAATATGGCGTCTTACACAAAACAACAGCGTACGGGAAGCGGCGCGGCACTGAATTCGTATTTGAATCTGTCGTCCACTTCGTTTTCCTCTTGGACCCCTCACTCCCCGTTTAACCGTTTACGAGATATTTACTCTGTTTCAACCGTCCTTTGTTTCAAACGTACCCAGTCTACCCTACTAAAAAACTAAACTTATCTTTTTTAAATACCCTGCACAGAGGAAAAGTTTTAACCAGAAACTCGATTTGAACTTCGAAAGAGAAATCGAGTGTTTTTATTTTATTAGGTTTAAGTCTCAAGTCTTATTATATTTTAAACTTTAATAGAAATACAATTCAAGTACGTATTTTATAAGAATAGCTTTTTGGTATGCAATAATATCTTCATGAAATCGTCTTTCTGGATCCAGATTTTTTTATTACAAATAGCTATTCTATCAAACAGAACAATTGTATAGCAAGGCGCTTTAATAAAGTAATTTTAATGAAAATAAATAAATAAAGAATTTAAGGTAAACAATTACACTGTCATATAGCTATAGCTAGATTTTTGATACAATAATGTGATGTACTAGATAATGTATCTGTATGTCTTTGTCGTCGAAAAGTTGTTAAACTTTTTATATTCAAAAATAAGTTTTGTTCATTTATATAAAAGCATAGAATGTAAAGCTATTTTAAATAATAGGTTGTTTATTTATATTAACATTTAAATTAACATTATTTCAATATATATTTTTATGAATATATTTATTAGCTGATTTACAAATAAATCTTAAAGTTAGCTAACACAATTTCCATCACTAGTTTCGTATAAAAAGAGTTAATCAATATGTTGTCAGTGCAAGTAACTGCATCAAATTTATTTAACACAAGATTTACGATGAATTGATTAGGTTTTATAGTGTATAATTGACAGAGATAATATTTCTGTGGCACTAAAATTACAAAATGAAGTTCAAACACATTATAGTCCAAGACGCGTTACTAAAGGACAACAAAAATAACTTAAATTTCCATAAACGACTGGTGTTATTAATTACGGAATTGTTACAGTACCCTGGCACGCCATCTGCGAATTACTTTTAAATATAGTTTGTAAAATAGCCATTTCTACGTTAAAATATAGTTGCTTGTCCTCGTCTACCATAATTTTTTAAAGTTATTATTATGTCACAATAAATTATAACAAACTTTAGAAGAGTTCTTTTAGAGAATATGAAATATATATTCCCATGTATATTATTAAACTTAATTGACCAATATTTTTATTTTTTAACATTATATTAAAATTAATTGCTAGTTAGTATCATTTATCATCACTTTCATTATATATTTCATATAAAGTATTTTAAAGTAAGCAGTAAAGAAATGTATACTCTACAAAGCGTATCAGAGTTGTGAATAATTCAGAGTTAGTAATAAAACTTTTAGGCTATAAATAATGCAACCAGTTGGTCTCGGGCAACTAAACTAAATCTGACTAGTTGTCAACTGAGTTAAAGTCAATAAATCTCATGGCTTGGGATAGGACGAGTTTGGATTTATACGGTCTTACAAATTAACTTGACTAACTTACTGTTTACGACGCTCAGACAAATTTGTAGGTATGGGTCACTACGGGCGTCGATTATTTTTTGTATCTGTCATGTAATTTTTGTTTACAGTTCAGTTGATAAAACTTCTTAGATTAAAATGTGTATTAGAATTTTAAGCGTATATTTGTTTTTCCCTCGAAGATATGTTAGATTCAAGAGAATTAAAAGCAAAACTATTTTAATAGCTTTAATTTTGAAACGTTATTTACAAATATAAATAAACTAGTTTGGATACTGACTGAACAAAGCAATTTAAATAATTTTAACAGCAAAAGCTATCACTTCAACAATATTATTTTTTTAATTTTTGTATGTCAAAGATGATTTTATGAACCAAATAGCTTCCATGATACATTTAGCATCAACCTACGATCACCACCTTCCTAACTTTGTCAATTTGAATAGATAAGTCATTTTTAAATATAGAATTAACGATATTGTTTTTGATTTTAGAATTCCCACTAGAATGAAAAGTAGAGAATAATTATTTGTATTTTTAACCATATTATTTTTTAAGGTTATGTAACCTTTACCGTACGACTTTAAGGAAAATTATCTTATACACTTTTTTACTTACAATTATTATTAGTGCATTTTTAAAAACAAGCAATGGGGCATAACTTTGTCTAGTCTGATTTTAATAGCTTTGAACTTTGGTTAGGAAAGTAAAATATCCTTCTGTACTCCAGGCAAATCCGGAGTTTGAAGAATTAATTGGTTTATATAGCCATCAACCGGCAGTAATTTTAAGTCAAGATTTTCGACAAATAAACATCTTTACAGTTCGTAAATTATTACGAACTGTAAAGTTTTTTTATTTTAATAAATAGAATTGTAAATACACCTGACTTGACAACGGCTGATGCACTGTTTTTCCGAAACATGGTTAAAACCTTCTCTTTTTTCTTCTCTTTACAGTTTACCTAATTTCACATTGGTGAACGATGATTGCCTCGAAAAGCATGGTGGTGGCGTTACTTAAAAAATCAATCACATTTCCTTTAGAACTATTATCTCATTACCTCCTTCAAATTCTACAAATTTAGAATACCTTCTTATTGATGTAGGACTTCATCACTCTAAATTACTTCTTGTCGTCATGTACAGCCCCTCTTCCATTATTGACTACTTCTATATCTTAAATTACTATTGGATAACTTTTATCTTCTTATGAGCTTGATATAATCATGGGTGACCTCAATACATGTCTTGTTTAAAAAAAATATATAGACCTAATAGATCAAATCTTTAATTGCCTACGCTAAGGTAAGATTATTCTACGGCGTAACTTCAAAATAATAAATTGGACTACTTTCTCATACATTGATTGGTCCAGTATACTTAATGCTCCTACAACAGACTGAAAAGTAGAATTATTTAACTCTTTTACCACTTGCTCATATAATTCCCAATCAAACAGATCAAAGTTACCCACTATCCTGAAATTAACAAACGTAACAAAGCATACTTAACAAGCAAGAAGCAGCGTTATAAGAAGTTCCCCACTGATGAAAATTTTACTAAGTATAAAAAGGTATGTCGTTGCAATCAGTTTTGTAGACACCAAACGCCGTTATATTTTCTCTTGTACTAGTAATCTACTCCTCCACAAATATGGAGATTTTTTTCAATTACTAGGTGTGATTAAATTTTAGCCTCCTTCAAATACTTATCTCTCACGTCTATATTTCCTTGTTTATGCAAAGTCCTAGAAATTTTTATGCAAAGTCATCGTATACAAATAACTATAATTTTTTTTAACATTTATATAGTAGGTTCTTTTTTCATTTTTTCAACATTTTCGAAACAAGATTTTTATTAACGATCTCACTAATATCGTATACGATATAACAATTATATCATTTTTTATGAAGACAAAAATTTTGGATTGCCATTTCACAATTTTTATTGTGGACGGCGCAAGTTAACAAACAATACCAGCAAACACATTCACATGTCAGTTCATTCCCTTAAACGTATGCAGAATTTCCTACCAATGCGGACTAAATTCTCTCTTATTACCTCTTCTCGACTATGCTGATGCTTGCTATTAGAATGCATCTGAGGAGCTGCTTAATAAATTACATCGCCTTCAAAACTTGTGTATCTGCTTTATTTTCGGACTACTGAAGTTTCCGACGTCAATTTCAGTAGCTGCCCATTCGCTTTCGCCGATATGTGCATGTCCTAATCGCGCTGTATAACCTCTTCTCCAACTCAGCGTCCTTTTATCTACATCAACGATTTCATCTTTATTTACCTAGTAGTCCCCTAAACACTTTTTAGTATCAACCTTTGACATTCTCTCTTATAAATCGAACTCTTATTTCAAATCTTTTACTATACAAACGAAATTCTTTACCAATCAATAAAACATTCAGTAAGTCCGTCATGATATTTAAACGAATATTAAAGCACTTCTTTCTGACGAAGGAATAAATTTTAATTTATAATATGCCTATATATATGACTAAATTATATTTAATATAGTATTATTACTATGTTTATGTATACTGTCATAAAATATCTATATACCTTTTACTGCCCTCTAAAACCTTCGGTCCAAACACTAAGGGTAGCTGGAAGAAATCTTTTTGTAGAGGTAAGCCCATCCTATATGTAAGTCTTTTATAATTATTATTTTTTAACTCATTGTAATCATTATGATTGATAAATAAATTAAGTACAAGTTATATTAATTATGAACAAGTGAAAGATATTAATTGATTTCATTACTTTATATTTGATATTATTTTCATGATATGCCGGTCTTTTTTGTTAATATTATAGCATATGATTAAACTTAAATAATATTGGAGTTTTGCAATGTTGTCTTATAATGTTATATAACTGAATATAAAATATCCATAGCACTTTTAAATAAGTAGAATAAGAATGATAATACTGTGTCCGATGTGTCCGATGGAGTAAATGGAGTCAAAACAGCAAAGCTGAGAGGCCTACCTTTTAGAGTCATCAATAAATACACTTAGACCATGCCACGAAACTTAGAATACTGATTTATTTATGACATATAATATTTATTGTTATATTTACTTATATATATAATAAAGTCAATTGTTTTTAATTTACAGCTCCAGTTTTAGAGAACAGTTGTTTTAAAGTAAAGCAAGTGCTGCAGACACGAGAAACCACATCTGTTAAACGCAGTCAGAAGAGAAATCTTGTCAGCATTAAGTCACGTAGTTCTTATATAATATCACAAATTCAGCGGCTTTTTGCCAACTTTCAGATATTGTATAATAATTTAATGCTAAATAGAGCGATATGGTTTTAAGGCATTTATAAAATTTATAAAATTTATCAATTGGATTGAACATATAAAAATAAATTAATATTATATCGAAATTGAGTTTATAATGTCATATTTTATATTTTATAATATTTGCTATTGAGTTTTCATAACAAAATTAAAGACAGTAAGCTAGGTTGAGTATTGATTGAACTACGAGTAGCTGGAACAGATTAATTAGCGAAAATAGTCCAAGCTTTAAGTTTGTAATTTATTCGTAGCGCTTGCAGGGATTTATCGTCGCTTTTATAAAGTAGTTCTTAATTTATCTCAGTTTACTGCTAGATGTTGAAGATTCTTAGATGTTTAAGTATTTTGTTATTATTCAAGAAAAATAATAGGTGTTGAGATATTTTTCTTTATTTAATTTTCATAATAAAGTTATTTTATGACATAATATATATGTATATCTAAAAGACCTTCTTGATGCATTCCATCGATTGAGTAAATTATTTCAACTTCATTCCATGAAACAAATCAATTCTAAAATAATAATTATATTTGATCAAGAATAAAATTATTATCTTTGAATCTTATTTTAATTATGTCGTAATAGGTTTTTGTATTCAAACAACGTTAATATACAATTCAAATATACTTGCGAATATTGTAGAAGTAAAAATTAATAATAATAATTAAATATAAAAGTTAAGAGCTCGGGGAGATCGGGACGCCGACTTAGCAATACAAAATAACATTGAAAAAATATCACTACCAAAACTTTTATTTGATATTGTCCTTGTTATGATTTTATATATGATTTTTAATAATCGAACCTGCAACCCCTGGCATACTTTGTCGTTCTACACACCCAACTACCTCGTTATAGGTATTTTTACAATTAAAGCGTAGTCACCTTAAAAGTTGTAGTTTTATTATCACTAATTCAAAATAATACTTTAATGATTCTTAAAAAACAATAAGAATTATGATCCCAATTACATCGATTAATAAAGTATTCACATTATCCGTATGTAAATTAAATAAACATTGTTACCAAGGACCACAATATAATATTTCTTATAATTTGTAAATAATTGTAAGCAAAACAGGTAATATTTAAAATGTACAGCAGTAATGACTTGAAATACCTATTGGCGGTGTAAAGTCACGTACTCGAACATTCTCATAATTATTGTTTACCGACGGTCCTTTTCCTTTCTATATTAAATTTACTTTTCTACATTAATTTTTCTGTAAACAGAAATAAAAAATCTCAGCGTTATTACTTTATTTGAAACTCTAAAATCTATATTCATTATCTTTAACAACTATTCAATATTATCGTACAGGTATCATCAAGCACTTCCACACAGTGTACCGACACTGCGTCATCTTCTAATAATTTATAAAGAATTTAGCGATTTTTGTACAAAAAATATGCAGTAGTAACCTGTAAATCTAAACGTATTGATTGTAGGTCATCTTTTGCTGTTTATTTGTGAGGAGTTATTTTTAATTATTTTTAATTTTATGTTAACGTCTTAAATAAAAAAAAACATTAGGGGAATCTTGAGTAGCGCCAGTGACAGAAAAAATTAGAGTTAGGCGTCTGTCATGGTATGGGTATGTTATGAGGAGAGATGAAAGGCATGTAACCAAAATAATGGTGGGTATGATAGTGGAGGGATGGACAGGTAGAAGATGGCCGAAAAAAAGATGTATGGATTACATGAAAGATGATATGGAGAAAAAGGTAAGTGTACAGAGATGTAACAGGAGAGTATGGAAGAAAAAAACATATGCGCCGACCCCAAAATTATATATCATAAATAAATAAAATATTATAGGATAAAAAATACCTCAGATATAATATTTATTATTTATTCTTGTGAGGGGTAATCTAGCACTTGATGGAAATTTGACACGATTGAAACATAAGTTACAGACACATTGTTACCCTTGATAAATTACAAGAGTTTACGCTTAGTGACCAAACTCACTAGTCGAAAAGCAGCTGTAGAAAATACTTCAAGTCTTTTTTAAATACTAATCGATAGGCTGTAATATAACTACCGAATAAAAGTATAATCAATTCAGTGCAATAAAGCTTGGCTACCAGTGATAGTATATAAGGATTGGCAACCACTGAAAGTATCAAATAAACTTAAAGATATAATATTTAAATTCATATTTTTATCCTAATTAAATTATGTAACTTAGATAAAAGTTCCTAGTTTCTTGACACACCCTTTCAATAAATATACAATTATCCAATAAGTCTACACTTGGTTAAATAATTTGTCATCTCGCCAAAGTTAGCAATAAACTAACTATGGACATAGGGGTCGATGAGATCAATTTGTCGTCGAAATTCCGTCCTACAATAGATTAAACTTTGGTGTTTAGAGCTAGTTTAATAGTCGTCAAATATTCGAGAATAAATTTTGTATTTGTGTTTTATTGACAATATCGGTTTAGTTCGAGTATGATGTTGGTCTAAATGTTCTCTCATTTATTATTATGAACGTATTTTTATGCCATCTGTAATGGTACCAAGAACTTATTGTATTTAAACGTCTTGTCTAAAATAACTGTCATACATTTAAATATTTTTTTTATAGTTCTTATGATGATAATAAACACAAACATAATTTTTATAAACATATGTGTTATTAATCTTATGTATGTGTGAGGTGTGAACCTCTCATCAGATACTTATTCATTATTAGCACATTATACAAATATTAATGAATATAATTTCGGAAATACTTATCTAGGAAAATGCAGGCAAATATAACATAGATGATCTTATATAAATATAAAATCATCGCCACGTATGTAGTATTAACAACAATAATGACAATGATTACTGTATTATATATGCATATGAATTATTTATATACACTTCATATTTCATTATAACATTCTGTTTAAGTCTTTCCTTTTAATCTCAGAGTGATATTGTGGAATAAGCCAATAACATCAACCTCGATCCATATTTTTTTACGAAATGTATAAATTCTTGTTTGACGTCGTGTATTTAGAAATTACCGGTTGCTTTTGGATATTTTTGAATATAAGTAGTCAAACAAATTAAATATTTTATTACCGAGAAGCATTCAAAATAAATTTATCAACAACAAATTTCTGGGCTTTTAAACAAAATCCGCAGGTCCGAGTAAGTTCCGTAACTTCATTTCTTTGCTTTTTACTAAAAACTTTATAGGTTAAACAATTTATGTTTTCAATACTAATTTTTTTTTCTTTACTTGTTAGAAAAATATTAATTAAAATGGTAAAAAAGAAAAAAATATTGCAAAGTAAAGTTTTATCGCTTGAATATTTACAAAAAAAAAATATTTGTTATCATTCATAGAGATATTTATCTCAAAAAAAACAATATTATGAAGTAAATAATAAAAAACTTATATGAACATTAAAAATGGTTTTATAATTTTTATGGAGGGATTTTTGAACACAGCGAGACTTCATAAAACTTAATCAGAAACTTCATATTAACTACTAACAACTGCCCAGGTATACCAGCTTTACTCCGCGTGCAAGCTGAAAGTTAGAGGGTTTGTAATGCAGTGTCCGAGAGGTCAAAGTAGTTCAGGCAACATGAAGATGAATTTGCGATTAATTTGTTTAACTTTCTAATCGTTGACTTCCATTCCTAAATGCGAAGAGTGTTTCAATTAAATACCGTTTTAGCTTTTTGTGACTGTAATTTATGTTTGTCATGAGTAAATATAAAATCTTTCTTGACAAAATTTTACTTCATGTTGAATTCATAAAAACAAAAAATATGTAAAAAATATTGATAATTGCATTTAAAAAGAAGTAAAACTAAACAAAAATAAAATTAAAGCTTAGAAAGTGAAATATTTTTATACTCAAAAAACTTAGTTTGATTTAGTCAAACATTTGTTGACGACATACTTTATTTTGTTTATTTTTAATATGTACTATAAAAAAGAGGCAGAAAGTCTTTTCTTTATTCTTAGAAATATCAAATGAAAGTAAATCTCATATCGATTTTCTGATTCGTTCACTCATTATTAGCGACAAATTAAAATTTTACGACTAATCTTATAATTGTGATATATAAACTCTCATTTATTCTTATTTTAAATTTGTTTTGTTTAGTTTAATAAAAATTTAATAATAATTGTTTATTATATTTTAAATTATCTATTATATTTCTCTTCCTTCTACTACGACAATGTCGAAGAAAAAGTTTGTTAAATTTGTATGGCATGAGATATATATATATGTTGGGTTGATTCATATGTTACTGGGCATTGGGAGGGTAGATGGAAGATGGTTAATAAAAGATTTCAAGGCAATGCTGTATAGTAAGAGATAAAATCTTCACCAATTAAATACAATAAACTCATAATTAGTATTACAATCAATTGGTTTTACAAAAAGTTTTATCTGAATACATATTCCATGTACTAACAAATGCGTATGACGTTATAACAAAGTGCCAGCGTAAGTCCTAGAAAACTCTATTGTGTAAGCATTGTAAGCACTATTCCGGCTGAAACTGAAGTGTCGGTACTTCGCATTTGGATGCTATTCGAAATATATACACAAGTTATTCTGACAAGTGCTTATCAGTTTCACCAGTTCTTTGCCATCTTTCATTTTTATTTCATATAATACTTAGTCTGGTAACATCATTTATATTGACTGCATAAAGATGTCATTGACAAACATCCACGTAAGCACTTTGAATTTCTATAAATAAGATTGCAAATGCCAACGTTAGATTGTAAAAATACATATGTAAATAAGAAACACAATAGATTTTCTTGTTGAAAACAGATTTTATATGTTTTATCAGCAATGCAATAAAGAGGTTTAGTATAATATTACTAACTATGAAATATAAATCATTATTTGCTCGTAGTAGACTGAACATCTGTAAGTGAAAGTAAAAGTAAAAGATAATAATTTTGCCACAACTTTCAAGTTTTGCTGCTTCAAGATTTCAAGTTATCTCAATTTGTAATTATGCAATTACTCGTCTTGTGGTTATACTTTTTTATTGTTGTTAAAGTTTCGATCTATCTAACTTTAAACAAAACTTTCATTTCATAATAGATTAAACTCTGATATTTGGACAAAATTTAGTGTTCGTTGTTTTGTTTTAATTTAAGTGAAATTATTAGTCAAGTTTCAGTAAAAACTTAAATTTAATTTATTCGGTTTTTTATACTTAAACCTAAACTAAATGTATGTTAATAAATAACCTTAATTACGATTACAATAATCTAATATCTGGAAGATTACTTCCAACTTTGTGGTTAAAAATAAATTCTAAAATCGATTTTAAGATAATAAAATCATATTTTTTTCAATTTAATTGGAAAATAGTCTCTAATTTCAAAATCAAATAGCCATTATAAATCTTAGGTGATTCAACGATGCTACGTTTAGGTTCCAATTGAGGTTTCTTAACACGAGCTCTAAAGTAGCCGATAAGATCTTGGGATCACCTTGTCTTATACCTTTCATTATTGTAAACTTGTCACCCGCTCGTTCTGTTTTCACTCTACTCATCATGTTAGTATAGACAGTCTTGATTAACCTTATATATTTTTGTGGACACCTTGACTCAATTTCATTTTTTGAAGCAAAAATGTAACGGCAATAGGATTGTTAGTTTGCGGTATCAGAATCAGTACCTTATACAAGAAAGTTTTAAATATATGACAGCAATATTAATGAGACGTATCTTGGTATGTTTCTATTTTAATTTACACTTTAACTGTTTTAAAAAGACGCCGTCAAATATGTATTTATCAGTATCGATATAATAAATTCTATTTCACATTATCATATTTTACATAAACTTTTCATAAAAGCAAGCCGGGTTCTAAAAAACTAAACTTATCTTTCAACTTATCAGAGGAAAACTTTTAACCAGAAACTCGATTTCAACTTCAGAAGATAAATCAATTGCTTTTATTTTGTTAGTTATATATCTTCAATTATATTTCACTTTAAGCTATAGAATTACAATTCAATGAAGTAATTTAAAGGTATGCGGTAATAAGTTCATGAAATACTCATTCTGGATTCAATATATTTTTTTAATAACATTTGTTCTTCTATCAAACAGAACTATGGTATAGCGTAGCACTTTAATCAAGTTATTGATTTTGTATTATAACATTTTTATATATATTCAGGTTTATAAAATATAACTAATTAACTGCAAATCATTAACGTAGTAATTTAAGCAACATACTCTGAAAATTTATGTTATTACAAATTTTATCAGTGCGGCGTGTTAATAACCGCATAAATAAATTTGTTGTACTTAATCGTCGACGTTTTTCCTCTTGAGGTACGAGTAGGTAGCTTCCAAGTAACATCCGTAAAAAATCTATTTTTGAAGAGGTGTTTGTTAATAAAACCTTATAAATGAAGGGTTAATATGATTTGAAATTAAAAAAAATATTTGAAGTATTTTGGTAAGGGCATATTGCTAACAGTCAAAAGATAATTGAACAAAAGCGTGAAGGAAGTGAAAGTACACTTTAAACGACACGGCAATATAATACATAATAAATACATAGAATATTTAGTAAATGATGAACAAAAACAAAGAACAAGCAAGTAATTTTCAGCGTTATCTAAATAGCTGCCTCTTTAATGTATTGGTTAAAGTTGTCTTGTAATTTTAAAAATATATCTTTGTCATCAAAAATCGTTTCTCTATTTTATATAACACACAATTAGAGATTTGTTTATTTTATAAAAGCACAGAATATAAAGCAAAATAAGTTAAAATGCACTCGGTTTCAACATTAAATATTTAAATATAAATAGTACTTTTATGAATTATATACAGATCATTAGTATAATATATTTTAGATATGTAGACTAGATACATATATCATGTAATGAGAAAACCAATTTACATAATATTCAGAGTAATAGTACGGAGTAGTAAGTAACGTATTGAGAGTTATTTGTAAGCTATTTAAATCAAGAGAGATTTTCTTAATTTCTTATTTGGACGTTATAAACATATTTTTCTTATTTTCCAGTAATTTTTTATTGTTTTTAGTTTATTTAAATGGATTTTAACCTTCTGGACCGGCGACCGCAAATTATTGGTCCTTATCCACAGTTTTACATGTGTTGACCTCTTTCTCTAAGGCTTTACACACACACGAGGTACACAGCGTATCAATAATAAGCTGGATTTTCTAAACTACAATTAATAAAAAATTATTGATAGTGGAAAAAAAATAAAGAATCTTGCACATAGGATTGTTCCTAATTCTTATAATGCCTCATAATATAAAAAGCCTTAATATTTCGAATGATTTTATGTTTATCCAGAGAAAAAAGACCTAAGTGGCCAAGTTCGCCAGTAATAGATATATATATATATATATATATATAATTATATATTGCCTATATACATTATACATACATATAAACGTTTTGTAGCGTTTGGCGCTCCGTTGTCTCTGGCTACCCCGCAAGAGATATGGCGTGAAGTTAAATAAATAAAATAAACGTTTCCTTTCATTTTACTCATTTATATCTTATTATATATATGATACTATACTATATACTTATGATATTGAATTATTGTATTTAACAATACGATGTATTGTTGCGTACAACAATGATATTAATCAACTCAACGCATAATAGAAAGATTCAAAATACTGCGTTGTCTCAAGCCTTCACTCACAGTGGTAAATCTATATTAATAATTTCGATTAAAACTTCGCCTCAATAATAAAACATAAAAAAATAAAAATTTCTTATCGCCAACATGTATCCGCAAAAAACGGATTGTCGAGTATTTTGTTAAATTCTAATGACGATGACAGACGAATCGCAGTCGCCATTTTGGACGCTATCGAAACGTCACTGACACCGGAGGCCATCTTGATTACGTTAATCAAAGCTATAACTACAATAATCTACCAACATTATGTAAAATATTGATGAGAAGAGTCACATTTAACCCGAGCGAAAGCATTTACCATCTAGAATTAGAATAGAATTTAATAGATGAAATTTAGTTTCATATCGTCCTCTGCTCTAAATTCTCTTCTTCCAGGTGTGCGAAGCCACGGGCATAAGCTAGCTTTTCTTAATGCATAAACTCTTATATATATTATTCTTCTTATGTACGTCAATTCGAACGTACTATTTATAAGGGATTCTGGATTTGGGTTTTTAAAAAAAAAATAATTGAATTTTATGGAAAATAAACATGAACCGAATGAAAAGTAGAATTAGAACTAAGCTTGGAAGCGAGGTATGGGAGTGAGAAACAAAGGACAAAAACAGTGGAAAGTTAGGCAGAATAACAGGCAGCAATTGGGTATAACACCTCCCCCAACAAAAGTGAACTCACGGTCAAAAGTGAGTTTACTGTTATAGGATTCTAAAACTTGTTTACAGTTAGGTAGCCCGCAGAAAAGGCGGTGTATTTGGAGCTAAAGTTGGAAGGGATATATTTTCGGGAACCGATTCATTTTGTTTATTATATAAAAAAGAACATTTCTTACTCATTTTAATAATTACGCCTATAACTACGATTAAAGTAACTATGCTAATAGAAAAACCAGTATAATTAAGGATTGTGTCATCGGGAAGTGGGTTGTCATCAACATTTAATATCTGATCGGGTAAATTATAATTGATAAATTCTATATTGTCTAAGTTTACCTTTTCAATTTTGGATGATGAGAAATTTATATTCAATTTCGAGAGTTTATTTAAATTGCAACAGCTATCGTTTATGATATTGAAATTTGTAACAATAGGGTTGGTAATTATTTTTGTATTTTCTTTTGTATCTAATTTGATCTCTCTGCAAAAAGCTGTACAACCCGGTTCGAGAGTTAAGATTCCTGTTCCCGTTATGACATTATCCTTTACATAACTCGAGTTACATTCAATAGTGAGCTTAGTCGGGTTCAATTGTACAAATATCCACTTATTACCATTTAATTTATACCAAATATCAATGTAACCAAAAATGAAATTAGTTTTACAATTATAAGGAAGAACATCAATTGTTTTAGTCAGTATATCGATTTCACAAGTTGGGTTCGTCATAACATTGAAAACATCAATAGACTTACACATAAGATGTTTACTTATAATGGTCTTACACATACTATCTAAATTATTCATATAAAAATATGTTTTGCGGTCTTCACTTAGAACTAAATAGGGTTTATATGGAGTTATCAACTTAAAAGAGTTTAGTTTGATACTATCATTTGGAATTGGTATAGATACACATTTGAACAAATTGTAAGTAGTTAAATCAACCATAGGTATTATTACAAAAATTTACTTATCATTCAAAAAGTATGTTATAGTGTCTGATAAGTTCAGTTTTGAGTGAATGGTGTCTAAATTCAAATCCATAGGCAATTCTTTGTTTCGGTAAATTTTTGAAATTACTCATTAATTCGTTCAGTAGTTGTTGTGAGGTGAGTACCGATGGATGTAATGTATTAGTTTTTGCAAATAAAATGCTGTTTACAATATCTTCCATTTTGTATGAGAAAATTAGTAAATGTGCTTGTAATACATTCAGAACTTCATTCAAGTTATTCCTAAAGTAAATAGAATCGGTAATTTCAGATACATTCTTAACAGCTAGTGATATCTTTTCCATAGCATCACTTAATAGAAACTAATTTTTGTTTAATTCTAAGATCGATGAATTAAAATTCAAGATTGCAGTTTTAGAGATGAAAATGTTCCGAGAAAGACTTGTGGCTAATTCCATATCAGACTTTTGCAATTTTCTAATAGCTCGGTCAAACTTTAGTGCATCGTCTTCGTCTAGAGTGCCAAACACGTGTTTAAAAACTGTTTCTACTGTGGAGAACCAAGCGAATCTCTTCCGGCGAGTGGGTAAGAGATGTAAAATCGAATTATAATCGCGGATAATGTCTTTAAACAGAGCATCAAGATGTTGAACCATGTTGTTACATTCAATGTCATTGACAGCTTCGCTTTGCTGGCACATATAGCGTATTTTACCGACGACAGCCTTTACGTTTTCAATGTGGGAAGTCGCGAATGAAATATCCATAGGAACAAGGATATGAGTGTGATCCCTTATTATTCTTACTATACCGGAGTGGATATAGAAAATACCGGGACTGTTGTTGATAAGCTGAATGAGTGCCTGTGACATGTGGTAGATAACACATTGGCAGTAGGATTCTGAAAAGGAAATAATATTATTCAAGCTTTTTTGAGGTTAGTTATTTTAAACAGAGTTAGCTGGTTTAATTTGATCGAAGTGGTGTCTCACGTGTCTATTATTGACTAAAAGGGTTGCAGTATTATTCTCATGTACTTTCAATATTTTATAAGCGCCCTTCCATAACGGAGACAGTGCTTTTCTTAACCGTAGATGGTTTTTTAGATAAACAAGATCTCCTACGTGATATTTTACTGATCTCGTATGATTGTCGTAGTAAGCCTTGGATTTTTCTTTAGAATGTTGGATATTTTCGACAGCTTTGTCCCTTGAAAATTTAAGACGGTGACAAAGCATTTTGAGATAATCAGTGTAGGTAGCATTAGGATTTGGTTCATAAACAGATTCAGGTATGAAAGGTTTGTGGCCAAATACTAGTTCGTATGGGGTATAATTTGTCGTGCTATGAGTGTTAGTATTGTAGGCAAGGATTGCGGTGTAAACGTAACGGGATCAGTTGCTTTGATCTTCGTCTACAAAAGATTTGAGGTACACTTTTAAAGTCGAGTGGCTGCGTTCAAGCGCCCCTTGTGTTTGTGGATGGTAGGGACTTGACCACAGCTGCTTTATTTTCAGATGTTCGCATGTTGTTTTCAAAAGTTCTGAAGTGAAGTTGGTGCCTTGATCTGTTAAAATGTTTTTAGGTATTTCAAACAAAGATATAAAATGTAAGAGGCATTCGCTAGTCTCTTCTGCTGTTGTGGATCTGATAGGGTATGCTAACGAAAATTTTGTGAGGTTGTCTTGTAGGGTGAGTATGTATTTTAGTTTAGCTGGGCCCGATTCTGGTGATGGGCTAACTATGTCCATAGCTAGACGGTTAAAGGGGACATTAGACGTAGTTGTGATCTGCATAGGAGCCCTATGAGTTTTTCGGAGCGCTTTATTTTCTTGGCAGAGTTTATAGGATTTTACATAATCTTCGATAGTATTACGCATTCCTTTCCAGTAGTATTTTTCCTGTATTCGTTTTAACATCCTAACACTTCCCAAGTGACCGGCAACAGGAATGTCATGATTTTCACGAAGGATTTTCTTAATTTCGCTAAGTGATGGGAATATCACGGTATTACGGTAAAATGAGACCAAGATATTCGTGTTAAGAAAAAAAAATAGTATAATCTTATATGATTTTGTATAGGAGAGAGCTTCGAAAGAGTCTCTAAAGTCTGTTATACTTATTGAAGTTGTGGTTTGTTGAATAAGGACGTTACGTAAATTTCGTAAGGATGCGTATATATCTTCAAAGCCAGCGGTATCAAAGTGATTGACTTTGGTAAAGAGGAAGTAAACGCAGCGACCATTATGGATGACGTTAAGATATGAATGTAGGGTGCGTTCTTTACTTAAAATTTCGTCTTTTCTGTCGATTTCGTTCATTATTTCTTCTACCCAAGGGTTGCTTTCATCGAGATCAATCGAAGTAGGTACAATAATTATTTTATCGTTGCTTTTGAGATTGTTAGAATTGTTTTCCAAAATATTTACATCGGAAATGAATGTTTCACTATTTATTGTTTTCATGAATTGGCTATAATTGTTATCAATTACTGTATTTTGTCTGTTCTCGGGTTCTCCGGAGCTAATAGTATCTTGAGTAAGAGGAGTCGTCCTAGGAGAGTCATTGTCGTTGTGTGATTCTAACGGTAAGTTATTGGCAAAACGAGGGACGATCTGGGATGTTGAAGGCTGATCGATGATGACATCGGGTATGAGTTGAGGATTTCAAGGTAAGTTAATACCAGAATCAGTAATTTTAGGAAGTGGCGGGTCTGGAGGCAGTGGTACTGGGTCTGACACAGGATCAGCTAGGTCAAGGGGACTGAAGTCGATGTTGAGCTCACCATCAAAAGGGCTGATATTGTCATCGAGGTTCAGGGGGCTGGTACCCTGTATAGGATTCACGGGGTACCGAGACAGTGCCTTGGGTGGCTGCTTTTAATTTGCCATTTTTGGTAACCTATTTCATACTCGTATTCGGAAAGTTTGAGGCGCCATCTTTGAAGTTTGCTGCCTGCGTGCTTGTGATTCATAAGCAAAGTTAATGGTCAATGATCGGTGAATATGTAGAACTTTCGACCATAGAGGTAGGAAAGGAATGTTTTGCAACCAAAAAGGACAGCAAGTAGTTCTTTTTCTGTCGTATTATAATTTGCCTCAGTCCGAGACACATAAGCTATCGGTCTCTCTTGTCCTTTAGGCCCTTGGGAAAGGATTGCAATTGTTGTTTGATTGTTAATATAAAAGGTTTAGAAAAGTCCGGGTAAATCAAGACTGGAGCTGAGGTAAGTTTATGTTTAAGTTCATCGAATGTGACTTGTTGTTGATTTTCCCAAAGAAATTGAATGTCTTTTTTAAGGAGATGAGTTAATGGTTTGGCTATTTTGGAAAAGTCCAGGATAAAACGACGGTAATAGGAAACAAGTCCTAGGAATGATTTTATGTCGGAGTTGGGAATTTGGAATAACGGCTTCTACTTTCTCGGGGTTTGGTTTCACGCCTTCTTCCGTGATAACATGACCAAGACAGCCTATTTCACGGCGCAAAAACTTTCATTTATCCGGCTGAAGTTTCATATTAAAGTCCCTGAGGCGTCTAAAGACCAGTTCTAGGTTTTCGATGTGGCTGGCAAGGTCATGCGAGTAGATGACTATGTCATCTATTTAGATACTAGAGCTACTGCACTAGCTGGCCTTCAAGATATCAGATGCTTTGTGTATTTACACAAATCACCTGATATCTTGAAGGCCAGCTAGTGCAGTATTCATAAGCTTTTGGAAAGTAGCAGGAGCGTTTTTCAGCCCAAACGGCATGCGTGTGAATTCGTAATGACCCTGGGGAAGGCTGAATGCCGTTTTGGGCGCATCCTTCTCATCCATGAGTATCTGATGAAACCCGGATGCAAGATCAAGCGTGGAGAAGTACTTACTTTGTCCAAGTTGATCCAAAATTTCAAATATTTGTGGAAGTGGGTAACTGTCTCCTACAGTAATGTCATTAAGCTTGAGATAGTCTATGACTACGCGCCACTTACGCTCACCTTAGGCGTCCAACTTTTTTGGGAAGACCCAGATTGAAGAGGATCAAGGGGACATAGATAGTTTTATGATGTTTTGCTCCAACATTTGATCAATTGGTTTAGTTACTTCGGGTTTGTGAATTTTGGGGCAACGGTAGGACTTTACGTGAATGGGATTTTGCGAAGTAGTTCTTATTTCGTGTTTAACTGCGGTGATAAATGTAAGTTTATCACCAGGGACATGGAAGATATCAGAATATTCGGAACAAATGTCATGTAAGATATTTGCTTCTTCCGTGTTTAAGTGCTTAATTCGAAGGAGATTCAAAACTTCTTGGGTACGGAGATATGAGTCGTTGGTTTGGTATGGACGTTCAGTAGTAGAATGGATGGGTAGGTAAGTCATATCATTTGAGTTCAGGGGAATTAGTTTCAGGTTAGAGCTAAGAGTCACAGGTGAATCAGAAGTGTTAATGACGGATATATTGATTCTTTTGTTTTCTTTAACTTTGACTAAGGAATTAAGAAAATATTTTCAGATTGTTTTTGATCTAAAACCAACCCTTCCTTAATTTCGGGTTGGAAACCGAGCATCCGAGCAACCAGCCGACAGTTTTCGTTGAACTTCGGTCAGGTTCGATACCTTTTAAATTTATCCGTTCTTTTATAATTTTGGGCATCTTTTGCATACAGGGCGATTTAATTAAACTAACTGCTGAATCAGAGTCAATGAGGAGAGATAATGGGAATTCTGATAATTCGAAATTTACTTGTATATGGGGGAGTAACACCTTGTTAGGGTCTGTAGATATTTCAAATATTTTAATAGGAGTTTTAACCGATTCGGTGAGGGTGTCTGATAATTTTGAGTTTGGCAGGTTCAGTGGAGACAGCGGGTTTATCAGGTATTGGTTTATCTGAGCAAACACATTTTTATTAGATTCAGGGGATTTAGTAGAGTCGGTGGATTTAGTAGATTTAGTAGAGTCAGATGATTTAGTAGATTCAGTGGATTCAGTGGTTTTAGTAAGCAATGTGGTGTCCAATTTCACAAAGGAGTTTTGTTTCGCACGACACCGATACGAGACACTTATTCGTTTTTTGAGTCTTGTTCATCATTCATTATATTAGAATCGTCCTCGCCCTCTGGCTGTTCCACAAAATTTACGCGATGGTGGTCTATAGCCGGAAGTCGAGGGTTGACCAACGTTACGGGCACGATTATTGTTAAATTCCCTTTTACGGCAATTTTCGATTGTGTGGCCCGGGAATTTGCAGTACCTGCACACAGGGGTCTGCGAATTAGAGGTTTGTCCTTGATACTGGGGTCTCGTGAGATAGGATTGACCTTGTGGTCTAACTGCAGCCGTCTGGCCTTGAGACCTAAAATATGATGAGTTAAAACGCGGTCTATATGAGTAGCGAGATTGGTTAGTGGGCAAATGAATTGCCCTTATACGTAATGCCCAATATCTTTTCTTCTGAAGTGGCGAAATTTATGGCTTCAATAAGAGTGGATGGGTCACGACACCTAATTATCGTTGCCAACCAAGGATCAAGCCAAGATCATAAATCTATTTAATGCTAAATCTTGCATTGTTGCTACGCGGCCGGATAGCTCATCTTTCTTTTATGTCGGTATAGTGATGTTGATGTACAGCGACTTGGGTGCGAGACAGCGTTATCAGTTCTAGTAAGTGATGCGTGGGTGGCGAGTTACCGCTAAATGTATTGTTTAGACGTTGATACTTAGCTCTCGATTTATTAATAGAATGGTAATATTAAGGTAGCTTATAAATTTGGTAATTTGTTTAAATGAACATTAGACCGAACTAAAGGTTATTAGATGCGGAGAAAGTCTCTAAGGTTATAACTTATACGCCACGAAAAACACTCAAGTAACAGCATAAATTTAAACTTTACGACTTACAGAAGTAACAGGAACATCCCAGGATTTTGTTTTTAATTAGTAGAATAACAGGAACTAGAACTCGAAGTAGTTTCTTTCAGGAACATTAGATGAGGCAGGTTACAGCAGTCCTTTCACCACGGTACCACGCCATAAATAGGCGAAACAGTGGCACAGCGACACAGCGACACAGAGGATCACCCCTGTGTCGCTGTGTCGCTATATCAATAGTAATAAAGATATATACTCGTAGAACCACAGGATATGGAAATAGCACTGGACCCGTGTTTTCACCATTTAGTTTTCTCTTTTTATACTTTATACACTGTTTTTGCACTTCACAGTTTTTTGTGTTAGATTTAAGGCATTCCGAGGATTTTTTAAAAATCCCACCGCTACCACCAAATATTTTACAGGATTCTGGATTTGGGTTTTAAAAAAAACGAATTGAATTTTATGGAAAATAAAAATGAACCAGCGTGGATGGAAGTAGGATTAGAACTAAGCTTGGAAGCGAGGTATGGGAGTGAGAAACAAAGGAAAAGCTGACAGGACAAAAACAGTGGAAAGTTAGGCAGAATAACAGGCAGCAATTGGGTATAACAGTACGAAAGTGATATAATTAAAATAGTAATAAAATTAAAAAGTAAAGTTCTTTTGTGACTCTCCATAAAAAATATCTTTTGTGGCTTAAAATTTACATTAATTTTTTGTGAACAATGCTATTATTGCATTTTTAAGTTATTTAACTGTAAAATAGCCCATGTCCGTCGTGATACATTGTGTGTGATTACAGCTTGATTGAAGTTGGAGGATACTTTTATTTCGGCAAAAATTCTAATTCACTGAAGCAAAAACAGAATCATTTGTTGTACATACAATTACAACATTTGTTAGCAAAATTTTAGGTGATGATTAATTACTTATTATTTGTATCTGGAGGAGCACATAGCAAGTCCAAAAGGCAAGTACATAAGCAAAGTACATAAGGCAAGTCAATAAGCAAAGTAGATAATTTCGACAGCACGGCCCCATAACTAGGGGCGCCAACAAACCCTCAATTTTGACTCGGTGCGCTTGTGAAATCTCGGGTGCCGTTTGCATATTGAGCGAAGCGAGCCCAGTGTATTGACTCATCGCTTCCCATTGACTTCAATGGGATATCAGTTTTTTGACATGATATTAAAAAGATTTTTTTTTTGAGGACATTTTTCAAATTTTTTTTTTAAAACCATCGTCTAATGTGTGTCTTTTTGATTACAAAGTTTCATAACTTTCCGTCGAGTAGTTTTCGAGCCAATTCTTGACAAAGAATGTTCAAAGTCTCCAGTAAAATGCTCACTTCGTTCGCTTCGCTCAATGAAATGCCGTAAGATAAAATACTATAAAAATAACTAAAATAAATCAGTCGAGCCGTAATAACGTCCGTAAATTGTTTAACTTTTCCAATGGCAAAAACGATCGAGCTAAGTTTGGGTGCGAGTGTTGAGAGATGGGGGTTCCACTGGAGCTTCTTATCTAAAGTTATACCTAAGAAATTGAGTCAATTAGTTCTAACACTTCATTGTTAAGGAGCAAGTTAAAAGTTTTAATTTTTACATTAAGAAGTGTAAACTCTATGCGTATAGTTTTCTTAGCATTTAAGACTAAATTATTAATTTCTAACCAATGAAGGACACGTGACAGAGTACTGTTTACTTCATCAAAATTAATCCTATCACGCTCAACTTTAAAACTAAGCTTGGTGTCATCAGGAAAAAGTAAAGAAATTTCGGAAAATGAAATATTTAACATACTCAAATCAGCAGGTCTTGATAATATTACAGCTATTTTTATTGTCTGCTGCGGTAAGAGTTTAACATTGTCTGTCTCAGTTTCATTTTTTCGATCACTTATTGCGGGTGAGGTACCCAACATATAGAAATCAGCACTAATAACATCTATACATAAAAATGGTAACAAAAATATGTTTGAAAACTACCGACCTATCTGCAAGCTTTGTTTGATTGCTAAAGTTTTAGAAGAAGTAACTTGCAACTGTACTGATCTCACAAAAATAACTTAGACCCTCTTCGACAAGGCTTTTTGAAAGAAAGATCGACAACGTCAAATCTTCTGTTATATGGTAAATTTCTGTCTCAATATATATCTGAACCTTCCCAAGTAGACGTGATCTACACAAATAATGCTTTAACGAATAGACCATGCTGTATTACTAAATAAACTTGCAGTCATAGTTCTCTTCATAAGTCCGCAATTGTTGTGAAACTATTATATGGACTAGATATACCTCATTAATTATAATTATTCCTTCGCGACTCCCACAAGGAAGTTTGTTGGGACCATTGCTCTTTACAATATTTGTCAACGATATATCATCTTACTTTAAATACTCAACATATGTTTTTTATACATGTGGAGGACGGAGCTACAAATAGCTACGTGGAATGTAAGAGGAGGAATGGAACAGAAGATGAATGAATTATTAGATGTGATGGATGACAAAGATCTGGATGTTATTTGTGTGTGAGCAAGGTTGCCAAGGTGTAGGCGTATTATTGTCCTCTCGAATGGTTAATGCAAGGCGATCAACCCGAGACTTCTTTGGGTTCGCTTTAAGCTGGGGATAACAAGAGTATTCTTGTTAATCGTGTATGCGCCAGTATCCTCAGCTCAAATGAGCAAGCTCGAGGAGTTTTGGGAGAATGTCAGGGATGTTCTAAGTAGTGTCAGAGATAGTGAAAAGTTGATAGTATGTGGAGATATGAATGGATGGCTTGGAACCGCGCGAATCGGTTACGAAAGCGTGCTAGGCAAATACGGTGATAGGAGGGTAAATGAGGCTGGAAAGCTTATTTTATAATTTTTTAAGGAGAGAAATTTGTTTGTGGCAAATACGATGTTTGATCACAAACAAATTCACATGTACACATGGGAGCGAGCGGAAGAAGGAAGTATTATTGATTTATTCCTAGTGGACCAGCGTATTCGAAGTCAAGTTATAGACACGCGAGTGTTCAGAGGTGCTGATCTGGGAACGGACCACTATCTAGTCGTTGCTAGAATAAGAGGTCTGTTTGCAGGTTGGCGCAGCCGCACGTCGTGTCCAAGCTTGGCGTCGAATTATCGCATAAGAAGCTGGAAGCTTCAAGATCCACCGATCAGAGAGGAATATCAAGAAAGGGTTTCCAAGAAGTTTGAAAGCTGTGATTCTGGAAATAAAAGTGTTGAAGTATGCTGGCAGAATCTTAGGAATGGTATGGTGAAAGTAGCGACAGAAGTATGTGGTAAGAGGAAAAGAGGTTTTAGTAAAAAGCGTGACGAATAGTGGGATGATCAAGTGAAAGATGCTGTAGAGTTAAAGAAGAAAGCATGGCTGGATTATAAAGCCAGGTAAGGATAAAAGGTAATCAGGTAAGGATAAAAGTATGAGAGAGATAAGAAAAAGAGCGTACAAGCTGCAAAAGCACAAAACGACAGCACTTATAAAGATGAAGCGTGAAAATTCTGAGAGAGAAAGGGATGAAAGGTTGACAAACAACTTCCGGGAAAACACGAAGCTTTTCTGGCGAGAAGTTAGTGGTTCCCGGGGTTGTTCAGTAACCTGTAGAATGAAAGGGGTGCTTTCGAAGAGCGGTGAAATTTTAACTGAGCAAGCACACGTTTTGCAGCGGTGGGCGGAATTCTATAAGGAGATGTATGAACGAGAGGACGCCTCAGTCTTGACTACCGGCGTAATGCTGAGTCCAGATGTAGCGGGTGTGGTGAAAACAGTTTGGAAGAAGTAGAGAGCGTGATTCGAAGTCTGAAATGTGGTAAGGCTGCGGGAGCAGATGAAGTTACTGCCGAGATGATCAAATATGGTGGGCCACGCGTCTTGGGCTTTTTCTGGTTTTAGTGCAATTTATGCTGGAAATCGGGGGAGGTCCCAGACGATTGGCGAAGTGCAGTCATCGTGCCTTTGTATAAAGGCAAAGGTTCACAGATAGACTGTGCAAGCTATAGGGCTATCAGTTTGATTAGCTTGGGCAGTAAAGTTTATGCTAAAATATTAGCGAGAAGAATGCAAGAGAGATCTGAAAGGCTGTTGTGGGAGGCCTAAGGAAGTTTTAGACCTGGAAGAGGGTGTATAGATCAGATCTTTTCCCTCCGCATGATCACGGAAAAGTTTTTGGCCCTAAACCAAAAGGTTTTCTATGCTTTTGTGGATTTGGTAAAGGCGTTTGACAGGGTAGTGAGAAAGAAAAAAAAGTTTGTCAGGGTTGTGAGAAAGAAAGAAAATGCAATTTGTAGGCATTGGTCACCACTCTGAAAGATGGGTGTGAAATTAATGGTCTAAACCTGAATGTAGATAAGACGAAGGTTCTGATATTTGAAAGAAATGAAGAAAGAACAGAATGTAAGATCAACGTGAATGATAAGATAATAGAACAAGTGAATGAAGTGGTATATTTGGGAAGTATGTTTAGCAGAGACGGAAGATACGAAATGGATGTGGAAAGGCGTATTGCTGCCCGGCAACAGAGTCAACGGTGCTTTGACTGCATTGTTGAGACGTCAAAACGTCAGCTGTCATAGCTGCACGTTTGGCTGTACACAATGCAGTTTTGCTACCGACGCTGTTATACGGCAGCCAAACGTGGGTAACACAGAAGAAGAATGTAAGAAAGATGAATGCTGTGGAGATGCGATTTCTTCGCAGAATATGCGGAGTCAGTCTAGCTGATCGAATCCGCAATGAAGAGATCCACAGAATGGCAAGTACTAGCGAAGATGTCACGGTGAGAATGAAGAAGAACGTGCTCAGGTGGTTTGGGCACGTCGAACGAATGAGTGATGAAAGAATGGTAAAAAAGATTTATATAGGAAAAGTGAGCGGTAAGAGAGCCAGGGGGAGGCCTCGAGTGACCTTCGAAAACACAGTATCAATGTTACTGGAGGAAAGTCACGTAAAAAGCATGAGGACTCCCCGGAGGGCATGTATGAAGAGGTTGATGTCTGTGGCCGAGGCGAAAGAGGTATGCAGAGACCGTAGCGTTTGGCGCTCCGTCGTCTCTGTCTACCCCGCAAGGTATATGGCGTGAAGCTAAATAAATAATAAATAAATAAAAAAATGTTTTTTATACACAAGTATTCATAAGTATACTTGCCTAATTATAACGCACTTGGCCATAAATTAAATTTTATTATATTAAGGCTTTTGTACAAATACAGGAATTTTTAGAAAACCCATCTTACTTGACACGCCGTTCGAAAGGACTACTAAGGCTGCTTACTAACTATAGTAAAAAAATATTTAGATTAGGACCTGCAGACATTTCAATGCATTAGCAAGAGAAGCTGAGATCGATTTATTTTGTACACCGTACAGTTAAAACTATTAATAAATGGCATGTGTTTTGGAAAGTAATGTGAGGTGTAATAAAATAATATAATAATAGTAGATATAATAATCTTGCTTTGCTTGCTTTAAAATACACACAAACACCTTTTTTCTACTTGCATCTACCTACCTACAATCTCATAACTATTGATTACCTGCGTTACTTTTTATTTTTCTACAATACATTGAACGTTAATTTACCAGTCAATGGAAATTCAAAATCTCATGGATATTGCTTTATTTGTAGCCTTAAAATCCACTTTCATTATCCTTAATAACAACTATTCAATGTAATGCCATATTTATCATCGATTGTCTAAATTTCGTCGTAAAAAAAGATGAAACTATAGTGTTCAGAGCTGGTTTAAAAGTCGTCAAATATTCAAGATATTATTTATTTCTTATATTGGCAATAATGGTTTAGTTCGAGTACGATCTTGACCTAAATATTATCTCTCTGTCTCATTTACTATTATAAAGCTAATCTTTTGCCAGCTTGAATGACATCAAGAATTGATTGTAGCTAAACCTTTTTTCTCTGAATAACATATAAATTACAGTATTGTTATTTATAATCTTATTTCAATACTTTTCTATAACTTTTATGATATGTTTACACTTTTCATCAAATATTATAATCACTATTGTAGCAAACTATACGAATATATTAATAGAAAAATGTAGGTCTGTCAATATACCGTAGATCATTTGATATAAATACGCAATCATCGCCACGTACGTAACATCACTAATAATGAGAATTATGACTATAATATATGCATATGAATTATTGATACGAGTATATACTCAATATTTCATTATACCATTCTATTTAACTTTTCGCTTTTAGATTCAAACAGGTATCGTGAAATAAGACAAATGATATCAACCTGAATCAATATTTTTTAAAATTATTATCGGATTCTTTTTACTAATTATAAATAAAACGAGACAAACAAAATAAATATTTTGTTAACGAGAAGCATTAAAAATAAATAAATCAACAACAAATTTCTGGGTTTTTTATTTAAACAGAAATCAGCGGGTACGGTTAACTGAAGCAACTTCATCTTTTTACTTTTTGCTGTAACTTTATAAGTTAAAAACTTGCAATTTAAAAAACAAATTTACCGCGTTTTCTTTATTTATTATGAAAATATTCATAAAAAATAGTCCTCATTTATATTATCAAACAAACAAAGTAAGTTTTATCATTTTAAGATTTATAAGAGTCATTCAGTTTATTTGTCATCCTTCATAGAGAGAGAGAGAGAGAGAGAGAGAGAGAGATCTCTCTGAGATTCATCAGAAGTACATACAATGACATGTAAAATGGCACTGATATTTCGTATTAAACTTAAGGGTGCATGATTATGAGATAAATAATAAAAAACGTGTCCTTAATAATCAGTTATATAACTATTAATGTTATTTTAAATTTTTAACATGGAAGATAAGTACTTCATCTTAATCAGTAAATTTATATTAATTGCTGACAACTACTCAGGTATAATAGCTTTACTATAGATTTTTTACAGTTTGAGGGTTTGTAATGCAATGTCCGAGAGGTCAAAGTAGTTCAGGCAACATGAAGAAGAATTTGCGATTAATTTGTGTAACTTTCAAGTCGGTAACTTTCATTCCTAACTGCGAAGAGTGTTGCAATTATATGCCGTCTTAACTTTTCATTACTTTGATTTACTATTATAATTGACAGGAATCATGAGTTCTATTAACATATAAAAGATAGACAGAACCAGTGTGGCAAAAATACACAGGCATTCATATGCATATGTAGATTAAAATAAAATTCTGCAAACGATCCGTTTAAATATAGACAGACACTTACTAAATGTATTGTGTTACAAAGATCTGTTATTTAATTTTATTAAAAAATATATCAATACACTAATATATATTTTAACTTTTACAAAAGTAGGAAAAATATGTTTCAATCAAAACACAAATAGGTCTCCAGTAACCAGAATCAACCCACAAATCTCAAGACTTTTACTCCGTATAAAGCAGGATTGAGCAAGTTTACTTTTAGTTAAGTTAAGTTTATTTATTTATGTTTATTTATTTAAAGTTAAGTTTATTAAGTTAAGTTTATTTTTAGTTTAAATTTACCACTTCGTTAACTTGCTTTTTCGACGCTAAGACCACTTCGTAAACATATAGTATATTCTAAGTAGTTACGTCAGTCCAAACAGCTGACTCGACAGTCACACCAGCCCATCCCGCTGAGTCGGCATCTCGCAATGTTCGCACGCTCATATTCGAATGATGGGAACAATACCCTTCTGGGTGGCCGACTCGATAGTATTTAAGACATTGTATTAATATTAAGTTAGTCTTGTTAAGGTAGTCTAAGTAATTACTTGTCAATTAAAGTGATTATATTTTAAATAAAATCTTTTTTTAAAAAGTCATTCGCGGTGCGTAAAACTTGACTAAGTTTCTGTAACTTGTTTTTGTTTACAAAAAAATCAATTTATTAAGGTTAAGTTGAAAGTAGACTAAACTAATAATTATTTTATGTTCAAAATAAATAAATAGTATTTATATAATACTTCTGACCAACTTAAGCGAAAATGGAAATTTTGCAACAAGAACTGTTTCTTTTTTTTGGTAATAATTTTAATAAATTTTTCAACAAAAAATGTAAGTACATATCTTGAGTTCTGCAAATTACTACGGCTTCATTTTTTAAACTCAACACTTATGTTATGCGAATATAATATTGAGTTAAAATAAATGAAATAAATAAGTTACCCATTCGTTTTTAGAAAATTATGTGACGTTTGTTTCTCATGTAATTAAATATATGGAATTTGTCTAATTTCGGCAACTTTTCAAAAACGCAAATCTAAAAATGTATGCGTTTTTATAAAATGTAAGTTATGATAAATGATTTATAATTCAGTCAGGGCAGAATAGCGAAAGCTAATTAAAAGTAATAAAAACATTGTTTTAAATAAATTAGTAGTAATATATCAAAGGAGGGCAGTTCTGTGCTGTAATGAACGTTACTAAATGATAACACAGTTTTATTTCTGGGTTCGAGACCTGGCTGCACTTTATTTGTGATGACGCCAGAACACACTTCCATTTATTATTATATAACCCACATTAGTAAAATAATTTTGTTGTCAATGTATTGTTTTTTTTAACGCAATTTTATTTGTTATCTTTAGTAATTTAAAGATGTAAACTAACTTTAAACATTTAAAAAAACCTGAAATCCTTCTTTTTTTTTTAATAGCTATTTTGTGTTGTTTAACAGAGGTTACTAAAACAATCGATTTAGTTAAAACAATAGATTCAGTATATTTTGCAAATAGTACAACGGAGAAATCGATTTAGACGAGCGATGGCATCGAACGCTGCCGTCGAACATGCAACGGATTTAAAACGGATTTTTATTGCGGATATCTTATCTTTATACTAAATGACAAAATTAATAAATAAAAATAATAGAGGTTCCTAATATTTGTGGACACATTTATTAAAGAGCCAAAGGTTGTGCGATAAATGACTTGCGTTCTGAGTAGTAACCACTTAAATATCTTTGGGCATAACATTACTTATACTATCTTTGACGTTCGATTTACAAATATAAATATCAAATGCGACAAGTCCTGGTAATCTAAGCGTAAAATGACATATACAGAGTAGCTTCGTAAGAAGGTTCATTTTATATTTTGAACTAAAATAATAATAAAATTTTATAGAAGGCAATAACACACCACAAAGATACGGCATAACACTTTCAGTGTAACTTAAATGCTTAATATTTGTAATACATACCATACAGTTGGTATATATTATTTATTTATTATATATTACAATTTTATTAATAAGTATATTTTATTCTATTTAATTCTAGTAAAGCCACGTAATGTAAATTTATTAATTGTGTATTATTATTCTATTTATTACATTTAATTAATTAGAATAATTACCGATAAGCTTTAACCGATGTGGGGCATCAAGTTATGGGGTACTTCATTCCTTTTGCTAATATACCCATCGGTGGCAAAGCTCGTCCATGGTTTAATGACGAATGTGGTCATGCTGAAGACCAAAAACATTCGGCATAACTCATTTGAGCTGATGATGTTCGAAACCGCAAAGCTCCAGATGTAAGTTTTAAAAAGAAAGCCTTTAACTAAGCTGCCAAGTCCTATAAAAAGCATTACGGAAGGCTCGTCGCGATCGTAATGCTAAGAATGGCGAAAAGCTCTCTGTCAGACCTACTGGTAGTCGAATTTTCTGGTCTCTTGCCAAAGCGATCGAGTGGAACTTCTGCCAACCCTCACTGCCTGGTCTGCTGATGCCGGATGGATCTTTGGCCCATACAGCGATAGAGAAAGCTAATGTATTTGCTTCTCTGTTCGCTAATACTTCACATCTAGACACTGGCAATGTTTCTCCAGCACATCTACCTCACTGCGGTATTTCGATGCCTGAGATCCTCATCAGAAACAAAGAGGTATGGAGAGCATTGTGTCGTCTTGGTGTGACTAAAGCCTGTGGTCCTGATGGTATACCAGCCATTCTGCTCAAGACATGCGCAGCTGAGTTGTCTCCTGTATTAACACGTCTGTAACGCCTCTCTTTCAAGTCTGGAATAGCGCCGAAATCTTGGAAGCTTGCTAACGTGCAACCAGTGCCCAAAAAAGGCAGTCGTGCCGATCCTGCCAATTATAGACCGATTTCAATCACCTCCATACTCTGCAAGATTATGGAGCGTGTATTGAACTCGCGCCTTTTAGCGTACCTTGAAGGTAACGATCTCCTCAGTGACCGACAGTACGGGTTTCGACGAAATAGGTCCACTGGGGACCTTCTAGTGTACGCTACGCACATTTTAGGCGAGGCCATCGAGAAGAACGGAGAAGCAGTCGCCGTCTTTCTTGACGTCTCGAAGGCATTTGACAGGGTCTGGCATGCGAGCCTTATAAGCAAGCTTTCAACATAGGGCATATCTCCTGGTCTGATCGGCTGGGTAAGGGACTTTCTGAACCAAAGATCTATCCGAGTAGTTGTCGACGGGTTTTCCTCGGAACCCTTGACAATAAATGCCGGAGTGCCTCAGGGGTCCGTTCTTTCTGCAACTCTCTTTCTGCTGGGGGCACATTAACGATCTGCTGAAGCCCGGTATCTAAAGGTATGCAGACGACAGCACAGTTGTAGAAAGATACCTGCCGAGTAGTTGGGCCAGTAGAGATCAAGTACAGTCTGAAAGAGAAGCCATGGTGAAACGTTTTATTGACAAACTTCAGGCAGTCTTCGCATGGGGCAAAGCCAATCTTGTCAAATTCAACGCCACCAAAACGCAGACGTGTCTGTTCACCGCCAAAAGGAGCCCTTCCACCTTGGCTCCTATTTTCCAGAATGTATCTTTGGAATACAGTGACCGCCATCAGTTGTTAGGCTTAGAGATTTCCTCGAACCTCAACTTTGGTCGGTGTATTGAGTCCAGAGTAAGAGCAGCTGCAGGAAAGCCTGTCGTTCTTGCGAAGGTCCGTCAGTACTTTACACCGAGACTTGTATTATACAAAGCTCACATCCGGTCGTGTGTGGAGTACTGTGGACATATATTCGTTGGTGCCGCTAAGTCTCATCTTGCAGTTCTGGACTCAATTGAGAGGCGAGCAAAGAAGCTTATAGGCGACTCTGAATTGGTTGAAGCCAACCTCTACAGCCTTGAACACAGGCATAAAATTGCTAGCTAGCTTCTCAGTATTCTATAGGTTACATTTTGGTGAGTGTGCGCGGGAATTAACCGATTTAATACCTCCGTCCCCATTCCATCACAGGACGTTCCGACGCACAGCAGATATCCATCCTTACATTGTGGACATTCCCCTTATACGAAGCGCTTTGTTTTATCTTTTTTAGTTCGTACATCGTAGGACTGGCAGCTTACCTGCGTCGGTATTTCCGTCCCAATACAATGTAGGTGTCTTCAAGAGAAGAGTGATTAACCTAGCAACCTATTCGGTAAGGCGCATTAACCTAGCAACCTATTCGGTTGCTAGGTTAATGCGCCTTACCACCTATATTTCCACTTGCCATAAGGTGGAATGTAGTCAAGCACTAACCTAGACAGTATAAAAAAAAATCAAAAAATAAATAACAGAAAAAAAAATAAGTGGAATAAGTTAATAAAACTGAAATATTTCTACGATGCTGCGGAAATTTAGAGGAACTCACATAAAAAGTTTTTGCATGTTGTTGATAAAATGCTTTTAAAACGAAATACAGTTTTAAAATATTGTTTATTAACCGAAGGCAGCTTCGGTTAATAAAAAATACCTTTTTATAACAGTGTAAAAAGATAATCTATATAGATATCCAAATGAAGCAGAATTATCCAAGAAATTACTTTAGAACTAATATC
Source organism: Melinaea menophilus ssp. n. AW-2005 (assembly GCA_918358695.1). Classification (NCBI taxonomy): domain Eukaryota; kingdom Metazoa; phylum Arthropoda; class Insecta; order Lepidoptera; family Nymphalidae; genus Melinaea; species Melinaea menophilus. The sequence goes on from OU911038.1 coordinate 20,275,412, forward strand.
CAAAATAAGCAAAATGTTTAAATTTGTTCTAAGAACATGATCCTTTGGATATGAATAACCATAGTAACTTACATTTCTCAAAGGGTTATACTATTGAAGGTATTTTATAAAAATTGACGTTTATTCGTGACTACAGAAATTCTTTGTTTAGTAATTTCACACTCACTTTCCTGGAAAACTTTTAATGCATCCCTCAAATACTCTAACATTAGAATGAAACGAAACGGAAGATAAAATACTTTCGCTGAAACAAATTTCGTTCAAAGGATCTTCTTAATTACAAATTCCGTAGTTACGGATCTTGATCGACATAAAATTAAAGTTTAGCGAGTAATTGTTTAATTTATTCCTCAATATTGAAGAACTCTAAAACAATGGTAACAAGGTCAAAATATGATTAGGTATGTATATTTAATAAAAATATGCAGGTATTTCTCAGTTATTTGGCGCATGTATGCAGTTATTTTTAAAATAGTATATCGTCATTTAATTAAAATAACATGTAAGCATATTTAATGAACACTGTTCAAACGTGGTAGTTATAGTTAGTAACAAAAATTATATTTATTTCTCTTTGATTTCCAATAATTTTCTTACAGCCGTAATTTTATTACAGCTTTGCTTCGCTGTACAGACAGAAAGAAGCATATGTCATTCTATTACCTAGTAATTTAGGTTAGGTTACTTTAGGTTATTTTCACTCGTCCCAAAGATGTTTTCTCTCCTATGGATAACCAAGAGTCTACTGTTCTAGTTTATATCGATTCTAGTTGGATGTTTTCTTGGAATGAGCTGACCTCTTAGGCAAAAGGCGGCATTTTATTTCTTCTACTGTTGTCGATTTTTATAAATGTAATCACAAAAACTATTCCTTCTTTCTATCATCTTTATGCAGATATTTACAGTTATATAAGCATGTAGTTGTATCATTGTCCACATATTGATTTTTTACGTTATGATAATTTAATACGTGGGCAATATGTTCATATCACTTTTTACTTAACTACTATTTACTTAATTCCTTTGATAATAAGTACGTACAAGTTAATTATAACAATTTCAATTAGATTTAAGAGTTTACAGCTATTTATAACAATTGTAATAAGTAAATGTAATCTCTTGACAAATTAGCAAAAGCCACCTTTAAGATGTTAGTATTATATTTTGGTAACTAAAAGGTTTTAAACGTGCTGAGAGCACTCTTCTCATTGCATCGCCAAGTATTTCGAGCGATTGTCAGTTTCGTGGTCATCTGGAGCGCAAGGCCAATTTGGCCTCTATGAAATTGAGAGTGATTAATAGAGCGAGGCAGTATTTCAAGCCTGGCCAAAGACTTGCGTTCTATATGGCCCAAGTCCGGCCACACATGGAGTACTGTTCTCATTTCTGGTCCGGATCACCCCAATATCAGCTTCTACCATTTAACCACGTACAACGGAGAGCCGTTCAGATTGTCGGGAACCCGGTGCTCTGTGAACGGCTGCACTCTTTGGCATTGCGTAGAGACGTTGCATATCTGTGCGTCTTCTACCGTATTTACCACGGGGAGTGTTCCGAAGAGCTATTCGATCTGATGCCTACCGCCGAATTCATCACCGCACAGCGCGCCATCGCCTCCGATACCATCCGTACCACCTGGATGCGTGGCGATCCTCCATTGTGCGGTTCTTAAGTATATTTTTTCCACGTACCACTCGAATGTGGAACGAACTCCTTTCGGCGGTATTTTCAGATCGGTACGACATGGGTACCTTCAAAAAAGGCGTTTACTCCCACTTCCGAGGCCGGCAACGCTGTTGTTAATTCACGGATGTTGCAACAGTTCATGGGTGGCGGTGATCACAAACCATTTGTGACCCGCCAGGTCAAAAACAAAAAATTAAATACTTATAGTATTTTAATTTTTATGTTGTTATTATAGTACTTTTTGCATTAGATCACCTGTGATTAAATGATTTGTTCGTAGTCATTAAATATATTTCTTGGTATTGATTTCTTTATTTTTAAAAAGTCCATTGAACGTAATTTTTTAATATTATCTTTTCACTAGATAGTGTATTATAGCTTAAAAATAGATTTTCTTAATTCCTTAGCCTTCTTTATTTGTAGAGTCTTAAATAATCTAAAACACGCAAGTATAGAAGAGCTTGATCTAGAAATATAAGCAGATAATTGATGTAAATCATACAGTGAGTGACGCTGCGCTCGCAAAAACTCGGTAGAGTTCGGCGAATTGAGCGAAGCGAGTAACCCATCTTCAATTCAGCGATCAAAGTTGAAATCGACAGGCAAAAAATATATAATAATCAAATATGACATAGCGCAATTTTTTTACATTGAAGTCAATCGTCAATCGTCAATCGAAAATCAATAGTGTTTTAATAAAGTAGTGATATAACAAAGTGCAGAAAATACAAAAATAATACACATAGTTTACGTAAAATTATAAATTTGATATTAACAATATTAAGTGTCAAACGTTTTTATAATGTTCATATTTTTTTCATTTTATGTATTTCTAATGCATGATTTATGAAAATATTATCATATAGCTGGATTAGCTAGAAAACTTAGCTATGCCGCGTACGCTGTTAAAAAAATTAGATCCCTAACTGACGAGACTACTGCTAAGTTAGTGTATTATAGTTATTTTCATAGCATAATGTCTTATGGTATCCAACTGTGGGGTAGTGCTACTGATATAAATACCATTTTCGTTATACAAAAAAGAGCTGTCCGTGCAATTTACAATCTGGGCCCTAGAGATTCTTTAAGAAATAAGTTTAAGCAAATTAATGTACTTACGGTCGCCAGTCAGTATATTTTTGAAAATCTTAAATATGTACATAAAAATACTGACAATTTTATTAAGCATAGTGATATACACACTATAAATACCAGGAACAAACACAAGCTCGCGCTACCTGTTACTCGACTTAAAAAAGTGAGTAAATCTTTCATGGGGCAATGTATACAGTTTTACAACAAAGTCCCAGCAAACGTTCAAGTATTACCATTTAACAAATTTAAGAGAATAGCTAAGGAACGTTTGTGTGCAAAAGGATACTACAATGTATCTGAATACTTAGAGCATAATGCACCGTGGGTTTGAAGCGATCGCTGCCAGGCTGCTTCAAGATTATTTATTTAGTATTGTGTAATGTATTTATGTTATTTAGAATTTAAGAAAAAAAAAAAAAACAAATCATGACAATCCCGCTGAGTTTCTGTCGCCAGCTCTTCTCAGGTCTGCGGAAATAATTTTCCGAGCTGGTGGTAGCTTTGACAATGAAAAATATTTTGTATGAAACTTATTTTCAATAAAGATTTTTGATTTTGATTTTGATTTTGATTATCTTTCTGCACTCCTTCTCCATATCATTTTACCTGTGTCAAATGTAATACTCCTCATTCCGGCTTATTGTTGTAAAATCAGGTACAAAGTTTTTTGATCAAGTATTAATATAATAAAGACCTTATGAGAGTTTGAATATTGAATAAAGATGTAATATCAATATATTGAAATGTGAACAAGTATCTCGTCAGTATTGTTAAATAATTTATTATTAATTTACACATTGTGTAGTGTTTTATATAAAGAGGAACAAAACATTTATGTCCTAAAGTTAAATTGTTGTCAACTATTATATGTCCATAAATATCATCGTCACTTTAGGATCAGACATGATTAGGTAATTTTTGACATCTTGCATGATAAATACTAACCCAATTACTGATATAGGTGCTAACTTTTTATGATTCAAACTTAAGCTAATAGTGTATTTTATACTAATTAAAAGCACATCCACTCAATATATTTATTTTGTAGAATTAGTAGTCTTCAAGATAAATAGATACAATATTTTTTATTTATAGTAGTTTCAAAAGTGGCAATATTTATATGTGATTTTGTAAAAGAAAATAATTTTCGAAACAGTTCAGTAAAACTGATAAAAAACAAATATCTATTTATAAAATGAAAATAAATATCCTTTCGCTCGACCAATCAACTATAAACTAATTAAAAGTAGGTGAATTGGATTCATATTATCGCTATGATTCACTCTACGTATATTTATTGGTAAATATGATATCATAACATATTTGTGTACAGCAAAATATATTTTATTAAATATTTACTGTAAGCTTCACAAGTTGTGGTACTAGCCGTAACGTCATCGATTTGTACCAACTTAGACTCCCAATTATAATATACTTAATATAGTATTTATAAAACGGTATTTGCTAAAGAAAATCAGGTTAAGAGAGTAAAATTAACACATATTAAAAGTTATATTTAATATAAACGTATTATTAAATGTAAGAAAAAGCATTTTAACTACGATCCTTATATTCTTTTTATTTACCATTACATTATATAAAATTGCCGGTACTTATTTTCACAAATAAATGCGAGTGAGAGTAAAGTGGTTTATGCTAGCAACCTCGAAACCAACTGCAACCTGTTTTCAACAGCGGTGGTTTAATATGATATCATCAATCTGTAATATCACGGGTTATTTACCTGTTATGGTTTGTAACCTCTCAATAAATGGTAATTTAATTAAAACTACATTTAACGAACATTACTTATTACATTATTATTTTATACCATTCAAATATTTCATATAATCGTATTATTTGAGATATGGGTGCCAATACAAAACAAAGTTTAATTTTATCTAACAGACAGACACATACACCTCGTACCAATTAAGGTCGGGTAAAAATATAACGAATTCTCAGGTCAGGTGAATACCTAATAAATCAATAAACTTAAAAAAGGTAATCCGTTACAAATAGCTTGATTTAACAATTTTTAATATATTTATTGCTGTTATAAATCTTCGTTCAGTTTTTATGATTTATTTGTTAAAAGACTATGATAAATGTTTTTTGCATATCCAAAAACACCCAGTAACAAGGATTTAAATCGAATACAAGGATGCGTGTCCGAGTGTACGATTGTATGATCACAACTTATCTAACCTGGAAACCCTGCATCCATGCCAAATCAGGGGCACTGTCAAGAGAGACCAAACCCGTTAGACCAAAACCTGCCGATGAAAAGACAAGAGTCCCGTCGCTGATTCTCTCCGAAGAATCCAATACAATAGACGCTGAAGTAGCTTCTGAGGACAGCGGAGACGAAGATTACTTCCAGGACGCCATAGACGAAACCCAGAGCGAAGGAGGACTAAGATTGCCAACTTCTACCCCGGATAATAATCTACACTCAAAATCCAGATCTGAATAAGCACTACTTCGCATAAAACACAAGTATGCGTAGCATCGAGAGTCAGTCTAGAAGCAAGCGTCAACCAGTTATCGGAGGCAGAGGAAGAAAATTAAGCTAGGGACCACATATGTCAGACTTTGGGGGTGGAGCACTTCACAATATGCCCAGATTGGCTGGGGAGCTGCTGCAGAAAATAAAAAGCAGAATAGAGGAACCCCGTAATCTAAATAGGCAAATAAAGAAGGAGATAATAGGCGGTCTACACGAACTGTATCAAATGATTCTGCGGCTTGCTGACTCCAGAAACCGGCTTTTTGGGGCTGGCAGATGTTTTATTCAAACAGATCAAATAGGAGAATATTGAAAACGGCTACTTACTCATTAATGGAACAGGCAACAGACAGGAACTTATATAAAACCGACGAATCTAATTTGTAAGCATTTTGTTGTAATTTCTCTATATCCATTCTACCAAAATTACGAAGATGAAGTACCCTTGACTTAGCTTTCGGAGGACAAATTTGATAAGATAGGAAAATAAAATTATGAAATGAAAAAGAGTCAGCTACACATTCACCGTGTTTTACAACGCGGTCCATCGATGTGGTAACCATTAAGTCACGATGTGAAGGAGTAAACTTAGGGAAAGTATGGATAGCATTTAATAGAAGTATGTGCAGGTTGATGCTATCAATCACATTCTTCAAACCAGCAGACCCGTGGTCTTTTTTAACTTATTATGTATTAAAGTCACTCATATTAATTGTGTGGCTATACTGTGGACTGTAGCATCCTAAGAGATTTTCAAAAGATGTAAAATAGTCCACAGTAATATAGTACACACCCAAAAGTATTTTGATGTGCTCTGCTCCACGGACCTAAGTTTATATGTATTTTAAGTTCAGTTGTGCAAGGTAGAGAGATTGCAGAAATGCAATACGGAATACACTTATTTTTGTGTATTAAGTAAGTAGGACATTAAGGTCAATTCTTAAATTAATACAAGGCTTATCACAATCAATAACAAAAAACCGTGATAGCTGTGACCTGTCAAAACACGAAGTAGACTTTGATAATAATCCTTTTAAGTACTCTAAAAACATTTTCGAAATCTGAGAGTCCTTCCATAGATTTTCATGCCAACCCACCAACTTTGGAGGAAATCAATAAAATAATTAAAAAGAAACCATCTAAGTCAGCACCAGGTCCGGATCGTATCCCTTCTATAGTTTATAAAAAATGTCCGTCGATCCATAAACATCTATTGAATATATTCAGTAAAATCTGGTCAAGAGGACAAACACCAGTTACATTCGGAAATGCTCTTTTTGTTCTCATTCCTAAAAGCAACAATGTCTCGAATTCTTTTTTTCTTTTTTACAAACAAAAATGACGCAATTCATGATTTATAATAAAACCCAGAAAGGGGTTTTGCCTGTTATTTCTGGATGCCTGGAACATAACACATTAATATCAGCAAGAGTTAAAGATGTCAGAACTAGTAAAAGACAAATAACGGTATGTTCGATAGACTCAGAGAACGCTTTCGGATCGGTATGACATGAACTGATGATGTTCGCGCTAAGGTGGTATAACTTTCCAACGTTCGTTAGTGACATGAATGCATCATATTATTCAAAATTAAAATTTTCCATAATCACAATTGAAAACCATTCCAAACCATTAAATTACAACATAGGTTTATTTCAAGGTTGTTGTATTTCTCCAATTATATTTAACGTAGTTATCAATATTTTAATAGATAAATTAAGTAAAAACGAAAAGAAATGGGGTTATCGGTTTAAGTTTAACAATAAATACACAGAATCCATACTTGGATTTGCAGGTGATCTCGCGATACTGACACGTAATCCAATGTCAGCTACTTTTAAATGTTGTGGATAATTTCTATGCTTGGGCGGACAGATTGAGGACAGAACCAAATAAATGCTACAGTCTATGTCTGGGTAGGTCGATACCAGATATACCTCTTACGATCCGGGGCTTGTAATAGGCGGTAAGTGCATTACTGCGATTACCGACGCTGCTCCGTTCAAATTCTTAGGTAAAAAAATCGATTATATCGACATTGAAGTCATGGCTTGGGTTGGCGCATCTAGATGACTCTTCTACTTTATTTAGAGACCAACACAATTTTAGGTTAAAATTAAAGAAACCATCGGAACTCTATAAACACCTAAGAGTGACCAGTACGAGAAGCGGTTAGTCTTTCTGAAGCAAGAGCGCAGAAGGGTATAACAACCACCAAAATATCAGTAGAGTCCGTAAAAACAGATTCGTCCAAAAAATCTAAATTAAAACCTTATTCCATCTTAGACGCGTCTCCTGATTGGATTCTCATGATGGACACGTATGAAAGGCAATACAAAATCCCCGGGGATGTTTGTGTTTCGTCATCTAGGCCGGACTTATTCTTGTACTCAAAACAACTAAGGCGCGTAATACTTGTGGAGCGTGCTGTACCATGGTAAACAAACATACCCAAAGATCATACATTTAAGCTTTTTTTTTTTTTACTCCTCCAGCAGCAGTGCCGCAGGCTTTGTCTAACTGCTTGGGTCTCGATCATACCAGTTCTCACATTTGCTCCTCATCCATGCATCATACTGGTTCGTTCTCTCATCCATCTTCATTTATTAACTTTTACTACTGCTGGGAACTGCCGTCTCGCCAACTGTCTATCTATTTATCTATATTTCTTTTATTATTCTTATTTATAACATTATTTTATTATTGTAGGGGGTTTTGGAAAGGGGGTCAAAATGATTTGGCGCTGCACCTTTCTTATTTTTACATTATATATTAAGCCTATACATCTTGTTATTTTTCTTATATTATTATTACATTAATTAAATGTACTTTACCTAATTCTAGTTACTTAATTATTTTTTATGTCTAGTTACTGCTCCCTTTCTACTTTTACATCTTTCTTATATGTAAACATTTTACAAAAATATTATCAACAATATCATGTGAATGTTTTTTACTTTTTCTACTTATTTCTTATATTAACTTTTTTAACTATTTTTGTACAGTAATCTAATAATTTTTCTCTATCTTTTTGTGACATAATTAAGCTGGCGTTTTCTTTGCATTACTAGGTTTCTAGCTGGTGTTCCATATTTAATCCTTCCTTTGCATACAAAGGACAATCAAATATTATATGTTGCAGGCTCTCTTTGCAGTCGGGTTCACAGGCACACGATGGGTTTTCCTTGCACCCGAAACGATGCAGGTACCCGGAGAATCCACCATGTCCTGTTAGTGTTTGTGTTGTCAGGTAAGTGTGTTTTAGCTTACGGGTGATGTGATACGCTTTTATTGCATCCGGAAATAATATTTTTGTAGTACGTATGGGCCTTTATCCAGTACAAATCGAAAAATTTGTCCTGTGATAATTTTGCGATGTTGCTTCGGGCTTTGACAGCGAGAGGATGGGTGGAGCCTGGGTTGGCGACAGCTTGCACTGCCGCCATGGAGTCGTTATAAATTGCTGGCTGTCCCCTTTGTAATGCAATTTTGGTGGCCTCGCAGATTGCCAGGAGCTCCGCCTGATAGAGCGTGCAGTACGATGGCAGGCTAAGTTTGACGGCTTTAGTTTCGGCCTCTCTATTCCATAAGGATAGGGAGGCTCCAACTTTGCCGTCAATCTTGCTGCCATCGGTAAAAATGTGGACGTCGTAATTACAGCTCTCGTCGAGTTGGACTTGGTCTACCAGTCTGCGGTATTCCATGGCAATCTGCGCCGCGGGATGTGGTTGTTTAATTGCTGGATAGCGCGTCTCCATTTCTCTGTCTGCCAACCCAGGTGTCGGCATCCCCTTTTCGCTTCGTATAAAGATGCTACTTCCTTGGCTCTGAGGTCCAAAGGAAGTATTCCCGTAAGGATCAGCGCTGAGTTTAAGGATACCGTGCGGTATGCCTTGCATATCTTTATAAGAAATATCTTCTGGACTGCGTGCTGCTTTTTTCTGACACAAGCTTTTTAGCAGCAGGTGCCCAGATATTAGCCGCGTACAAAAGGATGGGCTCCACGGTTGCTGTGTAAATGGTTCTAACTATTTCGGGCTGTAGCCCCCAGCTAACTTTGGCTGTTCTACACAGTTGTTTGTACGCGGCTATTGCCCGTTGACATGCGCTGTTAAATTTCAAATTCAAAATATCTTTATTCAAGTAGGCATTTACACGCACTTTTGAATCGTCAATTATTACAATACAAAAAAAGGTCAGTGTAGTCCGTCCGTAAGCAAGCTACCACCGGCTCGGAATGCTGCTCTGTTGAGAAGAGCCGGCCAGAAACTCAACAGTTGCTCTTTTCAAAAGAAATATAACAATAGGTGATGTATCTTATAATATAATATAAATCCTGCAAATGATTCAACAACTTAAGTTCCACATATTTCGATCCACTAAAAACTCTTGAACGTTATAATAAGCTTTATTTAACAATAAACTTTTGATTTTAGATTTAAAACTAAGAAATGGAAGGTCTAAGATATCTTGTGGAACTTTATTATATATGCGTATACTCAAACCCATGAAGGATTTATTAACTTTTTGAAGCCGAAACTTTGGCGTTACGAGTTTGTTTTTATTTCTCGTATTTATCGCGTGTCTGTCACTGTTTTTTATATAACTATTTAAATTTTGACGTATATATAAAATGTTATTAAATATGTATTGGGAAGCGACTGTAAGAATACCTATTTCTTTAAAAACATTTCTCAGAGAATCTCTAGCTTTTAAGTTATAAATAGCCCGCACAGCTCTTTTTTGTAAAATAAATATAGAATTAATTTCGACAGCACTGCCCCATAATAAAATACCGTAAGATAAAATACTGTGAAAATAACTAAAATAAACAAGTCGAGCCGTATTTATGTCCGTTAATTGTCTAACTTTTCTAATTGCAAAGACGGCGGAGCTGAGTTTGGCTGCGAGTGTTGAGAGATGGGGGTTCCACTGGAGCTTTCTATCTAATGTTAAACCTAAGAATTTTGTCGAGTCAATAAATTCTAACACTTCATTGTTAAGGAGCAAGTTACAATTTTTACTTTTTACATTAGGAAGTGTAAACTCTACGCATTTAGTTTTCTTAGCATTTAACACTAAATTATTAATTTCGAACCAATGCAGGACTCGTGACAAAGTACTGTTTACTTCGTCATAATTAATCCTATCACGCTCAACTTTAAAAATAAGCGAATTATTTTTTCCGCCTGGGTGCCCTTAGCAGTACGCCACGGAGGAGCGGGCTATTGCGTTCCATTTCTTCCTCACGTGGCATGTGTCGCTAAACGCGTTGTACGCCGTCTGGTCTTGCTTGGCGTTCTTGCAATTTCTGCATTGTTGCTCTATGCCCGCCACCCAATCCGCGCACTCTGTGCGCATATGGGGTCCTCCGCAATAGCTACATAGGTCGGTTGGTTCTTTACAAAGCCACTTACCATGGCCGTAGCCTAGGCAACGTGTACAATGGACCAGCGGAGATTGGTCTTCTGCCCTTATTCTTAGTAAATCTATATGTACGTATCCGGTAGCTATCACCCTCTGCCATACCATCGGCGATACTGCCATAACCACGTGGCAGGTGTGAGGATTCCTAGTTCTCTTCCTGTACCTTATTTCAAGAGTGCAGCTCTCCTCGCCGAGGCCGCAAAAAACACCCCGATTCTGATTCCTGAGTACTTTTATTATATCTGCGTCTGTATTGACGGCTAGCACACTCTTCAGGACCAGCATTGGATATTTGTTTTTTGCCTCCTCGGTGGTAAGACCAGCAGCTCTTTCTTCAAGGCGTACCTTTACCTTCTCTACTATCGAATCCCATGATGATCTTTCAGTCTTTAGCTTTCCTAACTCTTTCTACTCTTACCCATCTTTCCTTTGCGTCTATTACTTATCTTACCTTCTCCAACACTTCGTCACCCGTTTCCGTTCCTGTTTTTGATGTTATGACTACGGTGCGGAGCGCACTTCGGGTTAGTTACATATATATATATATATATATATATATATATATATATATATACGTAAAACAGTACGGCTTTATGCACCAAAGGGGCACCGAGGACTCCCTCTATGATCAAGTGAAACACATTCGAGCTAAGCTCGCACAAAAGAAAATCATTACCATCTTTTCACTAGACATAGAGGGGGCTTTCGATAGCGCCTGGTGGCCAAAGATTAAAACTCGATCAGCAGAAGAAAAGTGCCCAGCTAGTCTAAGAGGCGTCGTTGACAATTATCTAACGGACAGAAGGGTCGTAGTAAGATATGCGGTTGCAGAATACTAGAAGGACACGCAAAAATGCTGCGTACAGTGATCGATAGGAAGTCCCAAACCCTGGAACCTTCTCCTGGACCCCTTACTAAAAGAGTTCGACACTAGAGGTATCTTCGGATAGGCTTTCGCCGATGACGTCGTTATAGCTTTTCACGGCAACACAACTCTTGAAATTGAAACACAGACCAATACCACACACACATAAATATTGCATAAATAAATTAGAAAACTAATATTATGGACAAAAAAAAGAAGTCCAGTGTTGCATTTAAACGCATACAACGCCAAGAAAGAGAAGAAAGTAAACAAAAATTGCCCAAAATTGACAAGTTTTTTAGTCAGCCTTCTGCAAGTACTACTCAACAAAATAATTCTATTGATAGTGACTCAAATAATGTGGTAACTGCAGTGTTGGTTGATAATCCTACTGAAGAAGATTCTACAATTATTGCAGTTGAAGATACTTACGCCACCGATCATGTGAACGTGGATGATGTTTGTACGGCATCTATGAACATAAGAACGGATGATTTGGAGAAGCCACAGACCTCTTTATTTTTAGAAAATGTGTTCGATAAACCGCTTTATGACTTGGGACGCTTCACGAACAAAATACTAAATGATAATGAAAGACGTCAAATTCTTAATATGGAACCTTTACAGCCATTAGGACCTTTTCCAACTGATATTACGTTTCAAGTTCAAAATATGGATCAGTTGGTTTCAAATCCAAATCAAACCAAATCGTTTTTGGTTGTGCTATTCCAAAATACTAGATGCTGCCTATTGACAACCCTGCTGGTTATTTTCTTCACAGAGGAATAATGTCTGGTGTACGGGAATTCGTGATTGGAAACATTTATCAGAAAGAATTAAACAACACAGTTATTCGAGTGACCATACGGAAGCATGTGCTGTGTATGAATTTTGGAAAAAAAAAAGATACTATCGACAAGGAACTTGAAAATGAAATTCGCAAAGAAACACCCTTTTGGAAAATAGTTCTTCAAAGGTTTTTTGATATCATACTTACCCTAGCAAAGATTTCTTTGGCTTTGAGAGGACATCGAGAAGACTTAAGTCAGGAAGGATACCATGGAAATTTTTTGTGCTTTGTAGAGCTTGTCGCCGGATATTATTACATTTTGCGGCAAATTTTGGATATGCCCAAAAGTAATAATAATAATTTTATTTTGTTTTAATATTATTCATAATTATTATTAACTATTTAATATTAGGGCTTTTTAAAATTGTGTTTTTTATGTTTTTAGGATCTACAAGATATCTGAGTGCAACAATTCAGAATGAAATCATTGAGTGCTTGGGGACCAAACTCGAAATCCATCTACTAGAACAAATTAGGGCGTCACCGTTTTTCGCCGTCATAATGGATACGACACAGGACACATCGAAGGTAGATCAGCTAAGCATTGTTGTGAGGTATGCAGTAATAACCAGATCGGAAAAAAGACAGCCAATTGATATAGAAATAAAAGAAGTGTTTCTAGGCTTTTATGCAGCCATCAAACACGGCACAGCAGATTTTGTCAATCAAGTAACTTAATTATTTAAAGACAAAAATATTGATTTAAAAAAATGCGTGGGGCAAGGTTATGATGGAGCCAATGTGATGAGTGGTGTGTATAATGGTGTACAAAAATACCTCGTTCGACAGGGTCGATCGCGTTAGGTAGATTCCCGTCACGCGATACTCGATATGCAATATTCGAAGGTAACAATGATTAGAATGAATGATTTATTTTAGTTGTGGGGGGGGGGGGGGGGGCGGTGGTCGGATCGACAAAGAGAAATTAGCCAGCAGTATTCTACTAGTCATTACGAGTCTTATGACGGGTCACTCGGCATATATTGGGTGAGGGGGGAACCACCACCCATCCCTATCTCCTAAACGGGGGGTCGCATCAAAAAACTTTTCGTACAAAAAAGTTTCCTCTTTTAATTTGTTAATTTTCTAAGATTTTTCCGACGACAAAATTTTGCCTTCTTCTGTGACTTTTTTCGGTTTTTAACTTTCAACCTTCCCAGCCCTCCAACCCCCCGACCGATTTCCCCCGTTCAAGAACTTAACCTTCATTTTGTCCTTAAGAATGTGTATACCGAGTTTGAAAATCCTCCGTCAATATTTGCGACCTGTAGCGTATCCCAAAGGTTTGCACTTTCACCCCCGCTCCCAGCCACCCCTTTCACTTTTTCCAAAAAATCTAGCTGTTTCATTTGTCCTACTAATTTATCCTATCGACCTGTGAAGTCAGATTTCGCCTACGATGAATTTGGACTGATGGATCATATATACATATATATATAGAGGGATATATAAATTTTTCTTTTCGACGGATTCTCAATCTCCAGTTCATAAACGGCGTAGCGCCCCTACTCTGGGGTCTGGGTCCCGTCATCGCATCGATTGCAATAGGTAGATTCATCTATGGAATCTACCTAACATATAAAGGATATCCAGCCTATCGCGGAGTATGTACATTGTGCCACTCATAATTTAAATTTGGTGATAAATGATGCCATTGGCAGTTGTGTGGAAAGACAGAATTTTTTCGCAACGTTGCAAGATTTGTATAACTTTTTCGGAAATAGTATGAAGCGTTGGGATCTACTATCAAAATTCATAGGCGAATCAGACACCACTCTAAAAAAACTAAATCCCACTAGCTGGTCCAGTAGAGTCAATACGATATCTGCAATAAAACTTAGTTTTTTTGATATTATCAAAGCATTATCAGAAATGGTTCTAAAGAGTCCTAATAAAGCTGAGCGTAATGAAGCAGAGAGTATTAAAACAAAAATTCTAAATTTCGAGTTTGTGTTGCTTTGTAAATTCATGTTGTATTGAATGACATCAATTATGCATCTAAAATTTTACAAAAATCCGACATAAATTTGGATGAGGCAAGTAAAGCTTTAGTAGAGACCAAAGCAAAGTTGCAAATTTATAGAAATGATTTCGAATTATTCAAGTGCAGAGCCCATGAAACTACAAGAGAATATGGTATAGATACCCATTTTCAAGAAAAAAGGCAAAGGAAAGTCAAAAAACATTTTGATGAATTAACTGCTGATCACCGATTTTTAAACCGAGAAGAAATATTTAAAACTGTGATTTTCAATAAGGTACTTGATACATTAATAGTTCAATTAAATACCCGTTTTACTGGCATGAGTGCAGTTTGTCAAACATTCGAATTTCTAACACCCACATTTTTATTACATGTTGATGAAGCAACTTTATTACAAAAGTGTGACAATTTCCAAAGAAAATATTCCGATATAATAGGCCCTAACTTTTCACTTCAATTTGTTAATATTTACCACCTACTTGTACCTCAATTAACTCAATCATGGACTGTTCACCAATTATGTAAGGAAATAATGAGTAAATATGGAGTGCTAGAATGCGATCTAACGGAAGTATTTACCGCAATATTATTATTCTTTACAATTCCTGTCACTTCTGCAGTGGCTGAAAGGTCATTCAGCAAATTAAAAACAATTAAAAGTTATTTAAGAAATAATATGGGCCAAACTCGACTCAGACATTTATCGCTAATAGCAATTGAAAACAAATCCGCATCAAGTCTGGATTTAACCGAAGTAATTGATACTTTTGCGAAAACTAAAGCTAGAAAAGATTGTAACAATTATAATCGTTATTTAGTATGTTGGTAGGTCTGACCTTTATAATATATATTATTAATTTTAATTAATTGACCTGTATAATAATTAGTAGTAGCCTTTATATGATTTTGTTTAGTTTATACTTTAGTTTATTTTTGTTAATTAATTAAGAAAACATACAGTCTAAGTTTTATAATTTTTGTAAATAGCTTGCATCGGCGATAGGTTAAATAACTATAAGCTGGTGTAACGTATCTATGAACAAATAAATAAATAAATGTATAATAAACCTTTGAATCTTTTCTATTTCGTTTTATTGCCCAATACCTAAACCAAGTATTAAAATAATTGTAATTTTTGTTGTTAGTGTTTAATAGTTTTATTAACTGCCCATGCACGAAAAAGAGCTGATGATAAAGTTGCTTAGCATTTTTAAACTAATTGTATATTTAATGATTTTACTTCAAAAAACCTTACCAGTTTTGATAGCAGTGGGCCCCATTTTTTTATTTGCCCCAGGGCCCTTGGTTACCTAGCTACGCCATTGGATAGGTTACTCGGCTTAACAGCAATCACCACATATAGGTGAAGTGAAGTTAATGAGGAGAGGCTAAGAGGTTATTCTTTATTTACAACATGTGTTGTCTACATCTACAAGTCAATAAATAGCATGGTTTGGATAAGACGAGTTTATATGCTCTCACAAATTAACTTTACTAACATACTTTTTACGATGCTTAGACAACTTTGTAACTATGGCATTATAATTTTTGTTTACAGTTTTTTAATTAATAAATCTTCTTTTGCAACTGTTTTACACTGTTATTAAAATTCCTTACATGTAAAGTAATAATTCAAAACAACCACAAGATGTAAGAAATAAAACTGTCAATAGCTGCCCAAATTACTGGCATTATATGAGAAATAATAAATGAAATTAAAAAAAAATCATTTATTATTTTGGTAACAAAATCTATACGTTTAAAATTGCATATTAGACGCATAAAGTACTTATAAAACATTAAAATATTTATAAGATTAAGGTGGCATTTGATTCTTCTCTTCAAAACTTACACTCAAAATAATAAAAACTATTTTACTCAGTTAAATTTTGAAGAGTTATTTACTAATAAAAATGAATTATGAATGGACACCGTCTATCCAAAGGGAGGTCAAAGACGGTTATGCATTGTATTAGAATAATATAATTATAAATGAAAGTGTTGTATAAAATCAACCTCTTACTATTTTTTTTTGTTTATATATCTAAAACTCTAATATCTTTGTGGTATATTAATAATTATATTTTTATAAATCAATATAAAAAAATAGAATTATCAATATACCATACTATTATACATATTACATATACATATTACATACATATATATATATATATATATATATGTAATAACAATTGTTTTAAAGTAAAGTGAGTGCTGCAGACACGAGAAACCACATCTGTTAAACGCAGTCAGAAGAGATGTCTTCTCAGCATTAAGTCACGTAGCTCTTAAATATCTGAAATTCAGCAAAAGGCAGCTGAATTTCAAATATTATAAAATAATTTGATACCAAATATGTGGAGAGATTTAGTTTTAATATATAATTTTGATTGAATATATAATATAATTTAATATCGTTGCTTACTATACTGAATTTGAGTTTATGATATCATATTATTATATAAAGGAATAATATTTAAATAATATAAAATTTTAATAACATTAATTAAAATCGGTAAACAAGGTTGAGTATTTATTTAACTAGCTGTATGGAGCAGATTAAATTAGCGAAAATAGTCCAAGCTTTAAGTTTGTAATTTATTCGTAGCGCTTGCAGGGATTTATCGTCGCTTTTATAAAGTAGTTCTTAATTTATCTCAGTTTACTGCTAGATGTTGCAGATTCTTAGATGTTTAAGTGTTCTGCTATTATTCAAGAAAAATAATATAACTTGTTTTGAAACTTTGTTTTCATTTAAATTATCATAATAAAGTGATCATCAGGTAAGATAATAAAATAGATAATTAATTGAGTAAGAGTAAAAATCAAGAGGTATATAAAACCGTAGTTTCTCTTTGATTAATATTACGTAATAGATTTTTAATAAACATACCTACCGTCTAAAACTATGGAAGCACATCTGTTATTGGCAAAAACGAAACAACACCTGCTATAGGCGGGAAAAAATTGTAACGAATGTTATCTTTGCAGCTTTTTACTATTGTTTACATATTAACAAAGGGATTGTCAGCTCTCATTAAACATGTTTTACCAATTTCTTAGATTTTGACGAAACAGGTATTTTATGACTTAGGAGTGCGGTTGCATTTTTTTGTGGTTTGAAGTGTTGTTGTCGGTATTATTTTTTATATTTATTTTTTTTGGGTCCTGTTTATTCGAACTTCAGTATTGGCAAAATTAAGTTGTGACATTAACATTATCTGTATTCGGAAATTATTGACTACGGCTTTTTCCGCATTGTTTCTTCTGAAAACGGTAAAACTCAAGCAAATCACGCTCGAACAACGAGGTACTATTTGTATACTTCAAGAGGAAGGTTAAAGTGAACGTCAAGTTGCAGCAAGGCTTAGAATTTCTTGCAAAGCTGTTCACTACACTCTTGCAAGAAAACAGAAAATGGGGACAACCGCAAACATAAATAGGACAGGCAGACCTAAGACCACAACTACTCAAGAGGATAACTTCATCAGAGTTCTGTTTAAATGGAATTGACGTTTAACAGCGCTACAAATTGCTGCAACAATAAATAGTACGCGAAAAACGGCCATCTCAGTAACAACTGAGGTCTAAGAGGATGTATTAAGAAGCTTTGAAGCTCAATATAATAATTCGACACAAAAGAAATAGACTAGAATGGACAAAGATACATAAAAATTGGACTACAGATCAATAGGAAAATGTTCTATGGAGTGATGAATCGAAATTTCAGATTTTTGGATCCAATAGACGAGTGTTTGTACGCCGATCAAAAGAAGAAAGAGCTTCCGAAGCATTTACAGTACCAACAGTGAAACATGGTGGTGGTAGTGTGATGGTTTGGA
Organism: Melinaea menophilus ssp. n. AW-2005; assembly: GCA_918358695.1. Lineage (NCBI taxonomy): Eukaryota > Metazoa > Arthropoda > Insecta > Lepidoptera > Nymphalidae > Melinaea > Melinaea menophilus. The sequence continues at coordinate 20,293,673 of OU911038.1, forward strand.
GATGTTTCCGGAACAATAAACCGGGAAATCTTGTGAGGATAATGAAATACTAAAAAATAAAGGTTATTTAAAAATTAAACGGCAGTACCCTGTGGACTAAATTTAATTGGTCCTGAATTTACATTTCAGCAAGACACTGTGCTAAAACTTTTTAAAGGAAAAACAGATGAAAAGGTTTTAAAAATCATGAAATGGCCATCTCAGTCACCTGATCTGTCTCCAATAGAACTTGTCTGGGATGAAATCGTTAGGAGAGTGAAGTGTTACTAGCTTAGAACATTTATAGTAGTTGTTAGAGAGTCAATGGAATAAGTTAGATTAAGATGATTTGAAGAATTTAATTAGAAGAATGCCTTAAATTTGCGCTGAAATCATTAAAGCAAAAGGTGGTCACTTTGATGAATCTAAAATTTGATTGTTTCCCATTATTTGTTAATTTTCTCTTTGGTCTGAGTAACTTTTTGGTAATTTTTTAATTTTATATTAATTTAAGTAATTGAAGATCGTTAAATTTTGTTTTATTTGATTTTACGTCGCTGCTTCCAAACTTTTGGACGGTAGTATATATATTAAAATAAACCTGTGAATAAAGTAGAAATGAAAAAAAATTATACTACGTAAAGATAATTACTTCAGACATCTGAGATATCGCCAAATTAGCAATCTATACATATAAATAATATTTAAGTGTCTGTTTGTTATACCAGCTATTCACCAAATGTATAAGAAAATGTACGGTACTGACATAAAATAATCAAAGTTTAAAATTTTCTATCTGTTTGTCTGTCTGTTTTGGTCCGGCTTATTTCTTAAACGGCTAAACCAACTGTTATAAGAGCTTCATTGGCGAATATCTATTATTATTATATAGAGTAGCTTAGTCTACTTCTACTTCAATAACACATTCCACGCTAATGAAGTCGTGGGCACAGCTAGTATAAAATAAAATTGAAAACATCGGTTGGTTGGAATACAAATATATTTGTCACAAAATATGTTTATATCTATGGAATAGAAAATTCATTAATGTATATTAATATAATAATAGGACTCGAAATTACACCTTGTTGTAGGTATGTTTACAATTGAAGAAGATTCACTAAAGTTAAGAGTTTCTATAATAACATCAGTCCGTTTGCTCATTTAAATAATTGTGATTTATAATATTCATTTAATGATTAATAAAATAATTTTTAAATTAAAAATTATGATATATGTATATTACATTAAATGAGGTTAGTAAAGTCGCACCAGCTTAAGAATTAAATAAATTATTTATTTATTGCACAGTATACTAAATTATACACAAAAGGCGGGCTTAATACCACAAAGACATTCTCTACCAGTCGGCCTTAGAATGTACACGGGAGAACATAGGTAGGCGTGCAAAAATAATACAAAACAAAAGCTAAAAATTTATAATATTTCAAATAATATAATGTGGGTTATAATAAATGGTTGTGCGATTGTGGTATTATTATATATCATATACGAAAATATATATATAAGACAATGAAGTAAAATCAAATAGTAAAATAATAACCTGAATAATAAAGCATTTATGCTTCTGTTATGAATATAAAACAATTCTTTGAAATCATTTTTAAAAAATAATACACAAACGTATATTTTTTAAAATAATAGAATCAAAGTAGTATTAAAGCGCTCTACGGTATAGGTACATACGCTTATCATAATCTAATATATCTAATATATCAGTCTATATCGTAAACATTGTATGTTGTTCCAGTTGAAGTGTTAAAGCTCATCAGTTGAATGCTAGTCTGAAATTCTATGCACGTTGTTCCGACACGTAAGCCTAGGTAAGTTAGATTGTTTATGTTTTGGTTGTTGGTTGTTGGTTGGAGCGCAATATTGTATTATGATAGAAATAAAATATTCCGTATTCCACTATTATTATATTATATGTTATATATAATAATGAGATAATTGACTCTGTATGCACGCGCATCACTTATCACCCACAAATCACACAATAATGTGTAATACATAAAAAAAAGCTATTGAATCAGGCTACAAAATAGGGTAGGTGCCAACCTCATACGTGACCTTAGACCCTTCCTGGCCCGAAGGGCCGGGAAGTTCCCTTGTATGTTACTAATGTTATAATTACACTTTTTGTAGAAAATATAAATTAAATAGCATTTAAATTATGTGTTGTGGATACCTCTTGTAAGTGATACGTTATTAAATATAGTTACATTTCAATAATGGTCCGGTCAATTTAGACCTAAAAATGAGAGCGAAGGTACATAAATTCCCATCAAGCTGAAAATCAGTAAGGTTGTTTAAAATATGATTAAAAATAAAATTTGAAAGTTCCCCACCTTTCCCCTGTGAGGAAAAAAATTTATTCAAGGTCAAAGGTCAAAAAATGAGTTTTTCGCGGTTTTCAGCGAAACGGTAAGTTTTATCATAAAAATATTTCAAACAAAAATTGTAGATTTTAATATGCATGAGTGCGCCACGTATATATATCTCTTATCTACAGTTGTTATATATGTTGAAATATTTTTCTATCGGTGATTGTAATATATACTTAAAATATAAAATATACATAAATTATAACTATAAGAATCAAATGTCAAATGAAACCTAGTCCCTTACTTCATATGCCAGTGTAACTTCGAGACAACAAACACTAAAAATAAAAAGTAAGTTCAATTAGCTTCTCTTCCTCCAACCTCCTTTTAAGGTGGTAGAGCCTAGCTGTAGTTATCTGACTGCAGCTCGTATTGGGCTGGCTCGACCGGGGAAGGACCACCCTCTCACAGAAGACCGACGTGTAGTAACCAAATTAATTTGGTTATGTTTCGTCGGTGAGTGAGAGAATCCGGAAGCCCAACCCCCCCCCCCCACGCCAAACATGAAAGCGATGCCTACAAGCCGGGGACCCCCTCCCCGAGCAAAATCGGGGAAATGATTCTCGGATTTTGCTCGGGCTGTCCGTCGTATCTGGGGCGGGCAAAGTATCGCCTTTTGTGTTTTATGAGGGCAAACGACGAGTCAACGCAGCGGCACCCCGACCCACTCTAAATGTGGACTTTTGCAACATCCGGGGACTTCATTCCAACTTGAACGCCGTCCATTATCATCTAGAGACGGCGCAGCCGGCCTTGTTGTTTCTGACGGAAACGCAGATATCTCGACCTAGCGACACAGCGTACCTGTCATACCCCGGGTATAAACTAGAACACCATTTTATACCACACGCCGGGGTATCTGTGTTCGTAAGGGAGGATATCTGCTACCGTCGCCTTCAGGTTTTTGAAGGTCGGGACCTGTCTATACTCTGGCTACGCGTGGACATGGACGACCATGTCAGAGTCTACGCGTGCCTCTACAGGTCCCATAGTGGTAATGCAGAAACGGATCAACTCTTGGGCCATGTTCAGGCGAAGATTGACGATCTGCTTTCACAGACTCCCTCCGCCGAAGTCTTAGTCCTAGGGGACTTTAATGCGCACCATGCCGATTGGCTAGGGTCACGTGCCACCGACTACGCGGGGAGATCTGTGTTTGACTTTGCTCTGGCAAATGGTCTGTCCCAGCTGGTAAAGACGCACACTCGTCTACCGGACGTGGACAGCCACACGCCCTCTTTGTTGGATCTTCTGCTGACTACACATCCAGAAAAGTACCAGATCACTGTCGAGGCTCCCTTAGGTTCCTCTGATCACTGTCTGGTACGGAGTGTAGTGCCCATTCAACGGTCGGCTCGCACAACACCTGCGACTCGACGCGTTTGGCACTACAAGTCAGCGGATTGGGATGGAATGCGGTCCTTTTTTGCATTCTACCCATGGGGGCCGATTTGTTTCCCTTCCGATGATCCTAGTGACTGCGCTGCGGCTGTAGCTGATGTGATACTACAGGGCATGGAACTATTTGTACCAAGCTCTGTGGTACCACTTGGTGGCAGATCGCGGCCTTGGTTTGATGCGTCTGTCAGGGCTGCAGCAGCTGGCAAACGGCAGGCTTATCAAGCTTGGGTCAATGCGTTAGTCACTAAGGATCCGAACTCTAGAGTTCTGAAGAGGAAATATAATCGTGCCTCCAGATTCTTCAAACGGCAAATCGCTAGAGCAAAGTTCAAGCATGTCGTCAAAATTGGGGATCAGCTGGCAAAGTACCCGCCTGGCACGCGCAAATTTTGGGCGCTTTCAAAGGCCACTCTGGGAAACTTTAACCAGCCGTCCCTACCGCCGTTGCACATGGGGAATGACTCTCTGGCCCACACGGCAAAAGAGAAAGCCGATCTCTTGGGCACTCTTTTCGCCTCCAACTCGACTTTGGACGACCAGGGGAAGACACCGCCTATCATCCCGCGGTGTCAGAGCTCAATGCCGGAAATAGTTTTTCGGCAGAAAACTATTAGGCAGTCTCTATTTTCCTTGGACGTTCATAAGTCGAGTGGGCCCGATGGCATTTCTCCATTGGTGCTACGAACGTGTGCCCCTGAGTTGACTCCAGTGCTAACGCGTCTATTTCTGTACTCCTACCTTAAAGGCGTAGTCCCGGTCACATGGAAGCGTGCCCTTGTCCATCCGATCCCTAAAAAAGGTGATAGCTCGGAACCAGCTAACTACAGACCTATCGCCATTACCTCTCTGCTCTCCAAAGTAATGGAGAGCATTATCAATAAACAGCTCCTAACCTACCTCGAGGATCACCAGTTGGTCAATGACCGGCAATATGGCTTTCGCCATGGTCGATCGGCTGGTGATCTTCTGTTGTATCTCACACACCGTTGGGCAGCTGTTATTGAAAGCAAGGGAGAGGGTCTGGCAGTTAGTTTGGATATGGCGAAAGCCTTCGATCGTGTATGGCACAAGGGGCTTCTTTCGAAGCTACCTTCCTATGGGCTTCCCGAGAGTTTATGCAAGTGGATCACCAGCTTCCTCACTGGGCGGAGCATACAGGTCGTTCTCGACGGTTTTTGCTCGGACCCCAAGCCCGTGAACGCTGGTGTACCCCAAGGCTGCGTGCTATCCCCAACTCTGTTCCTCCTGCACATCAATGATATGTTGGATATCTCCAACATACATTGTTATGCGGATGACAGCACTGGGGATGCGGTGTATTCCGGCCGTGCAGGTCTCTCTCGGGAAAACGTCGACGAGTGCCGAAAAAAACTTGTGTCTTCAATAGAGACTTCCTTGGGGATGGTCTCTGAGTGGGGTGAACTGAACCACGTTCAGTTCAATCCCCTAAAGACACAAGTTTGCGCGTTTACCACTAAGAAAACCCCATTTGTCGTATCACCGCTCTTCGAGAGCACCCCCCTCATTGCCTCGCCAAGTATCAGAATACTGGGTCTCGACATTTCGAGCTACTGTCAGTTTCGTGGTCATCTGGAGAGCAAGGCCAAGTTGGCCTCGAAGAAATTGGGAGTGATTAATAGAGCGAGGCAGTATTTCAAACCTGGCCAAAGACTTGCGCTCTATAAGGCGCAGGTCCGGCCACACATGGAGTACTGTTCTCATCTCTGGTCCGGATCACCCCAATATCAGCTTCTACCATTTGACCGCGTACAACGGAGAGCCGCTCGGATTGTCGGGGACCCGGTGCTCTGCGAACGGCTGGACTCTTTGGCATTGCGTAGAGACGTGGCTTCTTTGTGCGTCTTCTACCGCATTTACAACGGGGAGTGTTCCGAAGAACTATTCGATCTGATGCCTGCCGCCGAATTTCATCACCGCACAGCGCGCCATCGACTTCTTTACCATCCCTACCACCTGGATGCGTGGCGATCTTCCACTGTGCGGTTCTCAAGGACTTTTTTTCCACGTTCCACTCGCTTGTGGAACGAACTCCCTTCGGCGGTATTTCCAGATCGGTACGACATGGGTACCTTCAAAAAAGGCGTCTTCTTCTACCTACAAGGCCGGCAACACTCTTGTAAATCCTCGGATGTTGCAAGAGTTCATGGGCGGCGGTGATCACAAGTCATCTGTGACCCGCCAGCTCGTTTGCCCTCCTCAGTTGCTGCTCATCAACATCTTCTTCGGGTATATTACCAAGTTCAAGTGTGGCTTGGTTATCAGCTAGACCCTACAGACTGGGGTTGGAAGGTGGTCGACAATACATTGGAAACAGTTTAAACTTTACTCCCACCTGCACCGGAAAAACTGCTGAACACAATTTTTTGCAACTGCAAAAAGGGATGCAGTGCTAAATGTGGTTGCAAAAAAGTCAGGCTGTTTTGATCTCTGGCATGTACAAAGTGTCAAGGCCGGTCGTGCTCCAATGTTGAATCACTAACAGAGGAGGATTCGTTTGATACCTACGAGGATTCATCGCTATTGACGCAATTTACTTGCACTCAAAATGAAGAAGAACAAGAAGAAGAAGAAGAAGAAGAACGAGAAGAGTTTGACGGTTACAATTTAGACGAATAAAATTCACCACTTTTTAAATTTACATCGCTTTTTATCTTTTCCAATATTTACAAATTCCCTAATTTTGCAATAGTTCCAAATTAAACAGGATTACAACTGACCGGTGGAGTAGGCCTACGGGGGAAACCTCGTTAAAAAAAACGCGCTAAGCACACTACCTTATAGGTGGCGTGAAAAGTGTGCATATTATGACGATTGCAATTTGTACAACTTTTTGAATCGTTATATCTCAAGAACAGTGGCTCGTAGGAAAAAAAGTAGTAATACATTTTTAGTAGATTATTTTATGATCTACAATTTTTGTTTGAAATATTTTTATGATAAAACTTACCGTTTCGCTGAAAATCGCGAAAAACTCATTTTTTTTACCTTTGACCTTGAATAAAATTTTTGCTTCACAGGGGAAAGATGGGGAACTTTCAAATTTTATTTTTAATCATATTCTAAACAACCTTACTGATTTTCAGCTTGATGGGAATTTATGTAACTTCGAATGTTTAAATTGACCGGACTAATAAGCACCGTTCACATTATCTGAATGTAAACCAATCAAATATTAATTGTCAGGACCAGAATAAAATATTTCTTATAATCTGTAAGAAAATATAACCAAAACTAATACTAATATCAAAACTTTATAGCAGTGACGACTTATAATACCTATTTGCTATTAGCGTACGTATAATGTCATAAAACTACCTGTTACTACGCTGCATTTTACCTTTCTATATTAAGTTGGACGTTAATTTTCTATTAAACAGGAATTAAAAACCTCACAGTTATGTGTGATCCCCATGTACCAATAACACCAATAACATTTTTTATTGTAATATAGGCATAGAAATCATTTTTATACATCTAATATTTCATTATACCATTCTATTTAACTTTTCGACTTCTGACTCAAAGAGGTACCGTGGAATAAGACAAATAATATCGACCTGAATCAATTTTTTTTTTCGTAAAGAAATGAATTTTTGTTTGATGTCGTCTATTTAGAAATATTTACGGGTTCCTTTGTAAAAATAATAATATAATATTATACAAATTAAAGATTTGACTAAGCATTGAAAATAAATTAATCAACAAAAAATACTGGTTATTTATATTCAGGGGTTGCGGATAACTTCCGTCACTTCATTTCTTTATTTTTTGCTGAAACTTTAAAAGTAAAACAGTTTCAATTTGCACCACAAATTAACGTCGTTTTCTTTATTTAATATAAAAATATTCATTATAATTGTGAAGATATTTGACCTAATTTATATTACATACAAAGTTATATCGAGTTAAGATTTATAAAAAAGCCATTATAGAGGTGTACTATATCTCCGAGTCTCATCAGAAGAATACTTTTGTAAAATGGCTGTGATATTTCATATTTAGCTCAAGGGTCCAGGATTCGGAGATAAATAAAAAAACTTGTATGATCCTTAATAATTAGTTGTATAATTTTTAATGAGGTATTTTTTAACAAGACATGGACGCTAAGTACTTCTTAAAACTTAATCAGTAATTTCTTATTAACAGCTAACAATTGCCCAGGTATAACAGCTTTACTTTGTTAACAAGCTGTAAGTTTGAGGGCTTATTACGGAACCAGTATCCGAGAGATCAGATTAGTTCAGGCAACATAAAGTTGAATATGGGATTAATCTGCTTAAGACTCAAATCGCTTCCTTTCCTTTCTAACTGCCAACACTGTTGCTATTATATACCATCTGAGCTTTTTATAACTCTGGTTAAAGGCTGTAATTGATAGATATCAGTTTTTATACTAAAACATAAATGATACAGAACCAGGGCGCCAAAAGCCCAAGGGCATTTTACGTAGATTCAGATAAAAGTCTAACAAATTTCTATTAATTATTTTTATTCAAAATTATAGAAATACACTTATATATATTATTAGGTCGTAGCAAGGTAACAAAGATATAAATTTAATTCAACACACAAATAGGTCTATGTAGTAACCAGAATCAACCCACAAATCTCAAGGCTTTTACTCCGTGTAAAGCAAGATTGAGCAAGTTTAGACGATCTCACAAATTTACCACTTCGTTAACTTTCTTTTTCGACGCTAAGACCACTTCGTAAACATATTGTATATTCTAAGTTTCTGTAACTTGTTTTTGTTTACAAAAAAATCAATTTATTAAGGTTAAGTTGAAAGTAGACTAAACTAATAATTATTTTATGTACGAAATAAATAAATAATATTTATATAATACTTATGACCAACTTAAGCGAAAATGGAAATTTTCCAACAAGAACTGTTTCTTTTTTTTTGTAATAATTTTAATAATTAAAAAAAATTACATTATCTTGAGTTCTCTGCAAATTACTACGGCTTCATTTTTTAAACTCAACACTTATATTATGCGAATATAATATTGAGTTAACATAAATTAAATAAATAAGTTACCCATTCGTTTTTAGAAAATTATGTGACGTTTGTTTCTTATGTAATTAAATATATGGAATTTGTCTAATTCCGGCAACTTTTCAAAAACGCAAAAACTAAAAATGTATGCATTTTTATAAAATGTATGTTATGATAAATGGTTTATAACTCAGTCAGGGCAGAATAGCGAAAGCTAATTAAAAGTAATATTATAAAAACATTGTTTTAAATAAATTTGTAGTAATATGTCACAAGAGGGCAGTTCTGTGCTGTAATGAACGTTACAAAATGATAGCAGTTTTATTTCTGGGTTCGAGGCCTGGCTGCACTTTATTTGAAATGACGCCAGAACACACTTCCATTTATTATTATATAACTAACATTTACTAATGTCATTTTATCATCTTATCGATATATGGTTTCCTTTACGCAATTTTATTTATTAGTGTAATAATAATAATTCGAGACGTAAACGGACTTTTTAAATTTTAAAGAAAATCTTTTATTTAAAAAAAAGCTATTTGTGAATTTAATATGTATGCCAATGATGGTGTCATGGTCACGATTAATCAAATCAAAGGAGGAGAGCCTCCTTCAATGAATCCTTACAGTTCACAACTTAATCATAATACCAGCTAAAACAATGTGACCCTTAAATTGGTAGACTTTTAATATTACTTACTTTTAACTTATAAATGTCTTTTATTATTCCGTAATTACAAAGGATAATTATAAAGTTAACGTATATTATATACAATTACAATAAACCATTACAGGTGACATTACGAAATTATACGTAATGTGAATTCAAGGCTCCACTTTGCAATTTCCGTTCCACATCTCATCTCTATCAATTTTAATATCATGACAGCATGTAAAATATTCACTGACAACATTTTACTGCATGTAGAGTAAATAAAACCAAATAATATGAAAAAAACTTTTATAAATACATTTTAAGAAGAAGTAAAACAAAAAACCTACTAAATTAAATTAAAAAAATAAACTAATTAAATTAAAGCTAAGTTAAATGTTATGTTAAGTTAATAAATCCTTCATGGGTCTGAGTATACGCATATATAATAAAGTTCCACAAGATATCTTAGACCTTCCATTTCTTAGTTTTAAATCTAAAATCAAAAGTTTATTGTTAAATAAAGCTTATTATAACGTTCAAGAGTTTTTAGTGGATCGAAATATGTGGAACTTATGTTGTTGAATCATTTGCAGGATTTATATTATATTATAATTAATATACATCACCTATTGTTATATTTCTTTTGAAAAGAGCAACTGTTGAGTTTCTGGCCGGCTCTTCTCAACAGAGCAGCATTCCGAGCCGGTGGTAGCTTACTTACGGACTGACTACACTGACTTTTTTTTGTATTGTAATAATTGACGATTTAAAAGTGCGTGTAAATGCCTACTTGAATAAAGATATTTTGAATTTTGAATTTTTTTTTTGAATTTTGTTGGAAAGTACTTTTTTGATACTCAAAAGAAATTTGGTTTCATTTATTCAAACTTTTATTGACCACATATTATATAAACTATTAAGCCTTACTTACAATATTAATATTTTTGATCTCTTAATGTCAATGTAGACTTCGAAAGGAATCACAGGCTTTTATTTATTCATAGAAATATGAAATGAAACTAAATGTTTCGTTCGATTTCGTGATATGTTCATTTGTTAGTAACAATAGAGTAATAACATGTGTTTTGTACTGTTGTTTATTTTTTATTTTATTTAAAAACTTATGACTGTGATGTAGGTACTATAACATTCTTATTTGAATCATGGTTTGTTAAGTTTAATAATTTAATACATAAGAAAATGTAACAGTTGTGTGTTGTACTTTAAATTATATGTAGATAAAGTAGGGGTTGTGTAAATATATCTTAATATATAAAACACAAAGACATTCACTGACTCACTGACTCGTTTATCGCTTTGCAGCCCAAACCGTAATACCTAGAAATCTGAAATTTGGACACAAGACTCCTGACATATTTAATAGGTGCAATAAGAAAGGATTTTGCAAAGGTCCAAACCATTACAAAGTTACAGCTAAAAACTGCTAAGTTTACCCCCCGCTCCCTCTCTTCTTCACTTTCGCCGTCCGTCGCGAAGCATGGGTAACCTGCTAGTAATGTATATATTTGAGTAGCGATTTTTTCTTATATCATAGTTTATTTATTTATAATGTTTTAATTCGTAAGATTTTCTTTTCTTTCTACTTAGAGATTGTCGAAGAAAAAGTTTGGTAAGTTTGCAAGAGTACCTAGTTAGTTTGGATGCTGGGTTGCGTCATAATCTGTTGTTACGACATCGGGAAGGTAGATTATCAACAATAGATTTCAATGCAACGTGTATAATGAGAGGTAAGACGTATTATTAACAGTAACAACCAAATTCAAATAAATAACAAAAATACTCTAGTCTAATTCAAGATTTCTCGATTAATTAACTTGTCTATAAAATAAACGAGTGAATTGATTTAAATTAGCGAAGAGAATTATACTCACTCGTTAAAATTTTATTAAAACAATTATGTTTGAATAATTTATGTTACGCATGTCGATACATTGCTTACCATTTGTAAAAGGATGATTCAATGTATTTATCTCACAGAAAGTTATTTTTGGCAGGAATTCAAATAAAAAATCTATACTTTTTCATCCATAATAATATCAAATCTATTAAAAGGTTCCTGGACTCATATCTACATCCAATATAAAGAAACAATCAAGCTCAATTATGATTAAAAAAGCGAAAAAAGTATGTTTCCAGAGATTAGATTATCTTTCTTATTCATGTCTTATGTAGGTATCCTACTTATTCAAAAATCGATTTTATAGTAATAAAACCTTAGTTATTTTTTTCTAATTAAATGCAAAATACTCATTAATATTCAAATGTCATTGGCCATATTCAAAGTTACCTAGAATTGTAACGTGTAAAACTAAGATTTACGATTAAGTTATTAGGTTTTATGTTCCATAATTGATAGTGATAACATCTCGTGGCACTAAAAGCGGAGCTCAGGCACATTGAACTCAAAGACATGTTGGTGTAAGAGAGTAAAAAGGTCGAATTAACATAATCGACTGGTGTTGTGATAATTCATTGTGGTTTTTAAAAGTAAAACGCACGCGATGTGTAAGTAACTTTAAAATGTAAGTTCACTAATTCACTTGAAAAATAAATTATAAATACATAATAAGTGTATGTGAATTTAAGTATATTAACATAGTAAAAAAAAACAATTGTTATACGTTATGATTAGAGTATATTTACGTATAATTTTAACTGCAAAAGTATAAAGTTGTTAATGTAAATATTTTATACTTTAAAAACAGCACAGTTTATAAGTTTTTCAGAAGAGATTTTCATCACGTATAAATATTCCAACAGATTCCAATAAAATGTATTTAGATCAAATAAGACTGGTATTAATTTTACGTTGTGGAATAGACAAAGCTTTGAAGGTTTCGGTCGCTCCTCGTGTCCGAGAGACAAAGTTGTACGGCGTGTGACCGCGTGAAGTTGACTTTGAGATTAATGTGTTTGAGTTTCTAGCTTTCTTTCGTTCTTTGAATGTGAACCGTTTCGCAGTTACATCTACTCTCCGCACTTCTTATATTCATTCTATAACTGACATAATATTTTCACTCAATCTTTTAAGCTTAATTCTGTATATTAATTAAATTAGTTTTCTCATTATATCATAAATGTATTATATAAAATCTACACGCCTAAGATATATTATATTAATGATTTGTATATTTTTCATAAAAAATATTTATTTATTTATTTATTCATGTACCAGATTTAGTAAAAACAAAATTTTGTAATAATAAAAATACATTACACGGAACTGTAAAGTAAGTTATTTCCAAATGAAAACATAAGAATCTTACTTGAAAGAAGTGATCTTCAAGTAAGCTTGAAGAAAATTTACAAGTCTGACTTGATCAGTATATCTGTTGTTTTTAAATGTCTTATTTATATTAAACATACTACTTGATATGACAATACATTTTTTAGTTTTTATTATAAAGAGAGACAATAACCATAAAAATATATATTGAAATAAAGTTAATGTTTCTATGTTCAAATAAACTGCATTATAAATAAGTGAGCTTTACATTCTGTGCTTTTATGTAAATAAGTTAACAAAACTTTCATTTTGTAAATAAAAGAGTAAGGGTTTTTGATGACAAAGACGTATTTTTAAAATTACAAGGCATTTTAAAACCAATAAATCAAAGAGGTAAGTAATTACTTAGGACGACGGTGAAAATTATTTGCCTTTGTATTCTTTTTTTTTATATAATTTATTAAATCTTCTAGGCCTATAGAGATATTGCTATGTAACTTTAAAATGTAACTTTCACTAACAAACCGATTCCTTGGAAAAACAAGGCCAAGTACCTAGGAGTGACGCTGGACAAACAGCTAGTATTCACTTCACATATCGAAGACGTTCGCAACAGAGCGGCCTTTATCCTAGGGCGACTTTATCCCCTGTTAGGCAAGCGGAGTAAAATGTCCCTTAGAAATAAGGTCACACTTTACAAAGCCTGCATACGCTCCGTCATGTCCTATGCAAGCGTTGCCTTCGCTCACGCGAACCTGAAGCCCCTTCAGGTGCTTCAGAACAGATTCATGCGGCTCGCCACTGGAGCACCGTGGTATATGCGTAATATCGACTTGCACAGAGACTTAGATCTACCGACGATCGCACAGTATTTCAAGGGGCTCTCCAAAAGCTACTTTGACAATGCTGTGGGACACCCAAACCCGCTGGTGGTTAAGGCCACAGGATACACGGCCCGTAAGACTCCTAAAGTCAGAAAGAGAAGACCCAAGTCGGTACTTTTCGACCCGGACGACGCGATTACGTTAGGGAACGCTACGTAAAAGCGGCAAAGCGAACATAAATACCACACATACACACACACAGCGTCTTCGCCGGCGAAGACGAGGCCCCCATCCAAGCACGTTGCTCCGGCGTTCTGCCGTCGGAGGACGTTAGTGTCAAATTCTAACCCACATCCAACCCTCGCTTCCCACCTAACGGCGTCCTGAGCCGTGGTCCGAGCCTCACAGGAGGCGCCCTCAGGACGCGCGTTCCCTGGGGCCCTTCAGGCCCCCCTTTTCAAGGGCGGGTCTCTGCACCCGTCCATTACACCGGTGACGCTGTCATGGCCAGTAGGGCTAACAGCAGAGACAAACAAAAAAAAAAAAAAAAAAAAAAAAAAAAAAAAAAAAAAAAAAAAAAAAAAAAAAAAACTTTCACTACTTTTACGGTTTGGTACAATTAGCATGTGTGATTTTTCGCAACTAGCAATTGCTGCAATACTACAACTACTTCAATTAGGTATGTAATCAAATGAATATTAAGGTTAGTAAAATAACAATAAGATTTTATTAACAAGCACCTCTTCACCATAGATTTTGTATCGATACGTTACTTAGTTAAGGATATTTAGGAACATTTTTTTTTGTCAGAGGAGGGCGAACGAGCTGGCGACTACCAGATGATACGTGGTTACAGCCGCCCAGGAACTATTGCAACATTCGAGGATTCACAAGAGCGCTGCCGGTTTCAGAGTTGGGAGTATACACCTTTTTTTAAGGTACCCATCTCGCATCGATCCGTAAATATCACGAAAGTTCATTTCACATCTTAGAGGTATGTGGTCCTTTGAAACCAAACAGTGGAAGATCGTCGCGCATTCAGTGGGTACGGATGGTATTGGAGACGTGCTGTGTGATGCAGTAATGAAATTTGGCGGTAGGCTTCATAACGAATATCTTTTCAAAACACTTCCCGTTCTAAATTTGGTAGAAGACACACGGACAAGCGACGAGTCTACGCAATGCCAAGCTGGACCGTTCGCAGAGCACCCAGACCCCGACCAATTGAATGGCTCTCCCTTATAGGCTATAAGACGGTAGAAGTTGTTATAGGGGTAATCTAGGCCGAAGATGAGAACAGTACTCCATGTGTGGCCGGAATTATGCCTTATAAAGCGCAAGTCTTTCGTTAGACTTGAACTACTGCCTCGCTTTATTGATCACTCCTAATTTCATCGAGGCCAAATTGGCCGTCCTCTCCAGATGAACATGAAACTGAAAATCGCTCAAAATATCCTCAATATCATACTTGCCGAGCCACTGAATGCTCTCCAAGAGCGGTAATACGGCAGATGGAAACCCCATTTGTGATAAACACGCAAACCTGTGTCATTTCGGGATTAAAATAAACGAGGGTTAGTTCACCCCATTCTGAGATGATTCACAAGAAGGTCTTGATAGAAGACACAAGTTTCTTACGGCACTTGTGGACGTTTTCCACATAACAAATGACAAACAATGTATGTTGGAATTATATAACATATCATTGTAGTACAGGAGGAACAGAGTTGAGGATAGCACACTGCCTTGGGCTATACCAGCATTCACGGGCTTGGGTTCCGAGCAAAACCCGTCGAGAACGACCGCTATGGTCTGCCCAGTGACAAAGCGAGTGATCCAGTTGTATAAACTCTCCGAAAGCCCATAGGAAGGAAACTGCGAAAAAAGCCCCTTGTGCCAATTACGATTGAAGGCTTTTGCTATATCCAGACTAACTGCCACATAAACTAACTTCCTTGCTTTTAATAACTGCTGACCAACGGCACATAAAATATAACAGATGATCACCAGCCGATCGACCATGGCCATTACCACGATTTGTTTATGCAGTTATTTTCACGCTGCAGTGATAACATTGGAACGCAATTTACATGTAGCATACATGTAAATTGCGTTCCATAAATTTATATTTTAATAAATGATAGACTATTCTTTGTTTTATTTAACCAAAATGGATATATATCTAAACTTTTAAAACAAAACATAACAGATGTTTAATTTAATGACTTCATTGAAGCGACTTGGAATACAATAGTTCTGTTCAATAAGAAAATTGCTGGATCCAGAATAAGAAATTCATAAAGTTATTATTGCAGACCAGAAAGTTATTCTTACAAAATATTTATTTGAATTTTATTTCCTTTAAAGCTGAAAATGAAATAAATGTTTGAGATTAATTGAGTTAGAGATATACCTAATAAAATAAAAGCACTCGATTTTTCTTCTGAAGTTCAAATCGAGTATCTGGTTAAAAGTTTTCCTCTACTCAAGGTAGCGCTCGGCTTCGCTTTGTGAAAAGTTTATGCATGATATGATAACGAGAAATAAAATGATATCGATACTGATAAATATATATATTTTTAGTAACTACTTAAAGAAACTGTCTTATTATGAATCAGAGATATTTATAATTAATAAACAACATACACACACACACACACACACACACACACACACACACACACACACACACACACACACACACACACAGAGAGAGAGAGAGAGAGAGAGAGACACGCACACACACACACACACACACACACACGTATCCCATACCGTCTTATAATATATCAACCAATCGATGTATGTTTATAATTTGAATACATTATTTAATTCTTTAATAAAACTGTTATAATATTAGGTATATATTAGAACACACGCGGAGTCCCACACAGTGGGCACAGTTTATACTTTTGTAGTCGTTTACGATATGTTTTTTGATTACAGATGAAAATTGTAGTTTGAAAATTAAATTCCAATTCAATATGGGCATGCAACTTTTTAATGCAGTAATAGTAATAATAATGATAGATACACAGCATCGAACGTCACATTAATTAGTTTGATTTTTTTTAAACTTTATTGTATACAATCTGACTGCCTTCCTTCATATGTAGCTCACTAGTAGATATTTATAGCAAAAGAGATTTTCAAGCAATTAATTTTGATATTGTAAACCTATCTTTCTTATTTTCCAGTTTTTTTTATGTTTAATATTTTTTCAAATGAATTATTAGCTTCTTGACCGGTGACAGTAAATTACTGCATCTTATCCATAGTTTTACACGGACCCCCAGGTGTTTACTACGTTGTCTAAATCTTTCCACAGGGCACACTGCGTACTAGTAATATACGGGATTTTCTTAACTACAATGAATATAAAAATGATATATAGTGGAAAAAAAGGATAAAAATCTTGTGCATAAGACTCTGCCTAAATCTTATAATACCTAATAATATTTTTAATGATTTTATAGAGATCCGAAGAAGAATGTCCCAAATGTCTTAGCTCGCAAGTAACTTGATGATACCTACGTTGCGTTTCACTCATTGATAATTAATTTACTCTTTTATATCCTCTTTAATATGTATCATAACATTAAAAAGGATTTAACAGAGTATCTAATTAATTAATAAAATTAATTAAAGTATCTAATTCGTTTTCTTAATATTAAATTAATTAATCATCTAAAGTTTTTGTTAAGATATATATACGAGTATATAGGAGATACAGTTTATTAAATTACATTATTAGAGTCATTCGCGACTTATTAAAATATAGTCATATATATTTTAACCGTCATCATAATCATGTTCTATTTTTTATTTTAATGCTACAATTACCAAAAATACTGGTTTGGTAGTTTAATCGATTCTTTCCACCACTCTTTGGTCTTTGTAACACGATTTTATTAGCTTCTGTCGTATGTCTGCATATAAAGAAAACTTAGAACACGAATTGGGCGTAATTAATATGTCGGATTAATTTGAAACTTAGCAATCTTATCAAGGACCGGTGACAATGTAATAATAAGAACACGCTTATGTAATATTACGAAATAAAAATAAAAAAATAAATAATATTAAAAATACCAAAAACACACGATTTCACAAAATCAAACCTAAAATATAAATAATTAATTTAAATTAAGAATAGTGTAAGTATGAAAAAATTTACCTCAATGTAAAAAAGCTTTTTTTCAGCCCAACACATTTTTTTTCTTATTCACACTATTCTTAATTTAAACTTAAAGTATTTTTTATTTATTTCATGTAAACTGAAAAAAATATTTTGTACAATAATGGGTGACATTAGTAAAAGGTGAATAAGAAAATATTTATTTACTTTTCTTGTTTTCTTACAACCTTCCCATATATATAAAATGCATAAAAGATGATACTGAAAAGGTGTTGATGAAAGATGAGGATATAAAAAAGAGATGGAAAGTATATTTTGAAACATATATGAATTAAGAAAATAATTGGAGTGGAGTTTTGAAAAACGGCCGGTAGATAAAGGATTAGTGAAAGAAGTGATCGATGATAAGGTGAAAGCGGCTGTACAAGGTATGAAAAAGCTGTAGTGCCAGATCCGATATCAGCGGAGGTATGGAAGGTGTTAAATGAATATGGATATAAGTGACTGGCTTTGTTTTTCAATAAGTTGTTGCATGAAGAAGCGATCCCCGATGAATGGTGCAATAGTGACCTAGTGCCCTTTTATAAAAATAAGATTTACAAGACTGCAACAGTTATTATGGTATAAAGCTCGGGGTACAACGGATGCTGTATTCGCTCTCCGCAAGTTGTGTGAGATAAACAAACGAGCACACAAGAACCTGCACATAGTGTTCGTTGATCTCGAGAAGGTATACGACTGGGTTCCCCGTAATGTGATGTGCTTTGAAAGAGAAGGGTATACCTGGGAAGTATGTAAAGTTGGTTCGTGCAATATACAGTCGATCTAGTACACAAATCCGGTCGGCCGCTGGAATCACCGACAAATTCATTGTGGCAGTATGTTTGCATCAAGTGTCGGTTTTGAGTCCCTGCCTCTTCTTGTTGATAATGGATGCTCTGACATTGATGTTCAATACAATACAGTGAATATCATGCACCAGGATAGGCATCCTGGTGCATGCTATTCGCTTATTGTTTGACATTGTTCTTGTCGGCGAAAATGGCATTGAGGTGCAGAATAGACTGGATAAATGGCACCAAAAGCTGGAGAGTATTAGCCTGAAAATAAGTAGAGTACCAAAACAGAGTACATGTTCTGCGATTTCGGCGGTGCCTCCGGTTCTGTTCCTATTTTGTTGGATGGAGTACCGTTACCTGTCTGCTCGGACTTTGACTATCTTGATTTTCTCATACAAAGCGGTGCCAATATTGACGGAGACGGAAAGCACAGAATTAACACAGAATGGATGAAATGACGACCAGTCACCGGGACAACATGTGATGACCGAATTTTAAATTAAACTAAAGGAGAAATTATTAGACCTGTCGTTATTTATAGATTTAAGTGTTGGGCGATGACGGTGATGGATGAAAGTCGTTTATATGTAACGGAGATACAAATATTAAGATGGATGTGTGGGGTAACAAGAAAGGATAGAATAAGAAAAGAGTATATTAGGGGAAGCTTAGGTGTAGCGCCAGCGATAGAAAAAATCAAGCATGTATCCAAGAGTGCTGGGTATGGTAGTGGTGGGATGGATAGATAGAGGACAGGCGAAGAAAAGATGGATAGATAGCGGGAAAGACGATATGGAGAAGAAGGGAGTGTGTACATACTGCGCCGACCCCAAAATTGGGATAAGGGCAAGAAGAATAAGTTTCCTTACAAACTAGATGCAAACACCCAAACTCCACAGAAGCAACTTACTGGGTGCCTTGGGCGATCAAAATTTTAAGATAACCTATAAAAAAATAATGAAAACTGATTTATTAATTTATACAGACAAAACATTTATAAGATTGTAACTGATTGGTACCAATTTAAATAAACCTATTTGATACGGATATAAATTTAACGTTTATGGTTTTTTTTACCTGAGTACAATTTTTTTTTACCTGAGTTTACCTTAATTAAAACGAAGTGTCTGTCTGTTAGGAAAACTAAACTTTGTTTCCTATCGACACCTATATTATTTGAAATAATTTAGCAGTTTATTCACGGTCTAACTATACTGATCTTTATACTCGTAATGTAATAACTAACGATTCTAAATTGCGTGTAAATGGAAACTTAAAGTAAGATATTCTAAATTTATATTTGAATTTCTTATAAAATTTACTATAAAGTAAAAATATAATAATATTATGAAGTCCAATTTTAATTTATTCTATTGAATTTTATTGAATTTTAACAAAAGCAGTTTTATAAGTTAAAGGAATCTGCATAGTAGCATCTGGCATTATCACAGACTAGAATATTTTGATCAAGGCGGCCTGTTAATAGAATAGAAACCTGATATTCTCACGAGGACACAATTCTTCCTTTCTTTGTAAATATATGTTGGAAAGAAAAAAATTAAACACAAACAACTAATGATTGTAATTAAATTTTTCGTAGTCATTCTTTTAATCAAAAAATCTGTTTAATCATATTTATCACTTATTTTAAATACTACAAAACGCGTGTTTGATAACTTTAATCTCTATCTGCTAATGTCAGATGATAATTTAAATCGAGACAATATATTCTGACAGACTAGCCGTTGCTCGCGATTCCACCCGCTTTGACAGAAATTAGTGTTTTTCATTTAATACTATAAGGACTTTGTTCACCCTGAAGGTTCATTTTGAAATCGGATGAGTGGTTTGATTGGTGGTCTTTTGATATAATTATCTATTGTGTCATATTTATTTCAAGTGATACAAAATGCCATTAGAATGTCTGTCATGTATAATATAATATGTTCGGTCCCCAAGTAATTTTCGTGAAATACATTGATTCAATAATTAATCACCTTAATAATTGAAATGAAACGAAATATAAAACACTGGTGTGAGTAGAGTTAGATAAATGTTTAAACATTTGTGATTTTACTTTTGTTGATTAGCTTATTATGTCATTTTAAATAATGATAAAAATAAATCTGGAACATTTACTTCATTTATCGAATAAAATATATTATTATGTATTATTTTTTGGCGTGGGTATAAAAAATACGTTGTTATATTAAGTTAAAAGTGATTATGCCATATTAATAGAGACACCAGTAGCACTATTTTCACAAGGAGTAGTATTAAACAAAACACACAATGTATTTTAGCCGGTTTAGAAATAAATCTTAAAGATAACTAACACAATCTAAAACAATGTATTTTTTTATAAATATATAAGGTTGAAGTTAAATCTTGAGATTTATGATGAATTCATTAGGTTTTATGGCCCATAATTGATAGAGATAGGATCTCTGCGGCACTGAAATTGCAAAGTGGAGCTCAAGCACATTAAAGTCAAAGACGCATTACTGAAAGAGAATAATAAATAGCTTGAATTTCCATAAACGACTGGTGTTATGATTATTAATTACGGAATTGTTACAGTACCCTGGCACGCCATCTGCGAACTACTTTTAAATATAGTTTGTAAAATAGCCATTACTACGATTACGATTTATTTATAAATAATAGCACACGAGGATAAATAACTATTATTTTATTATAATATACCAATAAATTGGAACAGAACTTATAGGTAATGCTGTTTCAGGGAGTATGAAACCTAGACTCGCATGTCTTTTATTAAGTTCAATTAACTTACATTTTCTACTTATTACATTGGTATTACTTGCTAGTTACTATTAGTTATTATTTAGCATTATTTTGAATGTGGCGAATAGAAACCTCAGCGTAAATAAATAATTCAGAGTTAGGAATAAAACATTTAGATTATAAATAATGCAACCAGTTCGTCTCCGGCACATAAACTGAACTTGACTAGTTGTCAACTGGGTACCGGTCGATAAATATCATGGCTTGAGTGAGGTGAGACGACTTTGGGTTTATACGATCTCACAAATTAACTTCACTAACTTACTTTTTACGACGCTCTGACAACTTTGTCAGTATAGGTAGTGACCCATAGTTACGAAGTTGTCTCACTTCTGAGCGTAGATTATTTGTAGTATCTGTCTTGTAATTTTCGTCTACAGTGTGGCGTATGGCCATTATTATTATTATTATTACCATTACAGTAGTTATTTTTTTATTATAGGATTACATTTTAGTTTATATCTTTGTATACTTAAATAGTTTATAGTTAAATTGAAATTTAATTGTTATCTACATTTTTTATTACTTAACAACTATTACTAACGAACGGCTGGCCGTCTATTGTTATCGGTGGATGCGGGCGCACCTATGTCGAACGGCTGGCCATCTATTCCTTCCGCTGGACGCGGGCGCAACTCAGTCGACCGGCAGGCCGTCTATTGTGTCGCCGGTCTCCCCACCAGCTAAGGTTCTCCCGCGAATTAGTCAGTTCCTATAGTTTGTCAATCAGGATCGAGACGCCAAACTCTCAACACGTCATCCCATTTATTCGCGCGTCTCCGTTGTTCATTAATACAGCACATTGGCTATAAATCCAAATTGGTGACCCCTGAGCAGTATACGATAGAAGAAACGTAGATGACTAAAGAGAGAACAGATACTAGTGCAGCACCCGCAACGGACGTGAGTAAAGTTGGTGTGCGCATACCGCCATTTTTAGCAAATAGAAGGTCGGTTTGCGATTTCAAATATAACCACTGACTAATGACCACTGACTACTAAGTATTTTCATTTATTCGCGGATCTCCTTTGTTTATTAACACACCACTTTGGCTATACAACCAAATTGGTGATTCCTAATTCTATTGTTCTACCGCTCACTCCTTCTAAATTCTATTTTTAGTAATTGTGTGTTTTAAGTGCTTGTGCTAAATGAACAATATCCGTGAAAATAATTGTGTTTTGCTAGACTATTAATTACCACCTACCTCACAACCTAGGGTAGGTCACAACAACCAATTCTTAGTTTATAATTCTTCTTCTTTCTTTCTTGTTTGCTATCCTTCATTTGTTTCTTCTTGGTATGTACGTAAGAATCCCTGGCGATGGCGGCGATAGTGAGAACGCCAAGATACCCAATAAAACCCAACAGTTATCCTCTTCGCCACGTGGGGCCCTCTAGACTCATCTTTTCAAGGGTGGATCTCTACGCTCGTACACGCCATCGATGTCGCTGTAATAGCCAATCGGGCAAGGGCAGAAATTTACAAAAAAAAAAAACATCTTCTCCATAGTGAAATATCACGGGATCGCTTTCGCACTCCACCGTAAAAAGAAGTAGTATTAAGCTAATAAGAAATACATTTTAACAAGTCTATAATTGATTTATAAAATAATAAAATATACATTTCTTTATGAAATGATTGGTTTTATGTATTTATATATAAAGATATGGAAACAAATTAAAATAATTATTGAATATTGCATTAAAATTTTGATAAAGATAATATATTAAATAATTAAATCAGTATTCGCTTCAGCAATTCAAATTTCAAATAACTAATATCCAATTTCAAGTAGGCATTTACACGCACTTTTGATTATTACAATAAAAAAGGTCAGTGTAGTAAGTTCGTGAGTAAACTATCATTGGCTCGGAATGCTGCTCTGCTGAAAGGAACCGGCCAAAAACTCAATACACTACATTTTAGATTTAAAACTAAGAAAATGAAAATATCAGACAACTTTATTACGTACGTGTACACTCAAACCCACGAAGGATACATTGTGTTCAATAGACTTCATTGAAAGGATTACCTGTTAGGTAAGATAAAGTAAGTATAGCGATATCGATCTTCCGACCTTTGATCCGCTTCCAACTTACTTAACTTTTCAATTTTAATTAGAGAAGTAATTTTTAAGTAAAAAATTGTAATAATCTAAAGATCTTTCCAATGGTAAAAGTATCCATAGCATTTCGAATTTCATACTTTTATTTCTTTTTCCGTTTTCATAAATGTGATAATCTGAAATCAACTTCTTTCTTTATTTCTTTCCGTATATGTAACTTATTATTTATTTATTACTAATATAGAACTGACAATATTAATTTATATATATTTAATAAAGTCAATTATTCTTAATTTACAGCTCGAGTTACGGAGAACAGTTGTTTTAAAGTAAGTGCTGCAGACACGAGAAACCACATCTAGTAACCGCAGTCAGAAGAGAAGTCTTCTCAGCATTAAGTTACGTAGTTCTTCAAATAGTGATTCAAATTCATATATTTATAATTTGCACCAAATAAATGAAGCAATGAATGACATTTTATAATTGAAATTTGAAAAAAAAAAGTTATTGAATTTGAATTTATAATATTATATTTTTGTACAAGCGAATAATATTTGCTATTGAGTTTCCGTAAAATTAATTAAAATCTATAGACCAGGTTGAGTATTTATTTACCTAGCTATACGGAACACATTAAATAAGCGAAAATAGGCCAAGCTTTAAAATTTGTAATTTATTCCTAGGGATTTTGCAAGGATTTATCGTCGCTTTTATAAAGTAGTTCTCAATTTATCGCAGTTTACTGCTAGATGTCGCTGCAGATTGTATGATGTTTAAGTATTTTGCTAATATTAAAAAATATATATATTAGTTATTATTTTTTTTTAATTTAAATTATCATAATAAAGTGATCAAAATAAAAACCTAATTTAATATATCAGTGAATGTAACTGAGTAAAAATAAAATTAATAAGGTATCTTAGATCTTCATTTTGGTCGATATTACATACGAAATTTTTAATAAATATAATTGAAATTAAACTTCCGAATTATAAAGAAGGATGAACAAAATACTTAATAAAAAAATACTTCAGACCTCTGGGGTGTTACGACGCCAACTTAACAATATAAAATAACACTCCAAAGAGTGTCACAACCAGAATAAATATTTGATATTGACTCTAAATATGTCGTCCATGTTATATTTATGTATGTGGAAAACAAAATCAATTAAACGCGTAGGAATCGGACCTGCAACCTCTAGGAAAGCGTTTTTGTCGTTCTACATTCCCAACTACCTTGTTGTTGTAAGTATGTTTACATTTAAAATTTATAATAATTGAAAATATTATTATAAATTTTTCTTTAAAACAAGTACTAATTCATAATATTAATTTTATGTATAATAAAAAACCATTATAATTATGATCCCATTTACAATAAGAGATATATAAAGTAAAATCGAACCACATTACGAATTAAATAATTTATCTTCATTTATTTCCATTAATATTATGAGCGTCATAAAAAACGACTGTATAAGAATTGTGATAGACAATATCATGTAGGGAATAAGATCATTCGGCAACAGGAATTACATTATTATAATATTAGGCCAACTTAGCCTAAGTTGGCCTAATCTCTCTCTCTCTAGATGACCACGAAACCGACAGTCGCTCGAAATGCCAAAACTCAGTAATCTGATACTTGATGAAGCATTGGGAGGAGTGTCTGTAGGACAAATGGGTTATTCTTAGCTTAGTGGTACACGCACAAACTTGCTGTTCGGGGGATTAAATTTAACGTGGTTGAGTTCATACCAGTCTGAGATCATCCCCAGGGAAGTCTTTATAGAAGACACATTTTTTTTCGGTACATATCGTTTTAAGTCCTACACTGCCAGAATATACCGCATCATCAGTGCTGTCAAAAGCATAACAATGTATGTTAGAAATATCCAATATATCATTGATGTATAGGAGGAACGTATTTAGGATAGCACGAAACTTTTTTTTTTTATGTAAGAGGAGGGCAAACGAGCTGGTGGGTCACGGATAGGTGTGATCACCACCGCCCATGAACTCCTGCAACATCCGAGGATTCACAGGAGTATTGCTGGCCTTGAAGATAGGAGTTAACGCCTTTCTTGAAGGTACCCATATCGTACCGATCTGGAAATACCGCCGAAAGGAGTTCGTTCCACATTCAAGTGGTACGTGAAAAAAATTAACTTGAGAACCGCACAGTGGAGGATCGCCACGCATCCAGGTGGTACGGATGGTATTGGAGGCGACTGCGCGCTGTGCGGTGATGAAATTCGGCGGTAGGCATCAGATCGAATAACTCTTCGGAACACCCCCCGTGATAAATGCGGTAGAAGACGCACAGAGAAGCAACGTCTCTACGCAATGAAAAAGAGTCCAGCCGTTCGCAGAGCACTGGGTTCCCGACAATCCGAACGGCTCTCCGTTGTACGCGGTCAAATGGTAGAAGCTGATATTGGGGTGGTCCGGACCAGAGATGAGAACAGTACTCCATGTGTGTACTGTGGCCGGACCTGCGCTTTGGAGAGCGCAAGTCTTTGGCCAGGATTGAAATACTGCCTCGCTCTATTGATTACGCCCAATTTAGTCGAGGCCAACTCGACCTTGCTCTACAGATGACCACGAAACGAACAATCACTCGAAATGTCGAGACCCAGTATTCTAA
Organism: Melinaea menophilus ssp. n. AW-2005; assembly: GCA_918358695.1. Lineage (NCBI taxonomy): Eukaryota > Metazoa > Arthropoda > Insecta > Lepidoptera > Nymphalidae > Melinaea > Melinaea menophilus. The sequence goes on from OU911038.1 coordinate 20,319,711, forward strand.
TACTTGGCGAGGCAATGAGGGGAGTGCTCTCGAAGAGCGATGATACGACAAATGGGGTTTTCTTAGTGGTAAACGCGCAAACTTGTGTCTTGTCGGGATTGATTTGAACGTGGTTTAGTTCACCCCACTCAGAGACCATCCCCAAGGAAGTCTCTATAGAAGACACAAGTTTCTTTCGGCACTCGTCGACGTTTTCCCGAGAGAGACCTGCACGGCCGGACTATACCGCATCTCCAGTGCTGTCATCCGCATAACAATGGATGTTGGAGATATTCAACATATCATTGATGTGCAGGAGAAACAGAGTTGGGGATAGCACGCAGCCTTGGGGTACACCAGCGATCACGGGCTTGGGGTCCGAGCAAAAACCGTCGAGAACGACCTGTATGCTCCGCCCAGTGAGGAAGTTGGTGATCCACTTGCATAAACTCTCGGGAAGCCCATAGGAAGGTACCTTCGAAAGAAGCCCCTTGTGCCATACACGATCGAAGGCTTTTGCCATATCCAGACTAACTGCCAGACCCTCTCCCTTGCTTTCAATAACAGCCGCCCAACGGCGCCTAAGATATAAAAAAAGATCACCAGCCGACTTACAATGACGAAAACCATATTGCCGGTTATTATTCAACTTGTAACCCTTGAGGTAGGTCAGGAGTTGTTGGTTGATTGTTCTCTCCACTACTTTATGGCAGGGAACTGTAAAGAGAGGAAGAAAAGAAAGGTTGTAAGCATGATTCGGAAACAAGAATACAATCGACTTGGACATTACTAAATGTTGCAGGGAAATTAGAGTATTGAGCCGGTATACTCTTAGCATTAATATGAACGATTTATAAGTCTGGAATCTAATGGAATAAAATCATCGTCTGATGAAAGGTTACTAGAAGCACTGTAAAATTTGTCAGAGGAAGATGAAGGCAAACAAATATTATTAAAATCTAACATCGAGTCTGTCAAAGTAAAATATATATATATATATATTGTATATATTTTACTTTGATATTGTTATAACTTATGAATATAATTTATGAATATAAATAATTATATAAAATATAAAAAGGCTAACTATTAAAATCCCACACTCACTGGCATAGGAAGAAATACTTAACAGAAAAAATAAATAATAATACATCGCAAAGCCGGACCGGTTTTTAAACGAGTGACAGATCTCAAAAACATAACTGTCAAGTCTCAATGTAGTGTTGTCAAATTGATGTTAAAGTATTTACTATTTAGTATATTAATAAACGTGAGCTAAAATTTTCAAGTACAATTAATAAAAGATTACCGAACTGAAAATTAAAAAGTGAACTTGAAGATTGAAAATCGATAAAATAAAAAGAAAATAAATAAACTGTTTACCAGCCAGCGCCATGAAATATTATAAACATTAAGAAAAATAATGGATATTTATTCAAAACTAGGTTAAATAAACTTATGTCAGGTAATGTAAAACAAAATAAAACTAATTAGTTACATTCTTGGGCACACGTCGGGATCTCGTCTTATGCTCCTCAGTGGTGTGAAGTGAAGAAAATGTAGCCATTAAATCTTGCAGCTCTTTCATATTTTGTATTCTCTTGCGGCTCTTGTCAGGCAAGGAAACAATAATGTTACCGTCAGCAGTGCCCTCTGGACTCCTCAAAGTTCTCCTATCTGGATTTTGTTAAAAATTTAGAGATTTTAACTCCAAAACCTTTTAGAGAAGCTTTTGAATTCAAGAGTTCCGATCTCTGCTTTAAAATAGTGAACCGTACCAGTATTACTCTGAGTTTTTCTTTTTTCACACCCAAACGATGAGAAATATTAAAGCAACTTAACTTCAGGTTTTTTATGACATCATTTACTGCCATCACAGTATTCTCATTAGTGGTTTCAGCAATGCCATGGAATAGGAGAACCATTCCGCAAGAGAATACCTCATGCCTATCAGAACCGACAGAGAGCAACTGTAATTGGTTCTGTAACATGGAGAGCGCTTTGAGGTTGCTATTTATTAGTGACAAGTGATTGTATGAGTGTTTTATCAAAGCTGTTCATTTTGTACTTAAACATTTTTATAATGTCATGCATATTCTTTGTTACTGATCTATGTAGATAGATCCATTTTAGTTTTATATTATTAAGATGTAGAATGTATTTTATTGCCAGGTAGAGTAGAATAAGTTTAATATTAATGAATAATAATTCATGAAGATACTTAATTAAAACTATGATTTTTAATAATTAAGTAAAGACAGTTTAAACTTTTAGATTACCTTGAACTCTCATCTACCTGCAAAAAAAAAATATGTATGAATTATATTTTGATGGCAGCCAAGATTGCAATTAGAAACAACCTCTTATAAAATTATATTAACGAATTACAATTAAGACTTATAATTAATTAATACTAAAAAAAAGTGATTCCAGGTCAGCGACTGACACAATATGGCCGGTGGTGCCAGCAGTTTCTACCTCATTACCTAACAATCGTGGCAACGCAGGCAGTGTCATCTTCGCTTAACACGAGGAGCTGCATCAGTATTTAATATTCTGTACTTTTAATGTGGAAATTGACTTCATCTTTATTATATGGATTTGCACTGGCCGTGCTCGTCTAACATGTTACATTGCTATGTTTTGATTATTTTAGCTTTATATTGTATGGTGATAAAAATATAATCTTTATTATTCTAATATAAAAATATTATACTAATGTTTAATTTATATTTTTTGTAGAAAATATAAATTAAATAGTATTTAAATTATGTGTTGTGGATACCTCATGTAAGTGATACGTTAATAAATATAGTTACATTTCAATAAGCACCGCTCACATTATCTGAATGTAAACCAATCAAATATTAATTGTCAGGACCAGAATAAAATATTTCTTATAATGGGTTAAAAAATGTAACCAAATCAGAAAATTATATTCAAAATCTACAGCAGTGTTTACTTAAAACAGCCGTTACATGCCTACAGGTAATGTCATAAATATTGATTACTTATGCAACTTTTTACTTTACTGCATTAAATTGAATATGTCAATGAAAAATTAAAATCCTCAGCGATATTACTTTATTTTTAGCCCTAAAATTGATTTTCATGATCGTTATTAAAAGCTATTCAATAAAATCCCAAAGATATCATCGACCGTTGACATTGTCACGTTGTACCATCTCGTAATAATTTATAAAGAAGTTAACTAATTTCATACATAAAATATTTAATGGTATTCTGTAAATCTAAACTCACCGAGTGCGGGTAAATGGAGCAACATAAGGTACAGATGCATTGCTACCCTTGATAAACAACAAGGCTTTGCGCTCAGCGGCTTTATCACTCCTTGATCGAGGAGCATTTATAAAAGCTACTTCAAGTCAATCTTTTGTGAAAGAGAGGTACAAATCGATAGGCCGTAATTATAATGAATAGTAACAATTGAATACAGTAAGGCTTTGCCCGCAAAGTATTATGAGTAATAAATAAAACTTAAGATAAATGTTCAAATTTATATTTTTACAGACTTAAATTGTGTAAATTGACTAAGACTTACAAGTTTCTGGACGCAATCTTTCAATAAATATTATCCTTATATTTATCCAATTGGTCTACCCTTAGTTAAATAATTTCATCTCGTCAAAGCTAGCTAAACTAACTTTGAACATAGGGTTGATAAGATCAATTAGTCGTCGAAATTCCGTAGTACAATGCACAATGGCCATAGAATAAACTATTAGAGCTAGTTTTTATTTGTATTTTATTATCAATATCGGTTTAGTTAGTCAAGTTTCATATGAATGACTTAAAAAAATATTTAATTTAAAATATAATTTATTTAAAGTTGTTAATTATTGGTTGTTACCAATCACTTAGGCTACCTTAAACAGACTAACTTAATATTAATAAAATGCTAACTCAGTGGTATTTACTGGTGAGACTTAAAACTCAGCAGTTTTCCGGTAAAACTGGAGAATTTCGAAGACACGTTTATATTACGTAATTACGTTTACTGAAAAATAAAATACATATAATAACTATGACTATGGTATACAGTCCGATTGTCCAAACACAAAATATTTCTTTAATTTTTTGTTTTTTTTTATATTTTTTACTATTTTCACTTGTTACTGATTTCTTTAAAGTTATCGCAAGATGTTTCATATCTGTCAATGCCTTTTATATTAGTTGGTTTCAGATTAGGAGTTTCAGGAACATGTAGTGAAAGTAGATTAATTACTGGTAGTTTTTTCTTTTATGTAAGAGGAGAGCAAACGAGTTTGGGGGCACAGGTGAGACGTGATCACCGCCGCCCATGAACTCTTGAAACATCAAACGATTCACAAGAGCGCTGCTGGCCTTGGAGGTAGGAGTGAACGCCTTTTTTGAAGGTAATCCATGTTTGGTACTGGTACCCATGGTACTGATCTGGAAATACCGCCGAAGGCAGTTTGTTCCACATTCGAGTGGTATGTGGAAGAGAGGTCCTTGTTAACGAACTGTTATACCCATGCCATGTAAGCTGAATAGCTGATAATTACTTTCACATCAGCACTATCTAATATATTAATATAACAGGATGATCATTTTAATATTGAGGAGCTCAGTCTATTTCGAATCTCAGTACGAGTTGGTCATAATTCCACTTCTTTTACTATTTAATTTTTCTATATCATTTTACTATTTCTAACAAATGTATTGAGCACGTCCCCAGAGAAAGAAATCGAGCGGTGTTACTCGTAGGTCTGGGGAAAGTGCGGGCCATTCAAATGGGCCACGTCTCCCGATCCATGAATTGGGGAAGCAGTCATCTAAATACTCGCGTACAATGTTTCGGTAGTGTGCCGGGCAGCCGTCATTCTGAAATATGATTTCCCGGTCATCTTCAAAAATCGGCAAGTGGCTCATTAATTCCGGTAAGTCATTGATAAAAACATCCTGGTAATTTTCGCCATTTAGTGTATCGGGGAGATCATTTAAATCATTGTCAAAGTTGAACTTAGATGTCAAGCTGAAACTTATTTTTTCACTTAATGAGGTCTACATCAGTTACGTTGTTCAGATTGTATCTAATTTTGCTTTTCGTGGCTTAAACATGCATTTGAGACTAAAATTACATGAAAACATCCGGTCTAAAACTGATTTTAGAAATGTTATTTATTTAAGTGATTAGTTATAATTTCGGTGAAAAATGAAAAATTTACAAAAAAAAATCTTTTAAAAAAACAGGAGGTCAGGGATTTTGTTTGGCCAATTTGTATTCTCTAAATAGGTACCTGAACACGCTCACTTGTTTTGTCGGACCCTCTACAAAACACCCTGTATATTCCTTAAAAAGATGCTTAGCTAAATCTGGTCTATTTGAGGGTAAATGAATATCCAAAATACTTTGTTTGGGTCTAGATAAATCTTTAACTATTAGCCTATCTATAAACCATGTAAAATCTAAAACGCGCATCACGCAAATGATGCTCAAGGGCGGATTTAAGGCTGCTCCATGTATTTCAATTCTGTCTTTCTCTAATTAACCTAGGCTCTCGTCTTGTGTATTTTGATTTTAATACTTGAGAAACGTATAGGTCTAGATCTGGATTGTCTTTAACTACACACGTTTGTATAACGTATTGACATTCCCTATTAAAAAGAGATAATAATTTGTCATCGCCATCAAATTTGGGGAAAATATTACTAATTTCTATTGGAATGTTAACAATATTTTCTATTTTTAATAATCAGATTTGATTGAATAAATAAATTAAGGTATATCAAAATAATTATAATTTTTTCTTATATTACTTTAAATAAATTTACATAATATATGTCTTATATTTCTCTTTATAATATTTTAATTAACTTTTTTTTTATTTTAGTACAATTCAATCTTATTTATTTTAATTCACTTAAAACGAAAGTCGTTAAAATCCCTAAGAAACTTTTGAGTTTTAAAAAGGAATAGCTTAAGGGTCCAGTCACCAACTCATATCCCTGGTGAGCCCGAAGGTAGTGATTTTTTTCTCGAAGCCAGACGCACGAGCTCAATGTAACTTATTTTATTAATTTGGTTCGGATTCCATAAAAACGCTTAAAAATGTTCGTCGCAAGATAGTCTTCAATTATTTTTCGGAAGTGGAATCCTACAGGCTGCGCCAGTTAAGTTCCGCGACGGCGAACGACTTTAAAAAAATAATAGTTAATATATATTTGATTTTAATTAACAACCAATATTACTTAGGCTACTTTAAACAGATTAACTTAATATTAATACAGAATGGCAGGTACTAGCGAAAATGTTACAGTAAGAATGAAGAAGAACGTGCTTAGGTGGTTTGGGCACGTCGAATGAGTGATGAAAGAATGGTAAAAAAGATTTATAAAGGAAAAGTGAGCGGTAAGAGAGACAGGGGGAGGCCTCGAGTGACCTTCGAAAACACAGTAGCTACGATATTGGAGGAAGGTCACGTAAAAAGCATGAGAACAACCCGGAGGGCATGTATGAAGAGATTAATGTCTGTGGTCGAGGCGAAAGCGGTATGCAGGGACGGTAGCGTTTGGCGCTCCGTCGTCTCTGGCTACCCCGCAAGGGATATGGCGTGAAGGTAAATAAATAAATAAATAATATTAATACAAAGTCTTAAATACTTCTAAGTCGGACACTCAGAGGAGTATTATTCCCATCATTAGAATATGAGAATGCGAACAGCTAGATGCCGATTTAGCGGTATTTTCTGTTGTGACTGAGCTGTTTGGACCGACTAGTTTGAGTATGATGTTGACTTCAACACTCTCGTTGATTATTATAAAGTCATTTTTGTGTTATTTTTAATAGCATTAAGTATTTATTGTGTACAAACTTCACTCTGTAAACATATTGTATATTCTGTTTCTGTATCTTGTTTTTGTTTACATTTATTATTATCTCAACGTTTCTGAAAATTAGGTACTATATATTTTTTTATCAATGTTCGGAAAACTTACATCTAATATATTCAAGAGATAGTAGTTCTTTTTCTTAAAGCCAATTACAAGTTTCTACTGATTAATATAATCTAATACAATCTAATATCTACATTTTAAAGCAAATTTATTTACATTTTAAACTTAATCATGCCTACATGCGATTTATAAATGATTTCTGAAAATTCCTCATTTTTGCGAAGCCTTACAAGCTCAAGCAGTTCCGAATGGTCCACTTCTTTTGTTCCAACATTGGAAAGGTCAACAATAGATTTGAAGGCTATTATTATTATATACATATAATAAGAGATAAAATCATCATCTACTAAATACTATAAACTATTATTATTACTATCAATTGGTGCGAAAAGTTTACAAAAGAAAATAAAAGTTTTTTATTTTCTGTTGTACACTTTGCGCACTTCAGGTCGTTTCCGCACAGACCAAACAGCAACTCAAAGTGTGTACTCTGTTAAAATGTTATGCTGTTCTCTATTAGGGTGAGTTTTGGAACGATTTCGAACATAAACAAATATAATTAGACAAGAAAATCGAGTTGCTGTATTAAATACGTGGTGATCGAGTCACCTCTCGAGTACAAAGGGTTAATAAAAAAAAACAACATTTTTAATAGTAGACTAAATGTTTATAATTAAATAACAAGTAGAAACAGAACTTGGTTAGAATTTGAAGTTTGCTGCACAAATAAGTTTTGTCGAATAATTATGCAATGAATCGATTCGTGGTTAAATACTTCTTTGTCTAGCCAAAGTTCGAGACCCATTTACTATGAAATTCGGGTCCGATAAGATCAATTTGCTGGAGAAAGTCCATTTTACAAGCAGTTTAAACTTTAATTCATCTAGCAGTTCAGATAATTTTTATTATGATTAATTGTAAATACAATTTTATTTTGCAAGAGTGCGGATTATGGTGGTATTTGTACACATAATAAATAATTTAAGGAAAGTAATATAGCAATGTTCGTTATCCAAAAATGTTTATTACAGACAGGTAGAGGTAAATACCTTCAATATCTATAATTAATGAAACTCGTATAACGTATATTTATACAGCCATTTAGTGGTTAAAATAATTGAGCGAGTGTGCGTTCGTGCGTAACTTGCTATAAAGTATTCATTCCAAACAAAATAATAAAATTTTGTTAACATTTTGTTCAGTAACAACGAACGTCTAATAAATAACAAAAATAGTCTATGAGTGCATTGATTTAAATTAGAGAAAAGAATTACAGTCGTATTAAATTTTATTAAAACAATTATTTTTTAGTAAACTAAATAATGTTAATGATTTCAGTATTATTATTTCAAAGTCTTTCATAAAATGATATTGTGTTTATTATAAGAAGCTTTCGTAAGTTACGAAAGCTTCTTATTAGAACGTAACATTCTATTTACATTTTTAGGTATTTACCAAATATTTTTATTTACCAAAATACAGGTTTTGTAAACACGTCGTTACCATTCCCTGTGTGATCATACAAGTTTGTTGCCTTAGTAACAATACTTTGAAATTGTTTGAAAACTAGCAGTTAAAAGGTCCATATAACATATATTTCTATGGTTTAGGAAAATTCAACGCTGAGACATGACAACTATTATATTTAAGTTTTCAGATAAAATCCAAATTATCCATAAGACCTACAATACTTTAGACAGGAAACATTCGAGTATCCTACTAGACTGTTGTTACTCAAACTGATAACTTAACAGTTGGATAAGTATCCACGTAAGCACTATGAATCAATAAGTAATAAACATAGCAAAATTACAACCTTAGATTATATTTCGTTTTCCTTGTTGAAAGAAGATATTATATGTCATACAATTAATACAATAAAAGCTGGCAAGTTTCAGTATAATATTACTAATTAATAATTAGAAATTATAAACATTTGCCGGTAGTTGTAGACTGAACATCTGTAAGTGAAGGTAAAAGTAAAAGAAAATAACTTTGTCACAACTTTCAAGTTCTTCTGCTTCAAGACTTCAAGTTTTCTCAATTTGTAATTATGCAATTACTCGTCTCGTGGTTTTCCTTTTTTTGTCTTTATAAAGTACCGAGCTCACAAACTTTGAACAAAATTGTATTTTCTAGAATATTTCTGATATTTGGACGTAATTTAAGGTTCATTATTTTGTTTAAATTTAAATCAATTTGTGAATTACGGTTCAGTTGAAAGTTACATTTGATTTGATAGGTTTCTTTACTCATATCAATACTAAAAGTCTAAACACATTCAAGGCCGACTATGATAAAACAATAGAAATAAAGTAGGCTTCCAAAAATTAGATTATTTTTCGTCTTCAATTGTTACGCCTTCTATAAGACGGATTTAAAAAAATATATAAAAACACCATTAGGTACAGATTTTAAAGTTTTGCGTAGTAGTAATTATAAATTCCTTAGTTTCTCTATTCTTTAATGTATTGGCTCACTTAAAAACATAAAGTATTAAGTATAGAAATACTAAAAGGAAAAATTTCAGGCAATTATGTATTATTACGCCAACAGAAAGCAATACTTTCCTAACGACTACGTCGTCGTAAGTCGTCTATTCAGGAATATTTTCAGATCTTTTCTAAGTATACAATTAGTTAGCTTCAATTATCTGGCTTCAAATAATACCAACAAAATGAACAGTGTAATGTATAAATTCAAAATAAATATAATAATTTATAAACATTGTGATTGAAATAAAATTCTAAACTGTCTTTGAATTAATTTTTGCCGTTTCCATTATTTCTAATTAATTGGAAAATAGTCATTAATATTCAAATGTATTTTAAGTTACTCAAGACTATCTGAATCTGTAACGTGTAAAACTAAGATTTACGAGTAAGTTATTAGGTTTTAGGTTCCATAATTGATTGATAACACAGGCACACAAAAAAAAAAAACGTCATGAACCAGAGGGGAGACCCCATTATTCCTAGGTTTTTGGGATCGCTGAAATCGAATATGACAATAAAAACTAATTTTAAATGCCAGTTTTCCCGCTAGCACCCCCTTACTACCTCTTAAGGGGTGAAAATTGAAATTGTTGTAAAAAATCAAGATAGATGTGTCTTTCTACGTTTTTTGGGATGCTGAAACCGAAAATGATAACTAAAAATAAATTCATGACCCCTATCACCCCCTACCATCCCTTACAGGGGGTGATAATTTCATTTTTTTCTATAAAATCAAGACAGATGTGTATTTCTATGTTTTTTGGTATAATGAAACCGAAAATGACAACTAAAAGTGAATTTGATAGCTCTTTTACTCAATACCACCCCCTAACTACCCCTAACGGGGGGGAGGGGGGTAGTTTCAATTTTGTATAAAATCAAGATGTATGAAGAAATTTTGACGATTTACAGTAAATGACATGTTTATCAAACTAGTTTGAAGTTACTCTTAGCTCTTATATTAGAAATTCAAATGCTTTATCGATCAGAAGTATCTGATATATATTCATGATTTAATTCTATTCTTAGCGTAACCCAGGAACAACGGCGTGGACGTAGTAGATTTCTGTTCCCTTTTGGAGTGCTGGATTAAAGTGAGTCCCCTTGCCTCTCACTATCCGGGGTGCTGAATTAAAGTGAGTCCCCTTGCCTCTCACTATTCAGCGTCTACCTGTTTCTACGATAACGAACTCTCTTGTTGTCAAAAGTTCTTCTAAGTGGTTGCCTTTTATTGGTTCTTTTCTGTTCTGGCAAATCTCTTTTTAAATTCCAACAGTAGTCTGCTAACATATTGACATCCCATTTACCCTGATAGCGCTGTTCCATTGTCTTAAGATCCTGTCTGATGGAACCTTTCACCTTGCTCCTCACTATAGTCTCCTAAATTGGCCGAAAAATAGTAACCTTTCTATTTCGGAGGCATAGAATTAGGTTCAGCATCTTTTAAGCGTTTTACAAGACTGCCGGATGGATAACAGTATAAACAGAATTAAATAGAAAGCAAAAAAAAACAAAAAATGAAACAACTTGTTAAGAATAGGACAAAAATCATGATTCAGTCTTAGTATCATAATAACAAATATATGCATACAATAAGGTTACCATATACTTTATAATCATTTTTTCTCTCAGCATCTTGAAAAACATAGAAATTCACATATTTTCGGTTCCAGCATCCTAAAAAACGTAGAAATACACATCTATCTTGATTTTATAGAAAAATTGAAATTTTCACCCCCTTTAAGGGGTAGTAAGGGGGTGATAGAGGTCATGAATTTATTTTTAGTTATCATTTTCGGTTCCAGCATTCCAAAAAACGTAGAAATATACATCTATCTTGATTTTATAGAAAAATTGAAATTTTCACCCCCTGTAAGGGGTATTAGGGGGTGATAGTGGTCATAAATTTATTTTTAGTTATCATTTTCGGTTTCAGCATCCCAAGAAACGTAGAAATACACATCTGTCTTGATTTTATAGAAAAAAATGAAATTTTCACCCCCTGTACGGGATGGTAGGGGGTGATAGTGGTCATGAATTTATTTTTAGTTATCATTTTCGGTTTCAGCATCCCAAAAAACGTAGAAAGACACATCTATCTTGATTTTTTACAACAATTTCAATTTTCACCCCTTAAGAGGTAGTAAGGGGGTGCTAGCGGGAAAACTGGCATTTAAAATTAGTTTTTATTGTCATATTCGGTTTCAGCGATCCCAAAAACCTAGGAATAATGGGGTCTCCCCTCTGGTTCATGACGTTTTTTTTTTTTTGTGTGCCTGTGTAATTGAGTGATAAGCTCTCGTGACACTAAAAGCGGAGCTCAGGCACATTGAACTCAAAGACACATTGTAAGAGAATAAGTAGATCGAATTAATCGACCAGTGTTGTGATTTTCAATTATAGTTCTTTAGTAAAGGGCACGTGATCTGTAAGTACCTTAAAATATAAATTTACTAAATTGCTATTTACATGATGACTTATACTCGTAAATACATAATGAACTAGAACATGTAAAAATAATTGACATTTTTCATTTCTTTTAAGAGACGATTGTAGATTATGAGGTATTTAACAATTTTGACTATGAATTGCAAAGTTCTTTACATAAATATTTTATAGATATAAAAAAGCACAGTTTATAAGTTCTTCATAAGATATTTTTATTACATCTCAAAATTTCACCAAATTTTATTGAAAATATTAAAATTTAAATATAAAGTATTAATTTTACTTTGTAAAATAAGTTAAGTTGAAGGTTTATTACGGTCCTCGTGTCCGAGAGACAAAGTGGTACAGCGTGTAACCCGCGCGAAGTTGACTTTGCGATTAATGTGTTTGAGTTTCTAGCTTTCTCTTATTGAAAAGAATCGTTTTGTAGTTAAATATACTCACTTACTTTATTAATCTATAAGTTATATATCATTTTAACTCAACTTATCGCTTTAAAGTTATTTCATATTTTAAAGTATATATTAAGTTATATTAATATTATGTATTAATATTATTTTCATGAATACTCATACTTTATAATATAGTTAATACATAAGAAATTATTAATTATTTTAGTTTATTTAATAGTAGTCGTTTAGTATTTAGTCGGGCCATGAATATTGTTACAATTAAAAATAAATATAATATTATATTTTAATTTGGAGTCTGTCGGTTACGATATACTCGTACGTTTTATACGATCGTTCATTGTGATTTTTATTTTCGTGACAATATATTGTAAAATATTTTGTGATAGTAAAATAGAGTGGGGTGATAAAGAGACCCGAATCGCTGTGATTGCATTACATATATATTTTTTTTATGGAAGAGGAGGGCAAACGAGCTGGCGGGTCACAGATGATTTGTGATCACCGGCGCCCATGAACTCTAGCAACATCCGAGGATTTACAAGAGCGTTGCCGGCCTAGGAGGGAGGAATGTCGTACCGATCTGGAAATACCGCCGAAAGGAGTTCGTTCCACATTCAAGTGGTACGTGAAAAAAATTAACTTGAGAACCGCACAGTGGAGGATCGCCACGCATCCAGGTGGTACGGATGGTATTGGAGGCGACGGCGCGCTGTGCGGTGATGAAATTCGGCGGTAGGCATCAGATGGAATAGCTCTTCGGAACACTTCCCGTGGTAAATGCGGTAGAAGACGCACAGAGATGCAACGCAATGCCAAAGAGTCCAGCCGTTGACAGCGCACCGGGTTCTCGACAATCCAATCTGATCTGTTCTACGCGTCTCGTTGTATCCGTTGGTCGCGGTCAAATGGTTGAAGTTGATATTGGGGTGATCCGGACCAGAGATGAGAACAGTACTCAGTACTCAGTACTATGGAGCGCAAGTCTTTGACCAGGTTTGAAATACTGCCTCGCTCTATTGATCACTCCCAATTTCATCGAGCCTAACTTGGCCTTGCTCTCCAGATGACCACGAAACTGACAATCGCTCGTAATGTCGAGACCCAGTATTCTGATGCTTGGCGAGGCAATGAGAGGAGTGCTCTCGAAGAGCGGTGATACGACAAAAGGGTTTTTTTTTGTGGTAAACGAGCAAACCTGTGTCTTTAGGGGATTGAACTGAACGTGGGAATATCCAACATATCATTGACGTGCAGAAGAAACAAAGTTGGGGATAGTACGCAGCCTTGGGGTACAAAAGCGTTCAGGGGCTTGGGGTCCGAACAAAACTGTCGAGAATGACCTGTATGCTCCTCCCAGTGAGAAAGCTGGTGATCCACTTGCATAAACTCTCGGGAAACCCATAGGAAGGTAGCTTCGAAAGAAGCCCCTAGTGCCATACACGTTCGAAGGCTTTCGTCATATCCAGAGTAATTTCCAGACCCTCTCCCTTGTTTTCAATAACAGCTGCCCAACCGTGCGTGAGATATAACAGAAGATCACCAGACGATCGACCATGGCGAAAGCCATATTGCCGGTCATTGACCAACTGGTGTCTACTCAGGGGCACATGTCCATAGCACAATTGGAGAGATACCATCTGGCCCACTCAACTTATGAATTTCCAAGGAAAAGAGGGCTTTTTGGATGATTTTTTGCCGAAAAACTATTTCCGGCATTAAGCTCTGACAGGATGATAGGCGGTATCTTCCCTTGGTTGTCCATAGTCGAGTTGAGGCAGAAAGAGTGCCCAAGAAATCGGCTTTCCTTTTGCCGATTGGGCCAGAGAGTTGTTCGCAGTGTGCAAATAATAGGTATTGAGCCAATTACAATTTTAAAAATCTTCTATAAGTTTTTTATTAATTAAATGTTTGTGTATGTATAATGAACATCGGGTCTGATAGGATCGGCTTATCCTGGAAAGTCTGTTATGCAATAGAAATTTAAACCGCGAGAGGTAATTTAGCTGTCATGAATTCTTTTATTTACGGTGTATGTCTAGACTGAGCTTCATTTTAAGTTCCGAGTCACTATATGTGACAGTTTGTGACAAAACGTAATCTTATATAATGAATCCATTTTTAAGGTATGTCTTTGAATTCCAAAGATCAGTAATTAGTTTTGTTTGGTCGTTAAATTTACAAGTATGACATAGTTTGTTAATCTATTTTGCAAACATTCTTTTTAGAAAACGAATAATTTATCCCCCAATGCCTTGGCGATGAAATGAGACACAACCAAAGATAAAACACTTTGGTGTAAACAGATTTCGTTCAAAGGGCTGTCTTAATTACAAATTCCTCAGTTACGGACCTTTCTTGATCGATCCAATACACAAGTTTAGGGGTAATTGTTTAATTAAATCATCAACGTCGAGGGTATCTCGAGCTAATGTATCTTTAAATAATATTCAGAAAGAGAATAAAGTGTTATTTTATCCTTTATTCTATTACATTTTGAACACTGTTTAACTTATGTGTATATTATTAATTTAAAATTTGGCGACCTTCTATTTGCTATCCTTCAAGATGTTGATGTAAAAAATTAAAGACAGATATTAATGAATTAAAATATTTATTAATTAAAACACTTTAAAATCAAACAACGGCTAGTACATTTTTTATAAATATAAACATAATTATCTAATATTATAATAATGTAAACAAAAGTGACAATGCGATAATATGAAATAAACACTTTCATACACTATTATGTAATAAAAAAATAAAAATGCAAATAAAGAATAATAAAATATAAAATAATGAATAGACACGATAACAATTTATATAATAACATAAAAGATAGTTCCAGCGAACTTTATCCGGGCGTATCAGTTTTCTGATGAGATTGTTTTAATCTCCTTAATTGGTGTCCTTTATAAGAATCCGAATTTAATTACACGCTCGTAGAGATTTAAAATGTAGTAGCTTATAACAAACATGTTATCTCAGTAAAGTGAACTATATTGTAATGGAAGTACGCCCACTTGCATGTCAATTTAAGTGAACATAGTATCTGTAGTATATTTCGAGATATAGGTATAAACATAAGGACAGTTACAGTGATGGAATGGCTGCGAATTGATGTTTAAGTATAAAGTGAAAAGTAAATAATGGTAGAAGATAAAGTATAATATTACTTATACTATTAATATATCATGAACATTAGAATTAGTTTTATTTTTCGTTCGTTCGTTCGTTCGTTCTATTTTATAATAGATATACAATTACATTACAAATGGTAATATTACTGTGGGCCGGCGTATGTGCCAGCGAATACAAGTATTTTTTTATATACGATGTAATAAATAAATGGATGATCCGCGTTAAAGGTAACGGGTGACTCGGGTTCAGCTACTGATGTTATGCCTACGGTGATAACTGTAATGTAAAGAAATAATAGTGTGTTTATCAATTTTAATATTTGTTGATAATTATTATCGACGACCCTTATATATATCCAAAATAAAAAATATATACATTTAAATACAATGTCGAATTCCAGAATAGCGGTCGGTATACAGTTTATTGCAAGAATTACATAATACAATATGCATATCATTGTTATGGACCGGAGTAGACACCGGCGAATACGGGCAGATTGTTACACAAGATGTAATAAACGAATGGGTGATCGGCGTTAAACTCAGTGGGCGGAGTCGCCGGGACACCCACTGCGGCCGTGGTTACGACGATAGCTGGAATGTAATTTACAAAAGAAAGATAAATTTTTTTTTTTTTACCTTTATAGTAATATTTAGATTAGAATACCAGAAAAAAGAATCCAGCTTTAACTAATTTATATTTTCCTTCAATATCAAGGTTGACATGATTACATTTTTGCAATGATATACATATTTACTAAAATTGATGAAATAGACATACATAACATACATAGTAATACTTTGGGCTGCCTTATATATCATTAGGGACCGGTATAGATACCGGCAAATACAGGTAGCTTGTTACATGAGATGTAATATATGAATGGATGATCGGCGTTAAACTTAGCGGGTGGTATCACGGGTACGGCTACTCCACTTGCGCTACCGATTATGGCTGTAATGTTATTTAATAAAATTTCTTAAATGATAATAATAATAATAAGAATACACGATAAGATTTTCTTATACTTAACATAAATATAAACAACAAAAATAGTATAAATTGCGTTATTCTGGGCCGGCGTATATACCAACAAAAACAAGTAACTTTTCGCAAATTAGGTAGTAAATAAATGGATGATCGGCGTTAAACTGAACGGGCGAGGAGACCGGCTCAATGACTGAAGTTAGGCGGCTTATGGTGATGGCTGGAAGGTAAACCATTGTAATTTTTATGAAGAAAATAATAGTTCTATTCTTGAAATAAAATTGACATTATTGAGGGCCAGCATATACACCAGCAAAGACTAGAATATTTTTAAGCGCTATATAGTAAATGAAAGGATGATCTGCATTAAATGTAATGGGGTCTAGCGGAACTATAGGACGAGATCTAACGCCAACGACAACCGCTGAAAAAAATAATAGGCATATTCAGTTTGCTAGTTTGTTAGTATCAGGGTTTATGTAATTTAATTTATTAGATTTTGTATTGAAAGTATGTTTTTATAAGTAGAAAGCCTATTTACCTGTTGCCGCGGCTGCCTGAGTTCCAGTTTCATTTAAAAGTAATTTAGCTTTTTGTATAGCCGAAGTTACATAAATGTCTTCTGGGTTTTCTAATATTCCACTTAATTCAGCGGTCGAGGGATCAAATATTGCCTCTACACCGGCCTGGAAATAAATCTTCTTTTAAATATTCTTCGAGTCTTAGAGTGATTATAACAAAAGCTTTATATTAAATAATAAAATGAGATTTATAACATTTATTGCATAAGCTATTTAAATTAGAGTGTTTTTTAAAAGTGTATTTCTAAATAATCAAAAATAAATAATGAAATATCTTACGTCAGATAAGACTTGTTTTAAGTCCGTGGTTGTTGATATATCTATCTTTGGAATAGACACATCCACTTCGGTTCGTTTCAGTTCGCTCAGTGTACGTTTAATGAAAGAGGAAGTTTTTATTTTATTTATCAATTTTTTAACTCCTGTTTTGGACCTCGGTAAACACGCTACAAACGAAATATCCGGCACTGTATATGGCATTTGAAGAACCTGGAAAAATTAATATTTATTAATAGCTATATAGGTTAAAATATTTAAAAAAAAACATATTAAACTTATCAATACCTGTACACCGTCTATCTCTGCGTAATTAAACGATCCGACCTGGTTCATCATCTCGACCTGAACTGCAGCGTCTGACGCTGTACCTGGGTAAAATGGCAATGACTTTGTGTTTCTTGCTTTAAATTGATGTTTCCAATCGCCCTAAAAAGATAACCGAAATAAACATTTTCACTTTTACATATAAATATATTAGATTAATTGAATCAAACAATTTTGTGTGATTATTTTGTTTTACCTTGAAGTAAATAGCGATTGCGAGAACTAAGCGTGTATCGGCGCTCAGTGAATCCGGAGACACGAGGTTATTGATTAAGTTGTGTGTCTGTTTCGCGACCTGAAATAATTTTAAATGTATATTTAGGCTGAAAGTAAAATCAAAACATGACGAGCCCTACACACAGATTTGAATATTATACATTTAATTAATTTCCCTTCCTTGCTCCCGAAAACATTTGAAACAGAAAAATATTTTTATGAAAGTCAATAAAGCAATAATTTTCAATAGAAAACCATAAACGTATAGCAGATAGATAGCTGCTGAAAATATAAAAACACGAATATTTTATGGCTAAAGTAAAACATTAAATTAATGTTTGTAATGCTTTTATGTTTGTAATGCTTTTATGTTTGTACGGTTAATGTCACCATCACGGACTTCACTCGGTCGAGGATAAATTAAAAACCGCTAAGTGTATTCGTGTCGTTCCGATTAATACTTTAAAGACAAAATATTTTAACATCTATATGATTTGTGTAACTTCTATTCAATTATGTTTTACAATTTAGAAAATTAATTAGGGGTTCTTTTAGGTTATATTATGTGTAAGAGATATTATATTTTAATTATTTTTAAATGAAAATCTCGTTACATTATTATTTAATAACGTTGAATTTCATCGTATAAATAACCCCATTAATATGTAAGTGTTAAAAGAGAAATAAATTTATTATAGGTTTAATAAAATTATCTTTTTAAACCAATAAAAAGACTTGTTCTTGTAAATTGGTAAGTACACGGCTGGGTTTAGAAACTTAAACAACATTAGGATTCTTTTGGACTCTCGCGGAGACAGATAATAAGCCCGTCACTTTTAAGTGAAATATATGATACTTCACATGTTCCCCTTCCTTATAGTAATCAAAAATTAATACTCTCTGAATTACTTACAAAATTGATAATATTTTTGTTTCTAAATGTTGTTTGATACTTATTATCCATACACAACTAACAGAAAAAATGCCTGAATTATATGGCATGTAATTCTATCTACCTATCGTTTTGTATGTTTAGTATTTTAATTTCGCCATTCTCTTGTAGTTAAAAAGACACTTTTATAAGAGTCTACATACATTATTTCATTAATTGTGTTGATTTAATTAATATTTATTATCAAATCTTACCCATTCGTTAATAATTTTTGCTGCTTCTTGCGATTGAGCAAAGTCAACGTTCTGTGCCTGTGCGTTAAATACCTCCAAAGAATCCGTCTTAAAGTTTTCACTAAATGGATATTTATCATTGCCGTAAATCTTTTGAGCGAGGTCGAAACTAGCATTATTTGTTTCCGAAATAAGTTTAAAGTATTTTGGCACCGACGTTCGTATCTGAAAAGTAATATTACATTATTAATAATTGTGTGGTCAGTAGGAAGTGGTTTTATAAAAAATATAAACCGAACTATTAACCTCACAATCGTTGCTTAAATGTAGCAAGTTCAATAGTTGTGTTTTGGCTTCCCCAGTTGCATATAAGGCCAATTGGGCCAACAGAAACAGAACGCTGAATGGTGATCCTATAATACTTTTTCCAGGACTCTTTTTAGATGCAGTCTGAAAAAAAAAAAAACTATCACAACCCTACGATATTGAATAAATAAATATTTTCTTTAATTATACAATTATAAAAAACAACTACATGGTTATGACTTTCAATTATAAAAAACAACTACATGGGTATGACTTTTCACGCAATACTTTATTTAAACTTAGACATGAAATAATTGATTACTTACATATAAAAATTGTGATGTAAAATCGATATTTCCTTGTTCGAACGCCGTCAAACCGTCCGTAGTTTCTTCGGTTACGTCATCACAATTTTCTTAAAATTTATATTAGGGTATTATATTATTTTTCAATTCGCTTACAAATGTAAACATGAACACGATGTTTGAAAATAAAGAAGAATGGTTAAAAGTATGGATAAAGTAATAAATGTAACAAGGTGTCGGCTGATCGTAAGATTTACCTGTACTCCCAAAAAATATATAACAGCAACAAATACACAAAAAGAGCAACTTTTTCAATACCATTATGTATGTAAAGTAATTACTTTTTTTTACTTAATCCCTGTTTTATCAATGTCTTTACACGTGTCGCACGACTAGTTCTTAATGCCTAATAAATATAATGTATGCTGTAACCGATATATATAAGTTTAATATCACATGCGTGGCGAAAACCACGCAGATTACACGAAGACAATGTTGAAAGGTTCTAAGGTGGTCTGTTTTTAAAATAACATCCACTCGCAAGATTTAAAAAAGGGATCTACCTTATCTTATATAACTTGAAATAGCAAGACTAACTTTATTCTCTATACAATTAAGATTGCATTTATATGTACTTTGAAAAAAAATCATATCGTAATTTCTTTTATGCACTGAAATAAAAACACCGTAAAATAACTAATTTCTATTGAATTACAATATCTACTATTGTATATGAAAATATATCGGAACTTACAGAACAATACAGATTTTAAATAATAATAATATTTATTTGTAATATATATTAGGCATGTAATAAAAACGAATGCATTAAATGTGTACTCAAAATAAAACATGGACACGTTAATTTAAATATCTCAATTGATTATATTCAAAACAAAAACAAATATTAAACAAGTATACATATAATAAATCATATGAGACGGTCGGAGGTTCTTTTTATATGCCATATGTATTATCTGGTTACGCCAAGGCCGTACCGTTGCTTTTAAACGTATTATTTATTCAGGTGCATAGACCACCTACTTTACGTAGTATCTCTAAAATTAAGAGAGAAAATGTTTTCACGTAAAACATTAAAAAATATAGTAAAGGAAAATGATTTGTGTAAACATCAACCGAAGTGAACCAAAATAAAATAAAGTAAACAAAGTAACTTATTGTGGCTTAAAAAAAATTACTTGTTTGTTGTTGTTTAGAATATTTTTAACATAATTTATTTACTTATTGCTGAGTAGTTTTTTTGTGTAGTTATCTAAAATAAATATATTACGTGCACTGTTAGCATATACTGCTGGCAGGAGTTAGTATTCCGGATAGTAATAATATCAGAAGACGTAAAGGTATCCGAGTACTGGTAAGTTATATGCAGTATCATAAGTATTTTTGCATGATATTTTAGTCGGTCTGATTCTGATAAAAGGATACTACTTTATACTTACTTTATACTACTTTAATTACTTTAATATTAATTTATTAAGGGTAAAATCAAAATATGTCGTCCATTCCCTTTAAGATAGTTAATGATTTGGGTTGTAATTATAATTAAAATAAGTTTCGATCTATTTTGTATAGATTTCGATATTTTTTAGGAATAGAAATATCTTACAATATCGGAAAGCTTACAAAGTGTGTCCGTAAAATACAGCGATACACTAATGAGTGCTTAACAGTTGATAGGCCGCTTGGTTATGCAAATCTTAAGACTGCATCTGACAAAGTATAATGAACACTCTACTAAGTGAAGTTTGCGGCACCGTCTTATTAACATTAAGGCTCGCACTCAGTTCGCACGGAAGCACTTCCAGTATTTATGTAGTATGCATAAATAAAATTTGAATTTTTATTTTACAATTGCAATTTTATTAATTTATGACCGCCGCGGTTTTGAGTTGCAGAATAAAATAAAGTTGCAATTTTTACGTAGTTCATTTAAAATTATTTTTTATAAATATGTTAATTTTGATGTTTATTATTATATAAATTTAAATTTTCTGGTATGGTATGATGGTAACTTCCCAGGAAATTCTACACCTGCACAAGTTTTGGAAAGCTATTTTAGAAATTAATAGTAATAATAAATAAAGTAAATAGTAGTAGTAGTAAGCTAGGTTAATAAGTACACTAGCTTTTTCATAGCCTCGGAGTCACGGTGAGAAATTACCATCTTGAGGTTGTACTTTACAAGGTTTCTATCAGAAGTATCGCCGGCCCGCCTAATGAATCTCACAATGGCGTCTTCGTCGATATCCGTGTCGTACGTAGATCTTCTTGTGTGTCTAGATATAGCCACCACTGCGTGAGGGACACTTGTCAGGTACGATTTTGGTTTGGATTTGGTTTGGATGATTATTACCGACTCGTATGTTAATTCCTGAGCTTCATTGATGGTGAGGATGCTCGAGTTTTCCCCTTTTCCGTACCCTAGGTTTATAAGGTCCGCTTTTTCAGTCTGTGAGTATAGTCATGTTCTCTCCTAACACTTTCACTAGTTAGTTAGAAGTAGTAACTTTTTAAATAATGGATTTTGGTCAAATACCACTCTCTACCTCTCGATGCACAATTATAACATCATCATAGTATCAAATAATATTACCGATTAAAAATTTGTTTTTGCATTCACTCTTTTGAACAGTCACGTATCATGAACTTTATTATACTAAGATTGAAAATAAATTGACTTCCACTTTTGTATGTGTTATGTGGTATCTTTAACGTCTTCATTTGCTAGATGTCTTGTATAATCTGATATAACTAAGATACTTTTAAAAAATAACCGTTCGTTTTAAATATTATTGAAGCATTTTGATGAATTTAGTTTTTTAGGTTTCGGTTGACTTGCTTTAAAATTGCTAACGATAAAATGTGTTTTTTAATATTATCTTCGTTTTATATACAAATCGTCCTTGTTAAATATAGTTATTTTATGGTATGATGTTACAAATGGAGAGATGATTCACTGAGGGTACATGCCAACCGCAGACTATGCATTGCACATGATAAAGCATTGTTGATATTGCTATCCGTGAGAATCGTGGAAGAATAAAAAGGATCAGGGCACGGAGATAGAGACAGATATATATAATTTAGGAGTTAAAAATGCTATAAAAGTAGATATAAATTTTCATCTCGTACTAATTAAGCCAGGTTATAGGTGACGTTAGTTATCTGTATTTGCGGTTGAAATCGTGGTCAGTTTCTATTGTGGGTATTGCTCAGCGGTGATTGTCTGGTAGGACAAGATGGCGTCATTAATCTCTCTGTAATGGCCACCCAAATGTAAATAGTCGTTGGATACGGAACATTTGCTAAAGTATCTACTACCTTGTTATTTGATGAAAACAGCAGTTCTTTTATATTAAATGAAAAGTTAAAATTCAACATATTTTTCATTCGCATAGATTTTTTTTTTACCTATAATATATTGTATGCCAAATTTTTTTATTTAAAATTAAAGTAGAGGTAAAAATATTGTTTCCAGCGAGCATTTGGAAATACCTTCACAAAATATAATCTAATACATACAAAAAGTCTAAACTATAAAGTGTTGATATACTAATAGTAGAGTTTTGTAAGTAAGTTACTTTTTATGCGAAGGTAAGAAACTATTTTAGTGTACTATATATCGTTTAAATGGAACATACGATTCTAAGGTTACCATATTTAATATCCTATTAATTTATAGTAAATTTGTTTTATTATAAAATATATATTCATATAGTTGAAATCTATTACCAAAATCTAAAGTATTTAACAAAACCTTACACAACTTCGAAGCAATTAATACGCTCCTCACACAACATATCTTTTGTAAGTTATGTTTAAGTTGGAACTTCCTAACTGCATAATGGGACAGAGTTTTAGTAACGGGTAATTTATATGAAGTCGTGTATTCAGATGGTGTATGAGATAAACTACGTATTGTATTGTATATTTGCATTTACAATACTATTTACTTGTTTATATTTTTGTTTCTTATATTATAAATACATTAATGTGAGTGCTTTTTTATCGTCTATTTTTATTTTACCGTCAATATTCATTTAATAAAAAATATTGTAAGATCGAAAGTTAACTATGGACAAGCTTTCAGAACGACAATGTTTAATACTTATCGACCGCAATCTATTTTAGAGTTTTAGTCTCGTGCCATTATTAACTTTGACAGACATTTTAAAATAAGTCGCCGTAAAAGACGAGTGCATTACTGAGTTAAGAATAAGCTATCTACTCAGTTATGTACTATAATGACTGGGGTTACATTATATTTAGGCAAAAAATATTTATGAAAATATAAAAAACTTAAGCCGTAAAGAAAATCAAGTGTACGATTTAAGTATTCTTCAAAGAAATTTTAATAATGTATTACCAAACAAGGTATGGTGGTCATTTGCATATCATATTTATTTTAGTTGGATTGTAATGTAAAGAGTATGTTTCAAAGCAACGTGATCTTATTCATACTTGTACAATCAAATAAATGGCCGTCAAAACAGCTATTTAAATACACGACACAGAGTGCTGTTCACATAATCCTTATTCATTGCACACTTGTACAGCTTATTGGTTATTATTGGTATTATGTCGTAGCTCTGTCTCATGCATAAAATTGTTATGTCTAATAAAAATCATATTTTTTTTGACTAAAATTTCAAATACGTATCCGATGAGATTAAACCTGAGATAAGTTAATATTAAAAATATATTTTTACGTATATACCATAATAATAAATAAAGTGTAATTGAAATAAGTGTAAAATGAATAGTGCCGTTTTCAGAGTAAAGAGCGTCGACCGCGACGACCCGGTTGTAGCAACGTGTGATGCTGTTACTAAATGCTAATTTGTTATATGTACGAGTATATTAAAATGCTCTTTTCAAATTAAATATATGGAAGAATAAGAAAACGAAAAAAAATCGGATGGAATAAAATAAAAAGAAATAAATGTCCTATTTTTAAATAATTAATAATATACCTACTGCCTGATACTCATTGTCCCCTCGTCGAAGCGTCTGAGCGCCCGATGCGAGATCATGTTTCAACCAAACTTTAAGCATTGTATGACTGCAAGTAACTAGAAAGCTATCAAAGTTTATAACAATGTCTACAATACTGCACGCAACGGAACAAGTTTTAGAGGGCTGTACCAAAACTACACCACTAGAATGTGGAATATTATTATAAATATTTTCTTTTTGATATAAAATTCTACAATACAAACGAAAATCATTCTCAATTTTTGTACAAAAGGACAAACGCAATCACTTAACTACATTTATTGATCACTACGATTCCGAGATCTACTTAGTGGAAGTACTCGTAGTGCTTCCAAATTACTTATCTGCAAGGGATTCTTTGATGCTTGTACAATGTTTATATTTTATTTATTATATATGAATTGAAAATGAAGGAAGTAAGTTTTATTGATTGTAAGTTTATTATTATTATTTCATCTGTTGAATTTTATTTTATATATTTGTGATACGATATAGCCGATAAGCCGTAAGATAAGTAGTACTCAAAGTCTAGGTGAGTGGCTCCATAAACATAATCTAATAATCTAACGTTGAGATCTTTTCTTTGGCTTGGGCTTTGGCAGTGATAGTCGCTCTAGAGTATAGCGTTGTGTTGCTTATAGGGTTATTGTTTATATGTTTATTATTTAAAGGTTTATCATAAGGCAAAACTATAATCTAAAACATATTAGACAGTTATTACAACATTATTTTTTTATATAAAACATGAGCACATTTTAATGTTAAAAGTACTAAAAGTTAAAATGATAATCCGATTTATATTTCACGTTCAACATACCGCGGTTATAAAATACTGCTTTATCATAAAAATGAAAGATCATCTCATTAAAACAGACGCAAAAATATGATTTTTATGCTCTTGGTAGCAGAATACAATTTTAAAACTCAATCCACGCTGGTCGCATAATTTTTACGAAAATAAATTTAACAGGGCATAGATTAAACAATTTTAGACTAATAACGTACACTATACACACATTGAATGTAATATTCAAGGTTTATATCTTTTACGCAAATACATGCTATAAGCTTTACATAGAAACAGAATAATATATTCACCTGAAACGCATACTCCTTTTTTGTTTCTCCTGTAGCCGTCCTTACAATGACACTGGAGTCTGCAAATTTTTGATTTAGTGGGTGGAATACACTTTCCATCAATGATGTCGCAGGTTTTGGTACAAGTATTGTCACATCCGTATTCTTCATTCGGTCCACAACGTTCTGTGAAGAAAAGCAATAGATCGATGAAACGTATCTTTTATTGATACTAAATTTATAATACTGAAACATACCATTCATTTAAAATAAATGCAATACGTTGTTAGCTTGTCACTATATCGGATCTTTTTGACAATATCCCAGTTCTCCAATATATATATTAAAAACAAAAAAACAATATCTTTACTGAAAGTTAGACAGACAATAGGTATATTTTTTATTTTCAAATTTTACTTCTAGGTCGGAGAGTAATTTGCCACGGACATGAGAAGATTTGAAGACAGAAACTCAGTGCACTTGTTTTGTGTCGTGGTTTTCTTATTATTATTAACTTAATATAAGGTGTAATTATTTAAACCTCATTCATAATGAGTGAAAGTCCTCATTTTGATTACAAATAAAACTCAAATTGAGACAAAAAAAATAAAAAATAAATAACATACGTGGACACTGATCCTCTGGAATGCAAGATCCATCGTCCGCCCGCGTATATGTTTCTTTGCAAATGCACCCTGGTTTACAACCGCCTTCCACTAAATCAACGCAGAGGATACCCGTCATGTTGCAGTTAAATCGCCTACAACCACCGTTTGAGCAAGTTGAATATTCCTCATTGAGTCCACATTCAATTGGAGGTGCTACAAAAATACCATCCCAATTTTATAATATTCTAAATTTTAATCCGAAAACTATAACAGACTAACTGAAATATTTTTTTGTGAATATATTTATATTAAAATATGAATTATTAAATTTTACTTATATAAAATTTTATTTAGAGGTAAACCATTTAGAAAGTCTGTACAATATTTGAGTTTCATATTTTTATATAAATTATGAATTTGAGTTAGTACTCATTGATTTCGCATGCTTAAGTAAATAGATGAAATAATACGACTAAATTGTATTAAAATTAAATAAGTTTTGTGCGAAGATAAGCGGAAATTGTTTAAATATATTTGGATCAGATGTTTTGTTTGTTTTAGGTACTCATCTAATTCAAATAAATTTTATTTTTCACAGTATTCCAAGTTTTAATTTAAAATTGTGGCCGCTGCTTGGCTGGATTTCAAAGTTTAATTTTTTATGAGGGTTTGAACAGAATAATCTACAACTCTTTAATCGTTGTATATTATTAGAGACAACATATTATTTTAAAAGTAACATTTATATTGTTCGTGTGTGTAAGTTGAGAACCCAAGTTGTAGCAAGGGTTTTAGAAATAAAATTGAGTTATCTTTCGATTATAAATTTTGATTATGTTCTACAATAATTGTTAAAATAAATAAGTTTTCAATTATTTAATCTGTTAACTGAGATAGACGTCACACATCACGAACCCCTTTAAATACACTTAATTGTATATAGCCCTATCTTGACTGAGAGATCCTAATTCCAAACAATATATTCTTGTATGGCGCGGGCAATATTTTGTTTAATAACTTGGCTTACAGAGAAGCTAAATATATAAATTTTCCTTTTGTCACAAATCATAAAATAAATAAAAATCTGTTAACAATCCTGCTCTTCACACTAATATTAATGTTATTAAGATTTCATGTAATTGATTTATATTCACTTACGGCATTCCTCCCGAGGAACACAAATCCCTTCATTGTTTTTGAAATAATTATCTGCACATCTACAGCCAGGTTTACATTCTTGATCTCCAGGTTTTGGATTAGGTTTACACAATATTAGAGCTATGTCTACGTCGCATCTTTGCTGTCGACATGTCGGGGGACATATGTCATAAACTTCGTTCACACCGCAAACAGCTAAAATGGAATTAAAAAACAAAGTTATTCGATGTTATATAGCAAATGTCAATTGTACATATTGAAAACTTCTATCAACATACATGGACATTCTTTTTCAGGAATGCAAGTTCCATTATCTGCCCTTAAATAATTATCATTGCACAGACATCCTTCTTTACAGGCTCCTTCTCGTAACTTAACACAGCGTATTTGTGGTCGCGCACAACTAATTTTTCTACAACCACCATTTGCGCATTTGGATGGATGTTCATTCTCCCCACATTGGATTAAAGGCGCTATTTATAAAAAAATATTATTTCTATTTATAAAAAAAGGAAACAAATTATGAAACAATAAAATAAAATACTAACGACATTCTTCTCTCGTCACGCAAACCCCTACATCATTTCTATAATAGTTATCAGCACATCGACAACTTGGATTACATTCAGGGTCCCCAGGCATAGGGGGCTGTGCACAATCAATAGTTCGATCATCCACATCGCAACTTCTTGGTGGACACAACGCAGGGCAAATATCATATACTTCATTTTCTCCGCAAGTAGCTAAAATATTATAAGCGCCATATACATTTCGTTTCATATTGTTTATATTACAGTTATTGGACTTATTATACAAATTATTGAATCAAAACTATTTCGAGAAATGCAAAAGATACCGAAGTGATAATAAAAAATGTATACAAATTTAATTTCTTGTTAATTATAATTTCTTGCTAATTGATTAAACTCGAATAGTATAATTTATTTTTATTACTTAATTATCATATTAATAATTATCATAATGTAACATACGAGGGCATTGATCTTCAGGAATGCAAGTTCCATTGTCCGCTAGTGTATAGGAATCTTTGCAAATACATCCTGGCTTACATTCTATTGGATCGACGCAGAGAATACCAGTACTAGCGCAGTTATATCTTCTACAACCACCATTTGCACACGTTGAATATTGTTCATTTAAACCACATTGGATGGGTTCTTGCAAACGAAGAAAATAACATGTACACAATTTATGAAGTTGTAATAATAGATACTAAAGCTTTTATCTGATACAAAGTAACAGAATAGTTGGAGAAAGTGACATTTGATAGTAAGTGGTGCAAAGACATTTGCAAATATAACAAATGCATTGTCTACTTTATGAAATATAGGAAGATAAAGGTGATTAGCAAAAGGAGCGTTAGAATAAAATAGTAAACGGATCTTAAAACAAGCTTATTATTATAATTGATTACTTACGAGGACATTGATCTTGAGGAATGCAGGTACCGTTATCGGCTCTTACGTAGGAATCGAGACAAACACAACCTTTAACGCACGAGTCCTTTCTCAAGTCATAACAGGTAATCCCTTCATCTGAGCATTTCAACCGCCTACAACCCCCGTTAATACAATCGGAAAGTTCTTCATTATCACCGCAAGTTGGTTCAGGTGCTAAAATAAATATCAATTGTAAAATGAACGAATGCGGCATTGGAGACCGCCAATAAACACGCCATGTTCCGAACGGCGGGAGGTGGAGGACGGAGCTACAAATAGCTACGTGGAATGTAAGAGGAGGAATGGAACAGAAGATGAATGAATTATTAGATATGATGGATGACAAAGATCTGGATGGTATTTGTGTGTCTGAGACCAAACGAAAAGGCAATAATGCGACCGATTTGACTGGCAACCGGATCGCTTTCTGGGCTGGGGTTCCAGAGGGTGAGCGAGGTTGCCAAGGTGTAGGCATGTTGTTGTCCTCTCGATTGGTTAATGCAATGGTAGAAAACAAGGCTATCAACTCGAGGCTTCTTTGGATTCGCTTTAAGCTGGGGATAACAAGAGAATTCTTGTTGGCTATTTATGCGCCAGTTTATCCTCCTTTTATCCTCAGCTCCAGTGAGCGAGCTCGAGGAGTTTTGGGAGAGTGTCAGGGATGTTCTAAGTAGTGTCAGAGATAATGAAAAGTTGATAGTATGTGGCGATATGAATGGATGGGTTGGAACCGCGCGAAGTGGTTACGAAAGCGTGCTAGGCAAGTACGGTGATAAGAGAGGAAATGAGGCTGGAAAGCTTATTTTGGAATTTTGTAAGGAGAGAAATCTGTTTGTGGCAAACACGATGTTTGATCACAAACGAATTCACATGTACACATGGGAGCGAGTGGAAGAAAGAAGTATAATTGATTTATTCCTAGTGGATCAGCGTATTCGAAGTCAAGTTATGGACACGAGAGTGTTTAGGGGTGCTGATCTGGGAACGGACCATTAACTAGTCGTTGCTAGAATAAGAGGTCTGTTTCCAGGTTATCGCAGCCGCACGACGTGCCCTAGCTTGGAGTCGAATTATCGCATAAGAAGCTGGAAGCTTCAAGATCCACCGATCAGAGAGGAATATCAAGAAAGGGTTTCCAAGAAGCTTGAAAGCTGTAACTCTGGAAATGAAAGTGCTGAAGTATGCTGGCAGAACCTTAGGAATGGTATGGTGAAAGTAGCGACAGAGGTATGTGGTAAAAGGAAAAGGGGTTTTAGTAAGAAGCGCGATGAATGGTGGGATGATGGATTGAAAGACGCCGTGGAGTTAAAGAAGAAAGCATGGTTGGATTATAAATCCTCGGGTAAGGATAAAAGTATGAGAGAGATAAGAAAAAGAGAGTACAAGCTGCAAAAGCACAAAACGAAAGCACTTATAAGGATGAAGCGTGAAAATTGTGAGAAAGAAAGGGACGAAAGGTTGACAAACAACTTCCGGGAAAACACGAAGCTTTGCTGGCGATAAGTTAGTGATTCCCGGGGTTGTTCGGTAACCTGTAGAATGAAAGGGGTGCTTTCGAAGAACGGTGAAATCTTAACAGAGCAAGCACACGTTTTGCAGCGGTGGGCGGAACTCTACAAGGAGACGTATGAATGTGAGGACGCCTCGGCCTCGAGTATCAGCGAAATGCTGAGTCCCGATGTAGCCGATGGTGAAATCAGTTTGGAAGAAGTGGAGAGCGCGACTCGAAGTCTGAAATGTGGTAAGACTGGGGGAGCAGGTGAAGTTACTGCCGAGATGATCAAATATGGTGGGCCACGCGTCTTGGACTTTTTCTGGCATTTGTGCAATTTATGCTGGAAATCAGGAGAGGTTGGCGAGGTGCAGTCATCGTACCTTTGTATAAAGGCAAAAGTTCACAGATAGACTGTGCAAGCTATAGGGCTATCAGTTTGATTAGCTTGGGCGGTAAAGTTTATGCAAAAATATTAGCGAGAAGAATACAAGAGAGATCTGAAAGGCTGTTGTGGGAGGCCCAAGGAGGCTTTAGACCTGGAAGAGGGTGTATAGATCAGATCTTTTCCCTCCGCATGATCACGGAAAAGTTTTTGGCCCTAAACCAAAAGGTTTTCTGTGCTTTTGTGGATTTGGAAAAGGCGTTTGACAGGGTTGTGAGAAAGAAGTTATGGGAGATACTGCCCCGATACAACGTGAACGGACCCTTGCTACGGGCCGTAGTCTCTTTACAGAGATCACTCAGCCCGTGTGCGAGTAGGAGCTGACATATCGCCCTGGTTTGATATCCAATCGGGTGTTAAGCAAGGTTGCGCTATGTCAGCTTGGTTGTTCAATTTGTATTTGGATAGTCGTCTCCAAGGCGTGAAAGACAGTGACATGGGAGTGAAAGTAGGTGACCTTAAAGTCAATTGCTTGCTATACGCAGATGATGCAGTGCTCATTGCATCATCAGAATGCGATCTGCAGGCATTGGTCACCACTCTGGAAGATGGGTGTGAAAATAATGGTCTAAGCCTGAATGTAGATAAGACGAAGGTTCTGATATTTGAAAGAAATGAAGAAAGAGCAGAATGTAAGATCAACGTGAATGGTATGATAATAGAACAAGTGAAGGAAGTGGTATATTTGGGAAGTATGTTTAGCAGAGACGGAAGATACGAAATGGATGTGGAAAAGGGGTATTGCTGCCTTTAACAGAGTCAACGGTGCCCTGGTTGCATTGTTGAGACGGCAAAACGTCAGCATAGCTGCATGTTTGGCTGTACATAATGCGGTTTTGCTTCCGACGCTTTTATACGGCATCCAATCGTGGGTAACACAGAAGAAGAATTTAAGAAAGATGAATGCTGTGGAGATGCGATCTCTTCGCAGAATATGCGGAATCAGCCTTGCTGACCGAATCCGCAATGAAGAGATCCACAAAATGGCAGGTACGAGTGAAGATGTTACAGTGAGAATGAAGAAGAACGTGCTCAGGTGGTTTGGGCACGTCGAACGAATGAGTGATGAAGGAATGGTAAAAAAGATTTATACAGGAAAAGTGAGTGGTAAGAGAGAAAGGGGGAGGCCTCGAGTGACCTTCGAAAACACTGCATCTATGATACTGGAGGAAGGTCACATAAAAAGCATGAGGACCCCCCGGAGGGCATGTATGAAGAGGTTGATGTCTGTGGCCGAGGCGAAAGAGGTATGCAGGGACCGTAACGTTTGGCGCTCCATCGTCTCTGGCTACCCCACAAGGGATATGGCGTGAAGCTAAATAAATAAATAAATAAATTTCAATAATTATATATATTTGACAGAAAATTTTTTCATGAAAATTATATTTAAAAAATCGTGAAATTGTTTAATAAACGTGATTATTCAGGCAATCCTGTTGATATATGTACAATTTACTTACGACATTCATTCCTAGGGATACAAATGCCTAGATCGTTTCTGACATAATTTTCTATACACCTACAACTGGGATTACATTCTGGATCACCGGGCATAGGACTAGGTTTGCACGATATCGCAGCTATATTTACACCACACTTTAGTGGTGGACAAACAGGGGGACAAATGTCAAAAATTTCGTTAATTCCGCAAACAGCTAAAACATTAAAGAATAATAATTAATCTAATACTTTATTTCAAGGAAATTACAACTAATTACACAATTTGATATTGTTAATTGTAAGACAAACTTCTTTTACATACATGGACACTGATTTTCCGGTATGCAAGTACCATCGTCGGCTCTAACGTAGGATTCTTTACAAACACAACCTTTTTCACATGACTCTTCACTTAAGTCATTACAAATAATCCCCTCATCTGAGCATTTCCACCGCCTACAACCTCCGTTGGCACAATCAGAAAGTTCTTCGTTTATCCCACAAGTAGGTTTTGGTGCTGGAATATATTTGTATAGGAAAAATAATTTAAAACAAAAGTATTTATATAATGTAAAGCTATATGAATAAATTAATGTTTATATCGTATACATAAAATCATATAATTTTTTACAATAAAACAGACTTTACGTTCATAAGAAGTAAAGATGAATTGTAGATTTTATTAAATTAAATTCTAATTAACATACGTGGACATTCATCCTCGGGAATACAAGTTCCATTATCAGCTCGCAAGTAATTTTCTTTACAAAGACATCCCTCTTCGCAGGCACCTTCTACTAACTTTACACAAATGGTTTCAGGAAAAGCACAGCTTAGTTTTTTACAACCGCCATTCGCACATCGGGATGGATATTCATTTTCTCCACATTTAATTCGTGGTGCTACAATAAAATTAAAGTTTTTATAAGAAGTTTATAAGGATACCAAAAGCAGTTGGCAGTTAGCCAAGGAAATTAAATATGCTTACGACATTCATCTCTGGTCACGCAATAGCCTAACTCATTCCTGTAAAAGTTATCAGCGCATCGACAACCTGGTTCACATTTGGGATCTCCCGGTAGTGGGTATGGTCGACATTTCATTTGTCTTTCGTCCACATCACATCTTCTTGGCGGACAAGACGATGGACAAATATCATAAACTTCATTTACATCACATACAGCTGAAAGAATAGCAAAAATGTTCATTACTATCCTTTTAAATAAAGTTTTCGTTAAGGTCGTAACTTTATATAGTTTATTATTATAACAATAGAAATTGACAGATAATATAATTAAAAGTAAAAGCCGTTACTTACGAGGACACTCTGCTATTGGTACGCAAATGTGATTTTCATCGCGAGCATATCCCTTCTCACAGTAACATTTTTTATTACAAGTCTTATTAATAATGGGGCAGTTCGTTTGGTTTTGTAAATGTAATGTTGCACAAACATTATCACAAGCCGACCCACATGTAAAATACTCGTGTGGACCATTGCATTTCACTAAAATAAAACTCATAATATTAATTCAAGGTAAGGAACCGCGAAACTTTAATTGCTTTTTATCATTGATTCATATATTTCCGTTTTACTTTATTTAAATTGACGAAATGCAAAGTGCACTTCAGTGAATTCTTTTTGATTATCTGCTTACTGCTACATTAAACCCTATCAAAGTAAAAGGAGTCTTGAAGGGTTTCGAAGATTAAATATCAGTTTAAACAAAAAAGTAAATGTATTTTGAACTTACAACAATTTTTCTTTGAAATGCATTCACCAATTTTATTTTTGTAATATCCTGTTTTACATTGACATTCTCGTTTACAATGCTTACTATTCTCTATGGGTTCATAATCCTTACCGATAGTTTCGCAAGTTTTAGGATTAGAATTACGGCATGCATAAATTTCATTTTTTCCCCTGCATTTTGCTGTAATTAAATTATGTTATTATGAGGAGTCTAAATTTTGTTTTAACTTATTTTTACACTTCAAAATCTGTATTTATAATATTACTTACTGCATTCTTTTTTAGTTACGCAGACTCCATCATTATTTCGGAAATAGTTATCAACACATCTGCAACCTGGCTTACATCCAGGGTCACCTGGCTGTGGACTTCTTGGGCAAAAAAATATTTGATTGATTGCATCACATCTTTGAGGTGGACAAATTCGTGGACAAATATCATATACTTCGTTAATTCCACATGTAGCTAGAAAATAAAAAAATATCTAAGAAACTAAACTTTAATTATTATTCTGCATAATATATTTGAAGATTTGTTTATTTATTTTCTTTTTCTTAATAATGAAAAGAAAAAAAAGGGGTTTAAAATTAACCTATTTATAAAACCTTTATTAATTTTGTTATAAAGCTAAAAATCGGAAATAAAGTTTTTTTTAAAGTGTAACGTTTTCCACGTGTCAAAAGGTATAAAATTTTATTGAATTATATCATGTATACATTTTAAGGATATACTTATTACATGAATTGATTTAGAATTTATCTTTAGAGATTGTATGAGCAGCATTTATGTATAAAAATAGACTTCAATAAAAACGGTCAAGGAAAATCCTTACATATTTTTATGTATTAATATTCATTATTTTTCTCAATGTTATGTGTAAATATTTAAATCTTCAAATATGACAACAGCCATATTATATATTAATAGATAATTTATTGATGCTTAAAACTTTATAAAACTGTAAGTAATCAATATTCGTAACTCCTTTGTTTGAAGGTTACCTTATTTTATTAAAAATAATGCTCTTTTTTCATTACATTTTAAAACACGTATAAAAAAATATAAATGTTTGGAAAAAATCATTCTACTCTATTAATATTCCGTTATAATATTTTTATGCTTATACAGTTTTAGTACCTAAATAGAGAAAATAATCAAAATACTCACGAGGACAATCTGCAACAGGGATGCAAATGTTATTTTCATCACGAGCATATCCTTCCTCGCAGTAACACATTTGATTGCAAACAATGTTAATAATTGGACAATTTGTTTGATTTTGTACATTAAGAGTGGAACAGACATTATCGCAAGCGCCCCCGCACGAGAAAAACTCATTAGGACCAGTGCATTTTACTATAACAAATTTGGTGAGGAATCACAAAACAGAATATTTAAATATATATTTTAATTATTTATTATAAATATTAAAATATAAAAATGTTTTTTATTAATATTAATTGAAAACTTACAACAATTCTCTTCGGATATGCAGTCACCAAGTTTATTTCTGTAATATCCCTTCTTACAACGACATTCGCGTTTACAATTGCGTTTGGAAACTCTCGTATGTTTACATTCTTCGCCGATGGTTTCACAAGTTTGAGGGCAAGGACTTTGACATTCATAAACTTCATTTGGTCGGTTACATTTAGCTGTGTGACAAACAAACTTAACATAATAAAATATAATAATTTTTCTAAATTTAATTTCTTCATTTTTTAATAGTCATTAATTTTATTTAGATACAACATTGTTTTCAAAGTATTTTTTTTATATTTTTTATTCTGCAGTAGGTGAAAATTAAATAATACTTTTATTGAATAAGATAAAGGCCAACAAGTAAACTAATGTACGGAAAATGAAACCTAGAGATCCCATTGTACCAAAATGATGTTAAAGTTGTATTACTTACGTGGACACTGAGCGATTGGAACGCAGATATTGTTATGGTCACGTGCATAACCGTATTCGCAATAACATTGGCGATTGCAATCAATATTTATAATGGGGCAGTTGGTTTGGTTTTGTAAGTGTATAGTATCGCATACATTATCACAAGCCGGGCCGCAAGTAAAGTATTCGTGGGGACCATTGCATTTCACTGTAATTAAATTGATTATAGTTCAAAATCAAGAACAGTGACAACAATATATTAATTGCTTATTTATCAATATAATGCACTACTGTGTGTGTGGCCTCCGCCGCAATAAATGTTATTATTTATATAATTACTTATTGAGCGTGAAGGGCACGATTGCTCAGATAATAGAACCCCGAAGTCGTAGATTCTAGTTTCGCCGATTTTTTTCATATAAAAGTATCACCTAAAACTTTAACACAGACAGTCTAAGTAGCACTTGCTTGTTATTTTCACAGACATAATATAATCATGCTTTATAATTGACATATATAGAAATGTTGTACTATTTAATCTAAATAACCTGCTGTTAAAATATTATAATAAGATAATTTAAATAAATATAAAAAGAAAGATAAAATCTTACAACAATTTTCCTTTGATATACATTCGCCTATCTTATTTCTGTAAAATCCTTTTTTACATCGACATTCCCTTTTACAATGTTTACTTTTTTTTATAGGTACATACTCCTCTTCACAAGTTTCACAAGTTTGAGGGTCGGGACTTCGACAGGCATATACTTCATTCTTTTGAAAGCACTTTGCTGTAATTAGTTAATAGTTGTAGTGAATCTATATATATAACTATTTCTATATACAACTAGTACTAAGTATATATGTCCTATTTATTAATAATTCTTCACTGTTAATTATTATTTAAATAAACTTACGACAATTGTCCTTAGTTACGCAAACTCCTTCATTGTTCCTATAGTAGTTATCGGCGCATCTGCATCCCGGCTTACATTTGGGATCACCTGGCTTTGGATTTTCTCCACATCGAATTATTCGCTCGTCCACATCACATCTTCGAGGCGGGCAAAGTCGGGGACAAATGTCATATACTTCATTAACTCCGCATACAGCTAAAATAAGTTACATGTAAAAGATTCAATTCAATAAATTATTTGTAATTCTATTAACATTTGCTTTAGAAGCTATTGAAGCTAAACTATGAATCACATAATTTAATGATTACTTACGATATTTTTTATAACTACCCTCATCATCGTCACCATTTAAATCATCAGTAGTTGGACGCTTCGGAGATTTCGCTGTGGAATTGAGTTATATTTAACCCCATCTTAATTTTAATTAAAAACAAAACGAACATAAAGTAGCACTAGTATATTAGCAATATCGACATTACATGATTTTTTAAAGGATTATAATAAAACTATTATAGCTAACCTTCGCATGATATAATAATACCTATAAAGGTAACAAAATGAACCCACTTAACCATTATCACGAATACTAATGATTTAAAATAAAAAATATTCACTTATATACTGTTAATATTGTAACACTTGAACAAATATGTTTTTTTTATTAAATAGAAATCCATGTAATCCACGTATTATCTTTTGTATTTTAAAAATTATATTATTATATTATTGTTCAATGACAGAGAAACAACATACTAATTTAATAGGTGGGAATGTTTTTGTGTTCCTAAATTTAAATGGGCGTATTTATAATAAAGTAATCTTTGGATAACAGAATACGTTGATGTTTGAAATTCTATAACCTATTATTTAGTCAAGATAATTTTATTTTAGTTTAATTAAATAAAATGAAAAATTTATTCTTATTTAAATTTAATAACCCGCGATTGGATGGCAACGACATCTATTAGACTTCTTGTAAAATCCTGACGCTTCCAACAACACAGTCGCAACACTTATTATTATTAAAATTTTCTATAAACCAAAATTACGTTTTAAATGAGTCATGTTAATCTTATTTTAATATTTAATGAAATAAAGAATGAAATTATTATTTAAATTTATGGCCTTAAAATGGAAGGAAGTAATTTTACTAATTTTTTCCTTCTATATTTACGCCTATCCTGAATAGTGCATTTGATTTTTTAGGGTCCTTTTAATTAAAATATTTATAAATGTAGAAAAAAAGTCACAGGATACATTAAATATGTATCAATGAGAGTATAAAGACAGTTTAAACAAGTGTTTCATAAGAATTTGTAATTTATAAAATTTGCATACCTACAAGACATTTAATTCTGTGGTCCCGTATTATTTGTATTTATAAATTAAATAAAATGTTTTTTTATTTCAAAGGCAATTTAAAGGCGCGTGGTGGTAAGCAAGCGGTATAAAACAGTTTTCGTTTACGCTCAGTCGTTTAGAATGGAACAGGAAAAAGTTATAAATTTTTATCCGGATTATCGAATTGATTGCGATGGTTCTAGTCGTTCCTACGTTGCTCACTAAATATATTGACATTTGTGAAACAGTGATCACAATAAAAAAAATAAAAAAATCCGGCTGAGTTTTTTGTGTGGTTCTTCTCAGACCAGGGCGCGTTTGGAACTCTCGTAGCCTTATTTTAAGTTGGAAAGTGTCTTTACAGAAGGGCTTATTTTGATACATACGATATCAAAATAGGCCCTCCTGTCACTTCCATTTGACGTACACAAGTGATCACTGGTATAGATTCAAAGTGGAAAATATATAAATAAATGAATAAATAAAAATAAAATATTAGTACCGTCTCTAACAAGTAGTGCTATGGTGAAAATTGGTAATAAGCATTAAGCCCAAAATGTTTATCGAAAAAATTTCACGATAATATAGTAATCGGTTCACAGTGTTAAATTTGATCACAAAACACAATTTTCGGTACTCTGTAATTTCATTGCGAATTTAATAAATGAATAAATGAAAGAATCTGACATTGGAATGAAGTCCACAAATAAAAGTAATAGTTCATGTTATGGAATCCTTCAGTTTTCCAAAACTTGATAAGGCACATAGTGACACGTTTGGAGAACAATGATACAGTCAATAGGGTATTTGGAATGTTTAACCACTAACTAACTGTTTGACCCACTAAGAGATTCCGATTAGTAGTATTAAAGCTCTTAAACCCTTTTTACTTTGATAAATATAGGAATAATGGGCCTAGGGAATTTCAAGTTTCCAACCTTGAGAAAATGTGAACTCACAGTTTCTATAAGTTGCTGTATTGTAGAAATACAAATATGATTATTATTATATTCATAGTTTGGGTACAAATGTATTGATCTGGTTCTGAAAATGTAACAATTTACATTAATTTCATTTTGTATTTTTTATTCGATTGTTACTTATCTTCAAAATAAAATTCTGTTACTTAAATACTCTTATTAAAGGTAATAATCAATTACTTTAGAGAAAAGACGCATATCCTTAATGCAATATTATATAAAAGTAAAAAGAAAAATAATATTATTTATTATTTTCCATTCATGTATTCAGGTTGTACTTATAGCTAAATAATATCGCCTTAATAAGTGGTAAGTGCGAGAGGACACACGGAATACTTAATAACGTATTTCTAATGACGAAAACAGGTCAAGAGCTGAAATATTATGTCTTTCTGACTTAAATTTGTTATGAGATCACGTACATATGAGGCAATTATATTAATTAATGTAAGAAACATCAACGTTGAGTTATTAATATTTTTTTTAAGAATTAACATCTAAAGCATCGAAATACGGAAATATGTATTCTATAGTTTAAGGTAAGTCTACTTTGTTTATCGAGAAATTATAAGATATAGACATTAGGCATGTACGAGTATTAGGCATTTTATACCGTATGTTAACAAACTTTTCAAATTTCACCTAATTTACTAAATTAATGACGACTACGGTAGTTAGTTTCACCTACATACAAGTTATGTTAATAATATAAAACAATTATTTAATAATTCGCGTATTTCATATTAGTTCAAAGTTAAATCAAACGACAATGTGATACCGTTAACTACGTAATTAATGTTTAATTATTTATAATTGCGTTATAAATTCACAAATTTAAAATGTCAAAAAGGTTTAACATCGCACAAAAACACAACCGTAGCGAATGCTATACTCGTATATCAAGAAACACTTTAGTACACAGAACATGCCATGACGGCACTCATCGACAAAGTCACATGAGGTCAACTCGAGTTCAGTGAAATATAAATAAATAAAACGAATAAATAATTAAAAACAACCCACCATTGTCACCAGGCATTGTCACTGAATGTATATAACATATTTGGAATATTATTAGCACTAAAATTGACTTTAACATTTTACCTATTACACACGTCTGCTCTATTATCAAGTAAACATTTATTTTTATAGGAGTTCCGTGAATCTGTTTTATATTATTGTACTGAAGTTATGGTCGAGTAAGGAAAAACAATGTTCACAGCGTGGTGGCTATTTATTTTAACAGGAAAAAATTGCTGTATATTGTAAAAATAACAATAGCTCAGTCTATTTAAAATACACAATTTGTGTTTATTATTAAACACACCCGAATATTAATATTAAGGGCAGCACGTGACACCGCGGTACTCAATATTGTCATTATATACTACTCGACATAAATTTACAAGAAGGTTTGCGTAACAATTGATTCAAGTTACTTTGAAGCAGTATAATGTTACTACTTAACTGCTGTGCTATGATTCTATGACTACAAGTATTATCACTTTAGATATCATTTACAAGTGACATATTGTACGATTAATCCGATATTTCATAAGAGGTACCTATAACGTTTAATTCTATTTAGTTTGATGTTGCATCTTGTATCAGATATTATCTTAAATAATATTGAATATTAATAACATTAAAAAAAAATGCCAAGTCCGTTTTATACAAAAATAAAGTAGTATGGTAATGTCAACTTTACGGAGTAGCATTAGTTAAGACTAATGAAGCAAATGTTATTTCAAGACTTTTATTACTACAGACAAATTTCAATTTTCGCACAATATATAATAAACAAAATACCACGTGTCATTTAATTTTTAGAATTTTTAATAAGTTGTAATAATAAATATAATAAAAAATCCGTGCCCGCAGGGGGACACGCGTGGGTAGACCTCGTGTGTAACTCGTTTAAAATATAACTCACTACCTAAGAATAATACATGATGCCGTTGTTTATATCAAAAATTTTCAAGCAAAAAGCGGTTTTAATTTTTTTTTCTCGGAAAAGGTATGTTTTTTGGAAATACTTTTGGTACTTAAATTTAGAGTAAAAAATAAACTTTCTATTAAAAATATTTGCGAGGAGAGAATGTTTACCAGAAAAAAGTTGTCGTGGTTTTACCTACCTAAAATTTACAAGCTAAAAGTGGTTTTAATTTTTTTTCTCGGAAACGGTACCTTTTACGGAAAAACTTTTGATACCTAAATTTAGAGTAAAAAATAACCTTTCTATTAAAAATACTTGTGATATAAGAATGTTTACCAGAAAAAAGTTATGATTTTTTTTCCAAAAATTTTCGGTTTTTTTACCCCCACCCCTAAGTTATTGAAGTTAGGTTTTCGGTTTATCTACATTAGTTATAGGTATTTATCAAAGACATCATATTATATGAACGCGATTAATCTCCTTTATATAGGGACAAAGTTATGGTCGAAAAACTGAAATCAGAAAAAGTGAGGCCCTAGCGCCCCCCGTAGCCGGATTTCTCTGGTTAACGAACTTGACCTTCATTTTTGGATGGTTGATTTTTGTGCAAAGTTTGAAAGCGATCCGAGCGAAACTGCGGCCGCTATCGTGCTGACAAAAGTCGAATCTGGACGCACGCACGCATATATATATATATATATATATATATATAAACTTTTTGACCAATGGTCATTTCGGACTCAGTCGGTCATAGGAAGACCTCCTGTGAAGAAATTTTTCCAAAATTCGAAAGTAGGGGACAAATGAATGGGCAGACCGAATTCTTCGAGGTCTACCCAAAAAGTAATGTCATTGACGCACGAGTGACATAATAACAAAAAATAAAGTTTATTGTTTTGTAAAATAAATTAAAAAAACAGAGGCGAGAACACAAAGACCAAATTTTTTAATACAAAATCATTAATGGATTGGTTGATTCTTCTTACCTTTTAAGTAAAATATCCTTTAAAATACCAAGATTCAACAAACGTAATTACAAAGTGTTATCTGTTCCAATTGTCAAAACCAAATAAGCAAACTTTTAACCAAAAACGCAGCTTTTTAATTGGAACTTGTGACGCATACAATAACAAATATGGAACTATTGACCACTTTAGATATAATTGCACTAAAGTGTCTCTTGTAAAAAATACTATTGATAAAGATTAAAATTTATTACATGATTCTTATTATTATTATGTGATTCCTTAGTAATATATATTTCTTTAAAAACTGTAATATTTGTTTTGTCGAAATCAAAGTCACGCCCTTCCTTATTAGTAAGATTTATTAAATTATTTTGTGAAAATTTAATTGGCTTTTGTACAAACTGAATGTAGAAGGTAAGACATCTTATTGTAAACGGTGTTTGTTTTTCTTAATAAATGAAAAAAAATTATAAATACATTCAATAAGTGAGAATGTCATATCAATCACTTATTGAATGTATTTTTTTTTTATTTTTAGTTTGTAGCTAAAGTATTAAAATTATTATATATATGATGTCGCCTCAGCATCCGCAGGAGGTATGATTAAAACTTTCTGGTACGACGCAGATGTTCCATTTTCTTTCATTATTTTCTTTTCTTTTCGACTTGAAAATTGTTTGTTCCTGTTTCCTAACTTCTTATGGCATTTTAAGTTCAATGGCAATAAGCCATTGGGTAAATTAAATAATAAAATCTTTGCTTACCACACTTCTTGTACACGAATATATAATGATCGACTGAAAGAAAATGAAAGCAGCACAGTAAATGCCTATTAATGAAAAGTTTTCAGACATAATAAAATATTTTGTCACTATAAAACAAAATCAAACTAAAGACGCTCGTGTGTATTTCCTTTATCCCACGGGACGTATTGGATATCGTAAAGTGCCATTGTTTGCTGTAATGGATATTTTATGCAATGTCGTAGGCCTTTTTTATCTCAGCCGCCTGTCTCGCGACACACTCGTATTAACAGTTATGTGCCCTCAATAACTTTAGGTCGTGATATATATTTTATTTATAAGATATCCAATTCTTTTATTAATGTTTGAATGGTTTTCAATTATATATATCGATAATTTATTTCGCTATAATGGAATAATATTTAATTGAAGCAAAGAAATTTCGAGACTTCAGATACTAGCTATTTAATAAAAAAATATGTTTCTAATGCTTAATCATATTAAAGCAAAAGTCATAATTAGTTAAGATAATTATATAATGTTCTATTTAAAACTTTTTCACAAAAAGTTAAATGTTATAGTCCAACTATTTTGTCTTCGTACAGCTATAGAAACTTCGAAGATTTTTTTTGAAGTCTGTAACTGTTTTATTACACATAAATCATATAATTAGAATAATACTTAATTTGTTTTATGAATTATATTAGAAGTAGTTAATTTATAACTTAGTTACGTACTTTATTTTATACATTTTCTATTATTTTTACATAATTATTTGTAAGATAGCGTTGCAGAGCAGCTTATCTATCGTCATATAAATTTCTCAACGAAATTTTTTAACCGAATTATAACATTTTTTAATTATTAATATTGTAATATATATTAACACTGTCATTCCCTGTCACAGACTTTTGACGGACTTCTAGTAAAATCGTTCACACCATGTTCCCTGACGCAGTTTAGTTTTAAAATACTAACACTTATTGAAGCACCAGCTGTCAACTTTACACTCGTATACTTGCACATGCTAAACATTTTTAAAGTGATATCCTTGTACTCATTGGTTCGCTCCCGGTCATAGTATCAACAATAAAACGACTTCAGCGCAATAAAGTGCTGAATCTTGTAAGCGACAAAATTCGGTTACAGCTAATGTTTCTCTTTTTAGGTTATTTATTTTATAAATTTTTAAACAGAAAGAAGAAGTAATTTTGAAATTATTAGATGATTTAATACCACGCTATTGTACGTACGTACTCTGTATAAGGACTCGCTCATTTTACGCTTAAGGAATTTGCATAGTTATTTAGGAATGAAGCCAAATTTCTTTCCAATATACATCGATGACGTAATCTACATAAAACAAAGAACACTACTTTATTTTATTTTTACTTTCAATGCTTTGTATTTTGTAGATATATACTATATTTGTGTCACATAGATGTGTGTCACATTTTCACAC
Source organism: Melinaea menophilus ssp. n. AW-2005 (assembly GCA_918358695.1). Classification (NCBI taxonomy): domain Eukaryota; kingdom Metazoa; phylum Arthropoda; class Insecta; order Lepidoptera; family Nymphalidae; genus Melinaea; species Melinaea menophilus. The sequence continues at coordinate 20,363,941 of OU911038.1, forward strand.
AGGTTACATCTCGGTAACATCACAATAGACGACTCATATAATTCAAAAGTTCTTAATACCGATTTTCAGAGTGTCCGAGAATATCACAAGGTCATATTTTAAGGCAGTGGTCAGTGAACTAGAGAGTCTTGACATTATTGGTTGGCAATCAATCAGTGAATAGAATTTAAAAGAGATTCCCAACCTGTCAACTCATTGTCAGTATCAATTTAAATAAATATAACAGTTTAGTCTTAAATAAATTGAACAAAGCTAATCATATTAATAGACCCATTCAAAATTATTGTTATTGCAATTAAAAAGGTTAATATTTCAAAATACTGGAACATAATTCAAAAACTACACTTTATAAGTAAATCTTACATCTATTTGCATGAAGTGTCGGGTATGTATTCTGATTCTCAAGTATAATGGCTCAACTATTTAAATATACTGCGTATCTTTATTTAATTTCTGAGGAAATTGCAGCTGCCCGGGAAGCACTTAAGTTATGATCATAACTTTACCATGCGATGCACTGAGCTTCTCCGAAAGTTTCTTTAAATTAGTATAATATAGAAATACTTTATATTTTTAATAAAAAATTTATAGTACAAAAACATATATTTAATACCGATCGATATAAAGTAACAGAAGCGAAGTTTAATAAATTTTCCACTAAAAGATTTACTTTTTTTAAATAAAATATGATATATTAATATGACGATAATTGAAGAACATAATAACCAAATGTTTCACTCGTCACGTGGTTCTACATAGAGTGTAATAAAACTAAAGCGAAAGAAACAGAATATTTACCAATAAAGCGAACGAGGTATAAATAAAGGACGGAAATTTGTATGACTTCCCCGAGGCGGAAAATCTGTTACGACTGTCTATATATTCTTTAACAATATGTGAACTTGTGAGACTGTTGAATGAGATTTTATATGTAGATATATAATTGTACGATTGTATTGCTGTTCAGTTTTACTCTTTATAAGAAATATAAATTTATATTATTTTGTATATTACAGTTGTTTAATGGCAATGCTCAAAGCTAAATTGTATAATGCAAAAATAATTTTATATATGAGCCTTTGATAATTTCCATATTTTAAAACAATCTTGCGATGATATTTTTGATACAAGTATCTTAAAACATTAGCTTATTGTCTCATTAAAATATTATAAATAAAATTGTATATATTTCAGAAATTCCTCATCGCGGGGATTGTTGGTTTTTTTTCTAAAACATACATAAAAAAAAGTAATAACGAATATCGTAAATCTTTCTAAAAGATTCGATTCGTTTGAATGGTTTTTTAATAAACTTTTTTTATATTCTACTGGTTTTATTGATAAACGATGTTTACTTTATACTATAGTTAACTTTTGCCAGCGACTCTATCCGCGTCAACAACAGAAAGATTATGTAAGGAACATATTCAATATATATACGAGGACAATAGTGTTGTATATAGTAGAATGGATTTCTCCAAAATTATTATGAAAATCCTCAGAAAATGGTGACCAAGTTCCAAAGTAAACAAAAATGCGTTTAATAAAAAAATAATATGATAGAATTATTATAGAAATATTGACTCCAAATACAAACAATTATTACAAGACTACGGACAGGTGAAGTTGGGTTTGACACATACTAGTCGTTAAAATGATGAGACATAGACATCTTACATCACGGATTTTTCTGTGATCAAATCTTATAATCTTGCGTTTTGAAAAAGACTACGATTCATTGATCGTAGATAAATTTGCTGTCTGTTTCAGAGGTTACGATTTTCATTACACAGAAACTATTTGAAAAAATGGCTTGGTTAAATATAAAGAGGGACAAATGAAATTGCCCAACAGTGGGGATCTGTTAGTGAGAAAATGATTCATAAACTTAAACAACGTTTTGCGTTTATATTAACAGCAGTAAATGTTTTTTTACAAGGAAACATTAATTTACTTCTGCAATATGAGGGCTGGCGTGATCGATACACGCCCACCAAGATTGATGATTTGTTTGAGCAACCTACAATTATCAGAGTTGTACACAATAAAGTAATTAATCGAGTACCGTAGGAAAATGTGTTTATAATGGCTTCTTACATTTAGTTAGTTACGGACTACCAGAGCTCAACGAAGAACTGGCCTTGAAAATAGATAAGTGTATATTTATAAAAACGTTTTTTTAATAAATATTATAGTGATAATGACTCAAAAATGGATTAAATAAAATGTTACCTTTACAAAAGTAATCTTACAGATTACTGTGTGACTGTTTATCAAATAGGTGTATAAAAACATATTTATCGGTTTACTTATTCATTAACAAATAATGCATAAAAATCGGCAAATATACTTATATATGGTAATTAATATTACAAGGCCTTGGAAAATACATAAAATGTTATATAGTATAAGATAATAAGTTCGAGAGCCGCGCCAAACGAACATTCATTGTTGTTTCCGTTCAATCAGTACCAGCTATTTTAGTGATTGATTTTTAAAATCCCGTACCCTGAAGGCACCGGCACCATTTGTTATGTCCTCCTTTGTTGAAATCATAAGTTAAGAGAGTGTCTGGTCATAATGTTACTACATCAGACCTTAACGAAACATGCAAGACGAGATAATATGAAAAATATATTGTTTAAGTTAATGTCACAACACGACGCGATAACTGGACTCGTGATTTGTTTTTTTATTTATTATAAAATGTTTAAAACGTATTATTTGTTATAACACAGTTTTATTAAATATTGATACCTACATTATAATATCTGTATGCTACCAGTTTTATACATACGAGTATAAGAATATACATAATAAAGTAGAATTAAATCTTTGGTAAACTTTGATAATCTTGCTTGTTTTCAAAATTTCAAATTTTATGATTCCAGAGATTTCAGAAATTACACGATCAGTAACTAACTATATTTAAGATTCTACTGTTTATATAAAATTTAAATAAGTATAATTAGCATAAAAGTACACATTTAGAATACCATTCTATACACCTATTACTATACAATTGTTAATCAATTAAAATTTTTTATTTGTTCCTATATTCAGACTACATAATATTTTTAATTTATAACTACAATATACCGATAAATCATGCAACTACCAATAATAATAACAGTATTTCAAATGCAATTTATATTATTGAGATTAGTGATAAGGATATAAATTATTACATTGTAGTAACATTTACACAGTAAAAACTAAATTATGCCGCCATTTTGGAAAATATGCTCTGAATAGAAATGAGTTGATATGACTGAATGAAGAATGTTATTTCCATGAGACAAATATAATTTTATTAAATGTATCCTCACTACTAAGCCAATACATATAAAAAACTTAATAGATAGTTAAGTTAAAATGTTATACAGGGTGGGCCATGAATTAGTTAACATTTGAAAAAATCGTATAAAAAAAACCATTTAACATATTTTAGAAATAGTTTATTTACGAGAAAGCTAATTAGTTGTAATTTATTTTTTAAAAATTATTTCGTCTAAATGACCACCGTTTCGGTTTTTGCACTCATCTAAGCGAGTCCTGAAGTTTTCGAATGCAAAGAGACCGCGAGATCGCCGACATCTTTTCGATGATTTTTTCTTTAAGTTGACGGAGTGTATTCGGTTTATCAATGTAGACACGACTCTTTAAATAACCCCATAAAAAGAAGTCTGCTGGGCATAGATCTGGACTTCTGGGCGGCCATGGGATGTCACCTCGTCTGGAAATCAGCTTTTCCGGAAAAATTTCTTTGAAAACCGGCAAGGACTCGTTCGATGTGTGACACGTGGCTCCATCTTGTTGAAACCATGTGTTACGATTATAGCCAGCAAATTCCAGTAGCATCGGTGCTAAAAACTCCCGTAACATTTTCACATACTCGGCAGAATTAACAGTAACTGAACGGCCTCGAGAATCTTCAAAAAAGTAAGGTCCGATGATTCCTTTTGCTGAAATTGCAGCCCATAGGAGAGTGAAGTGGCCTTTCATGTTTAGCTTTGGGATTTTCGCTGCTCCAATACCTGCAATTCTGTTTGTTTACATGTCCATTTAGGTGGAAATGGGCTTCGTCAGAGAATGAGATGTTGTCAAAATTACTGAATCGAGTTAACATTGTTTCGGCATATGACTTACGCAAATTTAAATCATTAGGGTTTAGTTCTTGCACTATCTGGATCTTATATGGATGTAATTTTAAATCTAATTTCAAAATACGGGGTAATGATGTGCGGGATAATCCTAATTCAGCCGAACGTTTGCGCGTCGATAAATCTGGATCACGTCGAACAGAAGCGGAAACTTGCTGCACGTTCTCTTCGCTTCGAGAAGTCCGCGGGCCGCCGGTTTGTTTCACATTTAGTGTAGATCCCGTCTCTTCGAACTTCTTCACCCATTTCTTTATTAAAGGAGCACTTGGACACTGACTTAAATCGTGTAAACCATATTCAACGCGAAATAAGCGTCTCACAGTAATGAGCGAAAAGTTGTTTAAATAAAACTGTTTCACACAGTAAGCGCGTTGTGGCCCCGTGAAGCGATCCATTGCGACTAAATTTCCAAGAAGCGAGCTATTGCCCCCGCCCGCGCCCGCGCCCCGCGCGCCAATAGTTTGCGTGGTAAGTTACATTTAAATGTTAACGAATTCTTGGCCCACCCGATATAACAGATAATTACGCATAGCTGTAGTCAGCTACTAACTCGGACCGACCGGGGCAGTCCTGCCTTCGCATACAAGATCGACGTAAAATAGGTATTAAAGTGACAAATCGAAGAGTAAGGGCTGTCCCGTAGACTCAAAAATTATAGGTCTTAACCCTTTTCTAGGACTTGTTATTCCTTATCATTTCTCATATTTGCATATCCATGGACAACGGCGACACTTAACATCGTTTGGACCTTCAACTTATTTGCCACTATGTCTCAAACAAAATAATGTCCGAATCTATTACACTTGCAATATAATTTATGGGTTTTGCTATATTCGTTTCCATTCCTTAGATATCACAAACAAGAATCAAAGTCAGTTTATGCTCCATAAAACAATTATTTCGTCCGGATTTACTTACTTATCCGAGTCACGGGGGTGGCTTTTTACGATTACATCGACGAGCACTTCCGAGTTTTTATCGCTTTTCTTAAATCGATAGTAATGCGATTTCGTAAGCCTATACTCAAAGATATCTTAACAAAATACAAAAGTTATAGACGTATAGTTTACCCTTTGAAGGCAAGTAGATTTAGCTTTATCTATATGTCGTAGTACGGCTTTCTGTGAAGGGATAAATAAAATTGTCCTAGAAATTGATAAAACAGGGGCATGTTTCTTGGTTAGCATTAAAAATGATAAGAACTTTGTAACATTCGTAATCGGACATAAACAGTGTGTATAGTGATGGGAATGCACTTTGGACTGACTGATCCACATAAACAAACCGGACAAAAAAGTGCACAGTCATGTTTTATCACATAACGACAACCATAATTTTAACCATAATACCTACAATTTTAAAAATAATGATCTATCAATATTTTTTATACCACGACACAGAAACACTGTAGGGACAGTAACACACTTTTTTATCAGGATTGATCTTGAGAATATACGACATGCTAAAAAGATTTCAAATAAAAGAAAGAACCTGTTACCGTTATATGTGCATATATTTTAATATGTATTTATATTTTTAAGTCTACAATAAAGTAAAAGTAGATCTATTCATAATGGATATTAGCGATAGTCCACTAATAGGAAAATATTTTGTTTATAATTTATCAGAAAGCAAACTTGTCTAGATTTGTTGGAAAGACTGTTGGAAGATCAGGTAACCTACTAAGATTTGATATTTCTATGAAAGAATATTTTATGCTTCATATCAAAAAGGTAGTCTGTATAGAAAATGTCAATAGCGTGATCTTGGCAGATAGATCGTTCGTAATACTAGCTTATTTTTGAATTACAATCAGTAGATTTAATCGTTATATCAGTGAATTCATAAGACAGTGGAGATAATTCCATAATGATAGTCACTTGTATTGTAATTAGAATATAGGCAGGAAAATCTCTCATTCCAACAGGAATATACTTTTAATAATTTTGAGCAATATACGCATAAAAACTGAAACTGGTTGAGTACAAAAAAAAACTAAAAAGTTGTGACAAAATAAAATAATAGTAATGAAGTCGCTTGATTAAGTACTGTAGGGTTACAATTATACTTCAACTGTCACACAGTTTAATATCATGACATAAATCTAAAATAAGACTCATTGTTTATGTTTGAAAGATAAGTTTTGATGGCATCGTCCACTAAAAAAAATAATTCTTAATAATAATGAATAACGGAGCTACCGTTTTGTATGAAAACAATGTGGTTTTATAGAAGTCATGATAAAAATCCCAGTAGTAAAATTTACAAAAATAAAATGGTTTCTAAATAAGGCTGTTTTAGAAGCTCTTATTTATTTATTTTTATGTTAGAGGAGGGCAAACGAGGTCACCGTTGAAATGTGATCACCGCCGCCCTTAAAATCTTGCAACATTCGAGGATTCACAAGAGCGTTGCCGGCCTTGGAAATAGTAATATATGCCTTCTTTGAAGGTACCCATGTCGTATTGATCTGGAAATACCGCCGAAGGAAGTTCGTTCCACATTCGAGTGGAACGTGGGAAAAAAGTCCTTGAAAATCGCACAGTGAAGGATCGCCACGCATCCAGGTGGTATGGATAGTAAATCAGGCGATGGCGAGCTGTGCGGTGGTGAAATACGGCGGTAGGCATCAGATCGAATAGTTCTTCGGAACACTCCCTGTTGTAAAAGCGGTAGAAGACGAACAGAGAAGCAACGTGTCTACGCAATGCCAAAGAGTCCAACCGTTCGCGGAGCACTGGGTCCCCGACAATACGAACTGGTCTCCGTTGTACGCGGTCAAATGGTAGAAGCTGATATTGGGGTGATCCGGACCAGAGATGAGAACAGTACTCCATGTGTGGCCGGACCTGCGCCTTATAGAGCGCAAGTCTTTGGCCAGGTTTGAAATATTGTCTCGCTCTATTGATCACTCCCAATTTCATCGAGGCCAACTTGGCCTTGCTCTCCAGATGACCACGAAACTGACAGTAGCTCGAAATGTCGAGACCCAGTATTCTGATACTTGGCGAGGCAATAAGAGGAGTGCTCTCGAAGAGCGGTGATACGACAAATGGGGTTTTCTTAGTGGTAAACGCGCAAACCTGTGTCTTTAGGGGATTGAACTGAACGTGGTTCAGTTCACCCCACTCAGAGACCATCCTCAGGGTGGTCTCTATTGAAGACACAAGTTTCTTTCGACACTCATCGACGTTTTCCCGAGAGAGACCTGCACGACCGGAATATACCGCATCTCCAGTGCTGTCATTCGCATAACAATGTATGTTGGGAATATCCAACATATGATTGATGTGCAGGAGGAACAGAGTTGGGGATAGCACGTAAGCTTGGGGTATATCAGTGTTCACGGGCTTGGGGTCCGAGCAAAAACTGTCGAGAACGACTTGTATGCTCCGCCCATTGAGGAAGCTGGTGATCCACCTGCATAAATTCTCGGGAAGCCTATAAGAAGGTAGCTTCGAAAGAAGCCCCTTGTGCCATACACGACTAAGGCTTTCGCCATATCCAGACTAACTGCCAGGCCCTCTCCCTTGCTTTCAATAGCAGCTGCCCAACGGTGCGTAAGATATAACAGAAGATCACCAGCCGATCGACCATGGTGAAAGCCATATTGCCGGTCATTGACCAACTGGTGATCCTCGAGGTACGTTAGGAGCTGTCTATTGATTATGCTCTCCTTTACTTTGGAGAGAAGAGAGATAATGGCGATAGGTCTGTAGTTAGCTGGGTCCGAGCTATCACCTTTTTTAGGGATCGGATGGACAAGGGCACGCTTCCATGAGACCGGGACTACGCCTTTAAGGTAGGAGTGCCGAAACAGACGCGTTAGCACCGGAGTCAACTCAGGGGCACACGTTCGTAGCACCAATGGAGAAATGCCATCCGGCCCACTCGACTTATGAACGTCCAAGGAAAATAGAGACTGCCTGATAGTTTTCTGCTGAAAAACTATTTCTGGCATTGAGCTCTGTCACCGCGGGATGAAAGGCGGTGTCTTCCCCTGGTCGTCCAAAGTCGAGTCGAGTCGAGGCGAAAATAGTGCCCAGGAGAGCGGCTTTCTCTTTTGCAGTGTGGGCCAGAGAGTCATTCCCCATGTGTAACGGCGGTAGGGACGGCTGGCTAAAGTTACCCAGACTGGCTTTGGAAAGCGCTCAGAATTTGCGCGTGCCAGGCGGGTACTTTGCCAGCTGATCCCCAATTTCGACGACATGCTTGAACTTTGCTCTAGCGATTTGTCGTTTGAAGAATCTGGAGGCACGATTATATTTCCTCTTCAGAACTCTAGAGTTCGGATCTTTAGTGACTAACGCATTGGCCCAAGCTTGATAAGCCGGCCGTTTGCCAGCTGCTGCAGCCCTGACAGACGCATCAAACCAGGCTACGTTCCAAGCTAACCCCAAAATAGTGGAACGTGTCGAAATATCACCCTAATCTAAAAAATTCACTGAGTATATCTAATAAAAAATTAGACGATTGTAAAAATATTTCAAAATTGTTTATATATGGTATGTCTCTTAAGTTATCAATTCATTTAAATTACATTATTTATGTTATTTTGAAAACCACATTGGCATTTTCGTGCATGATAAGTCTACCGAAAGTAAACCTTTAAAAGATTTATAAATTATATATAAAATCATGTGTTATGTTTTAGATGTGTTTTTTCTTACACTAACTAGTTTGTTAACTGTTAGAACAGGTACCGTTCACAGTATAATAGATTAGGGTGACACAAGCTGACCGTTGTCAACAGCCAGCTGGGACCTATCGGTGTACCGTGCGGAAATAATTTGATACTGCCCTCCCTCGATGCCAACTTAGACTACTTTTACCTGACCCTGTTGTGAGAAATTTGTAAAGGACTAATATTTTATTGTATTTTTTTATACATTACTTTTGTATACGATATTAATAACTTATTTCATGAAAATTTAGTGGTTGTATATCAGATTTAACTATTTCTTTTTTACTTCTTGTGAAAAAACCTTAGTCACGGTAATTCTATTTTGAATTCCTAAAATAGTCCGTTAAAATAAGACAAAGGAAATGTGAATGATTTTGAATATCAATTTTCTAAATTATATATTTTACTATTCTGACATATTAAAAGAAATATAAGCAACTATAGCAGTTATATTTTAATTACCTAATTCAATGAATGAAGTTTTTAAGGAAATAAATATTATGAACGTTTTGTGACAAACTTAGCTCATAAGACATTTTTCCCAACTTTTCAAAGGAAGAAATGTCGGAAAACATTTCAAAAGTTTGACACTGCGAAAAGCTAATTGAATGCTATCTAAATGGTTGTTTATATATTTCTGTCTTCTTGTAAAATTGGGAATTTTTTTTTGAGAACCCTGTTTTTTCCATTATTACAAAACTTTTCTTTGACGGCGGACGTATAGAAAACAATTACTGAATGATAATAATAATTATCAAGATTGGTACGTTTATTTTAAATCATGTTTAAAATAAATAATCCACCAGATACAGGTGGATTATTTCCATAAATTTTAGTCTTAGCAATAAGTAACCAAATCACAATAAATGTATCTGTTTGAACCAAAGTATTTCAACAAAACAGTAACAACAACAACAATCCTAACAGGGACAATGATTTTCCCTCCAAAAGGCATTTGGTTAAATTACAGTCGTTTATCAAATTGTCACCTAGTTTATTTGAGAATAAAGTTCTCAGACAATATAAGGGCTTTTAGAAACTCAATTAATCAAAATAAAAATAATTGGAGGTGCTTGCGGAAAGATTAGGTTGCTCAAGTAATTATTAGCTGTGATACGATTATTAAAAAAACTGAATACATTTTATTTTTATTAAACAAATCGTTGATTATTTATTTTATTTCTGACTTTCTGTTAAATGAAGGTAAATATCTGAATTTATTTCATATACAATAAATTTATATATTTAAATATAATTATTATATTCATTATGAACCTTTCTTATCCAATTTTCTAAAAATACTTCCTTGTACGGCAAACACAATCGATCTATTGGAAGTCAGGTAGATAGCTATAAAATGTATTATACTATTTCAGAGCGAAGCTGTTTTATAAAGAGCCATACATTTTTAAACATAATGGAGGCTTTAGTCATTGCCACTCGGATATTCTTTTATTCTGAATTTGCATCAATGAAGAGGATATTTTCATCTCGTATCTTTTTTGCTTCTAAGAAATCAATGTATGTGTTCAATTAAAGTGGTAGTAAAATGTTTATTTACATGTTGAAAAGTCTAATTATTGCCAATTTATTCTTAAATATTAAAAAAAATAATACATTTAACACATTCACGCCGTGTAGTTGTTACGCAATCTTAAAGCGATTACACGGGTCTACTGCGCCAGAATAAATTATACTGAACCAAATCAGCATGAAATCGTCGTCACTCAGGGCTTTTCCCAAGGGCAGAGCTTGTAAACCTAAATATGAATATACGGAGCAATAGTGAAGTATATCCCACGGGCGTGTGATTCTCAAACCAACTTCTCTCATAAATCCACGCCTTACATGATACTTGTTTGCATAATACAAGACTTAGTCGGCTTTGTTTCACTAGTTTGATAGGTAGCAACATGTGCTACAGAGTACCTACCAGACCATCTGCGGCGCTTTATCTACGTGTTTGACGCGAATTAATTTTTAAGCCATCAACATTATAATATATATAAGTGTGCAGTATAATATATTCTTATGAAGAAAATATTGTTCATATCTGAAAGATACTAAGAACATTAGAAAATGCAAACCTACAAATGAACTGATAAATATAATATATAAATAATAGAAGCTACAATCTAATTCATAAATATCAATAATAAATCTATAAGTACGCTGCCTTGCTCTGTACGAAATTTTCCTATTCTTCTATCGTTTAATTATAGGCTATGTTATAATTATATATAAAACATACTATGATGATGAAATTATTTAAAAATATATATGTATATATTATTACAATTTTGTTCTATACCGCTACAAAGTGTAACAGAAATCATACTTTATAATGATTTAACTAGTCTGCAGTACTAGAAGCTCTTAAGAAATAAAACGTCCGAATAAATTTTGTTTCCTCTCTTACACGTTTGTACCCTAGTTCCCAGAGGAACAGTAATTATGCTTCATACTAAAGACGTAGGTAGCAATCTCATATATATATCACGTGCTCATACTGACTAGCCATTCCGTCCATAAAAAATCAATTAAAAACAAATTTCATACGAGATTCGTAGGGTGGTGAATGCTTATCAGTATTTTGTATTTTCTATGTTAGATATAATGGTTCAGTTTTTCTAATTCCAAAACACTGTATCAAAAGAAAAAGTTTGTACATGTACGAGAATATTCACCTACAGCGTGTGAGGGGCAAACCTTGGCAAACTTTAATTAAGGTTTTTATTAGATGTTTATATGGGGCTAATTCTTAAAATTAATTTAAATTTTTGATTCACATGCAGTATATGTCATATGTAAAGTAACTATCGTGACAACATAAAGTCAACTGTGACACTTTTATAAACTATAAATTTTATATTTTATAAGAGCCAGATTTTATTAGTTCCTCTGACAATTATCAGTGTTTTTCTATGGATGCATAGGTTTCACGCAAACACGTTTTGTAAACATTTGTGAATCAGATTTCAACAATCTTTTGCAGAAGTACAGTGAGTTTAAAACTATTAATCCTATTATTAGTGTTAAAAATACAATAAAATTATTATAACTATGGTTATCGTATTTTACTAAATACATAGCTATAAATTGCGTATTTTAGCAATTTACCGATAGCGACAGCAAAATCTAAAAGATTTGCTTAGTAGCGGTAGTTAATACAACTACATTAAGTTTGCAATTATAATTTTCAACAACTATAAAAATTGTTATAAAGTTCAAATGTAAATGTATTATGAAGAAAAGTAAAATGTAATTAAAATCTTTAACGATGTAGTTTACGTTGTCAAATTTATTTTAAATTATGTTTTGTCTGGGACAGTCTGTTTCTTCGCAGTTTTATATTATTTTCTTTGAACCATGCTACTTGGCTGAAGTTGGGAACTATTTCGTAAGAACTACTATCAGGCTTTAAGGACACCAAGGGAAATAATAATTCCTGCTCTGACATTTAAGAGGATTGTGATATGACGAGGGTAGGTGTAGGAGCGCGATAGTGCCGTCAAAAGGGGTCGCTAAATCGTGCAAAATATTGTTGTATTTCTATAAACATTCTAGATTTGTCGACCACGACATTTAACGATTTACACATGTATGGGTGATTTATGATACTTTTTATAGTTTAAATAATAGATATTAATGATAAAAGCTGCGCTTTCACGGATTATGTATATCTTGTAGTTGTATTATGTATAGTGCGATATTTAAAGAAATACAAAACCTTTTTTGTCTAAATAAAAATAATCAATAACTATGTCGTTCTTTATATTTACAGAAAAAAGAGAACTTGATGTCATCAGGTTTTATTTAGAGTATAGTCGAAACAGGATTCCGACATTCTTATGAGAGCGAATGGGTAGCCTATTTAATTTGGATAAGTAAGTTCGAAACATGATCGAACTTACACAGGCCAAGCAAATCTATTACAGGCGTTAAGTAAGCGTTCAGACTTATTAAAAAGATCTTCATTAGCATTCAAATACATCTGCATAACCGAGTATAGATAGTAACAATAAATTGACTACTTGTAGCTTAGAATTGAAGGGGCGAGAATTTTGGGAACAATATTCACAGTTACAATTGCAAGTATTAGAGTTGATAAATAATATATATAATAAATAGAAAAAGGTAATGGAAACAAAATACCGCCTTGAGTGAGTGACCAATCAGAAAGGTCAGAAAGAAATGTTCAGTGCGAATTGGCCGCGTCTTCGAAGATAAGAGGAAAAGCATGTGTTAATAGAGGTCAAAATATTACACTAGGATAACAACGAAAGTCATCAAGTCAAGAGGTCATCATCGACAGCATTAAATGCGTTACTTAAATCAATCAACACAAGATTTGTCACATGTTCAGTTTCTATGCCATGCCTAATGTATTCAGTAACTCTTAATATGGTGGTGGTTGTACTATGCGAAGAGCGGAAACCTGATTGCAACGGGTCCAAGGTCCATAGTATTTGTTAAGAAACTCGGAAAATGAAAATTAACAAATGATTCGGTAACCTTCGATAACAATGGGAGTATTGAAATAGAACGATAGTGGGATGGTAAAGAAGGGTTGGAGGCCTTTGAAAGTGGGAGAATAAGAGCTTCACGCCTTAAATTAGGGTAAATAACAGAAGAAAAGCAGAAGTTAAGTATGTGAAATTTCTAAGCGTCAGGCATTTGGATTGGCTTTTAGGCACTTTTGCCCTGTAGGTAGTTGACGGGGTTTAAAATTCTTTTAAAGACAAACAGACAAACGAGGAATGCTTGCACTTAAACACAACACTTTTCGATAATATGAGAGAGTATATCTATTTAAATACTATAAACTATATCAGAGAAAAAAATAGATAAAACTAGATATGTGTACTTTTTTGCACCTACTGCTAAAATAAAAAATAAAAAAAAATATAATATAAAAAATATTATAATGTAGTAAAAATATTCTCCGTACTTGGAGTATAAAAACTAAAATTATTATACACTGTTATAATAAATTGCTTAGCTATGAACCTTAATAAAACTGTTTCATTGTGTATTTGAATTAAATAGCGAGATAGCGAGGTATAGAGCTAGACTGCGCTTTGATCTCTGTCAATTAAAAGATATGAAATCGGTTTAAATTACCATTTCACGTGTTTGAATATCATCAATTATTTAATATAGGTCAAAAAGGTTTTTGTCGTTCCAAAAATGTGGGCGAGCCGTAAAATGTAAGTTTTATTTATTCAATGGAATTATTAACGACCAAACAAGGGTGATTAATTTTATATATAACTCAGAAAAGATGAAAATAAATCGGGGTATAAAATCGAAACTTTTGTACAGATGCAAATTATCAACGTAAATTATTATCAAATGTCTAAAAGAACGATTTATATACGCGATACCACAGTGGAGTTATTGAAATATATGTCCCCAAAGACGATATTCAGGCTGATCGGCATTGTCATTCGAGATTAAACTTTATGAAGCGGAAAAAAGAGTACAATTGTATTGAAATTGTATCGTGAAAAAACAACGACAGTAGACATTACGGTAAAATTCAAATAAAACGCAAAACAAAATCAGAATGAGTCGTTCCACAACGTAGTATAAATCCATCGAATACCATTTGCATGCAAGGAAGACCATTCATTCTGATATCTGTGGAATTATCTAAAAGACATTATTATAGATTGTGTCTTTACTTACTTTAGAAATAGACAATATATTTACATTGCGATGCAAACTATTTTGTGGATAGTGGTATTACAATTATTAGCAAGCGTATGCCCGTCTTTTATGTGTTAACATAATTTTATTATTATTACAAATACTTTAGAAATAAAACAATCTTGAATCCTAAATAATTTTAATACAAGAGTGTATTTTTCGTCTCAATTTTTTCTCAATTTCTAACTTTTATAAAAATAAATAAATAAAATTATAAATAACTATTCTCGTTAAAAATATTTACAAAATAATTGCTATGACATTCTTATAAAAAATTTAAGACTTTGAGATATGTAATTTGTTAACAGATGAACTTGATAGACCAGACATTTTAGAACGCATTAATTTAAAATGTATATCATTGCTACAATACATTATGAAAACTGAGTACGTGTTATAATTATATTACATTGTATTGATATATATAATAAATAAACAGGACTTCATTCGTATCATGTTTATCATAAATCACTAAAGATTCCACGTGACAGGCTTATCGCATTGAAATCATGATCGAAAGCATCGGATGCGTGATATATGCCGGATGGAATATTTTATACGTGATGTCTCATCGTTCATACGTGCAATAACAGTTTCTGCTCTCTATCAACGGGAGGGGAAAGCGAGAAATAAATCCAATTTGTACCGATATATATCATGGTCAGAAAACAGGACGCCTTTTATACACAATACGACGACATACGAGTGACCGTATATTTGTATATTCGCTGCAAAGCAAGCGTCGTATTTGAAAGAAAGTAGCATACAACTTGCTATAAAGTATTCAAGCGCTCTTAAAATTATTTCGTTATTGTAGAAAGACTTTGTGCATGTGCACTTACCTCATAATTCTGTGATCATCAAATTATAAGTTAATTTTTCCTTGCTTTCAAAGTTTCTCTGAATCATGGATCGATGAATAATAGTTAAACCAAGAACAATGAATTTGTAAGCCCATTTTATATAATGTTATAAAAATAATGTAGAAACATTAAAGTGAAAAGAAAAATATTCTTGAGCATGTCCAGGCCTTTTTTTATAGGTCCAGACTAATTTTCAAATGTTTCCTTAACTTCTTGTTTGAACCAGGCGCTAAATAATTTGGGAAGAAAGGTTGTTTTTCCATATTTCTAAACCAGGCAGTTTTATTTGGATACCTAAAGAATACAAAAGACAATATAAATTACAAAGCAAAATCAAAAGTTACCGTCGTTCTGATATCGATGATTATTTAAAGAATGCTAAATTCGTCAAGTTAAGTACGATACGGTCTCTCGGTTTGCAGAAAGTTTGAAGGAATGTCACAGAGTTTTGCAGATTCAAGTTTTTTGTTATATTTATACCGTAACTGTATTGATGAATTTTTAATTCTACATTATTTAAAATTTGAGTTAATCTAATAATAAGTAATAATTTTTAAGTTAACATGCTTACTTTGCAACATCGATCGTGATAACATAGCGCATTGCTGATACAGTAGCCACTATGGATATATCGACAAGTGTCATTGTATCTCCGGCTACAAATTTTGATTTACCAAGAAACGCTTCCAGAAAACCA
This sequence comes from Melinaea menophilus ssp. n. AW-2005, assembly GCA_918358695.1. Taxonomy (NCBI): domain Eukaryota; kingdom Metazoa; phylum Arthropoda; class Insecta; order Lepidoptera; family Nymphalidae; genus Melinaea; species Melinaea menophilus. The sequence continues at coordinate 20,380,060 of OU911038.1, forward strand.
CATGCATCTCTAAGCTCTTTAAGTAGTTTCTGTGGTGGCTTCCGTATTCCCTCTGCTAGTGCTGCATACTGTTACAAGAGTTTAAATATCGATATACTAAATATTTCTAAAAAAAATATTATAAAACAAGTAAGTAAATGCCGTACAGTAATATATGTTCACAATTTTTATGTTATTTTATTATTGTGACTGTTGAATTTATATCGACTATTTGAAGGTGTATTTTATTTAAATTAATTTACTTACAGTTATACTACGTAATCTGTTAAACAAGAGCGTATCGAAGAATAGTTTTTGATCCACCAAAGCTCTCTGCTTTACATCTTTAGGATAAAAAGAGCCATCGTTTCAATAAAAATATGTATATATGTTAAGTGATAGACGGTTTATCATTTGGCAGTTTTAAACAAAGTCGCCAGTAGCTACTAGTGTTACTTCACAAGTGAAATAAATAATAACATTTGAGAATTATGTAAAAAATATTTTTCATGACTTCTATATTACTCGTATTATAATTATTAAATAATGAATCAAATGTTTCAAACTTTTGAATTGAAAAAACGTGTTTCTAATAAGGTATACAGCGAGTTTATTATAATATCATTGTTGTCCCCACCTTTAAATATTCCGGGGTGTAGTTATAGCCGGCTGCGAAATCAACCTCAATCTGCTCAACGGGAATTTTGTGAATGTCACAAATCATAATAGCAACAGCGACCGGGGGACTCAAGCACATTGTATATAGTTTTACTGGCATCTGAAATTAAGATTGTATTATTAGATATTATTTTAGACTGTTATATTTTGTGTTGTATCAGAACAAATATAAATTCAAAAAACTATTTTACCTCAAATATTTTAGTCAAATAGTTTTAACTAGTATATTTAAATTGTAATTAAATATTATTATTATTAAGTATTGAATCACTATTTTTAATATTATAATTTTTAAGATACCGAATGCTAAAAAACCTTTTATAGTACAAGTTCAAAGAAAAATCTGCAACTAGGAATTGACTTCCAGGGAACGCAATTTAAAATCGAAGTCTCTAGGTCAAATAAGGTATCATATGAAAGGGCTTGATATGGATATTTCAAAACATGTTCTATTTATTTTATATGACACATAAATCCTTATATTTAATGAAGAAAATAAATAAAATACCGTCTCTCCCTCATCTCCGAAGTCGAATCAAATCAAAAATAATAAAATAATTACAGTGAAGACTCGAGTTCATAACTAATTATAATCCACAAATTTGTAACAAACTCTTCTCGAGGGAGCATTATCTATGTATATACATAATATTACTCCTGTTCAGATAGCAACGTTTTTCATTAATACCAATAGACCAGAATGGTACCAACAGACGTACAGTTATTATAAGCATAAAATTAAAATTAACTTCAACCAAAAAAACCAAAATGGTTACCGTTTAAATATTTAGAAGTTACTAGTATTCAGTTAAATATTATTTTTATATTTTATTGAAACAACCGTTCCCTCAGAGTCTTCGGAGATAAATACATTACGACTAGCAAATTAGTTATTATACTACATACGAGATGATGTTATATTTTTTTTGTTCCCCGTTCTCGATAATTATTCACTTGTGTTGTGTTTAGTAATACTTATACATTTACATTTTATCTACACATAATCCTTTATTTCATCTCTAACTACTTTTTTTCAAAGGCTATCGGTGATGTGGAAATAAATAATTATAACTACAATGTACTTATGGTAACAAGTTATTTATGATAAACGTATGTTTAATTAAACATTAATATGGAATAATAGGTTTTATACACCTGTATCTAGACGTCATTGTTGTATTATTCTCAGTTGATAATTTATGACAGTAATCAACAGGTGTGAGGATACTTGCATTGTTATCATCATTTTCATGTCCTTACCTCACTCAGGATGGGGCCGGCATACAAGTTTCTACTTCTACCAACTCCTATCATAGTATCGCTGCTATCTCAATTACTTTCATTTTCAAATTATTATTCACACAACGGCCATATTTTTTTGACCCCATATTCTTTGTCACAACTTTCCACATTACATAGTTTATATTTTTGCCTTTAATATTTTTTTCTTGTATGCACTATTTTTCTATCCATCAAGTCATTATCTTATTTTTTATAATGTATCGAAAGATTGAAATGAAACAGTTTTAGTTTGGACTTCGCCAAAATATTACATATTGGCCTGGAATCTGGATTAGAATATTATTTTGCACCTATTGCTTGAACTCAGATATTAAAAATATTTTATTACTTTTAAATAAAATATCTTTATAATTAAAAATACATTATTTGTTCGTAATTAAGTAAAATCAATATAATTATTGTTAAATTCATATTCAAGTTCTTATTACAATGCTACAGTCTATGTCTGGGTAGGCGGAACACCAGATATACCTCTTACGATCCGGGTCTTATAAAAGGCAGTAAGTGCGTTACTACGCTTACCGACGCAGCTCCGTTTAAATTCTTAGGTAAAAAAATCGATTACCAAGGGCGCACTCCATCGTTAGATACAATAGTCGATAGCTTTTTAAATGATCTAAAAAATGTAGACAATCAACCAATAAGTAACATCAAAAAGGTTTGGATATACGATAATTATTTAACATCACGTCTAAATTGGCCTTTCCTCGTTTACGATATCAATAAGACCTTTTTGTTGAAGTTAGATGCAAGCGTCATAAGGACTTTGAAGTCATGGCTCGGGTTAGCGCATCCAGCGGACTCTTCTACTTTATTTTGGGTTAAAATTAAATAAACCATCGGAACTCTATAAACACCTAGAAGTGACCAAAAGACATATCATCTCAAAATCGAATTATTATATTATACTATAACGTCTCTCCCAAAAGGTAAAATTGCCGCAGAGCTAGAGTCACGACTTCAATTCTATAAACAATTTATGATAGGTGCTCAAACAAATAAAGCAGGGCTAGGATCAAGTAGGAAACAACAAGACTTAGAAATAACAAAATCCTTTATTCGGCAAGATGAAAACGATAATTACCGGTTGCACGCGATGAGCCTAGAATTGCAAAATGAATGGGTGACCATAGGAGATTTTTGTATTCCACTAGCTTTGAGATGGCGCACCCTGCTTCATAATTGGTCCCCAGCATTACTAAAATTTTATCTTAATGCATTCCAAATGACTCTCCCAGATCAAAGTAACTTAGTAAGATGGGACAAAGCCAAAATCTTGCAACATCTGTGGGGAGGCAGTAGAAACCGCGAACACTTGCTAGTAGGGTTTAGGGTACTTTAAAATAGAGGTAAATACTCGTGTCGCCACGATAAAGTATTAGAAATCATACGAGAAGCGGTTAGTCTTTCTGTAGCAAGAGCGCAGAGGGGTATAACAACCACCAAAATATCAGTAGAGTTCGTAAAGTCAGGTTCGTCCAAAAAACAAAACTAAAACCTTATTCCATCTTGGACGCGTCTCATGATGGACACGTATGAAAGGCAATACAAAATCCCCGGGAATGTTTGTGTTTCGTCATCTAGGCCGGACTTATTCCTGTACTCAAAACAACTAAGGCACGTTATACTTGTGGAGCTTACTGTACCCTGGGAAGCAAACATACCCAAAGATCATACATTTAAGCTTAACAAGTATTACGAACTATGTAACGAACTGATCAGAAATAAATTTATAGTTAATTTGTACGCTGTAGAAGTAGGAGCGAGAGGTATAACAGCAAAATCTCTCTACAATTTATTTAAGGATCTCGGCCTTTCTAGAACGATCATCAGTTCATTTCTGGAACGTATTTCAAAGGCGACTTTAGTAGGTTCTTACGATATTTGGTTAGGTAGGGAGATGAGCGTGAACAGTGAAGGTGAGCGTGTATGCGCATTGTAAAGGGGCCCCTTAAACCTACACCTGGGTCGCAAGTCCCAGGCATTGTTTGCGCTCCTCTTCTTGCAACGCGATTGGCCCGGCACCCGCACGGTGAATCCATGGAATTCTAAGAAGCTTCGTCTCTTTTCACAGTTAATAGAGTCTGAACTGGTTTTAATATAAATTTAACACCTGTTACCAAAACGTCGTCCTATAATGCAGTTAAAATGTTTAAAGATATGTAAAACCGATAATTACAAGTGTGATGTGATGGGAACTAGGTATAATATCAAAATAAAAATTAATGAATTAATATATAAAAATAGCCAGCTCAACCTGCTGTGATTCGGATTTGTAAATTTATTAACTATTACTCTTACTACTTATGTAAAAGCAAGCAATGTATTTATGTAAGCCTATAAAGAAGTTGGGGGCAATTCGGATTAAAAGACGAGTGGCGCGCTGTGTATGAATGACGTACGAGTTCGTACTATGGATGAGTTCGGTCGATTCGACGACCTTGAAGGCCTACCATTGATTAGGCGTTTGGTGGCTGCTGATTGTCTGGAACGGTCAGTTTCTTAAGTTTGTACCCGGACTGGTCTTTAAAGTATTCTAGACACAGAAATATGCTTAAGCCTTTGAGCCTGTCAGTAAAAAGTTGGTTAATACGTTGTTGTTGGCCCATCCTGACCGGGATTAACAAGGAAGGTTACTGAAGGTTATTGCCTGTCTTGTTGAGTGGTCTATGGGTTGTTAATGGTGGGGGCGTATGGATCTCTTTTTGCTATGCATCTTTAGAGAGATTGATTAGTTGAAAAATGTCTGACCAAAGATGACTTTATTATGGCCAAATTGAGAGGTCTATCGGATTCACGGTGGACTTTCTTTTGCACCCACCGTCCCGCTGAATTGTGTTTACCTTCGCTTGTTGTGGATGTCTGCTAGGTTTTAAAATTCTTTACTCTATACTTTTAAAATACTTGATAGTTTGTTTTGTAAAAAATATTGTATGTTAACACATCTAACTGAAAATTGTATTATCACGATTTTATGATGAAGAAATTAAAATTATCATCTGAATGATAGATACATCAATGAGGATAAGGTTATAGTCGTGATAAAAAAAAAAAAATTAAAACACTATTTTGAGTAAAAATATGGTATATTTAAAAAAAAATAAATAAAAAATATGCTTTCATCCTCTTGTAATGACACTTTTTCAAAGGTCGAGGTTTTCTTTTAAAAGTTTTCTTAGGATCTCGGAACCAGGTGCTGCACATTTTTGAAAGAACGATTGTTTTTCCATAGTTGCAAACCACTTATTTATATTTGGATACCTAAAAATAATTAATAAGTATAAAAATATAAATAAAACCGTATTAAAAATAAGACAAATATGTACACGCTTACTTATCGGGGTCAATTGGGATTACATGACGCATTGCTGATACACTAGCTACGACTGATATATCGGCAAGTGTCATTTTATCTGCGGCTACAAACTTTGTATTAGAAAGGAATGCTTCCAGAAAACCGTATGCATCTTCAAGTTCTTTAAGCAATTTTGCTGGTGGATTTCGTACTCCCTCTATCACTGCTGCATACTGTAACATAAGTATAAATATAATCGGCGATATAAATATTATGCGTGCACATGTTTTGAAAACATTTGTACAAAATCCATTATCTACTATCCGCAGGGCTTTATGTTTACAAATTTATAGTTGATATTCATTGATTTATGGGGAAATAAGAAAATCTTTTTGGTTCTATAAAATTTAAAAATAATATACTTACAGTTATACTACGTAATCGGCTGAACAAGAGCGTATCGAAAAAAAGTTTTTGATCCACCAAAGCTCTCTGTTTCACATCTTTGGGATACAAAGAGTCATCTTTACTATACATTTCATTTATATAAGTAAGTATAGCATGACTAGAAAAAAAATGTATATTAGATCTCGTGGGGAAAAGTTTATTACCAACATAAGATTTTTTAAAATTATTACAATAATATTAAAAATAAGATTATTTCACATGTCACTTTGTACAAAGAATGGACCCATCTTTATAATAATAGAACCAATAAATAGTAAAGAGAAATATCACGAATCCACCTTATGATGAATTATTTGTTATCGCAATTTATTAATTTCAATAAAATTCAATATTCTATTGATATTTGTGTACCTGTCGTGTAGAATTAAGTCATTATCTTCTAGAAGCGGTATGGTATGTAAAGGGTTTTTCTGAAAATTCAAAATTATCTTTCGTTAATATTATGAAATGAGTAAGTATAGTTTGTAAAGTTAGTGTAGTACAGTTACTATTAAATACAAAAATATAGTTTTATTTTAAATGGATATCGACGTATATGTGTTTAGACAAACAAGATGTATGACAGCAATTACGACTGAACCTTTATGAATATAAATCAAATAAAAGTATTACTCTCGGTAAGCAGAAGTGAGCTACAACTGACAGATTTATATATAATATATTATTTAAAATATAACATAGATTTTTTAAATATATGACATTACTTAAACATTATTGTGATATACAATTTTAGACGGCCCTCTATATTATTTCGAGAAAATTATCACAATTATTTCATAATATACAAATAATAATTACAAACCATCAAAGGTTTGACGGAACACTTGAAAAATATTTATGAATTTATGTTCTATAAAAAAAAATCTTGTTCTTTTACGCAAATAAAAATATTAACTACAATTTTTAATTAATTATTCATTATTAATCTATTAATTAATTACCTGTAATTATCAATCACAGTGTGTTGACAAAAACATTCTATATTTTTAAATTAATAAAATAAACACATACTTAATTTAATTAGCGAGAAGAATGCAAGAGAGATCTGAAAGGCTGTTGTGGGAGGCCCGAAGAGGTTTTAGACATGGAAGAGGGTGTATAGATCAGATCTTTTCCTTCCGCATGATCACGGAAAAGTTTTTGGCCCTGAACCAAAAGATTTTCTGTGCTTTTGTGGATTTTGAAAAGGCGTTTGACAGGGTTGTGAGAAAGAAATTATGGGAGATAGTGCCCCGATACAATGTGAGCGGACCGTTGCTACAGGCTGTAAAGTCTTTTTACAGAGATTACTCAGCCTGTGTGCGAGTAGGAGCTGGCATATCGCCCTAGTTTGACATCCAATCGGGTGTCAAGCAAGGTTGCGCTATGTCAGCTTAGTTGTTCAAGTTGTATTTGGATAGTTATCTCCAAGGCGTGAAAGACGGTGACATGGAAGTGAAAGTAGGTGACCTTAAGGTCAATTGATTGCCATATACAGATGATGCAGTGCTCATTGCATCATCAGAATGCGATTTGCAGGCATTGGTCACCACTCTGAAAGATGGGTGTGAAAATAATGGTCTAAACCTGAATGCAGATAAAACGAAGGTTCTGATATTTGAAAGAAATGAAGAAAGAACAGCATGTAAGATCAACGTGAATGGTAAGATAATAGAACAAGTGAATCAAGTGGTATATTTGGGAAGTATATTTAGCAGAGACGGCAGATACGAAATGGATGTGGAAAGGCGTATTGCTGCTGGTAACAGAGTTAACGGTGCTTCGGCTGCATTGTTGTGACGGCTAAACGTCAGCATAGCTGCCCGTTTGGCTGTACACAATGCGCTTTTGCTACCGGCGCTGTTATATGGCAGCCAAACGTGGGTAACACAGAAGAAGAATGTAAGAAAGATGAATGCTGTGGAGATGCGATCTCTTCGCAGAATATGCGGTGTCAGTCTAGCTGACCGAATCCTCAATGAAGAGATCCGTAGAATGGAAAGTACTAGCGAAGATATCACGGCGAGAATGAAGAAGAACGTGCTCAGGTGGTTTGGGCAGGTCGAACGAATGAGTGATGAAAGAATGGTAAAAAATATTTATACAGCAAAAGTGAGCAATAAGAGAGGCCTCGAGTGACCTTCGTAAACACAGTATCTATGATACTGGAGGAAGGTCACGTAAAAAGCATGAGGTCACGTAAAAAGCATGAGGTCACGTAAAAAGCATGAGGAGAGCATGTATAAAGAGGTTGACATCTGTGGCCAAGGCGAAAGAGGTATGCAGGGATCGTAGCGTTTGGCGCTCCGTTATCTCTGGTTACCCTGCAAGGGATATGGCGTGAAGCTAAAAATTCTTCCTAACCATTCACAATATGTACAATCATAATTTCCGATCTGAAATGGCTCAGTTTGAAATTTCGTTTGTACATATTTTCGTTTGTACATAGTTTGTACATCTTTTGATATTTGTTTCAAACGATGAACTCCAATTCTAAAGAGGTTTTAATAAGGCGAATGTTTAAGCGAGCTTGGAAACAACAAGTCAAATATTTGCTGGAGCAGAAAAAAAAACACATTCATAATTTATATATTTAGTGTATTATTATATTTAATATACTTTTCTTACAACTGTTTACTAAAATTAACTCAAAATAACAGAAGTGTATTAAAGAATTCTTTAAATCTACCTTGGTGTATGAAATATTTCATTCTATTAGCCCGGGGATCAAGCAATCTCGCTTGGAAAGATAGCGTGTCTTTTCTTGAGAAACATTGAATCAAACCTTACAAATAGATTTATTTTATGTCTGCTTTGATTTGCTTTGATCCGATTAGTATATATATTGCAATATATAAAAGCACACTTCGTACGTTATTAAGAAAAGAGAAAAAGAAAAAGATAAAACAATAGACAGTACGGAGTCACAGAAGTGTTGTATTATATAATAGATAACGTTTTATCGGATGCTAACCTTTGTATATCTTATTATTACAGTACGATAACCAGACACAAGACCTTATCACTCAATGATTAAATAATAGAATAATTAAATAATTAAGATATATTTTCTTTTCATATGAACAAAAATACTTATAATATATATACCTTCAAATATTCCGGAGAGTGGTTATCTCGGGCTTTAAGATCGACTTGAACCACCTCAACAGGGACATTATGAATTTCGCAAATCATCATGGCAGCGTTGACGGGCGGACTCAAGTCCATTACGTACAGTTTTATTGGCATCTGTGAATTGGACGTAGAAAGTTATGATGCGATGAATATTATTTACGAACTTCTTATAATTATATTTTAAAAATAGTACTTTAACAAAAATTACGCTCATTCGTGATTAATCGATCGGAAGAAGGTAAAATTGTTTATTTTACCTTCTTCTGATCGTTTAATTCATAATTAATTAAATATGAACATAAATAGTGTTAGCGTGTAAAGATACAAAAATTACCAATTCAATGAAATAAATATCTGTATTTTTTGCATGTGATGTTCATATTCAAAAGATGAATGTTTAATTAAAAGGAAAGGAAGATACTAAGAACATTTTAGATAGTTATAAACACGTTACAACAATATTAGTTACTACGAAAACGAAACTAAATGCTCACCTTTCTTATGTTTGTAATCACTAAAAGAACATTATTATATTTTATTAAAACAACCGTCCGGCAAACGCCTTTACAGATAACTGCTCGTACTATTGCGGTCGGTAAACTGGTTATCAAACTGCGTGTACGATGATGTAACATTTTTTGTCTCCGTGTTTTATTCACGAACGCATGTAAACATAATCTTTTAACTCATAATACATAATATACATATTTCTAAATACAAAGCTATTAGTAATTAGATATCATAAGTATTTTATTAATATTATATTTAACATTCATAATTTGTATTATCGATATATATTTGTAGCTAAAATTAAAAATAAGATATTATTTATACACTGTTTTTATTGCGGTATAAGTATAAGTTTAGGATAATAATATAAAAAACGAAAATAAATTATTATATAATTCTTTATTATTATTGTATATAATATATTAGACCTTACATCAGCAGTGCATTAAAAAAAGCTTCAAATATAATAAATCCGAATGATAAAGAAAGCAATAAAAATATTCATTGATATTAGTGAAGATAACTAATTTAGAACCGACCGTAGCTTTATGCTGCGATCACTAGAGTTTGGTCTCTTGTCTACGCTTGGCTTAAAGTGATATTTATTTTACAGGCAACCAAAAACTTACAAATTGCTAAGCAATATTTTACATCGCTTTCTATTCCAGTTCAAGTTCAAGTTTGCATACTTTTGTACTTCATGTACTCATTCATATTTTATATATTATGGCCTACATAAAAATAAGCAAATTAAATATGGATTTGGGATTAAAAAGAAATATAAACATACGTCTTTTAGTAAGTTCTATCACACGACATATACCATTGTTGTTATTTAAATTTTTTAGGTGATATGAGTGGTAAATGAATGCGGGGAAAAAATATCATGCTCTTTATATGCTCTGTAAATATCATAATTTTGATAAAACCAGGTATCCATTTTCAATACTTTTTTGTTCTTTGATCTGTATGAAACGTTATTTGTTTTAAGTATTTAGCACATTTGAAGTAAAAAAAAATCTAATCTTTTGGAACAGATTTTGTTTTGACTGCTCCCCAATATAATATCCAATATGCTTCTAATATAATAATAATCTTTTTGATAATATTTTACTATTTTTATGTATAGACTTCATTTGTATAACTAAGATCTCAATATATTACATAACTAACTGCAACCAATATAATTGTTGTTAAATTAATGTTCGCGTTCTTGTTTACGTTTTGCAAACTTTGAAAACCAAAGTGAGATGGTTATAAGTTTCACATAAATTTGCCATCCGTTAATAAAACTTCGTCCCATTATGCAGTTAGGAAGTCCTGAGTTAAATAGAACTGATAAAAGATATGTGGCAGTAGTTTATTAATTTCTGTTCAAGTTTCGCAAGGCTTAATAAGTATCGTAGTGCTCATGCTAAAAAGTTAAATGAGTATGTAAAGAAGTAATGCTTTTATTTTACTTTATATTTTTATAGATTCTGTTTCGATAATTTTTAAAGATTCAGCAGCGGATACATTATTAAGATAATTTGTTTCATTAAATTTAATTATTTCTGTTTAAATCGTAGCCCGATATGTACATTAGCAATGCATAAGAATTTAATCTGTTTTGATTATATTATGCAATAAAGATAACTAAGTTATATATATATCTATCATCTCACTTAAGTCAGAGGTCGGTAATGTCAGGAGGATAATCATTTTATTCATATTTATAATACGAAGTTCCATAATAAGTAGTTGATATATGGAATAAGTATTTATTATAATGCATAACTACAACATGAAAATAAAATTTTAGGAATACATAATGCTCATACATGTAGTACATGTTAAATTTCAACCCGATAACAGATACGCACAGCGTAATATGAAAAACTATATATAACAATAATGTCCTAGAGGTGCACCACTGACTTACACCTCGACTTACATTGCAGCAACTGCACATTACCGAAATAAGAAAAATATATGTATTATTTCTAAAAACAGGAATATTGGAGACACGAACAACACTTGTATTAAATGTACAGAATATAAATATGTATTGAAGGTATTTAATATATGTTGTTAACGTATATAGTGTTCTAGGTACGGGTAGGATAGATCACATATACGTGATGATGTTCGTATAAAAGAGATTTTTATTTTAATATTTTTTTATAGTGCACGTGAAGTTATATAATTCCACAGGGATTTTTTTTGCATTATAATTAATAATTTATTATAATTAAATTAAAACTGAATGTTTTTGTTTGATGTTAAACTGACATTAATTAATCATGATTTTTTTCAGTCACTTTGCGTGGATATGTATGTTTATATAAATGTTTCAAAGACACTTTGATTGCATACTATATACTATATACTATATACTATATACTATATACTATATACTATATACTATATACTATATACTATATACTATATACTATATACTATATACTATATACTATATACTATATACTATATACTATATACTATATACTATATACTATATACTATATACTATATACTATATACTATATACTATATACTATATACTATATACTATATACTATATACTATATACTATATACTATATACTATATACTATATACTATATACTATATACTATATACTATATACTATATACTATATACTATATACTATATACTGTATACTATATACTATATACTATATACTATATACTATATACTATATACTATATACTGTATACTATATACTATATCAAACTATATCAAACTATATAATATAAGATTGTATTTCAACTCTCAATATTGTGAAACAAAATTGTATATTGTATAATTACTTAAATATGAAGTACGCTTTCGGTATATGTTTTCAAGAATACCAAAACTAAAATGAATTGATTAATAACGGAATCAATATAAATAACAGCTGTAAATTTACGATTCAATATTTGACAACAGTCAGCGATGTAATTAAAAATCAAATCAGGACGCGTCAATGATACAATGTATAATATTAAATTTTAATTCATATTATGTTTTATTGTTATTAATTATTAAATTAATGTAAATCAATTTTTTATTAACTTCGTAATAAAGAAACGGAAAATAAAATGTTGTATCGCCAAGATCTAGGATCGATATAACAATAGACATTGGTATGATTTGGTGACAATGAGCTGGATATACAAACAAATATATATTTTATATATAGTTATGTTATGTTTTTTCACGTATGTTGGATGGGATGTAGGATGTTGACAGGGCTGCAGTTCCATCTCCTCTTTGTAAACACTTCAAGTCGGAACACTAACCAATAGAGTCCACTAAGTAACCAGAGCCCATGTAGATATTGGACTCCACGTTCTATGAACTAAGTTGGCATAGCATAGCTTAAGCAAAATGCTTATGCAATTTAAAATGTATTATTCTTTGTGATATTAAATATATAACTATTTGTATTAAATACTTAATGTAAAATTATTTAATTCATTTTTTAGAAGGTGAGACAGTTTTAATTAATTTTAATTACATAGTTTTCGTTACAAATAATTGGAAAGTTATACTTGTTATATAAAAAAAGTTTTATTAATTTATAGAAAGGAAACTGTTTTTAATTTAAATAGTTTTATTAAAAAAAAACAGTTTTTACATGAAGAATTAATTTTAATTTATTTGATGAATTTAAAAAAATGGACTGGATTTATATATATCAAGGAATAAATTGATGATATGATGAGAATATTTTGAAAACAATACTTTTAAAATAACAATAAAAAAAAATCTGATACAAGTTATGTTTAACGTACATTTTTCTTCGGTATGCAACTAAAAGTACTACTAGTAAATGGACGTATATTGCTCGTATGTTAATGCCAATTAGAATGAAGATTATTCACTTCTATTTAGCAGAATTTACGGTAAAAATAAAATAATAAGCATAATAAGAACAGAAAATGACTTAAGTAAACATTTGTTCCTCTAACGTACAAAACACCCAAAATACATGTCATTGCTAATTTACAGAATCCACACTAGACTACACTGTACAAGAACACAGAATACTGACATTCCGAAGCTAGCGGAGTTTATTCCGTCAAATAGTTCTAGTAATGACGATTTCGATGCTGTTATTAGATTTACTTGTCTCTTGTGATTTACTTTAACGCTAATTTTAAAAGCAAATCGCCTTTGTAATATGCTTTATTAAACATTATCATTGTTCTCTTGAACAACTGTAGAAATATATACATATTTATACTCTCTTATTCCATTTTAGCGTAGCGGTTTCATTACTGCATACATTTTTATACCTGCAGTCTGTGGGCTAATTATACGCGGCGGGCATACAGCGACCTTCGTGTCCAGTATAACGATGCATTCAGGGTTCTGTTGGGGTTGCCGCGGCAGTGCAGTGCCTCAGGCATGTTTGCGGAGGCGCACATGGATGACTTTTATGCTATTATGAGAAAACGGTGTGCCTCCATGTTAACCCGACTCCGCAGTGCCTCCACCAGAATGCTGAGTGTTTTTGTTGATCGGTGGGATTCGCCCCTGATGCATCGGTGGATTCGGTTGCACAACGGACCAAACCGTGGTACGATGTTATACACAAGAAAATGATATTATAATTTGTAACTTTTGATTGTACTAACACTAGTTAATAAGAAATATTGTTACTAACACTAAATGGGCTGGTCCTGAAAATAAATAAATTATTATTATTATTATTATTATTATTATTATTACTACAAGACGTATATTATAACAGGTAATAAACAGTGAATAGCTTTATTACTTTCCTTGTAGTATTAGGGAGTGAAGAGTTATCAGCTTGGAAAGAGCTTATGTAGACATGAATTCTGGTAACTATTTGAAAGTGCGAGCCATATGGTCTTGTTTTGGCAACAATTGTAAATGAAATTATTGTTAAGGGAATCTAACTTTCTTTTGTAAGTTACTTATTACATTTAAATTTTTTTTGTGGTCTTAATTTGGAGACCCTACAGCAATTTTGAGACGTCTAACATCATATTTGGCGGAAGTCATATAAAAAACGCCATTCCTTAGTTTATGGTGTCTGGGAGTAAATCTTTAAAGTTTTTTTTTTTTCTAGTTTATGTGATAATAATAGCTTATATGCAAAATATCAATTTCCTGAAATCCTCAAGAAGTACGCAAACAATTGATTATCTTCAGTGTGTGAGTCGCTTTCTTTAGACATCAATTAAAACTAATTTACAAAAATTATGCAATTTAAAATCTAATATTGAAATCTTATCGCGAGAATATCACGTGTTTGATATAATAGCCTCAGTTATGAGGGTCCCAAAAAAGGATGAAAGGTATGTAGTGCCCTTAAGGCTCGTCTTACCGGGGTTTTATTTTTCATTTACTGTAAATAACAAACACAAAAACAAATAAAACTTAAAAATAAATTTAACCTATTTTGTGAAATAACTTACAGACGATATACAGTATAATAATCAAGTTCTGACCTTATTTAATATGATAAACGAAAGATCAATGTTAATAAAAAAATTTTGTTAGTCAATTTTGTTTTGTGACTTTCTGTATATAAATTTCATTTAATGAATATAAACTTTATGTCAATTTTTTTAACATGAACCTCGAAAAGGTCACCGCGATGTAAAATATGATTACGCAAAGTAATCACGCAAGCACGGAGTCGTAAATTTACAAATGAAAAGGCTTAAATATACAAATCATGCCAAGGATTTTTTTTAAACGTTGCTTTTATAAAGTATGTACTGATCCACGATGATGTACAAATTTAAATAATTTCTTTACCCTTTCCACTAATAGAATAGGTATCATGTTTTATTACACTTGCCGTAACGAACACGCACCTTTTGGAAATATAATATTCCTATTTATATAAGTTATATTTTATATAATATTAACAAACTTACTCAAGAAATAAACAAATTATATTGCTACCATAAATATCAATAAATTTAGTTTTCTAAATATTTCTAATGGATAAAAAAACATTATAAAGATATAAGGGTCCGTTTGGCCGCAGTCTAGTTCAGAGACTCTTAGTACAAGAAAACATAAATTTGGCATGGACATACATATAAGACATGTCGATAAAGTGGTTCAACAAACATTGGAAATATTTTGTTATGGTGGATTTTTTGTAGTAATTTTGAAAGGAACCGAAGAAAACTGGCTGTTCGGATTTTTTCAAGTCTGATCCGGCATGATATCGGCCAACCCTAAATATATGCGGTCCTAGCTAGAAGTATATTGTGTTAGTTCGTTAATAAATTAATAAAACATAACGCCCTTTTTTCTATCTATCACCATTAAAGATCCTCTTTTCTGAAGGGTGACGCTAACTTTGGACGCGATAAGGCAAAACTACAGGTGGCTCATGATGATACCTGAATCTTGAACAGGACAGACATCTTTGTTATTTAAAAAAATAATTGTTTTCGCATAATAACGTAAGATATGCGTTAATATTTAACAGAAACTGATTGCATTGGTAAAAATGGTATCTAAGTATGCATTTAGATATGGTAGATAATGTATCGTTCATCGACATTTAATACATTAATCCTTAAACATTATTAATTTTAAATACGTTTAGAAAATTACCGGCTTCTTACATAAAACTTCTTTGGTGTACCAGGTATAGTTCTTTTATTATTGTTAACAATTAAGAGTCTAGACTGTCTTTTGGATAATTTTTTTCATATTTGTGATTTTATTATCATGATACCTAATGTCTCAAGAAATTACTGCACTTTAATATGATTAAATAAGAAGTTAAATTAGATAATGACCATCTCACCATGATGCTTCATTGTTAAAAATCAAATATGTGTTTAAAGTTTTTCGGAAACTTAATCCCCTAAACCTAAAATTTTTGTTAATTCGAAGCCGGTTTTATATTAAAAAAATATACGTTTAATAGTTGTTCGTAAATGTAAAAACATTTGAGTATTTCCATAAGTGATGGTGAAGCCGTTTTCCAACGCTACTTTAAGCATAAGTATCATAATTCAAGATATATTTACATATATATCTGTTGTCTTATTTGAATCTCATAGGGTCCCCTATAATAGAGATCAGGTTTAAAAGGATTTCAAAAGATTTCTATTAACAAATTATCACTCAGTAATCGAAAACAATAATTAGTTTATATTAGCAAAACAAATATCGTATAATAAAAAATATATATTGTAGGAAGTTGTTTTATGGTAAAGCAATTTTTGTACTTGTATTTCTGCAAAGAAAAGCAATCTAAACCTTGATGTGATTGTTAAGCCAATGTCATTAAAATTCGTCTAGTAGAATTATACCTTATTTATTGCCCAAATTATGTTTAGTGATTTTCAATAAAAAAATGTGATTTTTCCGGTATAAAACGTATCATACATGTCGCTCAGGGCAATAATTTATAATCATGTCGAACTTCTTTAAAATTCGCATCAAAATACGTGATGATGTAACAAACAAACAGATAAACTGCCAAAGTCACATTTTTTAAAAAGAAATATATTGAATTGTAAATAGCATATAATATATATATAGAGGATATGTTTTTCAAAAGATTTTTTTAAGGTATTGCATGGTTACTCATTTTTGTACTAGGCGTTATCCTGCGGTGTGGTGGGGAGGAGGTACTTATACATACGTATACGTCAATTATTCAAATATGGTGATATCTTTTTTTTAATTATTTAAATTAATTAAATAAAAATATGTAAAGTACATACATTTTTAAATGTAGAAAATAATAGTCGCTATAACTAAACCAAAAAATCTATATTATTGATACACATATTGTATTTAAAGGGATTACATATTTCGTTATTTAAAATATTGCGTGGTGAATAAAAGAGATCATGGCTCAATTAAATTAGTGACGCCAGTCTGCACTGCTTTAAACACATCCACTTAATTCATTTCGTTTCGAATTTCTGCGCCTCTTATTTCCATGTTAAATAACAAAATTATGCGCATTTTATAAAGTAAATTGAATTTACATATATTTTTGATAAACTTGTTCAGTACATTTTTAATTAATCATATCCTTCCTTTTACATAATGTTAATAACATTATGTAAAAGTGGTAAATTTAAAATTCATAGTACTAATATTAAATGATAAACATTGAACATGACAGGATATTTAAAATTATGATCATTTCAACATTTGAGAACGTATAACGGAGATCCGTTCGGATTTGCCGGAACCCGGTGCTCTGTGAACGGCTGGACTCTTTGGCATTGCGTTGCATCTCTATGCGTCTTTTACCGCATTTACCACGGGGAGGGTTCCGATCTGATGCCTATCGCCGAAATTTATCACCGCACAGCTCGCCACCGCCTCCAATACCATCCGTACCACCTGGATGCGTGGCGATCCTCCACTGTGCGGTTCTCAAGGAACTTTTTTCCACGTACCACTCGAATGTGGAACGAACTCCGTTCGGTGCTATTTCCAGATCGGTACTACATGGGTACCTTTAAAAAAGGCTTTTAATCCCACCTCTTGGGCCGGTCACGCACTTGTGAATCCTCGGATGTTATGGGCGGCGGTGATCACAAATCATCTGTGACCCGCCAGCTCGTTTACCCTCTTCTTATATAAAAGCTTTCTAAGAAATGTTTTTTTAAAGCAATAAAAATCATTGAGAATCATCATCAAAAAACGCGGTTTCAGTCATAAAATAGTTTATAAAAATGTAATAAGAAAGGATTGATTTTGCATTCATTTCCAATGAATAAAAAACTAGTTAAAAATATTTAAATTGCGTGATCACTCACCCAAAACTTATTGGAATGTGCTGTATAACATTATTACAACTGCCATAAATAAAATATCTGGCGATACGCCAAGTAAGAGATTGAAGCCTATTAGTTCTGATAGGACTACATAAAATTACCAGGAATTATTTTATATTTTAAGATAATTTAATTTATTTTAAAGATTATCATTCAGGTTATCTAATTTAAAAAGATTATAGTAATAAATAATATCCCAAAATATTGATTTCGTTAAAAACATAGGAATTTATCTTCTTATATATCTGACAAGCGACAGAGTGTATTGATTGGTTTAAACTTAACTCGCAAAGAGACTGTGACCCAGATTATAAGTTGTGCTGAAAGCTCTCTTTTGAGAGATCTATTTTTTAAAGTCGTCATTAGGCAATGGCTAAGTAATGGTACAAATATTAAATACGATTATACATAAGACCTATCAAGGAACTTTATTTTGAATCTTTATTTGTCTAATTATATAATATATATATCTTTGCCGTTATTATCTCCTGCTATCCAAACCAATTATGTATACTAGATCCGTGATAACATCTGTTCAGGTTTGATTTGATTTGATTTGATATAATTTTCTCATAATGAAGCAATATTTAAAAATGTTACCCCTATCCAATAGAAAAATAAATCTTATCAAAATATAATTTTCTTATAGTGAAGATATGTTTAAGTATATGTGGCCTTTGTACAGTACACAAAAAATCTTATCAAATAAATACAAAAAAATCTTTTCCGTAATCTTTAATCAAATCCACTCTTCCTACGAATCCTCTTCCTAAGCTGGTCGATAACAGGAAAAAGGAAGGAATAATTTTATACCAGCAATAATTGTTTGAATAGGGAATATTAAAATAATTACGTGGTATACGAATAAGTTTGTCCTCAACTTTCAATTAAAACAAAAATGTTGCAATTAATTTATAAATATCAAAATAAGCAAATTACACTAAAAACTGCCGTTGACCGGCGTGACGTACTCGTGCGAGTATCGTGTGTTGAACACCGTTACACAAATTAATTGTAGTTTGAAAACAAGTTCTCAGAGTGAAGAATATTGAATGTCCTATATAAACTCACCTGCCTTTACTTGAAGGCTCTGAGCGGGCACCAATAAAAAATATGCTAGAATACGATTTTTAAAATGTTAATCTTTGTTTATTCGTCTGTTTGTTTGTTTTTTATATTTATTAAGTTACAATTTTGTTTTTCCCGTACATCTATAGTAGGTAATGTTACAATGAGGTGCCAAGGAAATATATATACACGTTTTGTATAAACGTTAGTATTTGTATTAAAAATTATTTTAAATAAGTAATGCTCATAGAAGCTTCGCTATAGGACACCACTTTTATGAAGTATGTACTACTCATAATATTTACAGAATTATGAAAACGATCAAAATTTCTTAAGATTAAGACTTAAAAGTAATGATTTTGTTTAATACTATATTTTCCGTGGAAGGAGATTTTATCTGCTTCCTGAGCAATAAACCCAAGTTACATACCAATTATGCAAACTCTGTACATTTTAATTTGTGTATTTTTTAAAAATTACAGCTCAAAACTACAAAGAAAATTTTAAAAATACAAATATTACTTTCATAAGTATATTGGTAGACAGATTTTTAAGCGACTCTAAATAAGCGATAGAATTACCTAAAACGTCTTGAGCAAGGATTTTTTTTATAAAAAACTGCTTTAAGATTACAAATCCAAGTGTAAATTTATAAGAAAATAATGTTTTCTCGTAGGTTCATAATTCTGTGACCATTAGTATCGGAAATATAAAACTACTACTGATGTCATTTCAAAAAGTTATTTAATCAAAAAGATCCATATCCCGATTATTAGATGATTTTTTAAATCATAAAAAAGTAAATACATACATCTGGAATGACTGTAATGTAACTAACAGATCCTAAATTTAAATAAAAGGCATATTTTACAGAAAAATCCTACCCAAAACTGTTTGTGAGCGAAAAATATAGAAATGTGAATTTAAGTCCTAAATTGCAATTACAGTCACTGAAACCGCATAAAAAGGTATTATAAGGAATTTATGCTTGATACTTCACCAGGAATTATTGGTATTCCGCAGTGCGGGGAGTTGAGCTTGTGATGCTGTATTGTTGACTCATACATTTTTATTTCATTTACATAAAGAACATTGAGACTATTTAATTATCTGTCTTTTTATGATGATTGCTGTCTTTAATAATTAAAAAGTATGAGTGATTAATATATAATATGAATAACAATTTAAAATTATGAACGATAAAGTTAATCTAAGCTGTTTTTTATTGTTCACAAATGGATTTTAAAAATAATTATTTATAAAGTGGATATAGTGTTTGGATAATAAATATAAGCCCTTTTTAAATTTAAAACGTCAATAATAATAATAATATTAATAATAATAATAAATACAATTTAGTTATGAAAGGTTGCGAAATGGTCGATATACCAATTAGTGGATGGGTTATCAAATAACTTTAGGAAGCTTAGGAAGCTCGTTGATGTTCTGAATAATACACTTCGAAGACGTACAAACTCCAATCAATGGACTGAGCCAATCAATGTAGAGATGTAGAGCCAACCAACCGCTTCAAAAAGCTTAATTCCACTATTACTATCGCATAGTTAGTCATCAAAGTACATTGAAGATAGATGCAGTTACCAATTCTAACAATTGCTGTATCAAGCTACTGAATGCTATGACCGTTATGTATGTTAACAATATAATATAATATTATTATAATCGTTTTATTTAAAAACTTATTACAATTGTATGTTTACTGTTACCGCTATGAAACACCACAACAATACATATACATACAAATTTTAGTAAATTACAATAAAAAAATGTTAGGCTACAATTTGTTTTCGAAATGCCTTTAACTATATAAATATGTCGTTTGTTTAATTTCATCCCTTATTTAATTGATTGAGTCCATTATTTAATTGATTGTATCGTTATTTAAAATTTATGTAATTTAGATGTTTTATAAAAGATCCTAAATTGACTTTCATGTCTTTAGCATCTTTTATAAAACGTCTAAATTTCATTCTTGAGTTATATATTTTTAAGTAACAGACTGTACACAGCAATTACAGTAGCTTTGCTTCATCGCAGTATATAGTCTAAACTGTGATATATAGATTTTTTAAAAAACACTCCTAACCTCTAAATTTCATCAAGATCATTGGAGCCTGGCATTGAAACTTTAGCGGATGAAACAAAATTAATAGCAAGTAAAGTACTTGTCTGTTAATAATATTTTTTTTTCCTACTGTAATATAATTATGAAATTCAATGTTATACTTCTTGGAACGTTATCTTTATTAGTTTGGAAACGCATAAATGAATGGTTTTAATGTGCGAAAAAACCTTTTAACTAAATAAAACAAATAAATAACATTTCTTTCATCTTTTCGGAAATGCAGTACAGATACAGTACAAATACTCTTACTTTACTTCGTTCACGTCCTACGACTTGAATACGGTTAGCAAATTTGCTCGTCTTTTGTAACTCATAATCACGTTACGCTACGCACATTCATGCTATTTAAAATGCTATTTCATAGCGGCATGATTCACGAGAAAATATTGTTACCTTTATTTTGAAAACCAAAATCTGTTAAGTGTTTACTTCATTGAACCAATTATTTATGTGCTTCGTTGCATAGTTCATAGTAGCATGGTTTTTATGTGCCCATAATATATTCTATTAAGGTGCCTTACCTTTCCTTTTTCGTATGTGAACTAAATAAATTTTCAAACTTTAAATCTTTTATTTATTATCTACAAAAATATATTAAAATCATTTATTTAATAATTTAGTAAATGTGTAAATTCAATATCATCCGAAACAACCAATAGAAATAAATAATTAATTTTTAATTTATTTTTCCAAATTTATCGGCTTTTCAAAACTAGAGGTGGTTTTTCCCTCCACTCCCCTCCCACTGAAATCAGTTTCTCTTAAAAAATACTTTCTCTCTTCTTTAATTTTAAAGTTAATAACTTTCTTCATGAGTTATAAAAACGTGCAAGTGTCAAGCGTAATCATTTCAAGTAAAACATGAATTTTAAATGTTAGTTCATAATAAAAGAATTAGGAAAAATAAAAAGCAACAAAATGTAATTTTGGAATTCTGGTTTAAAAAACATTAAAAAAAATTACAAATGTGAATAGGATGCTTAAATGTTAACTAAACAAAAATACAAACAGAAACAATTAGAAATAATAAACAGCAATCTGATACAAATTAGTAAACCTATAATTATAAATCAACACCAGATTTGCATAACATCAGTGCATTCATTTAGATATCGTCATTATTGTATGGGAAGTTTATATTATTTAGTTAGAAATAAATTTTTTTAAGATATTGTATGGTAAATGATCAGACCGTCCACAGACCGTAAATGAGTGCATCGTTCATACACACTTCAGACACCCGCTTATACTGAGTGATGCAAATTACTTTGTCACTCTTGCCAGTGTCCATTCTTCTAATACAAGGAATCTTGGAATCCAGCTCATTAACAGTGCAAAAGGCAGCTATAATATTTTATGTAAAAACACAACACTTTATGTAGAAATAGCAGTATCTTAAAGCTGATGCATTGAATGGAATTAACTTGAATTTCTATGAAATAGAAAATAATTCCAGTTTAAAGTATTAAAATGGCTGAAAAAGAATAACTGAAATATTGCTTATTTCTTTAAGAACGACTTTATTTTCTAAAAGGTAAAACTCCTTTCAACTCTTTAACCCTAAAGAACGTCTTTGAAACTAAATTTTTATCAATATTATCTACAGTGCACTCTCCAACGTTTTCAGCTATTGTAAATAAATAGAATGAACCAAAGTGTCCCACGACAGGCGCGCAAACTACCCCACAAAGCCTGTGTCCACATTCAGCTTTGTGTTTTCAGTTTGCAGTACTAGTAGAAACTTGTTTGTCTTCGAATGAAGCTCTCCATTGAATAAAAGTCATACTGTCAAATTGTTAGTAAAAGTGTTGTCAGCTTCATGGCTCCATTAAGAGTACAACAAAAGATATTGTATATTATATATATTTGTTAACATTATTATACAGAATAGTCTGGTTAACTTTACATTGAACACTTGTCCTTTACATCGTAAGCTTTTATAGTGTGGAGTTAATTTCAAATTTATAAATTACATATAAAAGCTTTTAACCGGTTTGGTAAAGTACCATAAGTAATGAGAGTTTAGTACCACAATACCCGTAACATGAAAATAAAAATATAATTACATTTTTTATGTGGTATACAACTACACCTATCCCCCTCAAGCAATTACATTACTACATCAATTTTGAAACAAGATTTGTACTATACAAGTAAAATTCACATTACAATATAAGTATTCAGAGGATTATCCTTCTCGAATGGAAATTAAGTCCAATAAAATTATTCCGCACTGCGGTGTATTCGCCCGTTGAATAATCTTTGTTTTGTGACCATATTCATTCTTATTATGAGCTTATTGCGAACAAACAACTCACAAGATACACAGCGTCTGTCCTTATTGTAACTTATCAGGAACTAAATAGAGTAAAAGTAACAAATAGAGTAAGAAATATAACTACATTTGCGATAAAAGCACTTCAAAACGATAACCCACTGTTATAGTTTTATAGTTTTTTATTATTATATTAATTTTTTAAACATACATACATACATACATACATACATACATACATACATACATACCTTTTAAATATTCTGGTCCCCACGATAGTTAAAGACAAATAAAAAAAAACAGGCTTCTAGTGTCTAGACCGTACTAGTTAAAATAAATTTACCACATATTTTTCCTTTCCTTTAATAAATGAACTGATCCAACGCAATTCGCTTCGTAACTAAATCGATAACAGGAAAAAAGTTAAGAAGAAGTAAATCTCCGCATCGAATGTTTGATTAGGGTAAATTAAATTATTGGGTACTTGGTGGTCATGAGGCAGTAACCGAATTAATGTCGACCGGCTCTCTTCATAATTTATAAATTAAAACATATTAAGTAATCAATCTCAAATTATAATCATTTCAGATTAATTATTGTTATATTAATACTGAATCCATATACAAAATACTTCACCAATTGGTTGTTTTTAGCAATAATTTAGCAATAATGTTACATATTTTCAGCAATCATTTTAATACTTTTATTATATTTAATTTTTATCACATTTGTGAACAAAGAAATAAATCTTTTTATTTATTTTCTACTACGAGTACGGGTTATCTTATTAAGAAAATCAAAAATTGGTTTAGACGTAAATCTTTACAATAATGTACGGATTTGTAAAAAGTTTAAGTATGATGATGATTTATTATTAGAGTCATGCCATCTTCCATCTCAGTGCTCTCTTCATTGTCATTTATTTACATTTTTTTAGTATTGGCCATTGAATCACGTCTATAATTGATACGTAAGACCAAACTGTAATTCAAATAAAGTCTACTAAAAGTACTAGTAGCCGAAACAATTACTTCTATGAAATTCTCATATTACCCTTTACGTTTAAAGGAATCTAACTTCTAATTCATTTATAAAATAATGTAAATTTTATATTATATTATTTTGGATTCAGAATGACAATAATCAATACCTTGGAAGTGTTTAGATGAAAGTGTCATATGAGAACTGTTTGTAAATTTATTATGGCCAGAACTCCCATCGTCGGCATAATCCTGTTTTTTTTTTTTATAGGAACTTAAGACGGTTTACGAAATTTGATCTTCTACCTACAACGGTGAAATTAGATGTTAATGAAATTCATGCTTATTTAAATTTACCCAATAATGTTTTTATGAATCTTTCATATCTGAAAGTAAAAGGATGTCTTCAGGTATAGTTGTTAATTTTTGTCGATTTTGGTACTTATAACACGGAAGCTCAGATGAAAGAAGAGATTATGTCCGTCACTTCCTTTCTTAATGAATGATCTCTAATACTTAGCATAGACCTGCGTCATGAGGACTCATAATAACCTTAGCGCCGCCCCCTCGGACAGTTTTCGATGTAAAAATATATATGAATAAAATAAAAATAAAACAATAAAGGGATACATTTTTGTGTACATAGAACCATGACATTAGATTTATAGATAGATTAGATTAGATAGATTAGACAAGAATATATTCAAAGTTCTTCCTTAAAACTGAACGGTCATTAATTGGAGGTGCAATATATCCTGTAGTAATGGTATATTATTTAACTACAATCGTCATCCACCGCGGCCATCGTCGCAATTATTCAAATTGATTGATAACGGTCTGGATATCCAATATCTTGCCATTCCGAATAACTGAATGATTTTAAACTACATTATATGAACTTCCTTACATTTTAACGATTTAAGTATGCATTTTTAATGTTTCTTTTTTCATCTTATTTTATAAATATATAATATAGCTTTCTCTTTCATGAGTAGTACAACATGTCAATGATTATTTAGAAATTTATTAAAATTATATTTATGTAGTACTTTGAAATAAAAAAAAATAAATAAATTGTACTAGAAATTGGTAGTATGAATTTTATGCAAAAACCAAACCCTTATGCACGTATGGTTTATCGTTAATCTCAATTCTATTGTCATAGCTTAAGGGCATTTACATACGTACGTCTTTTGTAAACTATATTTTTAATGTAAATTATGAGAAAACTGCCACAGAATATTGCGAAAGAATCCAACCAATTTATCCAAAATTCTGTTTATATATCTCACACTTAAACACTGAAGGAAAATAAAAAAAATATTCTTTGGCCCCTTCTATTTGTAAGTCAGTAACAAATTACTGACTTACAAATAAATTGATAAGAATCTTTTTAGATAAAAATCTAAAACAGATTCTTACACCTTATACAATATAATATAAAAAGGTATTTCATATTCATGACTTCATACAAGCGTCATCGTCAAAATGTAATCACCCTAAGACTGTGCCAATAGCATGGATTTTGTCGAGTCAGAGCGGGAATTGAATTATCAGCACTTCATCTCGTTTCAACTCATTTCGTTTATACAGACATTTAAACACCTGCAACTCTTATTGCGTCTGTAGTTAGATCTAAAATTGTATAACCCAATTTAGCCATTACTGCAACTTCCATAACAATTTTCTATTTATAACCAACATGCAGCAATCGTGATACTTAATGGTTTGAAGTTTTTTGTTACTTAAATTAATACATATAGGTTATGTTTAGATAAATAATAGTAAATACCTTTATATATATATATAAATATATACATATATAAATAGGAGGACAAGGTATAGGTATAGGCCTGATAGTTTATATAATGTTAATATAACCAATAAAATAAAATTTTAACCGGTACACATTTGAATCAACAAGGAATTGACCATCGAAAATCATAAATATTAAGTTTATTATTAAATTAATTTTGTCTTTAATTAAAATTATAAATGAATAGAATATGAAGAGGATTATAATTTATACATTTATAATGGATGCAGTACGACTGGTGTAGTATTTTAACATTTGTTTTCATATTTCTAAGAACAACTAAACAACTAATACAGTTCCGACCATTTCTCAAATTGAATTGAAATGAAATAGAGGTGAACGCCCTTATACGTAGTTCTCACAGAACAAGGCACCGGCTGCAATATGCTCCATTTCAGAGCATAAACAAGATAGACCACGATCCATACAAGTGCCCCTTGACATCTCTCCCGTGTAGCCGCAGCCGATGTTAGCGGTCTTTATAAACACTAAAACGACTGTGTTTCGTTGAAAGCCTTAATATATATAGCCTACGTATATATTTTGTTTAATTTGGTATTTTCTTTAAATATGATCTTTACAGCAATTGTAAAGTATTAATAAGTATTAAAATTTAAAGATAAAACTATTAATCTTTGCTTTAAAGTCGTAAAATAAGTTTTGGTATTATAGAGATGTTTACAATTATTGTTATGTATTTAATAATAGTTGTGAACAAAACATTGTACGAAATAAGAAAACATTTCTTAAGATTAAATACTTCTAATTCCGACAGAGCCGGGATTTATTACGTACTCTCTATATTAAGTAAGTCGTACACTCTGTAGGACAAGACGAGCAAAACATTTAGCCAGTTTTCTTTTACTCTCGCTGCAACATTGGAAAAGCAAGAACGACTTAATCCGATGCGCTGCGACACAAAGAATAAAAGGAATTTGAGGTAGATAGGAAATACTTATTTAGTAAGAGGAAGTCGGGGTATATCTCTTAGAATAATGTTTTTTTTTTGGATAAATATCATAATATGAATTAAGTATTGTTTTTAATAGATTAAAACACGACGTTGATTAAAAACTAAGAATTTTTAGAAACATAAAGTATGATGCTGTGAGTTTATATTCCTTCTTAAAGAAATCTACCAATAGGTCTAATTGCTAACTTTAAACCATAATCATATTTAAACTTATGACAAGTAAAATAAGAGTTTTAACGGAGGCGCAGCTTTGAATCAATTACTACGATGCAGATTTATTAAGCGTTATATGTTATATTAATATAATTTTAAATTATTAGATAGAAAACAAGAAGGTGGAAATAATTACTAATCTTACATTAAATAAAAAATAGAAATAATATGGTGCAAATTGATCTTCTAACATGGGTAGTTTTAGAGAAGAATTGACAGTTTTTGGTTAAACTACTTGTACATATATTTAACACATTTTTAAGGAAAAACGCTTTACTATTTTTATTTCTCTGTTTAAATACAAGTTTTCATCAGAGTTCCCGTTGGCACTAATTAGAGTAGACAACATAAGTAATTGAATAAAAACATTGCATATTTAACGAGCAGAGCGACGAGTTTCGGATCTTCAAAGGGTATCATAAAGGCGATGTCGCAGTATTTCGGAACCTCTACAAGTTACTATTTAATGTTTAGGTAAAGCTTTGCGATATCTCAAAATTATTCTAGTTCAAATTTTTCTCCAGTTCTTTTATTTTTGGTACTTATTAAGAATAATGTGTCTGACCGAGTTTGTTAAAGCTCATTAACATAAACTGATATTAAAAAACCAACCTACATAAATTAAAGTTTCTCAAGAAAATTAAATTTTAACTCATAAAATCATAAAAAACATGGTGCATCTCGCAATAAAGAAGCCTCCAAAGCTCGCTTTATGAACTAATAAAATACTAACGTGTTGTTTAAAGTTCAGAGGGTCGTAATGAATTAAAATACTTCTGGACGCCGGTCGTTTAGGAAAAGTTGATGTACTTAAACAAATGCCTGCCCAAAAACAGGGCCCGTAATCATACATTTAATGGTCCCTATAATGACCTCGTAAAGTGGTAACAGGCAGGCCCTTTCATAAATACCCGACTTCCCTTTCACGGGTCAGATATTTAATTTTTCCGTCGCCAAATTACTTATTTGGTTTTCACAAATCTATTTATTAGTCATCTTAGTTGCAAATGTTTCAATAATAATTACATTTTAATGTAATTAAAATATGACTTTGTCAATCCCTTCGTTTATTTAAGGTACTGGAATTAAAATTATTAACTTTACTGAAAAATGTTACCACAGATATGTTGTAGCAATAAAAAATGTAAACAATTCTCTGAATTCCATTTGCAGCGGCTATGACCTTTTTTTATTTCATATTGCCTAACAATAAAATTCGGGACCAAATGAATATTTTAGAGTCAAATTTTTACGTTTTCCCAACGAGGGTCATTTCTATAAATAGTATTTTTTGCTACATGACAGTATTAAGTGTGTGGGTATGTAAGTGGACAGATACAGCGTTTGTGCATTTCCCGCTGTACAGTGATTAAGCAGACAATCGAAACGAGGCCGGGATTCGACCCGTTAATCCATTTACGCTGTTAAATCAAGGTTTTTGTTCGGCTCAATTCCAGTTAATTCAGGCTAATAAGAATTTTACGCCGGGTTTAAACACCACCGAGGAAACCACGTTTACTTTAAAAGTCCATATGCATGTACTGATTAGGAATTCAGTAAAATTTTACAGTTATTCAAAATAGGGCATCTACTCGTAAGTGAGAAAAAAAAAGAGTAGTAATAAATAATGACAAAAAACCTCTAAGAATATTCAAATTTAATAAATGTAATGTAGATATTTTATAGACTTTTGCATATTATAAGAAATTCTAAGACGTTTGTTTATGTACCCGTGCGGCTCGGCGGAATCGAGTGATGGTTACGACTCTGAATGGATTTCTAATGTACCGTATTTTTGCGATATATTTTGAATAATTTCTCATTGATATTACATAGATAGTATATGTATTATTCACAACTTCAGCTACATATTTTAATTGTACATATTTTAATTGTTCATACCACATAAAATAAAATTATAAAAACGTTAATCTTGTGAAGTCTTTTATGTAATAGAGAAATTATTAAACACGTTGAACCCGTGAATTCATAAAATACTTTACGTAGTAATAGTTCATTATTACAAATATTGAGAATACTAGTGTTTTAACAATCGAATATACACCGCGGAACTATAATTACACGATAAATAACTGAGATTAATGTTATAATAACTGTTAAATCAACAGTAATAAAAACCTCGGATGAACGCATAAGTTATTATTTATTAATCTTGTTTATGTGTAAATCTGTGTTGCAAAATTTAAATCTATTTGATTTTGTTTTTGCATCGTAGTTCAGATCAGTTTAGATTTGCTATAATTTTATTACTGTTTAAGGCACTCGTAATACTTATTATTTCTAGTTAACCCGTGGAATAAGATAAAAAATGTACAGTTCACTTAACTTATAGGAATGTGGTAGCTCTTTGAAAGTATTCTAAAGTGAACATTAAATATTACATAATGATTTGGCTCTATTATTATTTTTTCAAATGAATTATTGCTGAATTGAATTATTATTTTTAACAAACTTTTACATATTTAAGAATATATAAAGAGAACTGGAAGCAATAATGCATAGTAAATTTTAGTATAACCCGTTATAATGCCCTCAACTTAGTGAATCACTGGTGAAGCCTCCAAATATGCCATACATTATATGTTTCTAAGTCTCATTGTTTCAAAAAATAGTTATAAAATCTAATATTTATATTTTTAATATTAATATTTGTCTTTGGTTGCTACAAGGTTTTTACGTCAAAAGAATGTAATACAATAATTCAAGTATTTTTACACTTGAACAATCGACTGATCATGTCTCGATTTCACTCAACAAGTCAATGCGTAAACGTTTTCGATCCGTTGATCCAGAAACATTGTTTTGCCGTATTTTTTGTTGGATAGATCTTCCTTATTTTTATGAGTAGGATTTGGTGTAACCATGCGCCTTTGTTATTTTATTTTGATAATAATTTCATATAAATATTTTTCTAGAGAGAAATAATACAAATTCAATTTAGACAGCAATGTGTCCTATGATAACCAAAAAATATATATTTTTATATTCTTTATTGTACACTATCTTAGTGGTAAAGCCTAACTGTAGTTATTTGACTGCCGCACGTATTGGGCTGGCTCGATTGGGGAAGGACCACCATCTTACAGAAGATCGACGTATAGTAACCAAATTCATTTGGTTATGTTCCGTCGGTGAGTGAGAGAATCCGGAAGCCCAACTCCCCTCCCCCTGCGAAATATAACAGCGATGCCTCCAAAAGTATAACCCAGAAGGGTACCGGCTTTGACGAAGCCGGAGAACTCCTCCCGAGAAAATCCGAGAATCATTCCCTCAATTTTGCCCGTTTGCCCGTCATCTATTACTCTAGCCATCATATCTGGGGCGGGCAAAGTATCGCAGTTTGTGTTTTCTGAGGGGAAACGATGGTAAACAGCGGTACCCCGCTTCTTTCTAAATGTGAACTTTTGCAACATCCGGGGGTTTCACTCTAACCTAAATGCTGTCGTCTACCACCTTGAGACGGCGCCACCGGCCTTGTTGTTTTTGACGGAGACGCAGATATCTTGACCTAAGGACACAGCGTACCTACGATACCCCGGGTATAAACTATAACATAATTTAATACTACATTATTACCGGGGTATTAGCATTCGTAAAGGAGAATATCTGTTACCGTCACCGTCAGATTTTGTAAGGTCGGGATCTGTGTGCGATCTGGCTGCGTGTTGACATGGACATCACGTCAGGGTCTACGCGTGCCTCTACAGGTCCTATAGTGCTAATGCAAAAACGGATCAACTTTTGGGCCACGTGCAAACGCATATTGACACCTGCTTTCCAAGACTCCCTCCGCCGAAGTCGTAGTACTCAGGGACTTCAAAGCACACTTTACCGATTGATTAGGGTCAATTGCCACCGACTTCGCAGAGAGACCTGTGTTTTACTTTGATTTGGAAAAGGTCTTTTCCAGCTAGTTAAGACACACACTCATCCAACGAACGTAGACAGCCACATGCCCTCTTTATTGGATCTTCTACTGTCTACACATCCAGGAAAGTACAATAGTACAAATACAAAAACTGTCTGGTACGGAGTATAATGACCATTAAACGTCCGGATTGCATAGAGAAGCCGATCCCTTGGGCACTCTTTTTTATATCAAATTCGACTTTGGATGACCATGGGAAGACCGGCTATCATCCCGCGGTGTCAGAACTTAATACCGGAAACAATTTTTCAGTAAAAAATTATCCGAAAAGCCCCTTTTTCCTTGGATGTTCATAAGTCGAGTGGGAAAGATAGTATTTCTCCAATTGAGCTACGAACATGTGACCCTGAGTTGACACCAGTGCTATCGCATTTATTTCGGCAGTCCTACCTTAAAAGCGTAGTTCTGGGTTTTTAGAAGTGTTCACCCGATTTCTAAAAATGCTGATAGCTCCGACCCAGCTAACTGCAGATCTGTCGCCATTACCTCTCTTCTCTCAAAACATTGGAGAACTATATTAACCGCCAGGTCCTAGCATACCTCGAGAATCACCAGTTGTTTAATGACCGTCAATATGGCTTTCGTCATGGTCGATCATCTAATGATCTTCTGTTGCGCATACACACTGTCGGGCAGTGGTTATTAAAAGCAAGGGATGGGGTCTGGAAGTTAGTCGGGATATGGCTAAAGCCTTCGATCGTGTATGGCACTAGGAGCTTCTTTAGAAGCTTCTTTCCTATGGGCTTCCCGAGAGTTTACGCAAGTTATGTAAGCGGATCACCAGTTTTCTCATTGGGCGGAGCATACAGATCATTTTCGACGTCGTTTTCAAAGAGCTATTCGATCTGATGCCTGCCGCCGAATTTCATCACCCCAAAGCACGTCATTGCTTCCGTTACCATCGGTACCACCTGGATGCGTGGCGATCTACTATTGTGCTGTTATCATGGACTTTTTTTTCACTTACCACTCGAACGTGGAACGAACTTCTTTCAGCGGTATTTCCAGTTTGATACGACATGGGTACCTTCAAAAGGCGTATACTTCTACATATAAGGCCGGCAACGCTCTTGTGAATCCTCGGATGTTGCAAGAGTTCATGGGCTGCGGTGATCCAGTATGAGGCACTAACAGAAACCAAAAATCAATCAAATCATTCAAAAATCCTGTTGAAGTATATTAAAATATTTAAAATTATAAAAACAGTTTCAGTGATCAGAATATCTAAGTTATAATAACATTTTGTAAGGCGGTAGAAGTTCCACCAGCATGCTCCTAAAATGTTTCGAATTGCCCTTAGTAACACGTAAAAATAAAAATGGTCTGAAAAACTAGGAACGTATAACGTAAGGCTCAAATTCACTAAAAAAAAGATGCACTCTAGGTGTGCAAGTTTCAATATAGGGACGATGGCGATAATAAAAACGGCACTAGGCAGAGAAACCGAGTAATAGTGGTATTTGAGAAAGAAACAAAGGAGAAGCAAGAGACCTTGGTGAATCTAAAAGAATTATTATTTTGGTAATTATGCAAAATGAAATATTTAAGAATTATTACTAGATAGTGACATGAAATAATGAACAAAAGAGAGTTTCTGATATGAAAAAATAAGCGACCGAAAAATGTTTGTGAAAATATTTTGGAAGAGTTTGAATTTTTGAATTCGAATCGTAGTTATCTAAATGTATGCATATACTCCCTGTAACTAGGAATAAGAATTTTGTGGAAATGTTTGCTATAATATTTATAGACATTCTAGAAAGTCAACCGATATATTTTACCTGCATCTAAATACTGAAGTTAAAATCCTATCTAAGGATAGCCATAGTCAACACTTGATTTTTATTTTTAATATTTGAATTTTTATGAAATGAAGTATAGAGTAGATTAATCCCTTTTTAATAGAAAGGAAAACATTATGTATGCGGGTTTGTTTAACATAAAGTACAATGATATAAGAATAGAAATAAAAAATATTTAAGATGCTTAAGTAAATCAATCCTGGAATAAGGTGGAAAAATTGTATTAGAATAATAGCAATTGAAGTGTTTGAAGAAGATTAGATAAGTAAGATACAAATTGGTTAAAACACGAATACCCTCAAAGATAGCCAGGCCATAACGCAGATATAGAGAAATTATAGTGTAAAAGAGAAAGTGTAGTTGTAGAGTAAAAAAGGTAATCTAAAATAAAAGTAGCAATTGCAAAGATTGTGCACATAATATATTATTATATAAATAGAAATTAAAAATAGACTTTCCCTAAAGAACTCACCTGAATTGAGATAGAAACAGAAAACAGATATCTAAAAGTGAGGGTGATGGTCTATACTGCATAAACTATATAAGTTTATAAAAGTATGGGAGATACATTACTGAAGATTTTATATTTCAATACCTAAAAAGCTAACTATTCATTTTTAACGTTCTCGACATATGTTTTAATAATTGTTTAAAAATACCTTAGTACTCAGCTGTCTATAATTTGAAATCTATAGCGTAAATGTAGCTTGTTTGCGGCTACAGGGCGCCCATGGGAAATTAAAACTCGATGGATGAAGGTCATAGGCATATGGGAATTCACCATTAAGTACCCGCCATTGTTACCTGAAGAAATGTTTGCTTCATTAAAGATTTACGGCGGCTTCGTGAATGAAACTATAGCGCTCTTAGATATACTTATGACATTTACTACTTTAAAGAATAACGTACTCGTACGATTAGTTGTAGATATTAGGAGGTTATATTACTATTACTTGTCTATTGTTCAAGTGTTAGTTTCCTATTCAGAATTAAGAGTAGTTCGTATAGGAATAAAAATTTAGAACATAATCTTATTTATTACTCTAAAATAGCAATAATATTAAATACGAACATAATAATATAATAACGTTAAGTAAATATAAAGACAAAGAGAGTAAAGTTACATTTACTGCTAGTTTACCTTTGCACTAGACAGGTGTGCGATTCTTTTATCTCTCCCCGGAGTAACTGACAGAAATTGTTGAATCTTTTATTGCCTGGCTTGGTCTAGTTACTGGGACCCATCGGTATTTTGTAGTACTTTATTAGCCTTACGCCCGATGTAGTATAAGAAAAACTACTGACACGTTAATTTATGATACCACAAACTCATATAATGTGCGTACTACTCGAAGGCTTGTTATGTGACTACGGTACATACATACAGTACATTAAGAGCAAAGTTATTAAGGGATTACATATCACGTGTTATTTTCAAGGCTTTTAGAACCGTACAACCTTAATGGAAAATCAGGATTCTATGCTTTTAAAGTGTGCTTTTAATGTTCTTAGAATTGCTGTTAATTAGTCAAATATATTTATTTATTTATTTATATCTTTTCCACTTTGAATTCAGAATAACAGTGATCACTTGTGTACGTCAAAAGGAAGGAAGGCCTATTTTCATATCGTACGTACCAAAATAATTTTTTATTGTGTCACTGTTTCACAAACGTCAATTTATAAATAAAAAAATATTAAAAATAATAATTTATATTAATTAATATATTATTCGTTTTATGTAAATAATTTCTTTATTTACTAATAAAAATAAAATATATGTTTTAAAGATACACAAATTTTATACACAAATCACAATGAATTTGTGAAGATAATGTGAAAATTTATAACATTTTGTTACACAAATATAATTAATGATAAATATGCATTT
The DNA here is from genome assembly GCA_918358695.1 of Melinaea menophilus ssp. n. AW-2005. NCBI lineage: Eukaryota > Metazoa > Arthropoda > Insecta > Lepidoptera > Nymphalidae > Melinaea > Melinaea menophilus. Next base: position 20,415,313 of record OU911038.1, read on the forward strand.
AAAAGTTATAAAAACACAATTATACAAATGCTAATATATCGAAAAGCAAATTTTTTTAGTTTACATATAGTTGTTTACAATTTCTTTGCTTTAAATACGTCTGTGGGTGGGTGTAGCTGCAATGGGACCAATTAAAGTTTTTAATATTAATAAAAAATATTTAATCTATGTTTATAGGATTTTATTTAACACGAATATAACTTTAATTTAATAATAGAGATTTATAACTACCATAATTTATATTTTTTAAAATACGTTTGGTTTAATGCCCTTGAGACGACATGAAATGGAAAAGTACACTAATCACATGCCGTGTGTAAGTTTACAAAAGTAAATATATGATTTTTCGTTGCTCTCTGGTCACGCACAGTTTTTCTTTTATTGTTTGTTTCTTTTATGTTAACTGGTACTTTATCGTGTGACATGCCTCTGAACTTTTTTCGGACCATCAAAATAGATATATTACAAAAACATTAAAAAAGCTATTATTAAGTTTGGTTTAGCTAAAATGTGGTTATTTTTCTACCTTGCCGTTCCTATGTATTTGGATTAAATGTAATATTTGAATATTCTTTTTATAAAAAAGAAAATAATGTAAAAAACACGTCTAAAGTACTGATTTTGCTAATACTTTTATATTTCCGTGGCCCCGTACTTACAGTTACTTTTGGCGGGAATTGCGGGTACATATTTATTAGTAAGCGAAATCGCGCTCACCCATTAGGGTGAGGAAATCGTAAGCACGCAATAAAGACTTGTAACTTCTTGCAGAAAGTTGAAGCTGACGCCATGTTTATGTTTCATATGATTATTATATAGCATCCAAGTTTCTTAACCTTTTTACGTTGAGTATTTGAAGAGTATCCGTTAAGTTAATATATACAATCTGTCAAACAAAATTACAGAAAGGATTTTTTCTTGCAACTTGTCTAAAATAATATAATGTACTTAAGAACATATCGCCTTATATTCTTAGTTGCCTTTAGTTGCTTAGACACTGCCTACAATATAACAGCGTATGGCCATGTAGTTACACCTGACGCCATCCGTTAATGATGAAACTCTAAGTAAGCACTCTGCTATTAAGGAGCGAAGACGCCAGGCTGTAAATATATTGCACTAAGAAAATGTTATTTATATCTTCTTTTTGTTTCGTCAAGGTTCCAAGATATGAAGCAAAATCATCAAATGTAAACAGCTATATACAAAGATTATCAGTGATGTACCGACCGAGCAGTGCATAAAACGAAACTTTTATAGAGCTCACTAAAATATTTAAATTGGGCAATAAACCTAGTAGGGATCGTAGCTGCAAAGGCAATATTTTTTGTTTTCTGTCTTTTATCTTGTGTATTGAATATTTTAGTGACAGAATTTCATTTGCAACGCAATATTTTTTTAACTAAACGATATATATACGCTTTTATTTTATTCAGTGGCCCTATTTCCAAAAGGTTACCTTTAGTTATGTGATGAAGGAGTTCGTGTGTGGTTATATATCGTATCACATTGTCTGCATTAAATTGCTGTCGTAATCATAATGCATCGTAATACTTTAGAAACTTGTACGTGGGTAGGTAACAATAATGTAGTTCCTTTATTGTGGCAGCAGGTTATTCTCTTGGGAAATTAGCAATAGATTGCAACGTCAAAAATTTGATCACATATTGTACTCGATTTCCTTCAAGTATTGCTAGCTCACCGCACGTAACACGTGATAACTGTCTTAGAATATACCTGTTGGGCTGCATAAAAAGTGACTGTTTGTTGAATGGCATTCTTATTTTTAGATTTTTCTGTAAAATATTTAATTTTTCTTTCGTTAAACTTAACTTTGTTTAGATTTTATAAGTTGCGTGCAAACTTTAATAATTAGCTTATATCTCATCTATCTGTGTCTAATTTTCTTCCGTTCACTCCTACTATACTTTCATTCTAGTAATTGTGATTTTTGTGTGTTTGTGCAAAATAACCAATATCCGTGGAAATGAAAATATTGCGAAAGAATATTCCTAGTTACCGCAAAACCTAAGGTGCCCTACATTAAATACCAAAACAAACACTACATCGGTCTTCCACACTGACTAACTGACTGACTGACTGACTATTATGAACAGTTATACTCTTTTCCTATATTTTAATCAGAAGAAAGTTCAGACTAAATATTAGTTAATAAATTAATACCCCTTTAGATAACTATTTTCCGAAAATATTTTCGGAATATTATACAAGGAAGATCTCAATGTCTCCCTTATATTAAAAATATTTAAATCAATGTTAATTTAAATATATCTGCAATATAAACACCAACCTTTCAAAAAATTAAAATAAATGTAATCAGATCTCATGCCTGTAACTTTAAACAAATAAATAAAAGAAATTGTAACATTCTTGTATTTCTGGGTTTCTGGACTATACTTTAGTTCGCAATAAATTACCTTTATTTTTTGAGACCCATAATTGTCTTTGTTTAAGTTGTTAATTGTTAATTCCAGCTGCTATATACTCTACTTTCTTGTCTTTCTACTAAATAATCAACCAATCACTTCAGGCCCGAAAAAAACAATATACATACTCGTATTATGCTAAATTTAACAAGGCGTACGTGTAGTACAAGAACAGTATCTGTATCACTAATAGTGTTGATGAATACTTCTATCTATATTTATAAAACCTTAAATATCTATATTATTAATAATAACAATAAATTTAAATAACGCGTGTAATTTTGACATATTGTATTGAATTGTTTTGTATTGTATTTATGTTATAACATGAACGAATGTGGCGCTGGGGACCGTCAACCAACACACCATGTTCCGAACGGCGGGAGATGGAGGACGGAGCTACAAATAGCTACGAGGAATGTAAGAGGAGGAATGGAACAGAAGATGAATGAATTTAAAGATGTGATGGATGACAAAGATCTGGATGTTATTTGTGTATCTAAGACCAAGCGAAAAGGCAATGATACAACCGATTTGCCTGGCCACCGGGCCCACCGGGCTGGGGTTCCAGAAGATGAGCGAGGTTGCCAAGGTGTAGGCGTCTTGTTGTCCTCTCGAATGGTTAATGCAATGGAAGAATACAAGGCCATCAACCTGATGCTTCTTTGGGTTCGCTTTAAGCTACGAATAATAAGAGTATTCTTGTTAGGCGTTTATGCGCCAGTATCCTCAGGTCCAGTGAGCGAGCTCGAGGAGTTTTGGGAGAGTGTCAGGGATGTTCTAAATAGTGTCAGAGTAATGAAAAGTTGATAGAATGTTGAGATATTAATGGAAGGGTTGGAACCGCGCGAAGTGGTTACGAAAGCGTGCTAGGCAAGTACGGTGATAAGAGAGTAAATGAGGCTGGAAAGCTTATTTTGGAATTTTGTAAGGAGAGAAATTTGTTTGTGGCAAACACGGTGTTTGATCACAAACAAATTCACATATATACATGGAAGAGAGCGGAAGAAAGAAGTATGATTGATTTATTCCTAGTGGATCAGCATATTCGAAAACAAGTTATGGACACGCGAGTGTTTACGGGTGCTGATCTGGAAACGGACCATTATTTAGTCGTTACTAGAATAAGAGGTCTGTTTGCAGGTTGGCGCAGCCTCCCGTGTTCAAGCTTGGACTCGAATTATAGCATAAGAAGCTGGAAGCTTCAAGATTCACCGATAAGAGAGAAATATCAAGAAAGGGTTTCCAAGAAGCTTGAAAGCTGTGATTCTGGAAATGAAAGTGTTGAATTATGCTGGCAGAACCTTAGAAATGGTATGGTGAAAGTAGCGACAGAAGTATGTGGTAAGAGGAAAAGAGGTTCTAGTAAAAAGCGTGATGAATGGTGGGATGATCAAGTGAAAGATGCTGTAGAGTTAAAGAAGAAAGCATGGCTGGATTATAAAGCCTCTGGTAAGGATAAAAGTATGAGAGAGATAAGAAAAAGAGCGTACAAGCTGCAAAAGCACAAAACGAAAGCACTCATAAAGATGAAGCGTGAAAATTCTGAGAGTGTATGGGATGAAAGGTTGACAAACAACTTCTGGGAAAAAACGAAGCTTTTCTGGCGAGAAGTTAGTAATTCCCGAGGTTGTTCGGTAACCTGCAGAATGAAAGGGTTGCTTTCGAAGAGCGGTGAAATTTTAACAAAGCAAGAACACGGTGGGCGGAAATCTACAAGGAGACGTATGAATATGAGGACGCGTCGCCTTTGAGTACCAGCGAAATGCTGAGTCCGGATTTAACTGATGGTGAAATCACTTTGAAAGAAGTGAAGAACGCGATTCGAAGTCTGAAGTGTGGAAAGGTTGCGGGAGCAGATGAAGTTACTGCCGAGATAATCAAATATGGTGGGCCACGCGTCTTGGACTTGTCCTGGTTTTTGTGCAATTTATGCTGGAAATCAGGGGAGGTCCCACTCGATTGGCCGGGTGCAATCATAGTACCTTTGTATAAAGGCAAAGGTTCACAGATAGACTGTGCAAGCTATAGGGCTATCAGTTTGATCAGCTTGGGCGGTAAAGTTTATGCCAAAATATTAGCGAGAAGAATGCAAGAGAGATCTGAAAGGCTGTTGTGGGAGGCCAAGGACGTTTTAGACCTGGAAGAGGGTCTATAGACAGGGTTGTGAGAAAGAAATTATGGGAGATACTGCCCCGATACAATGTGAGCGGACCCTTGCTATAGGCTGTAAACTCTCTTTACAGATATTACTCAGCCTATGTGCGAGTAGGAGCTGATATGTCGCCCTGGTTTGACATCCAATCTGGTATTCAGCAAGGTTGCGCTATGTCAGCTTGGTTGTTCAATTTGTATTTGGATAGTTGTCTCCAAGGCGTGAAAGACAGTGACATGGGAGTGAAAGTAGGTGACCTTAAGGCCAATTGCTTGCTATATGCAGATGATGCAGTGCTCATTGCATCATCAGAATGCGATTTGCAGGCATTGTTCGCCACTCTGAAAGATGGGTGTGAAAATAATGGTCTAAACCTGAATGCAGATAAGACGAAGGTTCTGATATTTAAAAGAAATAAAGAAAAAACAGAATGTAAGATCAACGTGAATGGTAAGATAATAGAACAAGTGAATGAAATGGTATATTTGGAAAGTATGTATGTTTAGATACGAAATGGATGTGAAAAGGCGTATTGCTGCCGGTAATAAAGTCAACGGTGCTTTGGCTGCATTGCTTAGACGGCGAAACGTCGGCATAACTGCACGTTTAGCTGTACCCACTGTTGTTTTGTTTATGACGCTGTTATACGGCAGCCAAACGTGGGTAACACAGAAAAAGAATGTAAGAACGATGAATGCTGGGGAGCTGCTATCTCTTCGCAGAATATGCGGAGTCAGTCTAGCTGACCGAATCCGCAATGAAGGGATCCACAGAATGGCAGGTACTAGCGAAGATGTCCGGGGAGAATGAAGAAGAACGTGCTCAAGTGGTTTGGGCATGTCGAACGAATGAGTGGTGAAAGAATGGTAAAAAAGATTTATAGCGGTAAGAGAGACAGGGGGAGGCCTCTAGTGACCTTCGAAGTAGCTATGATACTGGAGGAAGGTCACGTGAAAAGCATGAGGACCCCCCGGAGGGCATGCATGAAGAGGTTACTGTCTGTGGCCAAGGCGAAAAAGGTATGCAGGGACCGTAGCGTTTAGCGCTCCGTCATCTCTGGCTACCCTGCAAGGGATATGGCGTGAAATGAAATAATAATAATAATATTTATAAAACATTTAAAATAAACATGACATGTTTATTGACAATTACAATTAAAAAAGAGTTTTTATTACCCTCTGATGTATGTTATGTATGAGTTAATAATTTCATTCATTTGTAATTCAGTTTGTCTTGTGAAGTATCATAATAAACCATAAATGCAGTTTTAGTTTAAAAGTAATTGTTAAAGTCAGAAGCATATAATTTTTAAAATGCAAATATATGTACTTCCTCAGGTTTTAACCGCAGGAAACCATAAGTAATTACTAGCAACAATCTAAGTTAATAATGTGACATTTCTCGTTACAAATATTAATTAAAACTATGTAACTTATTTTTTATTTAATCTTGATATCCCGACAATGTCAGAAAAAGTGTCGCTTATACTATAGTATATTATACATTGAAATTCAACGCCTCCCTTCTTTATTCACGTAATATAATATGAAGAAATATGACTTTAATATAAAACTCTTTACTATAAACTCTCATACAAAGTGAGGGAAAGTAAGTAGTACTGACGTTGTGTAAAGTCAGTTACCCCTTAACATTACCATTTAAGTTCAGCTTTTAGGACGATGAGAAAATATTTTCATCTTTGCTAAGTATTAGAATAATGATACAAATTCAGACACTGTTTTGCACTTTACCCTTGCAATTACAGCTTCAGTTAATTTCAAGGATGAGTTGTCTAATGGCACTAATTAAAGATAAATATATTCTTATATCTGGTTTGGATCTTTTATCAATAAGTGTGACTGCTAAAATTATAATTTAAGTACTCCATATGTAATGTATGAAATTTAAGATTCAGGTCATAACTATTTATAATGATTCAATTATTTATAAAATAATAATAATGATCTGGTAAAGAATATGTATCTCTGTATCATGAAGTCCGTTCACTGTACCAATGTTTTGGACAACCATTTGGATTTAACTAACGATTTACAGGACATGTTAATAACTTGTGTCAATAACTATCAATAACAATATTTTTATGTTCTTTACTTAAGTGGTAGTATAAAATGATACGTAAGTAAAGCCAGACGTCTACTTTTATCGATTTCTCATGTCGCGTTAAAAGGGCTCATTTGGTTTTATTGTATAAAATGGATAGGAGTGTAATTTGCATTGAGGCGGTGGTCACGCACGACGTAGGGGGTTACCTTTTTATTGTTCGTCTGCGCCTTCACCGCTCTTTAATGTGGTGGGTGGCTCGGACCCCACATAGAAGTTAAGGGTTATACCTGACAAAACACTTTTTGCAAATATTTCATGCCTTTGTGACTGAAACCGACTATTAAGCGAATAAAGTAAATATGCGTATGTATTATTGAGAAAAAAGCTGTATTTTGTAATTTTAAATATAGGGCGTAAAGTATTTGTAACTTACGTTGTTACAATTCATTGATTGTTGTAACTTTATAGTTTTATAATATATACTTGATAATAAGACCTTATACTAAGAATATAAATGTAATAATATTTATTTAAATCTTATTAATTTCTATGATTATGAATTAATTTCTATGCTATAAAATGTAGGTAGATATGTATTTAATTTCCAAAGGAGATGTTTTTAATATTATTTGAACATATTATGAAGCGCTTGTTTGTATGAAAAATAAATAGAGACACAAAGATATTTGTGTTAAAAAGTTTTTAATCAACTGATCATTCTGTAAAACTTCATGCTTGATACAAAATTTAATTCAAATATAGTTTTTTTTATGTAGTCAAATTTGAATGACTTGATACGATAGTGATGAATTTTGGTGTAATATTGGATTGGACATTGGAGAAATGCAAGACTATGTTAAATAACTAAAATATAACTTGATTTTTAGGGAGTAGAAAATTTATAAACATTAAAAGAAAAGTAAGGGATATGAAAAATCATATTTATAATTTTAGTAATCAAAAACAAATCAAATATTAAAATAAACTTACTACAAGGTGTTAAAGTTATTAGATAAAATAATAAAATGCAGTATTTAAATTATATTCACAAAATAAAATGACGTTATAAAAATACTAAAGTATATACTAGAAATGGTAATTATAACACCTGGCAACACTAAACTTATTTTGTTAATAAAAAATTAATAAATCCGTTTAAAAGTCGGGTCATCAATGAAAAATATTAATGAAAGTTATACGAAAACATGTTATCTGAAAAAAGTTTATAAATTTTACCTCGTGCATGTTTCTTTTTAAATGTCAACGATGTGAAACTGTAACCGTGCTTATGAGAAGACGTGATTAAGGTGCCTGTTAGTTAGGCGCATGTTAATTTCTCATCTATCTCCAACGATGCCGTAGTTACCGGAAATAGAACTCGAGGTGCAAACAGAACAAGGAACGGTATAGTAACGTGACGTAAGTAACGCCTCATAGTATAATATATTCAAGTTTTATATTTGTTAATATATTGAGAGACTAGTAAATCTTTAGAAGTAAAATATTTTTTTAAATTCCGATAACCTGTAAACTATATGATTGAAATAAAATTTTGTGAAGTAAAGTAAATAAATTTAAGAATATTTACGGTCTCTAAACATATTATATTATTATAACAGAAGATGATATAATAGATAAGCTACTCACAATAATATTACAAATGAAAAATTTAAACTATACTTTCATTCTAAAATCTATCTTTGACCACTGGCTCATACAAATTATAATCACGGTCAGAGGTGGATACGACGTACTCGTAATAATCATCTTAATACCTAGTATTTTAAAATATATTTGTATACGCTATAGTTGGTTTCAAATCCATAATAAAAAAATTCAAAGTAAGGATACATCTTACGAAATAAGATACATTATCCGAGATTTATACATTCACAAGGGACGGAGCTCAAAGTTTTACACAACTTTCTGTTAGGTTTCGATGACGTTTTAAAATGTCTCAAGTCTCGGCGATGTAATATATGGTTTGCGTAAAACACGCCGTGGCACCAAGGGAGCATTATTTCAAAGAGTTGCTGAACAGAGTCGTAAACCGCTAACGACTGCTCTACCACGATAATGAATTCGCTCTACACTTCAACCGCACCGCATTTGATTCTAACGAGGGGCTCAAAATATTTGAATACATACCTGATCCCAGTGACAGGAAAAAATTAAATACATCATTAAAATTAAATTTGCTGGATCTAGTCGCCTTTCACGGTTTGTATTCAAATATCGTGAAAAAATCTCTATTTCTTAATATGAAATTAATGACTTTCTTGTTATTTTTTTTCCATCAAAAATATATTTAACGGTATTAGAGCATGAGCATTTTTCATTTGCCTCCGGCTGGTATGAAAAAACACTTTAACACGACGAATCCGGTTATAAAATTACACCCGGTAGATAAACTCATTACTTTTAGAGCATTAAAAATTTAAAAGCTTACTGAAGTGGCAATGTGGACATTTTACAACGTCACCTTTCATGAAAACATAAAACCGCAACCAAATACGATAATTAATTAGTGCGCTGGCTAATTAGTTTCCAACCATTTCATACGTGAAGACGACCTAGTTTTTACTTGCATATTCTAATTATCCACCTAAGTTACTCACACGTCTATTATACATATTATATAACTAGTTAAAACTACATACAACGGCATAAAAATAATAAAAGTGAATAGAATAAACTTTAATAAGCAAAGTAATCAAAACCGCATCAGATCAAAAATAACATAATAAAATGAAACACAATGTTGTCGTTAGCGTGTGGTTACCAACATGCATATGCACATAACACCACAAAATACCCGTGACCACGTCACATAAGCTACTCTGTGGCACAAAATATGAAAGGCAAGTGACTATATTTACTTTCACGTTTCAACTTATACGATTATTACTAATAGCAAGTACTGCCACAGGTTAAATAAATTTGCATAAGGCTTTATAGCTCGCGTCACGGCATCATAATCACTAAGGAGGTATTTCGCGACGCCTTCGGGATTGTAATTAGAGACTGAAAAAAAAAGATTAAATTATCCTAAGTGAGTGCAGACGTTGATTTTGTTACGTTATGTTTGTATATAAAAGGAATATATTTGTAATAACCTTTTCTTGTACAATGATTGGAAAGAAGTGTTCTAAAACAATATCTATACTTCGGCGACAATTATAGGGATTAGCTTATTAATATACCGCCATCGCATATCCAGCTTCACAGTTTGCTGCGAGTTTTATTGCCTAATTACAATCGTTCAATCCCAGGTGCAGTGGTATATACTTCTCATGAGTTGGACATACATACCTCCCATTTAGAAGAAAAAACAAGTTTCCAGCCACTTCATAATATAAGTTAAAGCAATACACATTAAAATAAACTTTAGTATTATGACCATTTACTTTATAATGGGTTAAAATTGATGGTGAAGTTAATGAAAGTTTATGTACTTACTGTATATAAAAAATTAACGTTGCCTCCATTAAAGTTTTATAGAGAATAATTACCATTTCTTCATACTTATGTACAGTGTTACAAAAAACAGAATATTCTTAAACAATTTTTTTAAAGAACCCTAATCCAAAGTAATAACTAAAATAAGATTAAACTTTAAGTCATCAATAATATATTTAAAACAAACACAGAAGGACAAATTTTATTCATAGCAAATATGTGTGGTTTAAAATGGTGATTAGCATTACAGTCTGGATCAAACATAATAACAACCGCTCGACCGGGCCAACGGCTATGTAACTTAAATTATTTTTATAACAATGCCTATTTTGTACCGGACTCAGGAAGCCCCTTAAAATTTGCATGACATTGCCCTAACACCAAAACTCGATTTGTTTTTGTGAATGCCCAAGTGTATTTGAGCTACGACCTCTTATAATTTTATGTATGAATGTTACGTTTAACAACACTTAATCGTTGACCGAGAATTAAAAACAAATGTTAATTGAACCTCCAATCTTGATTAAAATATTTTTTACTGATAATTTCGATCTAATTTTCGAATACAACAATGAGAGCAACAATTCAATTTACTTTTGCTTCGAACACAACAACCACAATTTACTCAAGACCAAAAAGTTTGGGTTAATTTAAATATAAAGACAGCTTTTGCAGCGGCTGTTTCACATAAGGTTAGGAAATAGAAGACTACTGAAAAATACAAACTAAAGATAAGGACAGTGCCACCTTTCCCGCCCTCTGGTGACAGATTTTTTCATTGCATTTCAGATTTTTTTAATTTTTGTCATTATATTTCAGAATTTGATTTAATATACAAACAGTAAGAGATAATAAATAGGATATGTTTTATAAATATATTAATGAAACGAAGTTGTTTCAATAAGTTTTTATAAATTCTAACAAAATACATAAACAATATTTAAATAAATAGCTAACAGTGACAAAATTGCTTGACTTTTTGTGGAAAACGGCTGTCGTAACTAAAATGCTGTATCTTTGTTCACTACATAAATCACACATAAATAAAGGACCTCATAAGCTGTCACCGTAATGCCATCCGGGGCAGGCCGGGGTGCGTAATATCGTTGAATAAATCACCTGCTAAAATATGCCTCAATACTAACTTAAATATGAACATTTATTTAATAAAGATCTAATTTATACCTTTAAAAATATTAAAACATATAATAATGCAATATATGTATTTGATTTTTTATCCCGGAAGACCTGTGTCGCGTTAGGAATTGCTAAGACTGATAACTTGAATTTTTTTATTTATTAAAAAATAAAAACAGTATGCCTCGGAAATGCAATGCTCGGAGCATCGAAGGAAAAGGACGAGGAAACAAAAAGAGACCTCAATAATTACTAATGTAGGAAGAATTAAGAAACGGAAATGTATTGAAAACTAAAATATATATATAGATTTAGGCAAATAAGGCTTAAAGATTGATCTTGTAGTGGACGTTTTATGCTACACCAAAATATTATAAGAATGTACAAACACTTATATATAATAAATAATATCATAAAGTTGTTATGACTTGAAAAACAATAATGTATAATTACATAAAGGAGGCCGTCTCACTTGGGTCACTTAAATTAAAATAATCGAGAATTTAAAATAAAAATAAGAATTATATATTTAAAAATGTTCATAGCGGGCAGAATAAGTTAAGAGCATTTTATATGATGCATATTCAATGTGCGCCGCATTTATAACCAATTGAACTGCGTACTAAATTATTAACGGAGCTTCATTTTTATACCACACGTGGTTTCCAAACAGCCGGATTGCCGGTGTCGGATATAAAGCCAATATTATTAATTATTTCATATTTTTGCGCTCACTGACAGTAATGCGGATGTGGTTATTTATTACGATAAATATAAAATCCCAGAGCTTCTCTTTTTTATTCAGTTTTGGATTAACTTAATGTTATTTAATTATTATTATTTTAAAGATTAAAAGAATTATTTTACACACGGTATTACTTAATAATTTCATTATCTTTTGATGCTAGGCGATGGAATTAAAGATATGGCTTAAACTGTAAACCAACCTGCTTTAACTCTTAATAGTAAAACAAAGTTTAATAAATATATAATAATAAATCCAATTATCCTATATCATTTAAAAGAGAGGGTAGGAACTATTAAAAAGAGCTCATTAATTTTATGCAGGGATAGTGATTTATTTCGGTCAGTTAAATTCGACCTGGACAGGTCGCTCGACCCTTCGAATAGCTCCGCTAGGATTTATTAAATGAGAATTATTTATACAAAAGTCTATTAATTACGGTAATATTACTTAATGAGCGTATGTCCTATTTGGATTATAATGAAAATATATTATATAAATAAATAATTTGTTTTATTTTGTCATTTAATAGCTTCGACTAAACTACTATTGTAGATACCTCAACGATTATTATAAAATAATTATACTGACTTATATAAAAGTAGTCATAAAAGAGTATTTTTGTATTTTACAATAATTAATGAAACGTGACTACGTAGACTATGTAGACTTTGTATATCTTTTAGTTTAGTTTTATGAACTGGTTGAGATCTGACACGCAAAGATTAAAGTTTATCTTGCAAGTTGTTATTTATGAGTACTTTTTATTTTTAAACACCGTTAAAGTGTTATAATTTAAAAAAGTAAAACTTAAGTTAAACGCTGTACCAGAGCCAAAGAGTAAAATTTATTTTCATATGGCTTACAGCTTACAATTTAATGCCAAGCCGTCTAAATAACCCACATATGCCATAGTAATATAAAATAATATCATCATTTTTGGGGCAGTGCCAAGCGCACTCGACAGTGGTACACATACCTTAGTGACTAACGGACCCAGGGCGACGAAATAATCTTAACATCCTTAGAAAGGCACAACTTCAGTCGACATCAAAAAAATATAAGATATTGTTTGTTCTTACGTATTTTATTTCTCTAGTATAACTCATAACTGTATTTAGTCTAAGTAACTTTAATAGCTTATAGAATTTCTAGATTTGAACATACGTTCCACATATATGTACTTATAATTTATATAAAGGCTTTATATTTAAAAAATAAATATATATACCGAAGTTTAGAAATTATAGAAATAGAAATATATCAACAAAATGTAAAAAGTACATTTATTTATAATAGAAATAAAAATATAACATTGATCTAACGTGTACGGAATATTACCTCGGGACTTTTGCCCAATACTATTTACTCTGCGATATTTCCCCTCGTGAAAATCTCTAAGACGCTATCATAAATCGCTTCGGTTGACATAATAGCGTGAAGGGAAGGGCCAAGAGTTATGCATGTATGATTTACACATTGATGTTATACAATGCCCCTTACTATAACAATATTCCTATTTTTTGTGTGTCATTTATTGAAAAAGTGAGGCAAGTTAATATGAACGATTCATAAAATTTTGTAAACTGATCTCCTTAAAATATTTTAATTATTCTTAATAACGTATTGACTATATATTGTTTAGACAGTTCAGTAATAGCTTTCATAAAAGAATTTGCCACAATGTCGTTACTTTATATCTACTCGTAGCAAAATGTAGAAACCAGAAATACAGAACATAATATCAAATTCATGAGCTTAATAAAAATTATCATTATACGATTACCACATTCATAATACATATAAACATAAAACCTTTATAAAAACGATGAACATAAAACTTAATACGTAAAACGCTTCATTGGCCAAAGAGTCTTTAATAACTTAGATATACACCGGTCTCTAAAAGAAAATGATATGGTATCTTTAATATTAGTGTCGTGCGCGGTATTTTGTTTTTCTTTTTTTGGGTTACTTTATATTCGTCGTGAGCTTAGAGAATTAATCATCCAATGATGATTTCGTTTTCGTGCACCGGAATGGTCCTAGGCGATACGGGGTGATTTTGAATTCAGGACACGGTTCAAATTAAGTGATGAAGCGTTCACAGTACGCCGCCTGTGGCCGGCTGTCACCGGGGTAATGCGCGAAGATGCCACGTGCTGTACTAGTATAATAGTTACAGAAATTAACATTGCCAGTAAATTATTATCCTTGTTTCAGTATTCCTAATTCTAGATAAGGCATTTGAACGTCTGTTATTTAATTAAGTCATCCTACTAGTTTTTATGCAGTCTTGGAAGTCGTACTGCAAACTACCGTTAAGATATATTTCACGACCTGTTATTTTGTATAGTTCTCTTTAAAAAGCGTATTTGCCTCTTTAATATCAGTAAGTGATTTGAAACGTGAAGTAAAATAAAATCTTTTGTTGAATGCTCCACTCTCGGATATTCACTGTCCATATGCTGTTTTCCAATAGAGCTCCGCTTATGTTTGTTGTTATTTCATCATTAAAAAATGTTTTTTATACAATATATTATATTTCATCAAAATACTATACTTTCATATTGGACAGTGATATTTTAATCTTTAAAATATTTGTCACAATACTTTCGTTACAATATACATATGTATATTACTACATAATACACGTTATACGGAAATGTTATAGTAATCCGGAAAAATGATCGTGTTTTGCAAGATTTTAAAAATATTAATAAATTCAAGCAAGAGGCAACTTTCACTTGTTTTTATAGTATACGGAAAAATACATCATTCGGGAGCATCTGTATTTGTTGAGGAATATATAAATATAAAATATTTTATTACGATCTTTTGTTATTTTATATGAGGATTTTTAACATGTAGAAATACCATTTTCTTAATCAAACTAACTTCAAGAAACTTTTTAAATATTGGAAAGCTTAAGTAAGAAATCTATATAAATAACTTAGTACCATAAAACAAGTATCTTAAGTATAAAACGCCATGAACTACTAGTAAACCGTCAACAAAATGATCACGTATCGATACGATATCCATTATCGACCATCGAGGGTTAGAAAGGAAATTTGTAGGGGATAAAATACTGTTTATGATTTTATGATATTCCTCTATTCCCGAATATGGTATCGTAACCTAAAGTCTTACGACTTTCCCGGTACGAAGAACCCACTTACAAAAGAAATGAGCTAAATGACATTTACTCTAATAGAAGTACTTATGTATAATAAGAATAAATTGTATAACATGTACAAACTACATCGTATAAGATATTATATTATAACGAACAAGCAATACAAAATATTAATTAGAGAATAAAACGAACTGATCACATAATGATTAAAACTAAACCATTGTATATGAAAATAGGTAACAGACGATACCATCTAAGTTCACTTATTTTGACAAAATGGTAACGAACTGTCCACATACAAAAGTAGCCATCCTCTGATCAAACAATAAAGTATATCAATTTAACCTGTAAGATCATGAAAATGTAAAAGGGTCTTTGTGACCTCAGTTGGTGCGGGGCGAGCGGTCGCTAACGCTGCCAAAAGCAAAGACTCAGTCGAGTCTCGTTAGTCGATAGCGACGGACGTGTTGTTTCGGTTCCTCATAACGTGTCTCGCAGACCCACACCAGTGGACGTGATTGTTAGAGATTGTCTAGTGTAGTGATAACAAATTTTATACTCCCGTATGTTTGTGATGTGATGAGACGTTTTGGATTTCACGAAGAGGATGTTTGTTTTAGTAGCGATTGTCAGCTTACTTATAAAAGGTAAAGATTTAAAATTATTTTCAAAATATCTAAACGCTTCCGTGTATTTATTATTATAAATATTTAATAGAAAGGAAAATCCTTATTATGGAATATGATGCTGAAACATTTTTCTTTGTCGCAACTTAGGCGCCAATGAAATATATTTTTACATGTCAAATAATTTAATTTTTAGGTTTAGTTACATTAAGTTGCTATATATATATGTAGGTATATCTGAAATGTGGTGAGTAGTTGAATTATTAAAAAAGCCTTTGAAATCTTCTTTAATATATTTATTAATTCAGCATTTTCATATAAAAGCATTTGTTGTCGTTTTTGTTAACACAATAACGTATAAATTCAGGGTTAAAATTATTTGACAAGGATAAAAGATAAAATTTATTTGTCAATTACCTGTTAACATACTATAGGTACTTTTATATAGATTATTTAAAACAGAATCTCTTGGTGTATCCTTACTTTTGAATCTTACTAGTTGGGAGTTAATATAAAAAGATTAAATATTCTATATGTTTTTGTATCACGACCCCAATATAATTCAAATGTATTAAACAGAGTCAAACCTATCTTTATTTATGGAAAATCAAACTCAAACATGTTTTCTGTAAAATATTTAGGGAACATTGAAATACAACTAAAAAGGAATTCAGTCTCAATTAATTTAGACATAGAATTTAAAAAAGACAATAGTCATAAATGGACCGCTACTGCATAGAACCCGGCCAGCCACCTCTCATTAACCACTCATTAACTCTGAATAGGGGTGGAAATAGTAAACGTAAATTATGTTATAAAGAACATGGAACATCAAAAATGACACCATTAAGGTACGCGGGAAATCAAGTCCTGCACCTAATTTATTTAGATTTAATCATGTTACATGGTTCACATGTACAGACATGATAGCCCACATTATATATTTAGTAATAAAGAAATATACATATGAAGAACTACATACGACTATATACAAAAACACGGATAAATTATATCATTACGCAAGTTTTGGAAAAATAATTAAGTGTAAGTATTCTTGATTGGAAACCCTCTCAGTAATTAAATTTTGTGGGAAAAAATTGATATATATATATATTTTTATTGCAGGAAAACTTCATCTTTACTTTCAAGTACCTAAAAATTAGTTTATTTATTAATCAATATTTTTAATTTAAAATTATTGGACTTACATTTTTTAAACTGGGGAAGGTTTGTCTTTTAGCTTCATAATAATATATAATCAAAACAAAAAGAAAAAGATTTTCTTTTCTTGTTTTAATTAAGAGGTGCTCTGTCGGCCTTCAGACTAAGTATGCAATAACTTGAGAGATATAGAAAATGTAAAGAAAATACTGTCCGGTAAATTTTATGTGAGAACTAAAGTCGGATCTTTTAAGAGTAACCTCATTATAAGTGTATTATTAAAAAATATATATAAAATATATCCAGAAAATCCGTGTTACACTGAGTCCATTAGCGTTGAGGATTATTTTTGAGGGAATAAACTTCTACGTAATGCGGCTTAAGTATTGACACATAATTAATTAATTTTGAACCCAATAACCTTTATTAAATTAAATATAATCATATTAAGGAAAAATATTTACATAAGCTTCGTAGCTTAAAGCGGACTAATTGTATTATATTTTATAACACGTAAAACGTTTTAGCAGAACCAAAAAAAAAGTTTGTACAAACAAAATAATTTAAGTTTATAGGTATCTGATCACTTCCAGATTATTAATTCAAATATATCAACTGTTGTATTATTGTATTGAATTATATTATTTCTTTGGCAAGCAGTTACACAAACAAACAAAATAAATTACAATAACTTTGAACATAATTAAAAATATAATTTATTGTCTATAAACTAACAATACCCTTATTCGATTTCTCAAATAATAATATAATTATAAATCCTAACTTTACATACATTTCCCTACTCAGTAACAAAACTCTTTTCATACATATTTTCGGTTAAATTAAAAGTATTACAGAGAATAGTACAAAATAATACATGATTAGTAAAGTTTCAATAAACATTCATCATAATAAACTAAAAAAATGTATGTATAAAATTTATTTCACTTTGCATTGTTCTACTTGCTGTAAATATGTATAGAGACAGGTAAGTTGTAAAATAACCTTATATAAGCTAATGATTTTTTTTCGATTAAATGTCCTCTCTCCGAAAATACAGTAGGAGTTGAAAAAAAAATTGTAATATTATGATAAACCTTTTACAATGGTATAAAGTAGCTTTAAAAAGATATCAAAGTATATCATATATTATCTTTCCGTCAATAAGTAGTTTGTAAGTAATGTTTGGTGTTACCGCGTAACGCTCTCATGTAGTGCACGCAGGCGGAGTAGCGGAGAACAGCCTGTTTCAAATAAACTGAAACATAATTGCTGTTACATATTTTTATCCTACATTTTTATGAAAATTAATTAATATTTTTGTGCAATACTAATAGTTTGTGCTGTGTGTGTAATGAAATGGAAAATGCAATATCAATACTCTTCATGAAATAAACTGTTATTCTCGCATCATTCTAGGTCTAGGTTTCTATCATAATAAAAAATAAACATATTTAATAACCCTTTATAATAAACAATATTTGATAATCATTTTGGTTTGGAATATCACCGATATTCACATTTGGCGCATAAGTAAGGCGCCCGTATTTACATGATTGTTTCCCTAGTTTTTCTCAAATATTTGAGATAGGAATTGATTTTTTCCCGATTCCCTTCCAATTATTAAGTTAAAAGATTTATTTACTCAAGAATTTATTCTTTTGTTACAATATGCACTAGCGGGGTCACCCAATAGCCGAAATTAGACCGTAATTGAAACTCTCAACGTCTAAGATGCTTTACACTAATACACCTCTACAGCTAATATTGCATATGTATAGTTTTAGAAATTCTATTACATCAGCCGACAATCAGCTGTTTGCGACCATTTTAAAATCAAGTAAATATTGACAGTAAAAAATATATAGAATATTAGGTTTCTATACATACTTCTTCACTACGTAAATGTTAACTGCGCCAAATTTCTTAAAAAGCGATAATTTTTTTTCCTATATATATATATATATGTATATAGGTACAGGAAAAAAAATATATCTATAGATAATTATTCATTTATTATTACTCTATTGATAATTTTGAACCGAGATTAGAACTGTTTTTACGATCGTAAACTCATCACAGTGCAGTTTCTTATATTATATATGTAATATATGTCTTTAGACATTGAGATGTTGAGGTGGCTGTGTGTTTTAAATTCGCCAGCATGATTCATTACGCTTTATTATATCGAGGATGTTTTCTCCTTTTCTCTTTTTTCTTTCTTTTTCAAGAAGCTCTCCATCCCTCTTCATAAACACCAGATCTTGCTCTGACAGATTATTTCCAAATTTGGTTTTTGAAATAACACTATGTTACGTAATGTAATTTTTGGTAGACTTAAAGTCTACCAAAAATTATCTGATTCATAGGTATTGTGTTACTGATTTAAAATAACTAAGAAAGTCATTGTTGGTTGTAAATGCACGGGCCGCAAACCACGCCAGGCCCCGGGTGATTTAAAAACCCTTAAAGAATCAAGTTTTGAACAAAAAAAAATACAAAAAATACTTTTATATGACCAAATAGGCTGACGAAGTCACATTCAAAACATTAAACACGAACTTTGTTGTTTGACATTCGACTGATATTATGCAAATATTAGACGGTCACAACTTGTCTTGGTGTCATTTACCTCAAGATTGAATTAAACAAGTTTATTATGAGTTGCTTGACTTCCAGTCGTGTTTACTCAGTTTAAATGACTCCGACCCAGCCGGACCTCGGGGGAAATAAAGGAATAGAAATATTTACCAACAGATCTTTCTGTCATAAGCTTCTAAATTACACTCATATTTTATGGCGGTTATTTTATTCTTATTTTAGATTTGTTAACATATTTAGATATATAGCACCCCAAGAAAAATGTTGTATATTCATAATATGATAAAACTAAAGTCAAATAAATATACCATTTATTAAAATATTGAATCATAACATAATTGATGTCATTTATTGAGATATATTTTGTTTGATTCATTTTAAACCCTGTAAATAAACTAAAAACCAGATAAAGTGGGATAATTATAATTGCTATTTATAAAGAGACAATCAAATCGTTTTATTATAATTTCATTTCTATCGACACTTAATCACGTAACCATGTTTAAATAATGTAAATATTTGTATGAATATATTCTTTAATGTTTACTGGCTGATCTCACATGTAAAAGATCTGATAAGAATTCATTTTGAAATAAGCAGTGCTTGTGTATAAATATTGTTTAAATTAGTTTTTAGTATACATGGTATATATTTAGTATACATACATAAGTAAATATTATTGGATGGATGTATATGTATGCATATTATAATGCACGGAGCACTGTTTTCATTTCTGGTCCGGTTAATTACTCCAATATCAGTTTCTACCTTTTGATTGCGTTTAACGGAGAGCAGTACGGATTGCCGGTGCTCTATGAAAGGCTGGTCTCTCTGACATTGAGAGAGAGAGGTGACCTCTTTATGCATCTTTTATGGCATTTACAACGGTGACTGTTCTGAAGAGCTGTTTGATGCCTGCCAACGAAATTCATCACCGCGCAGGAGATCATGGCCTGCAATACCAATCATTCCGTCTGAATTCGTGGCTATCATCGATTGTGCGCTTTTCAAAGAACTTTCTTCCACGTACCACTAAGATACGTATATTTAATTAAATAATGTAGTGGTTTTTAATACACTTTTTATTGTATTACATATTATCATTATATATGTTTACCAAGTGCTACTTACTCACTTTAGTGAAATTCAAGTTTGCACTGATAGTTTATATTAGTTTTCGATGTTTATATTATATACTTTATATGATGTTTATATTAGTCTTTTAAAATAAGTAATCTTAAATTGTTTCCAGGTATGCAATTAAACAATTAAGCTAAATTTAAACAGAATAAGTTTTAAAATCGACTAACTTACCCGACCACGTCAGCTGTGCTAATTGTCGCGAAGTTATGCAATCACCATTCCAACTATTTCTTTTGAAGTTAGGTTTTGCCTTATCTTACAAAAAGTTGGCTTTTCCTGCAGTTTTATGTGGATTTTGCCCAAAGGCAGTTTATCCGATATTTAAAGTTATTTCTAACTGGGTTTTGAACCGTTTTGAAGTAATTTATTGATTTTATTTAAGACACTGGTAATATGGTATTAATATTACTAATAATGTATTCTTTTCTAAGATATTACGAATATCATCTGAAATACGTATACAGCTATTATTTAAAGATTTATTTTCCTTAAGTTGCTACCTACTATATTACCTACGTAAAACAAAAACTTCATCTTACTACGAAAATATATAAGTAACATTCCATTGTGACATTCATAAATATTACACTTTTCGCTCCCAAGAGATACAAAGAGCAAATACAATACAAATATTTGTCTTTCATAAGTATAAGAACAATATTTTCAGTCATAACAGGAAAAAGGTAATATTAATTTTCTTGTTACAGAGTCCTTATTACTAAGAATAGTGCGGGTAACAGTGCCGTCGTATCGAGTAAGAGGTCAGCCGGCCCCTTTGGATTGTGAATACGAACTCGGCGACGATACGCTGTATTCAGTAAAATGGTACAGAGATAACGAAGAGTTTTATCGATTCATGCCAAAATATGACCCACCAAAGCTTTGGTATAAACTTGACGGCGTTAAAGTTGATGTAAGTGTTTTTCATTAAATTATAATAATATTAATTTAAAGAAAACCAATTTTGGTTTCGTTACTTAAAAAAATAATTCTATAACCATTTATTAATATATTTAAATGTTAACTTTTGTTTGTACTTAATTAATTCAAGACTTGGAGATAACAATTTGTTTAAAATAAATATTCTTAAGTTGTTTATCTTGAGAGCAACTTGGATTTGTTTGGTGAGCAGTATCTTTTTTTAAATATTTTAGAGCATTTATGTATATATTATTTTTGGTCATATTACTACTACAATTTTTTTTTAAAACTATATTAATTACAAATTGAATAACCATAAAATCATAGGCCCGAATAAATATAATATTGTAAGTCAGAACAATACAATGCTCATAGGACAATAATATTGCTATATAATAATCAAAACATATGTAAGCTGACGTACCAATTAAAGCTATTGAGAAGTTATTATGATTCCTTGTATTTTATATCTGAACAAAATGAACATTGACAACATAATTCATTTGTATATGATACTATTACAGGCAATACATGTATAATATATTATGTTATTATGAATATTGTATTATTCTTGAGGGATTGTATCGTATTGTAGTTTTTGCTTGAAGGTCTTTTAAATTTTTTTGCTTAAAAAAAATCCAAGTAGCAGCAGCAGTGTGGACGAACATTTGTATATTATGTATAATATATTTATCACAAAAAAACACCTAATCAGTCGTAATCTGAACGGTCGTCATAATATTTATTAATTTTCATTTCTGTGACAATAATGTTCAACCCAAAAACCGGGCCTGCAATTGAAGCTAGTTCCAGTCTTATTCTTAACCATATCACGGAAAAACTACTCAAGAGATATATTTATGAGGCTTTCACAGTATTCCAATACTTCGCTTTGGTTAGAAAAAAACTTATCAAGAGTTTCTTAATCAAAGTGAGATATCAGCTTGAAGTAACTTAGGGGAGCTGAGATGGAAAGTAATTCCTAAATAAACGTATAACAACAATTGGTTCTGTAAGATTCATAATATACAAATCAATATTTCTTGGTTTGTTCTTTTCTTTCTAAAATTTACGCTTATTACAAAACTTTTGTGAATTCTTCTTTCCACACTCGCCAAGGTTTCTCAAATTGTACAAGCATTTTATAATATATGGCCCGCGAATCCATAAATATCTTAGTAGTAGTTCGTTCTATATGGTTGGGAGTGGTCTTATCATACACAAACAAGAAGAGTTCTCTTAACTTAAGTAACATAGCAAGGCAGGCAGTGATAGATGAAAATAAAAAATATACGTAATATATTTTGTAAAAAAGTAATTGCTTTTAAAATAAAATTAACAATAATAAAATAGTTTATTCTCTGCTTGTTTCCTAGAAATATAACACAACTCATTATCTTTGCACTTGTAAATACAAAATATTTTTCAAATAAAATTAATTAACAAATATGATAAAGCATTATAAATAATTCCTGAATTCTTGTTGGAATTTAAGACATACTTTAAATTTGAACGCCTAATAGTTTAAATGAAACGCCACATACATTTTCACTGCATTTGCGTTGACAGAGTTGATATAATCGACAAATAATGTACACATTAGATAATAAAGGAATAATGGATAGATATTTTATTTATTTAAAAGGAAATCAACATGATATACTATGTTATAAAGTGTAACTATGTAATTTTCTCGATTAAGTTACCCTTCTTACTCATCGTGCATAATAATTATGTTCATAATAATATGAGATGTAATGTAACAAATGACACACAGAAACACATATACATCGTGGATATTTAAGAGTGTACTCGTATAGTTAAAACCCGAGGCTAAAACGATTGATCAACAGTTAATATATTTTAGGGTAATACAGTGAATATTTTGTAGAAAACTGCCATTGGTGACAGGAGAATATGTCTCCTAAATGTTGGCCACATTTCGTAGTTCTACTAACACGTCGACTGAAATACATTATACAACTTTCATGGTTTATTCACATTGGTCAGGCTAGCAATCAATAATTTAAGCCAGTTTACTTATTTAGGGGTTATAAATAATTGAATCTATTCTAACATTGCAACCTATTTTCTTTCTAACTTTTATTAAATTTAATAATCTAAATTTATAATTTTAATAAGTAGAGTAAACATGGTATTCTTGTTTGTAGCTACCAAAATCAGATGACAGAAGAGTAGTATTGCACCAAGTTACGCTAAAATCATCAGGTTTATACCGATGCGAGGTGTCTGCTGAAGCGCCGAGCTTTGCCTCATCAGCTGGAGAGGGCAGAATGGAAGTTATATGTAAGTAATAATTAATGTAATAGAAATCAACCAGCGACTATAACATTATATCACACACATATATATATATATATATATATATATATATATATATATATATATATATATATATATATACTTATTTATATAATTAATTTACTTTAAGTAAATTATTTTTTTTTGTAAGATAATGCTTTCAATATCAAAGTAAAGTCTACTTCAAGGAGCACGATCTATCGTGGTCCTTGATTACGTTTAATACAGTTGGGAACTTGAGATGCTCGGGTAACCGGGTAATAGTTATAAAAAAAAGACTATCTTTGATATGAATAATAAGAATAGGTCATTTTAATATTCACCATTGAAGTGGTTTTCGTCAAAATTCTCATATTAATTTTCCTTGTCCGACGAGGGGTGAATAAATCTTAAACAAATTTAATGTTCTTATTTAATCGATATTTTTTGTTTAGATCTTCCTCGAGAGGGCCCAAGAATTACAGGAAATGAACAGGAAAATAGACGGGGAGATTCCTTATTTTTAAATTGTACATCGGGACGGTCATTCCCGGCGGCAATTTTGAGTTGGGATATAGATGGTGAGAAGGTAATGACAACTTTTGAAACATATGAAGCATTATTATAAGCCGCTTGATGCATATTACATTGTATTTACGGAGCGTAGCAATATGTTATCTAGAAATACAATTCCTTTATTTTAAAACATTGCTACATAAATGCCAAAACGTACGTAAGATTAATCTGATCCTAAATGGAACAAAGGAAAAATCACTCTCTTAGGGATATCTCAACTAATAGCTTTCAAAATTATTAAGTAAAAGTCGAAAATCCCGCAGCGAACGACCTAATTTAGAGTTTTTCTTGGGTTTAACTTATAAAAAGTTTTGAATACTTTTCTGATTAACAATCTGATAATGGCTATAATCTTTCCAAAGTTCTATTGTTCGCAACAACCTTTTGATATTAAATTCAAAGTTTGATAAATTCTTTTGTTATAAAATATTTTACGGATAACGGGTGAAACCAAATGAAATTTAAAATCGTTTAATAATTAATAACTTAAATGTGTGTCAAGAATTTATAAAAAAATACAAACCACTTATGAATCAAGTCTTCATTGGAGTGTCAGACGAGTGATCTTTGGCTGGAAATATGTAAAAAATATATTGTTTTGAATTAAACTTATTCATTGAAAAAATATCGGTTATAATTATAATAACAACTCCAATCGTTGAGTAAATTCTTATTAATAATAATCATAATTAACTCCTTTAATTAAATATAATTACGATCTAATTAACAAGTTATCGGTGAAGTTGTGTCCGAAATGGCATTCTATTATTTTGATGTATTTTGTTGTATTTGTATTGTATTTATATTCTTGAAATAATTATTTCCATGGCATTTTATTGTAAGTCGGATAAAGTGATTGATTAATTTGTTTTCATTATTTCCATTAATGGTAATACCTTTGTTGAAATCTTTAATTGTTAATAGGTAACTGATCCCACACTGCTAGTGGAATACCCACCAATTCAGCACTCGCATGGGCTAGTTTCAACAGCACTAGGACTTCGAGTACCGACCGGCCGCACCATGCAAGTTAAATGTACCGCAAGAGTCGCCCCCGCGTGGAGGGAAGGCAGCGAAGCAGTAGTCGGCAATAGCCAGCTTGCAGACAGTAAGGAAGCTATGTTACTAGGTTGGTTGTCGTTCACAAAATATAAAAAAAATCTTTACTAATTAAAATGAAATATACCAATTTATAATAAAAGCTGTTCTAGGTTTTTCTATTTATATTTTTTAATCAATTTTCTATTACGTATAAATTTATGTACACATTAAATACATTAATTTAGAGTAAACAGTTTATTTATTATTCGAATCAATTGTTGAATTAGAGAGAACCTACGAGTACCTTTATTAAGGACGTTACGAACATAATTAGACACAGAGATATAATATATTTAGAAAATCCATTTCCTCGTTGGTATGGAGTGCGAAGGAAAATAATACAAACAGAAAAAATATTTAGTATTTAATCACTTTTTATTATATTTAAAAGTATCTTATTGATTATAATAAATTTGGTATTAATAATAAACTTCTTTAACATACCTTAAATACACTTAAACATAATATCACCCCAAAGTCTCAACTACCGAATCATCTTAAATTTTCCACAAAACGCAATGGAATCCAAGGACTTTGATTGTAACAATGAGAAGATATTGGATTAAAGTCCCCCTAATTATTTATTCCCTTGTTTCCTCAAATTCGTTAAACATCGCCGTTCTTGTTCTCTAATTTACTACCGGAATGAGTTTATCTCAACTTGAACTGGTAAATCACAGTTTTGAAGCAAATATTATTCCTTTTAATTTTCTAACATTGAAATTCCAGACTCAAAATAATATTTGTACGAGTGTAATGGGATTTGAAATCGCTTGTGACGATCTCTTACATTTTTTACATTTGTTAACCGATCTTTGACAATCGCACCATTGCATTTTCAAGTGTGTATTAAGATCATTAGAACAGTTCTAAATTATAGATATATAGAGTAAGAGACAGAAAGAGACGGACAGACAGAAATAAAATTATTATTAGAACGTGTACCAATGCTTCAGAAAAAAAAAATACAAATGTACACACAACCTACAGATTTATATTGTAATATAGATAACCACCCATATAATATAAAGCTTATATTTCAAACACTTTAGCTTTTATAATATTTATTATGTGTGTTTATCAATGTACCTATAATGCTTCTTTAGGAGTTGAATCTCTGACCTTTCTAAGAAAATTGTGCCATACACTATTCAGCCTATCAACATTTCATGGCACCGTTGCTTTCAAAGAGTGATTTTGAACGCTGCTTCAAAATGTATAGCACCTATTACGACACGTTCGTAGTTCACAAATGAACACGAATAAACAAATCAGAGTAGGTTGTTAGTTGAAAATATTGCTTTGACATTAACATGGATATGAGGTTACGCGTGTTTATTTAAACGACAATCAATAAAATTTTGTCATCCATGACTTACTTTAGAATATATTGCTACGATAATAAACCTGTATCGCTTTGCTCTTAGAATTTGTGTATATCAAAAGCAAAACCAACAGACTTGGTTAATTATTTATTAGGAGCGTTCTAACAAGCTCCGTCAAAAGTTATTCAATCTTAAAGGGGCCGACTAGCAAAGTTTTTAAAAGAGCTATCATTTGATTCCAAAACTCCTTCCATTATCCCTCGAATCATAACCGTGTTGTTTGTTTCAGTGAGGAGCTCAGGCGCGGCGTCTACGTTAAGTGTAACGTTGTTAACACTTTGCCTACTCCGACTTCCCAGTTCTTTACAAGAAACGTGATAAATTATACCTCTTACGTTATTAATAATACATATTGATCGCACGGTCTGAAGCGAGGACGATTTAGGCACGTCGTATAGATTGTAATGTAATGTATGTATTATTGTAAGTTGTTTAATTTTTATTTCAAAAGACTAAAGTTCTATCGAGTTAAACATAGATAGGTTACTTGATATTTTAGTGATCAGATCGGATACATATCTTTAAATATATCGTTACGGCTTATGTGTTTCACATTTATTTTAATAACAAAAATAATGTCAATTTTATGTTATCGATCTATTAAACTTTTTCTTTGTAATCTAAATTATTGTGAATTGTAAATACAAATTTAGGGACGCCTTCTTAGATATACTGTTAATAATGTAAATAATCATAGGAGTTCTTTTGTATCGTTACGTAATATTAGGTAAATAACAAAGACGTTGTACGTATATGATATTGGGAATGTTACCGTGTAATTTTCGAA
Organism: Melinaea menophilus ssp. n. AW-2005; assembly: GCA_918358695.1. Taxonomy (NCBI): domain Eukaryota; kingdom Metazoa; phylum Arthropoda; class Insecta; order Lepidoptera; family Nymphalidae; genus Melinaea; species Melinaea menophilus. Next base: position 20,443,061 of record OU911038.1, read on the forward strand.
TGCGTTTGAACTTTATTATTTTATTAAATTTGATAAAATTAAAAAGATACTGAAGTTTTATTTTATAAATATACAAATGTATAAGTGACTTTCCCAAGTAGGGTTGGCGTCAGGCAGGCGGCCGGCCGTAAAACAAAGCCAAATCTTTAAAGCAGTATGGTAATACCGGTGCCACGCAAGAAGCTAGCCCGGGAACAAAGGGATGTAAAACTGAGATTTGGAAGTTGGAATATTGGTACGATGACTGGAAGAGCAAGAGAAATTGCGGATGTGTTGAAGAGAAGACGAACAAACGAATCAAAGGCGAGAGAGATTGGTGAGGGATACAAGTTTTATCATGCGGAAATGATGGAAAAAAGAATGGTGTTGGAACTATGCTTGATGAAAAATTAAAAGAGTGTGTGAGGGGGGTGAACAGGGTGAGTGATAGAATCATTGCTGTGAAAATGATTTTAGAAGGTTTAATCATTAATGTATTAAGTGTGTATGCTCCTCAAACTGGATGTGATGATAGGATGAAAGAGAAGTTTTGGGAAGATTTTGATTCTGTGATGATGGATGTTCCGGACAATGAGAGAGATATATGTAGGGGGTGATTTTAATGGGCATGTGGGATGTATGAATGATGGTTATGAAAGAGTACATGGTGGTTGGGGTTTCGGTCACCGTAATGACGAGGGTGAGGCCTTGCTTGAGGCCGCGCTAGCCTTCGATTTGGCTATATCCAACACTTGGTTCGAAAAGAGGGAAGAACACTTAATTACATACAAAAATGGCCGCCATAAGACGCAGATTGATTATTTTTTAATAAGAAGAAATAAAATCAATTGCGTCAAAAACTGCAAGGTACTGCCGGGCGAAAGTGTAGTCTCACAGCATAGGCTCCTCATCATGGAAATTAAACATGTAGTGCGTACAAATATGTTAAAGAAACGACCCCCACCTAAAATAAAATGGTATTTGTTAGAGAAGGAAGAATGTGCGAGTAAATTTAAAAACAGAGTAACAGATAAAATTAGAAATGTGAGTAGTGCAGAAGAAAAATCCTTGAATGATAGTTGGAACGAAATCGCGGGATGGATAAAAACTGTGGCACAGGATGTATTAGGCGAAACGAAAGGAAAATGTGTGATAAATAAAGAAACGTGGTGGTGGAATGAAGATGTGCAAAAGGTTCTGAAAGAGAAGAAAGATACGTTTAAGCAATGGCAGGAAGTACCGGACGATAATGGAAGTATGAAAGAGAAGATGAAAATGTTATATAAAAGATTTAAGAAGAGAGCGAAAGTAGCTGTAGCCATTGCTAGAGCTGAGGCGCAAGAGGAGTTATATAGGTCGCTAGAGTTTCCTGCAGGTCAAAAGGAACTCTACCAGATAACAAAGCGTAGGGAGAAGAATGCTAGAGATGTCATAGATGTAAAATGCATAAAAGATGATACTGGAAAGGTGTTGATGAGAGATGAGGATATAAAAAAGAGATGGAAGGTATATTTTGAAACATTGATGAATGAAGAAAATGATTGGAGTGGAGTTTTGAAAAACCAGCCGGTAAATAAAGGATTAGTAAAAGAAGTGACCGAATGATGAAGTGAAAGCGGCTGTGCAAGGTATGAAGAATGGAAAAGCTGTAGGGCCGGATGGGATACCAGTGGAGATATGGAAGGTTTTAAATGAATATGGGTATAAGTGGCTGGCTTTATTTTTCAATAAGTTGTTGCATGAAGAAATTATCCCCGATGAATGGTGCAATAGTGACCTAGTGCCCATCTACTGGGTCTCGACATTTCGAGTGACTGTCGGTTACGTGGTCATCTGGAGAGCAAGGCCAAGTTGGCCTCGATGAAATTGGGCGTGATCAATAGAGTAAGGCAGTACTTCAATCCTGGCCAAAGACTTGCGCTCTACAAAGCGCAAGTCCGGCCACACATGGAGTACTGTTCTCATCTCTGGTCCGGATCACCCCAATATCAGCTTCTAGCATTTGACCGCGTACAACGGAGAGCCGTTGGGATTGTCGGGGACCCGGTGCTCTGTGAACGGCTGGACTCTTTGGCATTGCGTAGAGACGTTGCATCTCTGTGCGTCTTCTACCGCATTTACCACGGGGAGTGTTCCGAAGAGCTATTCAATCTGATGCCTACCGCCGAATTCCATCACCGCACAGCGCGCCATCGCCTCCAATACCATCCCTACCACCTGGATGCGTGGCGATCCACCACTGTGCGGTTCTCAAGTACATTTTTTTTCTCGTACCACTCGAATGTGGAACGAACTCCCTTCGGCGGTATTTCCAGATCGGTACGACATGGGTACCTTCAAAAAAGGCGTTTACTCCCACCTTCAAGGCCGGCAACGCTCCTGTAAATCCTCGGATGTTGCAAGAGTTCATGGGCGGCGGTGATCACAAATCATCTGTGACCCGCCAGCTCGTTTGCCCTCCTATTCCATAAAAAAAAAAAAAAAAATCTATAAAAATAAAGGTGATATACAAGACTGCAACAGTTATCGGGGTTTAAAGCTCATGTCACATACTATGAAAGTGTGGGAGAAAGTGATGGAGAAAAGGATGCGAGACGAGAGTGATGTTTCGGAGAACCAGTTCGGTTTTATGCCTGGTCGGGGTACGACGGATGCTGTATTCACTCTTCGACAGTTATGTGAGAAATACAGACGAGCCCACAAGAACCTGCACATGGTGTTCGTTGATCTCGAGAAGGCACACGACCGGGTTCCCCGTAATGTGATATGGCGGGCTTTGAAAGAGAAGGGTATACCTGGGAAGTATATGGAGTTGGTTCGTGCAATGTACATTCGATCTAGTACACAAGTCCGGTCGGCCGCTGGAAACACCGACAAGTTCAATGTGGCAGTGGGTTTGCATCAAGGGTTGGCGCCGAGTCCCTACCTCTTCTTGTTAATAATGGATGCTCTGACATTGGACATACAGGAAGAGCCACCCTGGTGCATGCTTTTTGCTGATGATATTGTTCTTGTCGGCGAGGATGGAATTGAGATGCAGAGTAGACTGGTAAAATGACAACAAAAGCTGGAGAGTGTCGGCCTGGAAGTGGGCAGAACTAAAACAGAGCACATGTTCTGCGATTTCGGCGGTGTCTCCAGTTTTGTTCAACGGAGTACCGTTACCAGTCTGCTCAGAGTTTCGCTATCTTAGTTCTCTGATTCAAAGCGATGGCAATATTGACCGGGACGTAAAGCACAGAATCAACACGGGATGGATGAAATGGCGACAAGTCACTGGGACGACATGTGATGCCCGAATTCCCCTTAAACTAAAGGGGAGAATTTATAAAAACATCATTAGACCTGTCGTTATGTATGGTATCTGAGTGCTGGGCGATGAAGGTGATGGATGAAAAGCGCTTGCATGTAACGGAGATGCGAATGTTAAGATGATAAGATGTGTGGGGTGACAAGAAGGGGTAGAATAAGAAATGAGTTTATTAGGGGAAGCTTAGGAGTAGCGCCAGTGACAGAAAAAATTAGAGGTAGCCGTCTGTCATGGTATGGGCATGTTATGAGGAGGGATGAAAGGCACGTGACCAAAAGAGTGCTAGGTATGGTAGTGGAGGGATGGACAGGTAGAGGAGGGCCGAAGAAAAGATAGATGGATTGCGTGAAAGACGATATGGAGAAGAAGGGAGTGTGTACAGAGATGACGAGTAACAGGAGAATATGGACGGAAAAAACATACTGTGCCGACCCCAAAATGGGATAAGGGCAGGAAGATGATGATGACAAATGTATAAGTGCAAAACGGATAGTTAAAATTTCGATTTAGAATTTTAAAACAATTAACAATATTGTGTTGTGTTTTAGGCTAATTATTATCACAAATAAACTCTAAAGTCAACACAAAAAGAATCTGAAAAAATATTCAAATTTGATACAATAGTAGTGACAATAATTATAAAGACAGTATTTAGTTATAAGTACAGTGCAGTTAATATTTTGCTCCTGAAAATATAAAACAAAAACTTTTAATTGTTTTTAAACAGAATTATTATCTTTACGGCAAATTGGCACAAAGGATATTCTTAGAGTAAACATTAACAAAAGGTAAGTACATATTAAAATTAATTTTAGATGTGCCTGTATTTCATAATCCTTTTGTTGAAATCCCCGAAGATTACAAAGTTATCCGACTTAGTTGCGTAAGAAAATTTGGGATAATTGTATCTTCACATAATTAATGCTTTAATATTTAAATAGAAAAATAAGGTTTCAAAAAATGGAAATGGATTTGGTGATAATATAAATAAATATAGTAGAGCTAAATCTCACAGGACAACAATCATTCCGTTAATACTATTTTAATACATGAATCAATTTATCATGATGTATATTTATATGTAAAGAACATGGAACGTCTGTTTGTGATCGTTGGAAACAATAAAAATTGGAAAGTAGAAACACTTTCTCAAATTTTATGCTATATTTAAATGTTTTCGAGCTCAAGCAGTACACATGTCAGAGTTGAATTCACATTTAAATAAAACGGTTACACGGCAAAGCATATTTTTACGTTACTTTTACAATCAAATTCGTGACTTTTCAGATTATTACTGAACTAATTATCTCTAAATTTTGGGAACTACTTAAATGAAATCGTCGGTAACCACTTATTGATACACATAACTACACATAGCTGATTAACAAAATGTTTTTCTTTATTACTAAACAATGCACTCCATTTAGAGAATCACACGCTCTACTAAATATTATTGTTTGAAGTAAGCCGTATTGAACAAGAACTTCCCAAGTATTCTTGGTCACGCAAAGCGAGGGTCAAGCTAATAAAAATAGCTCGATATTAATCTACATCTCCATCAAACTTTTTACTTATATCCAAGCTGTATAAGCTGTATATACGGCACGATAAATGGATGTAAATATTTTGCTTTACTTTATAAATCATAAATTAAACTGTTTCTTTGTACAGTATTTTAAACTTAACTACAAACGTATTTCATTGTAAGTAATATAGTTAAAAGTTAAAGCCTATAAATGTCAAGTGCTGAAAGCCTTTCTAAATGTGGAAAGGTTATGGAGCTTAACCTTACGCTGGTTGTAGTGCCCGTTAGCGAATTAAATAATATAAAACTACTTCCCCTTATGTCAGAAGCACCCATCTTGGTAAAATAAAACCGTAATTAGGACGAAAATATTTATACACTAGATGCGTTGCGATGATTAAAAGAGCATATAATTTTATATTCTGGTATAATATAATATTACAGTCTAGATAATTACAACATATTTGAAGAATTGTGGAAGATATACTGGTTATCGAAGCTTAAAATAAAAAAATACCACCGAAGAATAAAAATTCAAATATCTGCTGGAAAATCTGTAATGTAATTTAAAATATTTGTATGACAATCCTTAACTTGAAAAAAAAAATTGATCATTACTTGAAAGTTTCACTATTCGACATTAGTTAGGAAATTAGTCTACAACCTTCAGAGCATTGACCAGATCTTCATACTGTATCATCATTAGAAAATGTATAAGTACGATGCCAGGGCAGATTGTTAGAATAGTAAATAATAAAACTACTTTACATAAAAAACCCTTAAAATAATATTAAAAGAGCAAAATGAGGTTGATAACGACATTTTTTATATTATCAAATAGTATTTTATATAACTTAAAAATATGTTATAGTTTAATGATTACTGAATAATATTTGGTCCAAAGAGATTTAAATTGTCTAATCTGTAAATCTGTGATGATTGCAATGGACCAACGAACGTGACTAAATTATAAGGATACTTTGACTGAGGGATCCTAAAACAAACATTAGGGCGCATGATAATTTGAACTAGGATTTATTGTTGATGAACTTCACATTACTGCTTAAGACGACCACAGACCAACAAATAAGTCGTATAACTTTACTTTACAAAATATACGTTATATAAAGTGTTTTAATTATGTATCAATTGTGGCATTTATTCTACATTGATAATGCTTCAATTGATAAAATATTCGTTTTTAGAAATATATTTAGGTATATAATGCATTCGGTAATGTCGTCGACGGATATTATTTGAAATATATCTTATTTTACTGGTTTTATATTAAATATCAATGTATCGTCGTCATCTATTGCACAAAACACCAACGTAAATAAACACGACAACAACCATAAAACCACAACTTGAACACAAAAAATAGATACTAACCGTATAATAATACATGTCATAGTTTGACAAAGTAGTAAAATGTAGGGTAGGCTCTGTTAGAAGCAGTAATAACAACTTTAGTCAACAAAATAGTCCCTTTTAAGTGACATGTCGGGGTATTGCGTGACAAAACACTACTGGCTCATAATCTGATTGTTCACCCATTTGGCCTCCTCACTGTTCCGTGGTAAAGGCAAGGTAATTTAAACACGAGCAAAAATGTATATTTAAAATAAATGAAAAATTTCATTTCGAGCTTTTATGGGTTGACCAATATTATAAAGCAATTTTATGTTATAAAATAAACTATCATGTTGATTGAATTTATTTATAAACAAATATAGATCTTAATTTGCTGTGATATATTTTTCACGTTTAATTCAATACAAGATGATTTATTTTATATTTTTTAATTTATTACATTCAGAATATGAAAGTAGATTGCGATATTAATTGGATTTTTTTAATACGGTACTGTACCCACTCATCAATCAATTTATAAGGTTTATTATAGCAGCCGTGCGAAACTAAAATGAGTACATATTTTTAAGTCATGAGTTTATTAAATAAAGAATTCAATTCCGAGCTCAAGACGAAACGGCTACGGGTAGTTATAGGTTAATGGCGTTACTTGAAAGCACAGAACATCAAAGTTGTAATTTCCTCGATCGCAACTCTATGACCTTCCTTAAAAGGTTGAAATATTTTTAATAAAGTAATATTAGCAAACAAAGTAGAACGTATCGTTAAAATAACATCAAAGCTTAACTTTGGACAACAGCTATAAAACACAATTATTTCAACATTCACGCTTTTACACATAGGATGGTTACACCCTTTTGCGTGTCTCTGGTTATTAACTCGCAATGCGTGTTGCTACACGCCCAAAATAAGTTGAGCTAACATCTTTGTCATACCCATATTTAAATGTTCGTCTTTATATTATGTTTCAACATTTGCTAAGGACCAGGCTAAGTCAGTTTGTTAATCATATTAACCTTATGAATCTAATGACACCAGCCAGTTTACGAAAGAGATTTTTGCACGTTTAATGTACAAATAGCTTACTACTTTTTATTTGTTAAGAGTTTATTATAACTTGAGCGATGACTAATTTTACCTTGTATAATATCTCAATTTGAACAAATAATAAGATACTTATAAAATAGGTATGTGATATTGAGATGAACTTAGTCGCAAAAAGTAGTAAAAGTATGGAATTGTTATAGTTAGTATAGCAGAAACTTCAATCTCCTCCCTACCTAGTAGTTATGATACTGGAGGAAGATCACGTAAAAAGCACGAGGACTCCCCGGAGGGCATGTATGAAGAGGTTAATGTCTGCGGCCGAGGCGAAAGGGGTATGCAGGGACCGTAGCGTTTGGCGCTCCGTCGTCTCCGGCTACCCCGCAAGAGATATGGCGTGAAGATAAATAAATAATACTCACTTAAATGTAGTCAAATATTTCTGTAATTCACATTTACAGATATGTGTGAACAGAAATCATCACTTGCCACTAGGGTTTACCCCTTACTAGATTACATGAATACAAAAAAAATGTAATATAGAAAGTTACATATCGAGAATATATTCTCCAAGTTCTAGTTAATTTGTGTGTACTATATAAAAGTAAATTAAACGTTAGTTGTTATAATTTTTTAAATAACTTTACGCAATTTGTAGACAATTTCAAAGAGGACATTAATAAATTATCTTATAGTATAATAAAGCAAGTAGCAATAAAACTAAATTAATAAAGACAATATTATATTATCATATACAAAAGTTATAAAATGTGATGAAGAACTTTTGGCATTATTCCATTGCGAGCAGGATCACTATAAACTCGTAAGCAAATATTATTGCGATACTTTAAGCTGATATTGTAACCATCTTATTAAATATGAGTTGCAATTTTTTTTTATTATTAAGATGTACATAATATGCATATAAAATAGTAAAATAAAAAAGCAAGATGTTCCATTTATTGTAATCGGCTTTAGAGTTTTTTAAAGTATCCATAACAACTATGTTTATTAATATTAAAATACAATTGTCTAATCATAGGAAATAACCAATAAAATGAATGACTACATAATAGACTGGAAATTTGGCAGAAACCCAACTAGACCACAAGCCAAATAATTTCCCATACACTACTGCATTCTTAAATGTACAATGTATCCACAGAATATTGTTTTAATCTCGAAATGCTTACAATTCTTTATTAATAATAATATGTGATTATTTATTACATTTAGTTTTAAATTTTAGAATGAGGCCATTACTTTGTTAACTTGTCCCAATCACTACAACAATAAAACCGAGTCTTTATGTCCTCTGTGCAATTGTTAGTAACATTTAAGTTTTATAATGCAAATTATAGACCTACCTATTGTGAACTATTGGTACATGAATATAGTATTCAATATGTAGTATTATATATATTATATTTTTGGAAATCAGATAGAAGGGGGCTTTTAAAAATAATATTGCACACAGTTCAACAACCAATTATTTAAAAATTAACAAACGGTCAAAAATTTTACACTTTGAATTAATAAATCCTAGACAATTACTAATTATTCTAAACAGTAAACTATATCTAATTCTAAGAACATGACAAAGACAATTTTACCGACAAAAATTCAGTATCTGCGTTTGTAACAAAAAATTGTAATCACAAATCTCCCTTCGCATTTCGGATCAACGATGGTTTCCGTGACGATAACCATTGTAAAGTAATTAAGTAAGTAATTAAACTCAACATAACCTTTGCAAATTAGGTGTAAAATATCTTAATAAATGAAATAATGATACGTCAGAGACTTACGATGACTTATTTAATGCATGTCCTTGCATTTATTTATTGGTTTACATAAAAACATGGCTTAAACCTAATTATCTAATACAGTATAAACACTCCTCAACACAAGCCTAGACATCAACCTTGATTGGAGCGAAGATGTTAGGATGCCCTCTGATGGCTTATCTTCCGAAGGGCTTTCCGATTACCAATGGAACCTTCAACAGTAACATCCCATATGAAACTACGTATGAGCGGTGTGTAGGCTTCGATCGAGTATTGCATCGTCTTGTGCTTCATGATGTTTAGAGTCAGCTGAGAATTAGTGTAGCATCCCATGTCCTTGACCCAAATAAGGTAATCGATGGTTTGGAATATGCGACCCCCATCAGCGGCGATCAATTTTCGAGTTCCAAAGAGAGAGAAATTGTATTCCTAAAGTGTCGCTTCAGTTCCTTAGTGTCTTATCGGTATATGGGATACAATAAACAAAATTTCGAAAACTCGTCTATAAAAATAAGCACAAGACGGTAACCATCAGATTCTGCCTGAGGGCCTAAAGTATCTATATGGATAGTCTTGAAAGGTGCCTCTAGTTTTTAAATGAATTGGCTATAAAGGAGCCCGAGCTACTGTTTTTTGGGAGAGGTAGGCTTCTCTAGTAAGGTAATTCTCAACCCCGGAACCAAAAGTGACTAGCCTATGGTTTATGCAAAAAACTGTGGCTAGGACATAATCCTTTTGACTTAAAATAACAAAAAGTAGTCAAAAGTATGGTACTAAGGTATGGAACAATGCGATCAGTAAGATTAGCCTGTACTGAATCTGATGGTATACCGGCGTCCCTTATTTCGGGGTTAGCGAACTGTATCGGCTGTGTAATCGAGCGAGCCCGCAAACTGCAGTTATAGTCGCTAGTTATTTCACGTTTAGTGCAAAGTGACGCTCACGTTCAAAGGTCATAGCGAGAAAAATAAACGACTATAATCAAAAGGACTCACCCCGTAAAAGACAAGGATACAATAAATTTTTGTACACAGCACCTAATCGAACTAATTCACTGAAACAAATATCCTTAACAACAAGACAAAATTTAAATTAAAAAATAACTTAGAAATCACTATAACGAAATATTTAAGAAAACGTTGACTTCACGTGTGATAGTCAAAATAAAAAAATAACGAACTAGGTCAAGACGAAATGGGTCCAAAAAGTAAGAATCCTAATTTTGATCTGATTTACCAGACAAGAAGGGATTTAAAAAAAAAATATTATTACATCCTAAACAATTATTAATTATGCTAACGGGTAAACTAATTTGATTCTAACGACACGACAAAGACAATTTTACCGACAAAACTATTAAGATAGAACAAAGTACCGCACCCACTGACGAAAAGCCTTGACTAGAGTCGACGCACGCTTAAATATTATTTCTTTCTCAACTTTTCTTATATCTTAATATATCAATATTATTAGTATAACTAAGTGATAAATATCAATTTCTCATCTTCCGTTAAATGCATTGTAATGTATTGTAACAAAAAATAATATTTGGCAGAAAAATCCATTAATAATTTTCAATATATATATATATATATATAATTTTATATATATATATAATTATAAGTAAAATATATACTAGTACTATACTATTAGTCGTAAAACAAATTGAAAGCTACACTCTCAAAAAATTATAAAATTATCTGGTTTCGTGCTTGAAAATCTAATAATATTTGTAATTGAAAATAATAATTGTATAATGTATTCAAAATACAACTTCTAAAGATACTAATAAAAACTGATGCATGGATAATATGCATGAATACATACAATTTATGAAAGCATGTTGTAATAAAAACAAAAAAATAACTTTAATTTTTGGTTTAGTATTATGTTATCTGATTGTTTCTCGATATTAATTCCGATCAAGACGCAAACAAGTACATATCGTCTAAGCTAAGTAGCGTTCCTTAAAGCATATCCTATTGACAAATTCATGTCTATGTTATGTATGGGAAAATATATTACTATTTAAAGAACTAATTAAAAATATTTCCCTTTACGCTAGCACGGATAATTAAGAATATTTTTTTAATCATACTGTTTGACCCATTTTGTTAATTGTATTCAGAATTTTTATATAATATCTCTGGGCTGTTTGACTTATTTTATAGGTACTGTATTCAGATAAAATTATATAAAATAAAGAAATACATACGACAGCGTATATACAAATTGTTATTCATTTCTCTTTTATGTTGGCTTATGTAACCATACTGTAAAAGAACATTAATCATTGTCGTAATTTTTCTTCTAGGTCATGAATATGCCATTAGGAATTCAACGTTGGAGTCTACAAGATTGATAGACGATATAGCCTGTACGAAGCTAAAACATTCTACAAAAGATGTTGGTTAAGGTTGTCGATGTTGTCGATCGTGACTGTGCTACATAAAAATCATTGACAATGGAACATGTACGATAATTGGATATATCAAAATACGAGTACGTACTAAAACTGTGTCCCGTACACAGTTTTAATTAAACATAATTCCTCCTCATGGAATATTTTTTTACATATTATTATGACACAACTGATATGTAAATTGTTATAAATATATGAAGTTCTAAAAGCAAATTAAATATGTCTTTAAGGTGGATTTTACTTAATAAAATGAAGCATAACATACAAATAATATAAATATTTAACTCACTACTCATACCAAAATAAACCTTTCAAACAATTGTTCGTGTACGGACGAAGTCACTAGTACCGTGAAGATAACAATATCAATCGCATTTACATATCTACGTCTATTTCGTAAGATTTGATTTTCATACCGCTACGGCGCTGTTGATAATCCGCTCCTTCGAGGCTCCACTCGCCAATAACAAGATTTATTTCGAAATTCAATCCGATGTCTCAAGTCTTATTACTCAGAAAGTCGTTGAGTTAAAAGAGAAAATCCCCTAAGGTTTGCAAAGCACATTTTTATCCTGACCATCTCGTACAAATCGCTGAAGCTCTATCTCTTAGCTTCTTTTGTCAGCAATCTTGCACACTTGTGTACTGAGCCCTTTGTGTTTATTTTGTTCATAAATTGAACATACATAAAAGAATCGTGAGTTTGTAAGTAGGTTTTTTGTTGTTGAAAATTTATAATAAAAAAATATTTAAGAGACTCGGCCATTAGACGCCTGTAGGACCTTCTCAATAGATCATAACTGAGTCGTGTTTTGTAACGTTGTTATATTGACACTTGTTCTCTGTTATATTAATTTCAGTATTCTCGATAATCGATACTACTGGTAATAATGATTAATATTTGAAGGAGAAAAATGTGATTGAAATGTTAAAATAATACTAGCTTTAGTGCAAAATTACATTTACATTTATTAACTTATAGCTAAGTCGAGGGACAGACATATGCATATATTTTATTTACATAAGCTATATAATATTATCTATAGATTCAAATATGATATTCTGATCACCTCTAGATTGTATAAACTCTGTGATTTCTCCATTGACTATCATTTAACGTAAATGGTGTTAGTCTGATTCGATAATAAACGGGTAATCGAACAAAGCCACAGAGTAAATGCTATTAGAGCTGTGACCTACATGAGTTAACTAGTATATATTATATATATATATATAGTATATATTATATATGTAACCTGAAAAATAAAAATATTCGAAATAAAGTAACATTTACTTTAATTTGTAATATCAGAAATAATATTACAATGAAATAATTTTGATACCTACAAAATCTAAATTTAATAATATGGTAACTATATTATACTTAAATAACTATATAAAAATACATAAAACTTTATTATTATTTATTAGTAATTGAAGTTTTAGGATTTTGTCAGTGAATATTGCAAAATAATGTGATGTGATTCTTAAGTACCTGTTATATATCTGTATGAAATAAATAATTAAACACTAATTACCTAGCCGTAGAAAAGGTATTTTCTTAATTTTCCCGCGCACAAACCAATAAGGATAATAATAAATAACAATTCCGGTTATTTCCATTTTATATACAGACGAAAATTACAAAAATATTAAAAATAAATTAGTTGGCAAAGATTTGACACAACACTACTTTTTACACCTTTTTTATATTTACGAGTTAATTATATTTAATTATTCAATAAAATAGAATTTGAGTATGTCTTAAAATGATTCAAAATAACTTAATAACCTGCACTGAATCAAATTATATATCTAAAATAGACTTAATTAAGGGGTCTGGGCTATTTATAATTAACAGAATTAATTAATTCCTCCACTCTAGTAGAAATGACAATAAGTATTTCCGAGATATAATTATACTGTACACAAAAAGTTACAAAATCCCTTTAATATAATTAAAGGCTATTTATATAATCATTTTAGAAGAACAAGTTTTAAAGGTATAAAAATATTATCCGGAGTTCTCCTTATCCTGATGAACTTAGATAGTAAAACAGATACAACCACCTCGTAACCGTAAGATAAAGAGGTTTAGTGCGTTCGTCGCACGATAACGGATAAGTTGCCAACAAATGGCATAATAATCTGATTACGGGCTAGCTGTGTCTTGTCACGCAATTCACTGTCACCGGGACGCTTTCTTCGCCACCCTTAGCAATTAACCTTACTTTTAACCAATTTAGGAATCATCGCAACATATTAGAATAAGTGTATAAATACTATCTAAATATTTGTGAATATATGGTTATTTTTTTTATTAAATTAATAAGACTAGCTTATATAGTATAAAATTATTAATGAGCAAACATTCACACGAGTGTATAATATAATGTGAAATATAGTCGAAGTTTAACCAACATTTTTTATAAACAGTTTGAATTAAGGGACTATAAAAAGAAAAAATAAATATTCTGGTAAAATAAATTACAATTTTAGAATTCAAACATCTCTCCGCTTACTTTCCTAAGTGTGTGAAGTGCTCTAACCGCTAAGCTTAATACACGCTTGATGATTCACGATAAACTTCTTGGGTCAACAGATACTTCAGTTGCTGTACTGCGTGTATTAGAAAAATGTACCTGATGCCCAATTCTCGCAATTATAAAGAGTGGGCAAATTATGTTCATTATGTGTTATAATGTGTATTATGTTTTAAGCTGTGCGAATATGAAGTAGCATGCCATTAAGTCACAATTCACGAATTATTACACTTAATTAAATGTCAATCTTAATTCCACAGTGTTTTTATTACGAGATTATTGCCCTCGACATGCCAGTTTTATGATTCTAAAGTGTAACTGCAATCCTCAAACGATAATTATATACATCTGGTTTATTCTAATTCTAGTAAAAAAAATGTTACCCAGGTAACGTATTAAATTTCATATTGAATGTGTGATTATATAAAATCGTATTTATATTTCTGATATTCTTTTCAAAAGATAAACTTTCTATGGTGTAATTGTTATTTCTCTTTTGGCAATTCTTGTTGTATTAATATAATATATTTACTTTCATTTAATTATAAGTTCACAAAGGAATATTAATTTTAAATATATAAAATGTATCACTTAAAATTTTTCTCACCTCCCCTTAGTAGACTTTAATTAAACGGTAAGATACAGAAACAGAGTATTATCTTCATTAACATAGAAAGTACCTCCGAGAAAATATATTTTAATAATGAAACAAGACTAAATTTAGAATGTATAAAGTCTTTATGAAAAACTTAATATTTTTAAACTTGTACTCTTTTTATTTGTATGTTTTTGTAATATGCACTATTATAAGTAAATACTTCTTAATATTTTACTATATATATCTAGAAATATGAGCAATGAATTTCGAGATATGTTATTCTACATATTATAATTAAAAGAGAAAACTCTGAATAGTTCAAATACAGTAATGAATAATAAAATTGAAACAATTGAAATAATAAAAAAGCCACGACGCGACAATTGACTAGTTATGGAGTTTAATTACTAGAAACAATATTTTCTATTTTTTATTTAAAATATTAATAAAATATAATTTTAACTTATATTTAAATTAAATAAACAAAATCATTTTGTATTTTGTTTATTAGAACCAAATTAACCAAATAGTCATATGTATATAATATTCTGACCTCATAAAAGGTTTTATATTTAATTCTGATAACAGAAAGTGAATAGCATTCAACCTGTTAATGATTAATTCACAATTGAATGTGTTTGTTACTTCTTCTGGACCTCTTGAACGATAAGATGTTATTTTCAAAAACTTTTCATCGTATTCAGTCACAAATGGAAGCGAGCCAAGTTCATTTAGAAATTAAGGATCACATCAACCATGGTTATATGTGATGCAGTAATTACCACAAGAATGACCTTTGGTAATGAACGGAGCCATTAGCTTATAGTTTGTTCTTCAGTAATTTCTGGGAGACGAGAAAGGAAATGTGGAGTCACTGTGATATGTTAGTACGTTAAAATAAGCATTGTCGTATTTTATTATACCTTACTCTACTTAGTAAAGTAATTCATTTTTAATTTCCATAATGAGTTGCGATATACCTATTCACTCTTAATAAATTACAATTGTCTTAAAATATCGTTTTACCATATTAAATGTTTATTTTATAACGAAACAAATTGAAGTCTAAAACTTGACTTTTTTGCGCATACCTAACTACACAAGCACTGACTGTCTTAAGTTTACTAGAATATGGATAAAATCTATAAATAAACAGTTCAGTCGGTTCAGTTATGGAATAGCGGCAGCTTGCAAATGTTTAATCACGTCAGACGTTCCACGTAGGGCCAACTGGGACAATCCAGTCACTTCAAGAGAAGATATTGAAATATATTAAATATTGTCCACTATACTATTGCACTTATGAAGTTACAATAAAATACACTCACTAAAATTGGATACCTTTGTTGTATTTGTATCGAAATTTTCGATATCCGAGATCTTCTAAAGAGATGTTATTCTTCCATTTTGAAATCCAATATAAACCCGCAAACGTTCACAAAAGAAGTAATTCGAAGCATGTGCCATCTCAACAAAAGATTATTTTACAATAATAAAGTATAATTGTGTTATATGTATATAAAAGTATAAATTACTTTCATCAAATTACTATCCAATAATCAAATATTATGAAGTCAAAAATCAAAATATTATTAATAAACTGATCCGTTTATGTACAAATTTTGATTAATCCCTCATACAATCTATTTTAAGTGTTTTATTATTTTCAATTTGCATTTTTATTTGGCCATTCATTATTTGTTTTTTATAATAAAAAAATGTGATAAAAATTTGCTATATATATTTTCTATAAGTTTAGCTAAAAGGAAAGTTATTCAAGGTGTATCTCGAGAGCATTGATCAATAGTCAGCGATCACGCAGAGGTGTTGCACGCAATCACTCGTATCTTAAGTAAGTGCACACTGTCTAGAAGTTAGATTTTAATGTTCTGTTTGTATTTTTAGCACAATTATAATTTAAACTTTTAACCAAATAACGGCGTCACTTGGTCAAACCATCTTATTATTGTTGTCAAATATGCATAGGTTCCAAATAAACTGAAAACATTTGCTTCGTTTAATACAAATATTACTTGTCTGTTATATAATTTATTCTATATTGTCAATTTTATTTTCTTAGATTTGATTGATTTGATTTTATAATTATTCATTAGTTATTAAACGTTAACAAATTATTTTTAAAAGTTATTAAAAAAATATTCTAAGATGCTGCAATTATTGCGCTTACTTTGTGAAAAGCCTTAGATTTAACACTGACACTTCATTCCGTAGATTACAGACATAAAAATACCAACCGAACCTCTTCATTACTGACTACTTAATTTAATAGGGCGATGTTTGTTTCCGAATGCGGGGTGAGAAAATGTTAGCAGGCTTCGTGAATTACTTGGTTGCATGCTTCACTTAGCTACTATCTATACAGTAACAACTATATCAAATATTTACTTACAACTCAAGTATATATATTTTATGTTCACTTCCGGTTATAAACTTTTACAAAACAAGAAGAGATGTCAAGAAAATAGTAGATCACAATAAAATGTTTGTTTCAACACTCAGATCAAATGTTTTTGTTAAGGGAATTTATTAATCAAGGAGTAAAATTAAAGTGTGTATCCATATAGCGTGCTTCATCGAAGTTGGAAACTTAATGAATTATTATTCATTCATACTCGTACGTTTGAAGTTTCAGAGAACAATGGATTATGGAATGGAAAATTATATATAGTTTGTTATTCTGATTCCACGACATTCGTCTTTCTATTATCGCTATCGCAACCCCGACATATGTAGTGGGAATTTAAGATTATAACCACAATTGATTATTCATATTACTAGACTTTTCAGAAACTGTCTGTTTTTGTTTTCTAGAATTTAGAGACCAAGAGCAAAAATCGTACTGTCACTTATTGGATCATTGTTCCTTTATATCCCGACAAGAATGCATGCATCGGTCCTAAGTCTTTAATATAGTCTTTAACAAAGGTTATAAAAAAACTTCGTATCCTTTTAAACATATCGCAGTCACGAAACTTTGTGAAATGTTGAATTCTTACAGCTTGTATTGACAAGTTCAATTCTAAAATGTATAAGCAATATGTGTCACCAAAATATTAAAACATTAATTGTTTACGTTTATATTGCCCATTGAACTTTTTCATGTGGATTGAATTGAATTGTTTTAAAATTGGATTGGATTAAAAAAGGTTTAATGAAATATTAAAAAATTTTATAAATTAATTCTTAAACATTAAACAAAACCAGTTTCAATATAAAAATTTGAAAAATAAAAACACTTGTTATAAAAATAATTTAATTAAACTCACGAATGTCGTGGGAAAATAAATTTAAGAAGATATACAATGCCAAATAAAACAACAAATCATTAATGAGACGTCTGACACAAATAGATTTCATTAAATGCTACGTGCAGTTCTCGCATGAAGGTATCCTTATGATGTATTCATTTTCCGTACTCATTAAAATTTCAACAGAGAAGCGAGTGTCTTCCATATAAATCCATGTGTCTTAATCTCATTAGCTGTTGATCGCTTCACACAAGATTACCTTACTTTTGTTATTAACATTATTTGTAAATGAAACAAGGGACCGCCAAGGGAAATAAAATTTAAGAATGTCAAACCCGTCAGAGACGTTATATTAGTTGTCCGTGTGTACATTTATAATCTTACAATGTGAAATATAATTTTATTTCGTAGTAAAATTATTGAAGAAATCTCTTATAGTTTCTGGCGAGTAAGTGTCATAGTAAGATACGTGAAATAATAGAAAAAGGATCTCTTATTTTTTATATGAATAAAATAAACCTAATCAAGTATTTTCCTTCTTAAAGATTATTGCCTTATTTAAAGCATTTTCTTGATTAGAAACTCTTGAATAATATACAAAAACTGGCAATGTCATTAAGATACGTAATTGTGCCGACTCCGCAAATCTCCTGCGAATGGGGATCACATGATCATTAAGGTCTGAGCCATCCTCAAGACGGTGCTTACTGAGGGTCCCTTTGTGATCTCCCGTAATTAATAGACTTAATATTTCATACATTCCTAAGGATTTTCACTAATTTTCTTCTCAATCATAGACGGCATTAATAGATTAAGACCTTAGGATGAGAGATTAGATTATCTTATATATTCAGAAAGACCCATAATAATTAAATGAATGAGATGTTTTATAGGAAACATTTACCAAAATGTTTGCGCAACTATTAAGTTTTTTATTTTTATGTTAAAAATATTTTTTTCTATAATTAAAGCATTAAAAACGGTGATTACGAAAACACTGATATGTTTTATAATATATAGATTGCTAAATTTTTCTCGACTAATATTAACCAGGTATTTAAGATGGTCGACCTCCGACGGATACAAGTTTAAAGAATTTTTCATTATCTATTTATTTAAAAATAAAAAATATTGTTTGAGTCTTTTTGTGTGAATCCTTATACTTTACTAAGCATGGCCGGTATAGAAACTTGTTTATTAAATGGTCATGTTCGTTTTGTTATCGTGTTCAATACCAACCACGTCACTCCTTATAGGAATCAAAGTGTATCATGTCATATTAATAAATAAATCACAAAACTCATATAGTATATAAGACAACTCCTTTTCATTTTTTAGAAACATTTTGAATGGTAATTAAAATATAAGTTTCACAGTCTTAATCTTAATATTTAAATTAAGTTTCTTTAATTATTTTCCCTTTGTTCCCATCCATTTTGCTTCCTTGCATAATTTAAATTTTTCTTTTAATATTAAAGTGATATTTAATAACTCTGATCAGCAGTGCCCACACTTTCCTTTTAAATTAAATTACTAGACTACTCTCTAGAGGGAGTATTAGGATATATATATGTAACAGGAGACTTTTTTCTATAGCAAACTTTGATAGAAAATAATAAACAATAAAATGAAGTAACAGATTTTTCCCATAATAAAACATTATCGTTTATGGGTATAATGGTCTGTACGTATTATCGTGTCTTTTTTTCAAAATCTAGCTATTTTTTGATTTGAATGATTTTAACGATAAGGTTTATATATACTTAAGTGGGTACCTCTTTAAGTTTAATTGAATTAAGTAGGTGGTTCAATTCGGTAATAAATACTTTATTTTAAAGACGGGTCACAGTCTTTGTTATACAATTTATAATAAAAGATAGACGTACGGTTCACGTAAATTAATGAAAAGAGGGTAACTTGTTAATATGAAAAATTATTATCAATTTAAAAGTACTGCTTCATGCAATCATAAATTTAATATTTGAATCCCCACAAGTTATTTAGCAATTAATTATTTATTTTCATTAAATTGCCTATATTTAGGAAAAAATAAAACAACCTTGTCGTATGATTAACTCATTACAAATAATAATTTCATTCGAGCCTTTCATCGCTCGATTAGCAACTTTTAATATATTATATTTATATATATAAGTAATATCTAAGTTAATATATTGTATATTGAAGTTCGCTTAACATTATTACTCTCTGCGGTTACTTACTTAGATACAAAAGGTTTATTCTAGTAGATCGGGGAATTAAGTAGACTTATCGAGACATTAAGTGGACTTATCTGAAATACGATACAAGCAAAGCCTGCCTATCAAATTCGGTGGCACGCAACAAGGGTGGAGATGTCGGAATTGTACGATATGATAAAAAGGACGATAAGGTATAAATGAATGTGACCATTTATAACGCTGCCATTTCAAAGGGCAAAGGTAATCTTAATGAATTTTATAAAAAAAATTAAGAATTACTTTATGATATATTTTATCGATCATAAATTTGGTTTTAACACTTAATGAAATGATATAGAAAGTTAATTCTTTTTCACTTCTTTATTCTTAATAAGGCCTGTTTAAGAAACCGACAATTTTTTTTATCTTTTTAGTAATATTTTATGTGACCTGACGCAATTGGCGCTACAAATCAGTGTATTGAGATGGAATGCAATCCTTTTTTGCATCCTACCTACGGGGTCGGTTTGTTTCCCTTCCTCGGGAGGTATTACAGGACAGAGAGTTATTTGTACGCTCTGCGTACTATTTAATACGTCTGTTATAGCTGCAGCAACCGGCAAACGACAGGCATATTGGGCCTGGACTTAAGCGATAGTCACTAAGGATTTGAGCTCTAGAGTTCTGAAGAGGAAATATATCGGTGTCTCCAGATTCTTCAAACGGCAAATTGCTGAAGCAAAGTTCAAGTATGGAGTCAAAGTTAGGGATCAGCTACCAAGTAACCTGCCTGTCAAGCACATGTTCTGGGCTCCTTCCAAAGCCACGCTGGGAAATTTTTGCCTGCCATCCCTACCGCCATCGCACACTAGGAAAGTCTCTCTAGCCTACGTGGCAAAAGAGTTTTTGGGCACTCTTTTTTCCTCAAACTTAATATTGGATTACCAATAAAAGACACGGCCTACCATCTAGCGCTGTCAGATCTCAACGCTGGAAGTACTTTTTCGACAAAAAGGCATTGGGTTCTCTTGGGAAACTGAACCTCGTTCAGTTTCAAACCTGCCCAAAGACTTGGACGCAAAGCGCAAATACAGCCACACGTAGAGTACTTGTTCTCATCTCTGATTATTTGGGACCTAGTGCTCTTTGAACGGCTGTACTCTCCGATATTGCGTAGAGACATGGCCCCTTTGTGCGTCTTCTATCGCATTTATAACGGGGAGAGTTTGGAAGAGCTACTCGTATTTGACCCGATGCCTACGCAGAAGTTCATCACCGCATCAATATATACCCTCACTTCCAAGGCCAGCAACGCTCTTGGGATTCTTCGGATGTTTCAAGAGTTTGTGGGTGGTGGTGAACACCTATTAGCGGTGATCCGCACGTTCGTTGGCTCTCCTCTGACATAAAAAAAATCCCAAGTTCCATTTTTAGTAGTTGCATTTAAACAATTCGATTTAGTAACTTAGCCACAATGAATGATTTTCCTTTCCAAAATTAATCGGCATTTAAGTAAGCTATCATCGCTAGGGTCTTCATTTTAAATAAACACGTGTTACAGCTGATGTCCCACCTATGCACGATATTTTAGTACATTCGGCAATGAGTTACAAATTATGTCATTAAATTTACCACTATATTGAATTATAGTCAATAAGACGACAGTGTGGTTTTGATGTGTATTAAATAATGTCTTTTGATGTTATTGATGTTTTAGTAAGTAATAATGTTTTAATAGTTTTAATAGAAGTGTAAAATAGTAGATTGTAAATAGTCGTAATTGAACTTTAAATTTTTAATATTTTTTGCCAATAATTTACAACATTAAACATTAATATTAACAATCAGTTCCTATTCTAACTTAAAGCATCAGTATAGTATAAAAGACTTTAAAAGAGGATAGACGTCGCTTGGCTTCTCTTCAAAATGGATATCACTGTTATTGCATTTTGACGCTCATTAGAAAAGGCGATAATTTAAAAACGGAATCGATTTATAATAAATTTGTGATTTAAAAGAATATTTTTTTTTTTTTTTTTTTTTATACATTCTAGGTTAGTACTTGACTACATTCCACCTGATGGAAAGTGCAAAATGTAGTCATAGGTGGTAAGGCGTATTAACCTAGTAGCCTATTCACTCTTCTCTTGAAGACACCCACATTGTATGTGGACGGAAATACCGACGCAGGCAAGCTATTCCAGTCCTTCGCTGTACGCATTAAAAAAGACGAAGCAAAGCGCTTCGTGCGGACAGGAGGAATGTCCACAACGTAAGGATGGATATCCGCCGTGCGTCGGAACGTCCTGTGATGGAAGGGGGACGGAGGAATTAAATCGTGTAATTCCTGCGCACACTCACCAAAGTGTATCCTATAGAATACTGAGAGGCTAGCAATTCTACGCCTGTGTTCAAGGCTGTGGAGGTTGGTTTCAACCAATTCAGGGTCACCTATAAGCCTCTTTGCTCGCCTCTCAATTGAGTCCAGAACCGCAAGATGAGACTTAGCGGCACCAGCGAATATATGCCCACAGTACTCCACACACGACCGGATCTGTGCTTTGTATAATACAAGAAGCTGTCCCGGTGTAAAGTACTGACGGACCTTCGCAAGAACGGCAAGCTTTCCCGCAGCTACTCTTGCTCTGGACTCAATGCACCGACCAAAGTTAAGGTTCGAGGAAATCTCTAAGCCTAACAACTGAAGCCGGTCACTGTATTCCAAAGATACACTCTGGAAAGTAGGAGCCAAGGTGAAAGGGCTCCTTTTGGCGGTGAACAGACACGTCTGCGTTTTGGTGGCGTTGAATTTGACAAGATTGGCATTGCCCCATGCGGAAACTGCCTGAAGTTTGTCATTCAAACGTTGCACCATGGCTTCCCTTTCAGACTGTATTTGATCTCTACTAGCCCGACTACTCGGCAGGTATCTTTCTACAACTGTGCTGTCGTCTGCATACCCATAGATTCCGGGCTTCAGCAGATCGTTAATGTGCAGCAGAAAGAGAGTTGCAGAAAGAACGGACCCCTGAGGCACTCCGGCATTTATTGTCAAAAGTTCCGAGGAACACCCGTCGACAACTACTCGGAGTGATCTTTGGTTCAGAAAGTCCGTTACCCAGCCGATCAGACCAGGAGATATGCCGTATGCTGAAAGCTTGCTTATAAGGCTCGCATGCCAGACCCTGTCAAATGCCTTCGAGACGTCAAGAGAGACGGCGACCGCTTCTCCGTTTTTCTCGATGGCCTCGCCTAAAATGTGCGTAGCGTACACTAGAAAGTCCCCAGTGGACCTATTTCGGCGAAACCCGTACTGTCGGTCACTGAGGAGATCGTTACCTTCAAGGTACGCTAAAAGGCGCGAGTTCAATACACGCTCCATAATCTTGCAGAGTATGGAGGTGATTGAAATCGGTCTATAATTGACAGGATCGGCACGGCTGCCTTTTTTGGGCACTGGTTGCACGTTAGCAAGCTTCCAAGATTTCGGCACTATTCCAGACTTGAAAGAGAGGCGATACAGACGTGTCAATACAGGAGACAACTCAGCTGCGCATGTCTTGAGCAGAATGGCTGGTATACCATCAGGACCACTGGCTTTATTCACATCAAGGCGACACAATGCTCTCCATACCTCTTTGTTAGTGATGCGGATTTCAGGCATCGAAATACCGCAGTGAGGAAGATGTGCTGGAGAAGCATTGCCAGTGTCTAGATGTGAATTATCAGCGAACAGAGAAGCAAATACATTCGCTTTCTCTGTCGCTGTATGGGCCAGAGATCCATCCGGCTTCAGCAGAGCAGGTAGTGAGGGTTGGCAGAAGTTCGACTCGATCGCTTTGGCAAGAGACCAGAAAGCTCGACTGCCAGTAGGTCTGACAGAGAGCTTTTCGCCATTCTTAGCAATACGATCGCGACGAGCCTTCCGTAATGCCTTTTTATAGGACTTGGCAGCTTGGTTAAAGGCTCTCTTCTTTAAACTTACATCCGGAGCTTTGCGGCTTCGAGCATCAGCCCAAATGAGGTATGCCGAATGTTTTCGGTCTTCAGCATGACCACATTCGGCATTAAACCATGGGCGAGCTTTGCCACCGATGGGTACGTCAGCAAAAGGAATGAAGTACTCCATTGCCTGATGTATCACATCGGTTATAGCATCCGCGCAACTCGACGGATCCAAAGAAGAGAAGCAGACCTGCCGCCAAGGATAAGATGCAAAGAAGTGCCGCATCTCATCCCAATCTGCTGACTTGTATTTCCATACTCGCCTAACACTATGCGGTTCAGAAGCTGGTGGGGAATATGTAAATACAGATTTCACCAAACAGTGATCGGAGGTTCCCAAGGGGGAGGTAACCTCTACACGATACCTGTCCGGATCAGTTGTCAGCAAAAGGTCCAGGCAATTGGCTGTATGGCCTACTACATCTGGTACCCTCGTCGCTTGCCTCACCAGCTGAAAGAGGTTGAAGGACAACGCAAAGTTCCGCGCTTCTCTTCCAGCATGGTCGGTCTTCTGGTACGGGAACAGCCAGTCCTGATGACAGGCATTAAAGTCCCCCAGAAAGACGAGCTGCACTGAAGGGTACTGATGCAGAGCCATATCAGCAGCCTCACCGAGATACTCAAATAATCTAGTTGTCTCCTGATCACCGCTGTGCGAACGGTAGACACAGGAATACAGGATTTTTTCGTTTCCTGTGTCTACTAAAAACCATAAAGAAGAAAACGTGGGGTCTTCAAGGTGACGGAGACGCAGGATACAGAGGTCGTTCCGTGCGTACACACAGACCCCGGCACGTGAGCGAAAGTTGTGCTCTAACGAGTAACCGGGATAATCCAGGTACGCAGCGCTCAAAGGACATTGTATCTGCGTCTCCGTCAAAAAGAGCAAGTGCGGTTGCTCTGTCTCGAGGTGGTGGTGGACAGGTAAGAGATTAGAGTGCAAACCCCTGATGTTAGTGAGGTGCACTTTAAATGAGGAGGAGTGCAACCGCTGTGAAAACTTGATCTTCTTATTGGACCTTTTCATTAAAAATATAAAAATAAAAGAGTGAATAGGATGAGAAATGGCAGTTGAACGAGGCGGTACGTATCAAACCCGGCGCCGAAATTGGTGTTGTCATGCCACTGGGAGGCTAGTCAGGAGACTGCGGGGACGCCCGAACCCCCCCAGGGATCGCCATCGGGCCTCCTCGTCTGGTCGCCAACCAGCACGATGGAGCCACCCTGGGATTTTACGCAGCTGGCGGGGCAGCCTTTCGTGGGTGGCTGACCCACTAATTGGGCCCCCAACTATCTGCGGGCGGCCAGCGGAAAGCCGTTGCTTCGGATCCCGCTACCCTCCTCGACTAGGCACCCGACACAACAAGCACCAACTCAACGCCAAACCGGTTCGCCAACGCAACGCAACTGTTCAGACCCATTTCTCATATATACGGCTTCATCGCACAACGTGCCGGAACACGACTAGGTCGCTTTGCGGCACGACTTTGTTCGATGGGTGGTAACCTTGCCGGCGACCCGATGTTATGGTCTACCACCGAAGTATAGTTTTCCAAAAAGTTCGTGGTTTCGATTAGTTTTCTTTTAATTTGAAATGAAAAACACAACCCATCGCTCAATAACTGACATTTTATAATTAGACTTTTTAGGTTTGAAGTTATAAAATATCTTTGTCTCTCTTAAGATTATATAAGAAGGAGATATTATTAAAACAGAAATTAATTGTAGTCCATTACAATTTTATTTCTTGATAAACTTTATCATAAAAATAATGTTTTAAATTATTTATATATATATAAATATAAATATATATCTATAAGATTTTTCATAAGCTGTACAAAGCAGACTTAGTAACAATTGGAGACTTCTAGTAGAATTACTAGGGTGGGTCCGGCTATTGCTTCTTGAGCAAACATAGATGCAATAAACCCTACTTAGACGTCTTGTGTTACCCGTTTCCATGATCTAGAAAATTATTTTTGGATCATGGAAATGGATAGAAAGTATTAAATTTGAATAAGTTGTTCTGTCAGTGACTCCAAAACTTTACTAATCTAAAAATATATTTAACATTATGTCATTGATATCTATTCGACGTGTCACATTTAGATACTTCATATATTTTAACTATAATTAAATGATGCTACATAGAATACAACGGAAAGAGAATTATAAGTATGTATTAAATATAACCGAGGTAAATGTAATGATATTCTTATATAATCGACTGGTGACAGTGGAGCTGCGCCAGTCCGCTTCCACTGTCTTAATAGTACTTTTCTTTGTCGAGGACACTTATACTATGTCACAATGGCTTTGCCTATTGAACTGTATTGTTGAAAATATTAAGTTTCTTGAAATGTATTTTGTTATTTATAGAGTAGAATAATTAATTCTGTGTATTCTTAACAAGGCAAAACATAAGACAGTTCTTAGCACGTTTCCGTGGGAATAAATAACAGTTGGCAACTGTCTGTCCACTGTTGGAACACTTTTTCTTACTGTATATTAATGAAGTCTCGGGTAAACAATCCCAAGCGATATCTAAATAATTTATAGCTAAACCAGGTGTCGCCTCGAAAACTAAATGTATAAATAGCTTTCAGGGCCGCTAGCAAACTTTAGAGAGATTTTACATAAAATAGAATACAATAAATTCTGAGACTAAACTATCTTTAAAGATCAATTGATTTGACTAATTTGAGTTCAGAAATATATTATAGAATGATAAACTTTTAAACATATTTAATTTATTATTTTGTTAGTGAGTAATTTTACAATATTAATAACAGTGTCATAAAAAATTAAACTTTATTAGTTTATTATACACGTAAAAGTAACAACGTATCTTATTAACATTTTGTTTATTTATTCATATCGTGCAAACCGACAAATACAAGCAGAGACATGAGAGCCACTCGGTACAAGGGACGCCAGTGCCATTTTGAAGACTGGAGTTTGCTCGAAAGGTTCGTGTGTCTTTCACTCAGGGTATAACTACCCTTTCTGAATGTTACTTTATTTTTAAATATTATCCCGTGTTTCCAATTAGATATTTATATTTAAAAAAATAAGATATATAATTTTCAACATCAAATGGTCTCGTAACAACACTTAAACCTACCTTTTTAAATTTTCAGGGAAGTATGAGTTTGTAATTATATAAGTTCGATAAAAAAACGGTTATAAAAAAATATTATACTTCTTTGAATAATTAAAAAGATATGGAGGACACTGACTGCTATGGGAGTTCATACATCTGTCGAGTGAACTGTATCTCGCTTTGAAAAGTCTTTCGAGACAAGGCACGAGATTCTCATCTTGAATACGTGCCTGAGGTAATCATTTATATTATATCTGTTATACATCCATTATTTACATTATCTGGTAATATAAAAAAATGTCATAATCTATTTAATATTATTAAAAAGTAATTAATAAGTTCGAACCCAGCTTACGCCAATATAAATTATATTTCAATGTTGGTTTTTGCAGAGTATGGAAAATGTTATAAATGATTTCAAATTTACCAAACATAATATAATTTATATCGTGTTTGGTAAATTTGATATCGTAAATTACGATATAATTTATATATTACAAAGGTAACATAATGAAAACAAGTCCAGAGTGTCCAATTTTATTTTATTAATTTAATCTTCTAATCCCATAGCAATTAACGCTCTAGTAAATCGGAAAATAATTCATTAGTGTAACGGGTTTATCATCCATTTCTATTAGATTAGGGTTTCAATTGCTATTTGGATTCACTAAATCGCAACAACCGCAGAGATCGTAGAGATTAAATTAATTGGATAATTCAGTTGCTTATTTTATTGTTTTTACGAATAAATGAACACATTATTTTAAAAATCATTAAATAGTACTCTTAAGCTACATTTTTGCAAATAGTGAATATAAATTGGAGGATTATTTATGTAGAACAGCAATATATATGTATTTATAAATATATTGTAGATATAGTTCGCGGAACGGAACTGTAATTAAACAATTACATTATGAAACTAGAAAAAATTACCCTTGAGTTGATTATTTCATGCGTTAATGATATAATTTAGATGTAGACGTGAATGGATAGCGTTTTGGTTAATGTAACAAAATTTTCTTGTAACTATAGGCTCTTTAGTAGGGCCTTTCTTGTCCTACTACTACTCCTCAATGTTTCATAAACATGGGATTGTGTTTTTTGCTGATATTTATATGATATTACTTTTCTTACTTATAAAATTATTAGACAGCAATCAGCAAGTGACGATATAAACAATAGTCTCTTGCGTATTATGCAATGGTTTAACTATAACAATGGATTGCTAATATATATACTTAAATTTACTTTACCAATTTAAAATGTTCCGGGTTGTTTTCGTCCCTTCAACATGGTCATGGGTGATCCTCGCGTTATGCTTGAGGACGCGCGCTGCTCGCGGTGACAGGTTATCTTGCTGGCTACGGATTTATTTTTTTGATATACATGATTAACTTTTCATTAAGCCTTATTGTAGAATTTTTCATCAAGCCTTATTATAGAATATAGAAACCCTAACTTTGGAACCTTGGAACTCTTGTAACCTTAATATTAAGTTAGAAAGTGTCTTAACAGAACGGCTTATTTTAATAAGTATAGTATTAAAATAGACTCTCCTGATATTTCCATTCCACGTACACGATTCATCACTAGTATTGTAAGTGGGTAAGATAAAAAAGATATAATATTAATCAATAAAAAAATAATTAATCTAATTGCAAACAAAGCATTAATATGTAAGACCTATTCATATTTTTAACATATTAAAAGTTGTTTTGAAATTTTATGATATAAAGACAACAATAATACTAATCATTAATTTTATTATTATCAAAATTAAAATATTATAACAGATATTCAATATTCATAGGAATGCATTGTCAAGTTTTTATAAGTTATAATAGTCAGATTTTCATAAATTCCTATAGAATTTAAAGCTTAGCTCAGCTTATCGAAACAAAAACTACCCACCAGTTTATTTGTCTGGTTTGAATTTAATAATGTTATTTCTTTCTTCCAATTGCAATTCATTAAAGTGTGACCTATTTTTGTTTGTTTACGACACAATTATCAACAATCCAAGAATAATAAATCCTTGATTGCGTGACAGAAAAAATAAAACAACACCTCCCAGAGACATTTGTTTTCGTTACTTAGCGTACTCTTATTAGCAAAGATGGTGCGCAGACACGCCTTGCGATAAATACTGATAAAGAAATATTACTTTGAATAGGGATATAATTGCTTTAGCTATTATTTACTTAGAGTTGTTTTCTTGAAGGAAACTTCAAATAAATATGATCAAAGTCTGTCTCGCCATCAGTGAAACAGGTTACAACAGATTACTTATTTATTTAGAAGTTGTCTTTTAGAAACTAATTGTCAACGTTATTACATGTAGGATAAAACCTCATACGTCACACTGTCGTGAATTATCTCCATTAATAAAATAATATGAATATTATATTCTTTATTCTAAAAATATATCAACAATTAATTATTATTTCCAAAAATAGATTTTTATTTGTAACACGCAACCTATATGGATAATTATAGTATAAAGAGTTATAAGTTGTCAAAATTATTTTGTTCAAAAAATGTTACTTAGAAATATGAAAAAGAAATAAAATTTATCTTTTTATTATAAGTACGAGTACAATAGAAAGCTACAACGTAGTAAAATATAAACGACAGCGACTGTTTTTTGCAAACATCAATCTAAGATTATGTTTATACAAGTACTCTTAGACGAGGATAATTTGATATCTTTTTCCGAACTATTATGTTATAGGAAAATAATTTGAATATTTTTCCATTTCTGAAACTTCAAAAACATTATTTCGACATCATTCACTTTCGATTTCGTTTTTTTGGGATATGAAATAGCGATTGCGAGCAAAACAACGCATATCCCTTTGTATACTTCGCCAATAAATCAAAAGGATAGGCGGCAAATTTCAAAAGTTTGTGATTTATCATAATCCGGATTTCCATTTGGTAAGCGACTGGTCCATTATTCTACGTCAGGGACATGGCCAGGGTGCGTGCGTGCCAAAAACACGAGTACTTACATTATATGGAATTGGTTAATAAAAATTACTAAAATATTACTACTACAACAATTTGTCATAGTCGAATAGTAATCTACTTATTAATAACAAAAAACTAATTTCATATTTTATTTCATTTGAACGTTAATTAATAGAAATAACTTTATATTTTATGAAGCCTGTTTAAACTAAATCTCTAGCAAAAAAAAATTCAGGTTGCAAACTCATTTATTGTAAAATGTATAAAAGTAAAGAACCATTACTAAACGATTCCCGGTATTCTTATGTCCTCGAGCCAATTACAGAGGATTTACAGTGTACCTACAGCTGGGCGCGGACGAATCTCTTTCTATTTTAAAAGTCATTTCTAAAGCAAAAATTCTGTGCCGAAACCTGTTTGTCGGTAAGAGTATGTTTGAAAACTATCCCTTGTAAATATATTCCTAACACTTATTTGTAAAGAAATATGTATTTATAAAGTTTTTGTTAAGGGTATTATAAGATAATAATGATAGAAAAAAACTACTCCTGGTTATACACTAGTAATTCGGTAAAGAAAATGACAATGTTAATTTGGACAAGTAATCATAATGAAAAAAAAAGTAAATATAACATAACTAAAAAGTGAAATTGCTAAACAAAACTACACACGAAAACTTTAACGATATCTTCATTTTAAAGCTAATTAAAAGCCACAATAAGCCAAAAACATCAGACAATAGTCTTATTGCTTACACTAACTCCTCGCTAATATTTTGCATTAGTCATAAAGTACCTTCTCGTACACGTCATAATAAAACAACAGCCACTTAAATTACAAAGCATATAAAATATGCGCTACCTCTGGGAAATCTTGACTCTACTAGAATGTAGTCGCCTCGTAAAACGATCTAACGAAGCCCCTCTGAGAAAACTCCTTATTTTCGACAAAAAGGACAGCTGATCCTAGTTCATGCATGAAAGGTACAAATGAATTTATGTCACAGTATTCATTTATATGGCTTAGAATTATAATAAATTGGAAGTAGGCTCTCATATACACAATGTGTCAAAGACGATGCTACAAGGATTGAAATCGTAAGCTGTTAATTACATTCAGAGTACATTTGCAAAAATGAAAAAAAAATATATCCAATTTTATATTTTTTTTAAACAAACTAATTCTAAACTTTAATTAATTTTTTTTAACAATATTTTTTTACCAACAATTTATACCTGATTACATTGAATGATAATAAAGGATTAAAAAAAAGAGTCGCCGTCCGGCTCCGCCTCCTTATGAAGGACGCAGTCATTGTATTGCGCCGTTAATTAGGGATGCGACGTTTTTCAAACATATCGGTTAACCATATACAATGCCATATCGTTTCAACATATACTATGCCATATAGTTTTAACATATACTATGCCATATCGTTTCAACCTATACTATGCCATATAGTTTCAACATATACTATGCCATATAGTTTCAACCTATACTATGCCATATCGTTTCAAGATATACTATGCCATATCGTTTCAACATATACTATGAAATATAGTTTCAACATATATTATGCCATATCGTTTCAACATATACTATACCATATCGTTTCAACATATACATTGCCATATCGTTTCAACATATACAATGCCATATTGTTTCAACATATACAATGCCATATCGTTTCGACATATACTATACCATATCGTTTCAACATATACAATGCCATATCGTTTCAATATATATTATGCCATATCGTTTCAACATATACTATACCATATCGTTTCAACATATACAATGCCATATCGTTTCAACATATACAATGCCATATCGTTTTAACTTATACAATGCCATATCGTTTTAACATTTATTATGCCATATTGTTTCAAGATATACAATGCCATATCGTTTCAACATATGCAATGCCATATCGTTTCAATATATACAATGCCATATCGTTTCAATATATACAATGCCATATCGTTTCAACAAAACAATCAAATATCGATTTTTAAGTTCTTGAAATCAATTTAAGCGATCGATCCATTAGTAAAAATTTACTTTAAAAAACTTTTCTTTATTATTAATCAGGTCCCCATCCCTAGTCATTACCATTACTTAATTATTAGATTCCGCGGAGGCTCCTTGGAGGTGACATGTGTAATATTTCATAATTTAAACCACCGTTTACAGGTTAAAGTTAATTCAGTAATTAGGTTATGTTATTGTTATTATTATAAAACAGCTTTCTTTGCAACCCTGAAAGTATCTAATATTTCTGTTATTGTTAGTGTTCTAGTGTGTTTTAAGTTTTATTTGTTGAATAGTTTTTAGTGAATAAACTTAAAGGATTAATTATGATTTGGAAGAGATATAAGAAATACGATGATTTTCTTATTGAAATTTATTTTGATGAACAACTCCATGAATATTTAACTATGTACAAATAAAGCAATGGAACAATTAATTGGTGGTTAGTTGGTAAAAGAAGTTATTGCAGGCGGTGCAATCTTATAAATAATTTGTAGCCTAATATCAGGATACGATAAATATTGTTTGGGAATAAAAAAGAAAAGATAAGTTTTTATTTATATTGAAAATACAAAAAATGTTTTTATTTTAAAAATTAATAATACCAGTTTTTGGATCAACATTATACGTAGGTATTATTTATATTATAGATATCTTAAATTCTGTTATTGCATAATAAAACATTCTGCGTTTTTAACTGGAGTATTTTAAACAAGGTACTATATTAAATATTCTATTTTATAAATGGAAAATTTACTTACAAATTAAAATTTCAACCTACTCAAAATTATAAGAGAAGATGTGCAACTTTGAAAAAATGGATATTTAATTAATCTATTGTTTTTAAATTTTACATAATTTAATTTCACTTATAATTCTTTAAAAAAATATGACTAAAGTGATAATTTCTAAAACTTTTTTAAACAATGAAAGAAATTCTAATAAACTTTAAAGGTAAAGCCGTTAAAACAAACTTAACAAACGTCATGAATAATATCACCGGGTGCTTATTGTAGCAATTTATCGCCAAAACTTTGGACTTCAAAACTCGGAACTGAAAGCATAAACATGGAAGTACTTGTCAAAATAAAATAATAAATTTTTGTAACTAAATAACTAGACATGATCTTAAGATGCAGATAAAACAAGTTATGTTGTACAAATATTTAATAATAATGGCAATTATTAATATTTCCATAAAATAATTGAGTGCTAACCTGATACTGTACATACAGTAACGTGTGGAATCTCTTTGTGCTTTAAACTTCTGTGCTTTAAATCAATACCTCTAAAGTTGGTCAACACATAAACATAGTTTATAAGTGAAAATATTTAAGTAAAAAAAAATAATTAATACAATAATTGTCTTAAAAAATAATAGTATACATAGAATTCCGATTCATTTTATCATTATCACGGAGATTTAAACTTCATGTTCTCATTATTAAAATTGAATAAAAGGTGTTTGCTGAAATGAGTGTTTTTATAACGTCGAGATAGGTCAGCGTCTGACCGCAATCTCACTTAATGCAAAACAAACTATGCTGTCCAAGACGCAATAAGCCTCTTCAATATGAATAGATAGCGGGCTTACGGTATCAAACTTCATACTGCACTAATTGTCAATTATACTAAATGGAAATAATAGTATTCATATATTCAAAACTTTTATAGATCTTAATTCTCATAATCTTACTACGAATATATGCATATAAGAGTTGATTTAAGCCTGTTTAATAATTATTGAATGACAAAAAATAATAATAATTTTATAGCATATTCAAAATGATTGTCATTGCTTTGGTTACAATACGTCGCCCAGTGAATAGAGTTCCGGTGATATTCAGTTCTATTTCCGTTTCCGCAAATGGCCGGAAATGAATTCAAAACACCCTGCAGTCCGAAACTTCCAAGCTATCTAAATATCATATATTCATGAGCAATGATACGCACCGCTGAACAACATGATCAGAATTCCGCTGTAGGCACAGCTTCATGCCGGAATTGACTGCTCTACTAATCACAAAAAAAACCCTAAATTAATTTTTCAATACTATTTTATTATAAGTATATTACGAGTATATTGTACCGAACATTCACGAATCTTGTTTTAGAATATCTTTTACAATCCTCATCCAAATATGAATACTGTGGATATTTTTTTATGTAAATAATATTGTAAATATAACATAATATATTAAATTAATTGCGATAATTCAATATTTTCATTTATTATCTATTACATAATATTAACAAATTATTTTCTTTTCTTTATTTTTGGGCCGTTGATTGCGATTTCTCGCCGTCCATGGAGTTAACCATTAGCAACTACCACTGGGCATTCAGTTTAAGATTGTAGAACAGGGGGCTGATCCATTATTAACTAAATTATTATTTACTTTCTATAATATTTTTTTCATATTTGGAATTCCATTAGAGAGCATTACTCGGGTGAATTACTTATGTTTTTTCAAATATAATTACTTTAATAGAACGGAACATTATTATATCAAAAGCCAATTTATATACGGATATTTCTGATTTATAAGGTTTCGTTATAGATTGTTGATTAACTAATAGGTTTATTATTCGTCGCATATAACGAAGATTATCTTATTAATATGAAAGACGACTATATTGTTCTAGTGCTTCAAAAATTAATTTGTAATATCTTCATTTATTTTAAATAAAATATTATTTTACAACAGATAGTTACTTTTTAGTAAGTACTTTCAAATTATTATATTTCTAGTTTATATTCTGACCTAGAAAATATATTTTTTGTTATTGGACATCATATGCCGCACCAGTACGCAGTATTGAAAAAGAGTAAATGTGAACAAAATTGACTGCGTGGCTGATAAAAATGAACTATCAGAGTAAAACACGTAAACAGCGATGTTGTTATAAAATATTTAGAAATTTGTACATCAATAACATGTAAGAGAAACAACAGGGATAATATTTAGCGTAGAAGCAACTTCAAGTTAATAATAATGAATGCTGCCGAAACTCTCGACTTTAATGGGATTAAGTTTCGCGTCTATAAAGCCACCACTAATCGAGGCTTACATAGGAAACTTCAGTTTTCTATCGTCGCTAATCGATAAGACTTGCGGATCTAAGAGATAATCAAAGAAGCTTAAGTGACGAGTTCCAATCGATATGAGAGTAATTGAATATCCTGTTACTCGTTGTCTTTTAAAGTTTGATTTTAAATAGATTTGGTTACAACTTATTTATAATTCATAGAAAAAACAATGCATCATATAAACTACAGGTACATTTTTTTTTTAATCTTTTTTATCGAACAGCTTCCATAATATCTTCATTTAGCAACTATTCGGTTTAATTTATTTTTATAGTAACATTTTATTAACCTTATTATTTATATGATTTATTTATCTACATGTATAAAAATCAATTGCTGTTCGTTAGTCTTGCTAAAACTCGAGAGCAGCTGCACTGATTTGGCTAATTTTAGTTTTGAATTAATTGTGGAAATACAGGGAAGATTTAAAAGGCGGGTAAATATGAAAAAAAAATGCTAGGAATATAGTTAAAACAACAATTAAGTTTTCCCATAGAACCTATTCTTACCTGTCATATCAAACATTTGATGTTCGTTCTGTCGTTCAGAAATAAATTAAAAATAAAATTGAAAGAATAGTTAAAAATGAATAACTAATTAGAATAATTATATCTTTATAAGTACATATTAATTCTCAGCAGGTAAAAACTGTATTTAATTTTGGTTAACAGATTATTTTTATGTAATTTAATAAGTCTTAAGTTGTTTCGTAAAAAATAATTTTTGAAAGCAATCCTAATATTTGACAACCAACAAATTTAAATTTAAATTTAAATCATCCTGTCGGTCGATTCGTCTTAGGACA
The DNA here is from genome assembly GCA_918358695.1 of Melinaea menophilus ssp. n. AW-2005. Classification (NCBI taxonomy): domain Eukaryota; kingdom Metazoa; phylum Arthropoda; class Insecta; order Lepidoptera; family Nymphalidae; genus Melinaea; species Melinaea menophilus. The sequence goes on from OU911038.1 coordinate 20,479,103, forward strand.
GAGACTGCGTTCTTTTACTTTTGTGAGTTACGGTTACCGCTACTTACGCGAGAACTTTCTTCAATTTGATTAATTACAATTTACGATGCCGAGGAGAAGACGACCTGACTTACGTCGTCGTAGTCAATTAAATGTGCAAAGGTGCAATGTGCAACCTCACGTGCTAACCGCACTAATGACCAGAGATAGATAGAGCAAGAAAATAGTCGTATTGCTATGTAAGAATTGCGTTCTTCAATGAGTGACAATGAAGTAGATAGGCTTAGAATGCAACGAGTTCGTGCACATCAAACACAACAACAGCGAGCACGTCATATTGAAATTGAGCGTTCCCGGATACGCAGTGCCCCTGTGATCTTGGAACGAGCTGCGTTCCACTATGATCCGGCAACAGACTATTATGCTGACAAAAAAATAACAATTGGGGAAATGATAATGATTTGTAAATATTGTAAGGCGTTAAAATACAGTGGTGAATCTACTGGATTATGTTGTGCTGGAGGCAAAGTCAAATTGCCACGATTTGTCTCACCACCAGAACCCTTACGCTCTTTAGTTTCTGGGATAGGAAATGATTCTAAACACTTCTTGTCCAACATTTAAAAATATAATAGCTGTTTCCAGATAATATTGTTTGGCGCGACACATATTGTACAAGACAATTTCAGGGTAGTATAGCTTTACAGTTTTTTATAATATTAAAGTTTGTTTTAATATATATTACAAATAATTACTTAACAAATCTTTAAAAAATACAGATACAAGGACAAATTTATCACTTACTGGGAGCGCTGTTACCAATTCCAGATGCAGATCTTCAATTTTTACAAATTTATTTTATAGGCAATTCAGATACGGAAGTTGATAAACGTTGTGCTCAAAATCCAACAGTGAAGAGAATCATTGTCCAAGAATTACAAATGTTACTTCGTCAGAAGAATAATTTAATAAACAAAATAGCGTTCAATCGGATGCTATCCGACAGCCATAACATTGTCATTCGAGCTGACAAAACACCTGCCGGTGAACACACAAGGAGGTTTGATTCGCCCACTATTGACGAAGTGGCTGTTGTCATTGTCGGAATAGTCGATAAAGTACATATGTACATATTAACAGGGGTATCGATATGGCTGTCATCGCTGTAACCAATGCAAATGACGAAGTATCGCAGTACCAGATGGGTCGCTATGTATGTAGCTACGAAGCAATTTCGCGTATTTTTTCATTTCCGATCCAAGATAGACACCATACAGTAGACACCATACAGTAGTTCGAAATCATTTCAGCGCCGAAAGCAAGGAACATCAGTAGAAGGGCATCTAAATTTATTTGCTTCAGATGCTCTGGGTAGCAATTACACAGTACATCCAAATAACGATGAATATTATTATTTGCGGTTGTTGTTGGTGAATGTTCGTGGTCCGACTTCGTTTGAACAACTAAGAACAGTTAATGGACATCTGTGTGCGACTTACCATGAAGCATGTCAACTATTACATTTACTTGAGAACGATTCACACTGGGATGATACGCTTAAGAATTCCGCAATATCTTCATCGCTGCATCAAATTCGTACATTGTTTACGATTATCATATCGATATGTTTCCCCTCGAATCCAAAAGATTTGTGGGTTAAGTATAGTATATAATGACATGTTTGAGGATATTTTGCATCGTGTGCGCCGTCAAACTTTGAAGCCTACATTACAAATGACTACAGAAATGTACAATGAGACATGGATCATGGTAGAAGATATGTGTTTATTGATGGCAAATAAAGTATTGTCGTGTTTGGGATTGAAAGCACCTAATCATCATATGCACGATGCCTTAAACCACGAGTTGCAAAGAGAACAACAGTACGACACTGAAGCCTTGGCTGAAACAGTTCGTACCAATATTCCACAATTAAATCAACATCAAAGAATTCCGTACAACACTTTGTTAGAAGCTGTGTACAGTGGATCTGGTGGAATTTACTTCCTTGATGCTCCCGGAGGGACCGGAAATACATTCTTAATTTCTTTGCTTTTGGCGAGGATCAGATCGCAAAATGATGTAACTCTAGCTTTGGCGTTATCTGGAATAGCTGCGACTCTGCTATAAGGCGGACGAACTGCACATTTTGCCTTAAAATTACTGTTAAATATGCAAATCACCGAAACAATGGCCAAGATCCTTCAGGTATACAAATTAATTGCTTGGGACGAATGCACAATAACTCATAAAATATCATTAGAAGCACTAGACAGAACGTTGAAAGATCTTCATGACAACCAAAATTTTTTTTGTGGGGCCATGATTCTGTTGTCAAGTGATTTTCGTCAAACTTTTCCAGTTATTCCCCGATCAACTGTTGCTGATGAAATAAACACATGCCTAAAATCATCAAACTTGTGGCGCACGTAAAACATTCCAATAACAAATAACATGCGAGTATTTTTCAACAAGATGAAACTGAAAATGTGTTTTTGAAGCAGTTGTTAGACATTGGAAATGGTATAGTTGCAGTGAACCCATCGACTGGATTCATCACATTACCCACAGATTTCTGTCATATCACTGACTCAAAAGAGGAGCTTATTCAGTGTGTTCTTACAGATATAGCTTAACAGTTTAATATCCATAATTGGCTAGGTGAACGAGCGATATTGGCGGCGAAAAATAAAGATGTCGATGATCTAATTGCGATCATTCAGATTTTTTTTCCGGAACAGTTGGTTTCCTTCAAATCAGTTAACACCCTTATAAACCAGGATGACGTAGTCAACTATCCCACGGAGTTTTTAAATTCATTGGAATTGCCTGGACTACCACCTCACAATTTTGCAGTTTAAAGTAGGATCGGTTGTCATCATGCTACGTAACATTAATCAACCTCGACTGTGCAATGGAACAAGATTGGCTTTAAAAAAGCTAATGAATATCGTAATTGAGGCAACAATCATAAAGGGAAAATACAAAGGAGAGGATGTCTTGATCCCGCGTACACCGATGATCCCAACGGATTTACCATATGATTTTATTACAGTCCTGTGCGATGACCGTAAATAAATCGCAAGGCCAGTCGTTGGAAGTTTTCGGAATCAACTTGGAGTTTCCCTGTTTCGCGTAAGGACAATTATACGTCGCGTGTTCGCGCGTTGGAAAACCGTCGTATTTGTTTATTTACGCACCACAAAACAATTTTTTTTCATCAGAAAGCCTTAAATTGATTAACAGGCTGTATTGTGACTGTGGGTTTCTGTCAATACCAAATTGAAATCTCACTAGGGGCGCCAACAGACAATTTTGACTCGCTGCGCTCGTGAAATCTCGGGTGCCGTTTGCATATTAAGCGAAGCGTGCCCAGTGTAATGACTCTTCGTTTCCCATTGACTTCAATGGGATACTTGTTTTTTGACGATTATTACTCAACGACATGACATTTTTCAAAAATTTATTTTAAAACCATCACCTAATATGCCTCTTTTGATTGCAAAATTTTATGATTTTCCTTCAAGTACTTTTCGAGCCTATTCATGACAAAGAATGTGAAAAAGTCTCCAGTAGAAAACTGCGCTCGCTACGATCGCTTCGCTCAATGAATGTGTGTGTATTTGTGTATGCTGTGAATGTATTTTCTTTTTATAGTGTCAAATAAAAACATTTTTTTTATTTTAATTGTTCTGACGCAACTATATTTAAGCAACATCAAGTGTGCATTATTCTTAAACTTTCTTTTGTTACTTCATACAATAAAGATTTTGCATTTTTATTTATCGACTGAGGCAGTACGAAGTTGGCCGGGTCAGCTAGTATTTAATATTATTTAACAGGTAACATTTTAAATTTAATATAATGAAGGAAATATTTTCATAAAGGGTGATTAATTTTTCTTAAATTCAACCTAACATATATTTTAAATGTGCAAGGTTTGGAATTTTCTCTAAAACTTTGCAAAAATACCTTTCTAGGCGTCTGACGTCGGCCATCGCACTAAGGTATTAACGTCAGGCGTCGAAATAATCCTAGCAATTTGTTCTAGTGGATAAGCCGTATGTCCGAAATAGCTCGTTATATCTAGGCACTATTTTCCTCAAATATCATTAGGTGACGATTAAATGGTGTTTATTATAAACATATGTCTAAATGATTTCTTACCAAAGCCTGGACATTAGTATAAAAATGATTTTACTTATCACCTTGCAATTGTGAAATAGTTCGATCAGGTTTTATGAAAGTTAATTTATAATTGTAAAAATTTATTAGTTTCAATTAGAATCATTCAATCATTTCAAATGGAAAACAAAATTCAGTTAAGGATAAATGTAATCATTTCACTCCATGAAACAAACAAGTAATACAAAAATACTAAACATACATCGTTACATAAACTATCCCTCATCTATGCACAAAATACAATCTTTGCATAATTTCAAACCTGATAGCAATATCACAAATCACAAAATTTTATCTCGCAGTGGTCGGACGCTGTGTCCATATCTAACTTTTCGATCTTCTACTGTAATGCTGGTGCTAAAATTTAAAGAGAGATTTAATCTACACAAATGTGCTTTTTTTTATATACTCATCTAACTGGAGTTTTGAAATACTAACAAGGATTTATATAATAAAGTTCTGAACTTTAGAAACTTAGCAATTATTTATTTTAAACAAAATAAAAAGTGAATTAAAAAAAAACTTGCCTTAAGCATTTTTAAATTAAACATGTGTTGTAAATTATTAGAGCTTAGCTTTCATCTGACTTCAGTTCTTATATTGACTGGCTTTATCGAGACAGTACAAATTCTTACGAAAAGCGGCGTAGTATAACTAGCATATTGTGAGTGCAATAACCGTAATTCTGTTTATATGTTTGTGTCAATGAACGATGACACCACTTATCATCGTGGTGGCTCGTCAGCTTCGTCACCTTTTACCTACTACGTTCACTTCTTTACGTACATAAATATATCAAAAGGATTACACAAATATAAACATTATTAGCATGGCAAAAAATCTGCAACATTTAAAACAGAATAAAAACGACGAATAAACAATTTACAACAAACGAACTATATACCTAGTGATGAAATTCAATGCTTTCCTTGTTGATACAGATTCGTCCGGTCGACACCAAGCCAACTGTGAGTAGGAAATAGGAGGATGCAGATGAAATAGCCTCATAGCCCGTTTTGGTAGAGACTGCAAATTAATCTGACGCTCACTGCGTGCCTATCGTAACAATCCTATCAAAATATTGATAAAGGCTGTAACGAACATTCTTTTTAACCTCTTAAACGTCTGTAAGTATAGAATATGTTAAAGAAATACTACAGAAAAGGAATTGTCTAATATCCAATATTTTTATGTGTGATCTTATTTATATTTAACAAAAAAAATTTTGATAATAAGCAGGGGCTTTTGGTTTTATTCGTTCACTGACTCAAAATATAAATAAAATCAATAGATACCAAGTGATATGGGGCTAACAGGCTTGTCTATTATATTTGTCCAGTGGTTGTGGTTAAATTACTGACTATTTAATTTTTTTTTTGCTGGTTGTGCATAATATAATGTAACGGGTTATAATTATTGAGGTCATATAGATTTGTTACAAATTTAAAAAAACTGGTTAAGTATAACAGTTCTCGTAAACGATTAACAAATAAAGTGTCTTGTGGAAGGTTGATACCTTCCACACGACACTTTATTGGTCCTGATGGACATCAATGTATTTTTCGCTGAATTTTTCATTGAATATCGTTGTGATGACGTACAGTTCTTAACATAATTAAAAAGCTTTTGTAGTCTGTAGTTTTTTTCTAACTTTAAAACTCAAAATAAAAATAAATAACAGTTGCAGGAACAACAGAAATATCAATTATATTTTTTAGGAAATAAGTTATTGCGGCATTGAATTCAGCTATAATAGTCACTTTGAGGTTTAGGTCGTTTAATTTTTGTACAATTTTGATCTAATTTCTGCGCTGGTCTTATTGGAAGTTATTTTATAAATCTGATTTCCTTAGCGACTTTTGGGGATTTGTAACAATTTATATAATTTGATTGACTTTCAATAATTCACTTCCAATAAATAATAATATTAATCTCTGCTAACAGGAGTTTATAATTTAAAAAGGGTTAGATTTTAATTGCCAAATTTATTTTTAATAAAAAAAAATGAATTGAAACTTAAATTATTTTGTGGATGTTTTTCTTTATTGAAAGTTACAATGTTACAATCGTTCCGGTGTCAACAACGGGCGTCGAAGATAATCCAAACAATTTGTTCTAGTCGATAAATTATATATTCTAAATCACAGTTGGCGTTATTTTCTATTGAAAAAGAATTTTAAATTGAATGAATAGTATGCATTCAATTAAAATATTATATTCAATATAAATATTATACTATTTGCTAGTTAACGGCTAAATATACTTTCTAATAATGGCAATAAGATATAAATATGGACTACGTTTAAGTTAATTATTCATTTTCAAAATTTATGGCAGCTGTTGCAAATGGTGTTACGGTACATGTATGACAGTTGACCGTATCTGTACAGGTCCCGGTAGGTTATAGGTTATTGCTACACGGGGACTGTGTAAGGACATGCCGCAATCGATTAAAATTGACACGTTTTCGTAATACCCGACAAAAAGTTGATTTTCTGAGATAGATAATGTTGAAAATATTGAGTTGACTCCACAGTAATTGGGTATTTAATAACATTAAAACATTCAACAAAACGTAATAAAGAAATTTGTAATTTAAATGATAATAAATTAGGTTACTTAAAAAGTTTTCATGTTTCCTTCAAGTTTTTATTTATTACCCATTAACCGTTAGAATAGAAACCGTAGTACCTTCTAGAAAATGAGATTTCGTAAGTGCGGTGTATATTTTTTTTTATAATAATAAAAATGTTTACTTTGAATAAGTGGCCATACTCTTTCATATCGAACTGATTAAACGAAATTGATAGAGTATTAATCAATGAAAGTACCAATATTTCAATTACATTTCATTTTAGTTGGGAATTAACTCGGAGAACATTATTTTATTACTTTCTATATCAGTTTTCTTTAACAGAAAAATATAAAAATATTAATAAACTGCAATCTAACGCGATAATAATTACATAGATCATATTTTTTTAAATAACCTAATAATAAAGTGCAATACTTTTCATGGTGCATAGCAACAAAAAGATGTGATTTTATATTTATTATTACTATTTTAATTTCTAGAAATTTCGTTATTCATTACCGCGTCAGATTTCAGTCTATTAATAATATATCTAAAAAAAATTAACGATTACAAATTTAAAATATATCCAAACCATTTTTCACTCCATTTTATTCATAAGTTAAACTAGTCGCCAATAGACATCCATCACTTTGAATTCGCGATTAGTCCCACTCGATTCGGGATTGAGACGGGCCTTAATCGGGTTCACGCATGGCCGCATTGACGCTTCAATTAACAAAATGGATAATCCCGTCGACGCTGAAGCTGCGCTCTCGTTTTTATAACAATATGAAAGTGGGATATAAATTGGTATAAAATAATGACATACATATCTTCTAAAATTCAATTAAATTTTTCAAATTGGTCTGTTAGATTAAATAAATATTTACGTATATTTGATATATCTGAAGTAGTGCGAGAACTTTAAATAGTGGAGAAAATGTTGTATCTTATTTGCTATTTAAATCAAAGTCTGCTTATTTGCTTTTCAAGAATTGCATGCATTAAATCGCGCAAGCCCTAAAAAGCGCTAGGCATAATGCAAATTAGCGCTTTCAACCAGTCAACCTTAAAGCCGACAATCCACGCGCTGGATACACAATTTGCTATCGAATAACTCACCACACGCTGGCTTTCACTAAAATACATTAATTAATCAGATTTATAAATAATCGATTTATAAACCAACAATGCATTTAGTGAGCCCCGTGGAGTATTTAATTTATAGTTTAGTTTATAATCTAAATACACAATCAAACTATATACTATATATATATATACCATTATGAAAGCCTAATTTAGTTACCATTACTATATAATGAATAATTGTTATTAGGGTGTTGTTCAAACGTGTGCTAATGTCTTAGTGGAGTTCTCTTGTATATATAACCTGAGCAGTTAAAATAATATATAAGATTTGATCTTAAGTATTCTATATTTCCTAAATAAATTAATCAACTATCGGCAATTTTTCAGTTATTTTTTGCGATAATCTACATTGGTGGTACCCATCTAAGTGGGGTAACCGCCATTTCACGTGATCTTTTTGATATAGAGGTAACCAAATACCATTTAAAAAGCAGAGCAAGATATTCAAATTAGTTTTTTTAACAATAAACTACGGTGTCGCTAAGTACCTCGATGAATTTAATATTCTATACAGTAGCGACATCTATTAGGCTTCTATCGAAAATCCTAATCAACTTTCTTATTTTTTGTAGAATAGGAGATCGTTGAAAACATGCCACAACAGAAATTTATACCTGAAAATTTCTATAATTAGTTTGTAAGATAAAATTAATTTACAAAATGAAAGTGCTAAGTAATAAAATAATTATAAACTTTAATAAACAACTCTACGTAAAAAATACAATTTCGTAAAATCTGATGCGAAGCTATTACTAATTCGCGAATTCCATCTCACAGTTGAACGCACAATGCATATTTGATTTTTCGACATGCATACAGTTGGTGTTTTATTCTGAAAACTGTCGAAAAAAATATAGACTGAACCAAAATCAAGGGAATTGAATCTAGCGATATATTGTATAGAGACATGTTGAATAGACTTACAAGGTTTACAATTTATTTGATCAATGAATATGAATATTCGGCGAGTGTTCCAAATGTTGGTAATATAACCTCTAAACCTTTTATTAGTTTTTATCTTTGTTACAACGTGCTTATAATAATGATTAACCAATTAAGTATTTTTAATTCCCATCTTTTTTGACGCAAGTCGGTACCCGGGCTTGATAAAAGAACTATCTGGTTATATTTAACTTTTACTTAATTAAGAAATTCATTTTTAGTTTATAGACTTCTGTAAAACCCTCGAACTGAATGATTATATATGTGTAACAATTTATAAATTATAATAACAACTTTTTTCTCAAGGATTTTATTGTTATCTAATTTAAACGTATGTTTATTTATATATAAGAAGCCTTAAGCCTTAAGGTTTATTAAGAAATTAAGTAAGTATCTCAAATAATTAAAAAAAAATGTAAATAACTCGTTAAGTTTATTTTTACATTTAGATTGTAAATAAAAAATTTATACAAAGATAAATATTAGGTGACTATTTAGGCAGTGGGTAAATGAAGTTCTAATTTCAACCAAAACATTTCGTGAGACTATTTCGATGCATCCTTCCATTTCCGGCGCATCATGGTCGGTGTGAACAGGAAGAGGCTATATCGAGACCTGTGTATATTGATCAGGTTCATATCTTTATACTCAGACAAAATGTCAGCAGACAGACATAACATTAACATCATATATTGTATTTGTATAATGTTTAAATATATTACGTATAAATAAAATAGTCGAATAGAAAATAGAAAACATAGTCAGTGTTCTGTTACCATTAATTTTTTTTATTTTTTACTCTTAAATTAGTTTTTTTATATCTAAGGTATAAGCAACTATTATTTTGGTTTCTTTACTTTATTTTAATTTGTTTAAATACTTTACTGCATTCAGTGAAATAATAATATACAAATTTGTGTAAACGTAATACAAACCTTGTAACATCAATACTATGTTACAAATGTTATTTTTATTAAAATATATTAAAAATGGCTATCTGCCCAGGGCTGCACATGTTCATATGAAAATATATAATGTTAACATTAGAGTGAATTCTTATTTCAATAACGACGTAGCCCAAAATTGTGACTTTCGTAACCCTTAGAAATATTAAATCTTTAAATTTATCATGTTCCAACATTTCCAGCACTTGTTTTGATCATTGCTACATGGACACGGATGTATTGATACATGCCCCAATTTGTTGGTATACCTTTATTACTTTAAATTATATAAGTCCAGTTAGCATTACCATTGTTTACAAGCCTTTTCCCATTTTATAAAGGCTTAGCAGCAAAGAGAGCATATGTGGGCAAAGAATATTGTAACGTTTTGAAGTCAACATTTAACGTTTATGATATACCATATGATGCTGATATATAGTGATCCGCAACCATGGCCGATTATCTATAAAACAAAAATTTTGGGCTTATCAAAATGAAAATACTTTTCGAGTATAAGCAATGCGGTGTACATTTTCTGAGTTGGAGTTCAGTAAGATTTTAATGTGCATCTGACATTTGAAATACGATGTTAAACGGCTTCCGAATAAACTTGGTTAATAAAACGATCATGTTTAATCGACATGTGATATTTTAATATGAAATATTTTATTTAAAATATTTTAATATGGGATAATTTATACTGTTAGATACAAAAGTTACCAAAAATTCTAATAAAATAATATTGAGGGACTGAAAAGAAGTTCTGAGTTAATATTTGAAAGTGATCATTTTTTAAATATTAATTTATCGTATACTTACTAAAAACCTCGCAGAGTTTCCGTTTGTTCCGGACCACAGACTCGGCCATTCGGAGATCCTTCCAGACAATATACATTGCGTCCTTAGTTTACATTTTATTCGACTCAGATACACACTGAAACACCCGTGTCCATTAAGTATCCATAAAGCGTCGCACGCCCAACCTCTGTGACTACATGGGCGCCCCTTAAAGGCCAAAGAACATCGTATTCCTTTTTTGAGATCTGGAGACGGTGTACCTTAATAACGAGTGGACACGAAAGATTGAACCCACTGTCGATTTGCTGTCCTCATCTAGGGAACTGGTCGGTCTACACAGAACATATGGTGTTAAAATAGAGACATTCTACTAAGGTGGTACATAAGGTGTTGCAATGTTTTTATTAAACTAACTACTAGTGTTGGGATATATATATATTTTTGACTTAATCAAACCAGTAATGGACATATTCCACACGTAACGAAGGTTAAATAGTGTGGGAACGATTTAACTAAAATACCAGAACCAATTAATGTAACAGGTCCAACTGTGCATTCGCCTGTTCCCAATTGGCTATAGATTTTTACCAAAGACCAATTAGCAAAAATAGATTAATTAGAAACATTTAACCCTTTAGTAATCAAACAATGAATTTAGTAAAATTTTTAAACTGGTTTTTCGTAATATTACTACATCTTCGTAATATTAGTTTTGATTCCTACAGAATAACGTCGGAGTAACAGCACATTATTTAAGTATGCTGCATTGCATGCTTCACTTTGCAACAGTTTCATAATACAATGTATTCTCGATTATAACGTCAGCTATATATTAATGTTATTAATAACAACCTATCCTTTTAAAATATTTAAAATATCAATATAAAGACTCATTGTTGTAGACGACCAATTTTACTAACATTAAAAATAAGAAAGATCGGATGGCGGTTTCCAATTTACACATAAATAATAAAGGTGAACAAAACCGGAAAATAATATTTCAAAATAAAATCATAATTATCATCATCCACACCCATTTGCATATTACTACCTACTTACTTGCATATTACTACTACTTATATTACTAAGATAATATTATAGAATTATCTTAGTAAATTATGTTTCGACAGTCTGGAATCCCCAATATGGAGTTTATACTAACATGCTAGAAAATATACAACTAAAATTTTTAAAATGTCTTAATAGAAGATTTAAAACCGAATGTTGTTCCTGCGAATTTTATTTCTTTAAAGCAGAGGCGAGAACACAAAGACCAATTTTTTTAAATACAAAATCATTAATGGATTGGTTGATTCCTCTTACCTTTTAAGTAAAATATCCTTTAATATACCAAGATTCAACAAACGTAATTACAAAGTGTTATCTGTTCCAATTGTCAAAACCAAACACGCAAAAAACAGCTTTTTAATTGGAGCTTGTGACGCATACAATAACAAATATGGAACTATTGACCACTTCAGATATAATTGCACTAAATTTGTGTCTCTTGTAAAAAATACTATTGATTAAAAGATTAAAGATTAAAATTTATTACATGATTCTTATTATTATTATGTGATTCCTTAGTAATATATATTTCTTTCAAAACTGTAATATTTGTTTTGTCGAAATCAAAGTCATGCCCTTCCTTATTAGTAAGATTTACTAAATTATTTTGTGAAAACTTAATTGGCTTTTGTACAAACTGAATGTAGAAGGTAAGACATCTAATTGTAAACACTGTTTGTTTTCCCTAATATGTGAAAAAAAAAAATGTTTTTCGTCATAAATTTAAAAAAGTAAATTTTACTAAAATAAATGTAAGAAGAAAATAACATTTTTTGTTCTTCCGGTTTACACAAAAACAACTCTACTACTATGCGGAAATAAGATGTAGACGAAACAGTCTGGCGCAGCGGCAGTGAGAATTAATCCCAAATCTACACCGTGAAAATAGGTATCTACTCGTAAAAACGCGCTAGGGTTGACAATCTACAAAATTTTAATTATTCTTTGTTGTTTGTTTGGTCAGTTTCACGCTCTATGTAATATTAAATTAAACTGAAAAACTTAAACTTTATATCTGTTAAGTGCAAATAGACACCTGGATTATTTATTAAATAAACCTGTTTTATTATAAGTTTTATTAGACACTTAAGTTTGCGTTGTATGAAACCACATCTACATTTTAATATATTTCAAAAAATATCTTTAGACCCAAAATAATTAACGTAGTTTTACAATGTACAAAATAAATTTCATTCTATTATGTATTCTTTAGAATAACAGTATTAAAAGATAACGCTTAGACATTTTGCTTCTAATAATTATTATTGTTCGACTAAACTAAAAGCATTCTGTTTCGTATTTGTCTTTGTCTTACAATTACTATATACTTTTATATTATAAATTGTTAATAATAAGTATAAATTACTAATACACTTATTACTGTTACTAGTAAAAGATAAATACAATCACAGACAAGATTCGGAGGATAATAATTACGTGGTATATACTCGTGAGAAGTAAGTCTCGCAATTTGCCCTGCCCCTTGCAGTTTCGAATAATCACTCTTGCGAAAAAGAACCTCAGAATTTTTTCTGCGTGGTATTGTCTCAGGTACAGTTTTTAAAAGTCCTCCATTTGAAATACTGCAACAAAGTATTACGCGACTTTTAAGCGTGATTAACTAACTTGGATGCGCTACTCAGTTCGTTAGTAAATAAATACATATATCGTAAAACTTTCAACAAAACTTTACATATAATTGAAGACGTATTTTTCTTATATTATTATTATTATTTTTATTATCTTTGTGAATATATAGCCATTTTAATAAAAGAATACCAACAAATATTTACAGACAGAAATAACGACCGCGAAGACACGCGAATACCATTTAAACTCCTGATTAGCCTCCGCTAGTCAAGCGCTAGACAAGCTTTAATGGACTTTTTGCGTGACCATAGTGTGTTTTCAATTAATGAAGCAGATAATCTCAACATTAAGGTGACAAATTTGTGTTTTATTTACAATTAAATTAATTTGAGAGGCTTATAGATATAAACTTGAAGTATTGTTAATTTGTTTAGTTAGTAAATTTTAAGAACTTATTCATTTAAAAACCTATACATATACGAAGTCAAATTTAAATTCTAATGAAAGAAAATAAATATCTCAGGTAGATTATCTTAATTTTAAAGGTTTCACTAACTTATTAGTATTATTATTGGTAATCCCCAATGTTACAATTTAACACGGACAAATGATTGTGATCTATCATTTGTACCAAAAACTTATTTGAATTAATCAAACTTCGTTCTCACGATCGACGTATCGTTCGACGATCGTATCGACTCATATTATCATAATATTTTTAGCTCTATGGCAAACTAAAACATATCATAAATACACTATAAATGAATATACAAATTGTCTATATAATTTGTGACGCCGCGACTGTCAACGTCCACTTAAGGTAAGTTAATTAGAGTATCCACTTAAACATTTGTACTACACTGTGCATATGTTTAGCTTGCAGTAAAAAGAATTTGTTTATTTTTATTTCTATTGTATATTTTGTAAATTAAATTAAATTAAATTAAATTTAGTTCGCTGATCTATTTTTATGTAAAAGTAACATTAGTAAATTAACATAAATTGTAATGTTATGTTTAAATTTAAGTAAAAAGGAGACATAAAACATTTTTTATAATTTATTATGTTTTTAAATGTTTCTTCATAATATCCATGTCATTATGTTCAAGTGCTTTTGTTTTGGTTGCCGCAGATTAATGAAACGTGATATATATTTTCCCATTTTTTATAACACAAAAATCTAGCCTAGCCAAAAATGAAGTTTGTAAAATCATCCATAATTGAATTCTAATAAATGAAACATATATTTCAATACTTTCTATAATAACATTAAAGAATGTACAATTCACCTATACACAAACAAACAAACAAATTTTACACATGTATCTATATGTTCTATTCGCAGAAACCATTCATGTCTATTAGCCGTATTCTTGCTCGTTATCGCTTCCTCACCACGGACTTTAGTAATGCGATTTATAAATTCTAACCCTTGCCAAGTTTAAATGTGTTATCGTGTATTTTGTATTAATGAGTTAATATTGATAAAAACAAAACTGATGTAATTTGAAATTGTATGAGTACAATATATAAAAAACATTTTTTGCTTCGTTAACTCGTTTTTTTTTACAACGGACTAAAATAATCAAAAAAACGTCTATTATTAGTCTAAATTACTTCAAATTTATATAAACAATAAACGTTTATTATTTTAACAATCTACTATTTGAATAAATAAATAGAATTGATAATTTTATAAAAAATATATAATATCACATAAATATAAAATCAGGTATATATCATTATAACCGCGTTTACACGAGAGTTCATACCAGACAATGGTGCTGAGTATTGGTTATACATAACTTATTAAAACGTCCTGAAACATTTCACATTTCATTACCTACTTAAGGTACAAAAACTTGGTCCTTCCCTAAAGCAGTGTAATGATATCAAAAGTTAGACTTTTTGTTTTTTAAAATACTTCACGTTTTATATTGAAATTTATGTTAAAAACTTCTAAATCAGGATCAATTCTTCATTGCTAAATTTAGAACTCTTACGCAATAACGACTAATTCAGAATAAATTAATTATGTTTTGGTGGCAGCGAAGATTGCAATTAAAATAGTTTTTTTTTTAATTATATTAATTAATGAGTTACAATTAAAACTTATAAGTAATTAACACTAAAAAAGATAATTCCAGGTCAGCGATTGAGGCAAGAATGCCTGTAGTCTCAGTAGCTTCTAGCTCGTTTGCCACCGCTCGCTGAAACGCGGGGATGTCGTCTTCGTTTCACATGAAGGTTCTACATCATTATTTTAATATGCTGCACTTTTATCGTTGGAATTGTCTTGGTTTTTAATATATGAATTTGCCCTGGTTATGCTAGCGTAACAATTCTATTATAGAATTTTTCTTATAAAATATTCCATATTTATTACATGCTTAAACATACCAGTCCAACTATTCCAAATTACATATTCATTATAAATTCGATGATAGTCCACTCGATATTTGAATGATAATGGCTTTAATCTAGTTTATACATGGCTAATTTAACGATTCAATTTTAATAAAATAGATAATCCTACACATATATGAAATTTTATGTTTCATTAAATTATCATAGATAAAACCTAAAATTCGAGAAAGATACCAAACTTGTATTAAAATAAATATATATTTATAAATATATTTTAATTATGATTACCTTTACAATATTAACTAATTAACTAGAACTGAGACACCGTTATCACATATCAGATTTAATTATTACAAAAAAAATTATATAGTATCAAACTAAATGGATTAGTACATAAGCAAAAAAAAAGGTTAGTCACACTGCAAATCAACGCATTCAACTAGTCAACCTGAAAGCCGACTATCCGTTCTCTTGCCACACCATTTGCTATCAAATAATTCACTGCACGCGCTAGCTCCAACTAAAATAGATTCATTAATAAGCTTTAGGAGCAATCGATTTATAAATCTACCGGTGAAATTGATACTATGATTTTGTTATTCTTCTATACATATTTTTTAAATTAATAATTTATCTATCAGGGAAAAAATCTAATAATGTTACAATAATTAATAGAACTTAATTCTAAACATCAAAATTATATAGTTACGTAGATATATCGATTACACCTCTTTGAAAAAGTACATAATGTTACAAATTCATAATCGTCTATACGATGTCCATATAACATATAATAAAAAATGTATTTAAGTAGACCTTACTACAATAAAACGGCGGTAAATGAAGATTCGGTTCGATCATACATTTTAAACATTTGTAATAGGCTAAGTCTAGATGCAATTAGTTGACAACAGCTTTATTTGACTGGAATAGTACCAACCTCTAAGATGAGATAGTGGTGAAGGAGCTAATATAGTTACGTATCTTACTATAAGTGATATAACTCTTATAAATCCTTGGATGTTGCAACAGTACATGGGCGCCGATGATCACGTATCTGTGACCCGCCATCCGGTTTGGCCTTTTTCTTTTTTTTTTTGCTTTGGAAAAATCCGTTACGGATACCTGCCGGCCAGGAAGGTGAAGGCCGGAGGGTTATGTGGGACTAACCGGCGGCATAGAGGACGCCGCCATTTTTAAGACTACCCACTAAAAAACCACCGGTTGCCCTCAACGCCTTAATGGGACGACACGGGATCGCGTTAGCACTCACCGTGCCGCCCCGGCGGTTACCCCCCGTGCGAGGTTAAGGGTCATTGATGCATTTCATAAAATTGGCCAAGCATTCAAAATTGCTAATAGAACAATACCAGATATAATAAGAGCTTTCATTAAGTACTTTTCTTTTTATGATATACTTTTATTTGATGTAAAATTAGTGCTTCCCTGTCACTGAATTTAATAACGCATTACTTAAGGAACTTTTCTATGTATACAATTTAAATTCGCATAGGAATTGCAATTGATCCAAATTCTATAGGTCTCACAGAAAGATTTTATTCAACAATTTTAGTAATTTGTAGAATTGCCAAAAATGGACAAAGATATAACGATGACGATGAAATTACATACGCAGTCATGGCTTATAATCAATCAATACAGTCTACAACTGGTTTTAACCCTTCGAAGTTTTAGTATTACGTATATTTCATGTAGATTTTAAGAAAGATTATGTTACATGCAACAATTAATTAAACAACATATAATAGATAAAACAATTAAAACTAAAGAAAAAATAAATTGAGAAGAGAGAGCCAGGAGATACTATATTTGCAAAAAGCAATAGTAAAAAAAGAACAACGTTAAACCGCTTTTTTTTATCAAGTAACTAACGAGTTTTCTAAAAACACTGTCCCTGTAATAGCGCCTAATCATAGCAATACTAAGATTCCAATAAGGAACGTTAATAATAAAGTTATTGAATACTTTGAAAACGTTAGAATTTCAGCTAATTACTCAAAGAACTTAACATTAATGTAATTAGAACAGATTTCTCCGACTTATAGAGTTAACCGAGGTCTTATCGACCCCTTACGATCAATATTTAAAATCATTACACGAACCCTAGATGATAGTGGTGCTATTATCTAAATAAGTGAAATTAAATTTAAACAAAATAAAAATAATTTGATGTTGGTCACTGAAATGAGATACACAATAACGAATTCTACATTTCAATTATATGACAATATCTATGATATAAATTTAGAAATTGAAACATCATTTATCGGAAATAATTAAATTTGATGCTCTCAATTAGTTAGTAACTCAAATTATTAGTATTTACAATTTGTTAATCCATAATTTTCTATCTGTATAAAATTAATTGAAATAGAATATAATAATAATAATACATCTATGTTCCGGAAACTCCTTGTTTTAAAAACAACTAATATAAAAGGCATTAACCTTACCGAACTGAAATTTCACACATTTACTATTAAGAGAACTGAATCAAGTAACAAGTTGACTGTTTTATAATAAAAACAAAGTAAATGTAAATATCAGAGTATGGACAAGCGGACTGTATACCATAGTTATAGTTATAGTTATTTTACGTATTTTAGTTTTCAATAATCATAACTTAATATTTAAAATGTGTCTTCGAAGTGTTATTGTTTTACCGAAAAACTTCGATCTTAAGGAGAAAAGACTTACTTCGGTCCAAACAGCCTAGTCGTCAGTCACACCAATAAAGACCGCTGAGTCGGCATCTAGCAACGTTTGCACGCTTATATTGTAATGATGGGAACAATACTCTTTTGGATGGCCGACTCACTAGTATTTAACACATTTTTTTAATGTTCAGTTAGTCTGTTTAAGGTAGCCTAAGTGATCGGTTCTTTTTTAATTTAAAAACAATCATATCTTAAATAAAATATTTTTTCGTACGCCTTATACTAAATAAATATTATTTTATTATTATGCATAATATTTATTTACAACATTTTGATTTTAATTAATATAAACGTAAAAACCTCCAATACAGCAGGACTTGAACTTGTTTCTTGAAAACCATCCCAGTTTTCTTCCCCGTTTATCTACCATTTAAATCAATATCGTCCAGTTTCGCCGGCTAAAAGAAATTGACTTTTCACATTATACTATTCAAGAGAAAACTAAACTTCTAGTGACTTAAGCGGCTAATTCAACGGCAATTACGTACTGTCAGGTGCAGCAAACTCATTTGCTTTCCTTTTACAATAGAAAATAAGTGGAATAACAATCATACAATTTAGCACGGAGGACTAACAAATTGCCATATTTTAAGATATCAAATCATACAGATTTAAACAAAAATATTTCAATGAGTAATAATGATGAACAACGAGGAAAAGTTGACAGCAAACAATTAAATTACAATAACAAAATTACAATACCTACAACAATCTAATTGTATTTGAAATGGAACCGATGGGAAATTAGTTCCCATTTGAAGATACCATTGACGTCTGGTAATGATATTCTCGCTCGTTAGCGTTCCCTTGCCACGGACTTCAGTAATCCGATTTCATTGCCAGACCAACAAGTTTCCGGTCCATCGAGTCGGATTTTACTCCCTTGGACCCTTGTTTGATCTTCCTATTTTACATATAATCGAGGTACTTATAATATTATTAAATTCTAAATATACGTATATAAATATCTTATTAATGAGATGTAAAAAAGTCCATAATAATAATTAATTATTAAAATAGTTTTCTTCCTTAAAAGTTATGTATAAGAAAATAAGAAAATAAGAAAGATGTTTTGCCGACCGGAAGAGTAACAATAGCATAATTTAATTTTGACAGTGAATACTAGAAATAACAACAAACTCGTAATGGTAAAATTTTGTCCTAAAAAAGTTAATAAACCCTTCATGGGTTTGAGTATACGCATATATAATAAAGATCCACAAGATATCTTAGACCTTCCTTTTCTTGGTTTTAAATCTAAAATCAAAAGTTTATTGTTAAATAATTCTTATTATAACGTTCATGAGTTTTTTAGTGGTTCGAAACATGTGGAACTTAAGTTGTTGTATCATTTGCAGGATTTATATTATAATGTACATCACCTAGGATTGTTATATTTCTTTTGAAAAGAGCAACTGTTGAGTTTCTAGCCGGCTCTTCTCAACAGAGCAGCAATCCAAACCGGTGGTAGCTTACTTACGGACTGACTTTTTTAATTTATATAGAAAGCTTTTGAACGTAATATAAGTGTGTTCAAAAACTTATTCCATCTAACAATTTTGCAACAGTAGCATACATACAATAACATAGTATACAATAACAATATATGCTTCATTTTGGTTCCAGTTTGAGCAATAGATGGCATAATTTCGTTTGGATAAGCTGCCGTCAATAACTCTGCAACAAGAACCGCCGTAAGACGTTTGACGCTATGTATATGCATAATATTACCCTATCATAGTAGGTACGATTACCTATACTGCATAGTCATCATTTCTTATATATCAAGCCTCCTATATGTGATTTAATCGACAAATAGTAAGTATGACCAAACGCAAAAAAAAATGTATATTCCGTCGTAGTCTTAAAAATATTAACATCAATAATCTTATATATGATACACTTGATATAAATTGGTCTGCTCTGTACGATTCTCGAAATGTTAATGATATGATTACCATCTTTAATGCGGAAATAATAAAGCTGTATGATGTCCATGCTCCAGTAAAGCAAATAAGAGTTCGACATCTTCCCGCACCTTGGCTCACTCCAACAATTAAATCAATCATGGCCAAACGGGATAAAGCTAAGAAAATTTGCAAAAAAGATTCATCTCAAGACAAAATCAATAGTTACAAAAAGCTGCGTAATCTATGCAATAGAATGTGTAGGGATGCAAAACGTCGTTATATCTTTTCCTCTATACACAATCTTTCGGGTTCACAAATGTGGAACTTCTTAAAATCACTAGGTGTGGGTAAGAATCGTAATACTCTCAACCATACTGTTGATTTAAATCTATTAAATACACATTTTTCTTCTCCGCCTTTAATACTTTCTAAAGAACGCAAATCGAAAACCCTGCAACAACTGACAAATAGCACCCCACCTATCTGTGATTCTTCGTTTTTCTTTCAGGATTTAACGGAAGGAGATGTCAAAAAATCACTATTTTCAATCTCTTCTAAGGCCGTCGGTAATGACGACATTAGTAGAGATATGCTTATTCCTATAATCGATATCCTTTTACCTATTATAACATATATTTTAAACTTTTCCTTAAGATCTTTCACATTCCCTTCTGCATGGAAGGCAGCACATATCATTCCCTTACCTAAAATAAATAATCCTACCTTGCCTTCGCACTATCGACCAATATCTATACTCCCTTTCCTTTCAAAAATTCTCGAAGATGCTGTACAGAAGCAACTCTCAGAATTCCTTCACGGTAATAATCTTCTAAGTCCTTTCCAATCCGGTTTTCGTCCCCATCATAGCACTACCACAGCACTAATCAAAGTCACTGATGATATCCGATATGCGATGGATAACAAACAGCTTTCGATACTCGTTCTTCTTGATTTTACTAATGCATTTAATTCAGTGGACTTTGATATTTTGCTTGGCATTCTTTCAACTTTCTCTATATCTCCTTCCGTTTTAAATTGGTTTAAATCATATCTTTTCGGGCGTCGGCAGATTGTGAAATCCGATGACAGTTCTTCTCATTGGACGGATCTTTCTGCTGGTGTACCTCAAGGCGGCGTACTATCTCCTCTACTTTTTTCTATGTTTATAAACGAAGTCTCTAAAGTAATATCTTCTCCCTACCATCTCTATGCAGATGATTTGCAGCTTTACAGGCACGTCACTTTTTCTGGAATCGAACAGGGAATAGCATCAATGAACATCGACCTTGAAAGCATACGCCTATGGGCAGAAGAATATGGATTATTAGTTAATCCAAATAAATCGCAAGCTATTATAATTTATAATAAGCAATCTCGCAGCAAAATTAATTTCTCGACCTTGCCCTGCATTTTGTACGACGGTACTCCATTACAGTACCTAGATACCGTAAAAAATCTGGGATTAACCTTAGACTCCCATTTCACTTGGGTGGCTCAATTCAACGACATAAGCAAGCGCTTATATAGATCGTTACATTCACTTAAACGTCTTCAAAATTTTCTTCCCTTTAAAACTAAAATTATTCTAGCCCAATCTCTTCTTCTTCCTCTCCTTGACTATGCTGACATTTGTTATTTAGATGTGACTGAGGAGCTGCTTGATAAATTCGAACGACTTCAGAATTTATGCATTCGTTTTATCTACGGCTTGCGTAAATTTGATCACATTTCGGAATACCGCCGTGAGTTAAAGTGGCTCCCTATCCGCTTTCGCCGGAATGTGCATGTACTAACACTTCTCTATAAAGTTCTACAAAAATCTTCTCCTTCTTACTTGCAAGATCTCTTACAATTATGTCCACCTAGACAATTGCCAGAGCGCTCTTGTATTTCTTTAAAGTTTCTTGAGGTGCCGCATTATAACACTGCCCAATACCGCAAATCCTTCTCTGTTCGTGCTGCTCAACTCTGGAACTCATTACCTCCTCACTTGTACAAAGATTGTCCCACTATTATTTCCTTTAAGTTTAGATTGAAGAATTACTTCCTCTCCCTCTAAAATGTCCTAGGTATATATATTATATTTATGTAAGTATGTATGTATTATGTTTATATTTATGTACATTTAAGTAATATGTGTGTTTATAATATATTTATAAATATTTTTATACTTTTTTTTTTACTTTTTATACTTTTATCATATATATATATATTTATATTTGTATTTATATTTATTGTACCTATACCGCAACTATTAAATATTTTCTCCTATAATAAAGGGTTTCTGGTAGAGATCTCTTTTAAGAGATAAGTCATCCTTTTTGTGTACACTTTATTTTATATAGATTGTAAATTGTATTTTTTCCTGGTACATAAATAAATAAATAAATAAAATAAATAAATAAATAAATATGACCTCTGCATTAAATTATTAAGAAAAATATTTTAAAATAATAATAAAATAACAGTTTCAGTTATTAAAAAGTTTTACATTTGCATATAAATTTTTCAGCACAACACAGAATAATATTTAATTTTCTTATTGAACACGTTTCAGCTTCTTGTAGATTAGCTAGCTAGTGTCTAGATTAGTGTCTAAACTAAAATACTTGGATAACTTATGCCTATGAAAGCAATGGCTTTTAAAATTAATAATTTATCTAAATGTGTACGATCATAGTCTCCATTGTTGTAAATAATAATGTTAGACGGTTGAATCAAATACTATCTGCTTATTACTATGACCTGGTTTGTTAATCCTAAGATAACTCTTACTTATATTATACAATAATTATTTCATGTTAATTAAAATAACACCATGTATGTTGCACTCACGGGCAAGTAGATACATAGTAGATAGAAAGCAAGGCTGATATAATCTACATAATAAATAGCGATATTTTTATAACAACGACCACCATATTGGTGGGTTTTTATAATATTTTTGGTATTGATATCTTTTATTTTAATAATAATATTATTTCAATATATTACACAATGAAAAGAGATTAAAATAATAAATTTTATATAAATTTAAAAAAGAATAAAATACATTAATATCATATTTATCCTGGATAAGATATCATTAAGATGCTGTAAAATATATTTCAAAGAAATTGATGCCGTTTGATTAAACTCCGGTACGGACAAACGGATATTTAAACTGTACGCGACCCGAGCCGTAGTATTCTATAATAACTAAGATAATAATATTAAAGGTTGTTATAAAAGGTTTTGTTACCTTATGTTCCCGTTAATATTTTAAGAACTATTTTACAGTTTCCGAAATTGTGGTTGTAGATTCTGAATTTGGAATTTATTGCAAACACTATATGTTAAACATTATTATATAACAATTATTTCACTTAAATACTTATTTTGTTAATAAGTAGAATAGTAGTAATTTTTTGGAAATCTACTTGACAAATGACCATTTTTATATTAAAATCTAGATGAACTTCAAACTTTCTATCTCTTTTTAACCAACGACGCACGGAATAATGATAAAAACCGAATTAAAAGTAATCATTATATATCATATTTTCACAATTAACACTTTGACCCACGAGAAGCCGGACAGGCTACTGGTGTAATTTTAATATGGAGTTCTCATATAATTTAATGTACTTTTGTCGTTAAACATAATACTGTTATTTTGCAAACGTTAAAGCCGACAGAAACAAATGAGCTGAATAAAATGTTCTTTGTTTTGAAATATCGTTTTAAAAAAATTGCGTCCACTCGCATTGATTGTGTGTGATTTTTATTTTATAAACGGGAAATAGCTTTTTAAATCAAATTTATTCAAGAAGATAAAGTTTATTTTAATGATATTAAAACATACTTTGGTCCAAAATAAAATTATTCGCAGAAACCGTAAACCTGTCGCTGGTTTCGTGCCTGACATACAGACAGAGATAAATTGGCTAAAATATATATTATTATATAATATATTTAATACCATATTACTTATCATAACGGCGCAGGCCTGAGGCTTGTCTTAGGGTGAAGAAAAATTAAACTAAACTAACTTATCAAATGAGCCAGTTATGTCATCACTAAACAATACCGCTGTGGTTAGTGGGATATAGAAATTTATATATGTGCAATTATTGTTGTGTTATTTTTATTTTGATGTTTGTTAATTGTTTTTTGAAAAATTTTATAAAATGTATATCCAAACAAATATCATTAAATTATTTTAGAAAGATATTGCAAGTAATAGTCAGTTTCTTATTTCTCACAACTTGCAAGTCACTTCAGACGAGAATCATTTAAAATACGATCACGTTTGACTATTCACCAAAGTTGCCTCTTATATTCACAATATAATGTGACACTAAAAGGCATGATGTTTACATTAGGGTATATTAAGTATTTGAAGAAAAAAAGAGACAATGTGTAAATTTGAAATACTTTTAAATAAAATATTATTGTCTTTATTTTTTTTCATTAAACACAATATTTACACGTATTATAATGAACTACGTCGGTCACAATCGGAGGATCCGAAAGAATACAAGACGCGTCTCCTTGATGGACTCTCATGATGGACACGTATGAAAAGCAATACAAAATCCTTGGGTAAGTTTGTGTTTCGTCATCTAGGCCTAACTTATTCCTGTACTCAAAACAGTTATAGGCGAGTTATACTTGTGGAACTCACTATACCCTGGGAAACAAATATACGCAAAGATAAGATTTAAGCTTAACAAGTATTACGAACTATGTAACGAACTAATCAATAATAACTTTATAGGTAATTTGTAGAAGTAGGAGCGAGAGGTATAACAGGAAAATCTCTCTACAACTTATTTAAAGATCTTCAGTTCATTTCTAGAACGTATTTAAAAGACGGCTTTAGTAGGTTCTTACGATATTTGGCTAGGTAGAGAGAGGAGCGTGAACTGTGAAGGTGAGCGTGTATGTGCATAGTAAATGGGCCCCTTAAACCTACACCTGGGTTGGAAGTCCCAGGCATTGTTTGCGCTCCTCTTCTTGCAACGCGATAGACGCGGCACCCGCACGGTGAATCCATAGAATGCCAAGAAGCTTCGTCTCTCTATTAATTTAATAATTATATTTAAATTACAAATTATATTTAAATTACAAAAGTTGGAGGACAAGAATGAATATAATAAAATGAAATTATAATTAAAATAATACAAAAAAGATAAATGTAACAAACAAAGGTTTCGGATATTACATTCTGGGATTTTAACATGATACAATGCACCTGCGTCTAATCAGCGTTTTTATGGTTCATTTTCATTCAATTTAACAATTTTATAATAAATAAGAATACAAGAAATATTTATATATATAGAAATATTAATAATCACAATTATACATACAAATATAACAGATGTCTATATTTTGATAAAAAGAGAATAATAATATGGACCATGCATTGCAAATAATTGTACATTACATTGTCCTGTTACTAGTTAAGTCTATCAAGTTCTAAGACTTCATTGTTAGGTATCTATGAATACCCTGCAATACCTAAGTGTTGCGAGGTATTCTTAGATGCATGACGTACTCACAGCAGGTAAGCAGCTCACGTTGCAAATGAGAAATAATTTAGAATCAAGTTTAAGTCTTCCTCGAACGAGATATGCCTATTTTAATGACGTATGTTTAAGCATTGTGTCTTGCTACCATTTAAACTTGATTTAAATATTGTATGCATTTTATGAGATAACTATGTATCTTTTTCCAGAGTAAATTAAGTATAATTGATATTTAAAATTAATTTAGTATATATTATGTTGATAAATAATAATAATAATCAATTCAAACTGTAATAAAATATACTTTTTAATTTCACCATGTACATAGAGCATGGATGCACAGACCGCGGCCCGCCGGTCGAATACTGGTGGCCCGCCGACAGCAAAAATAATACTCTCGTACATTTCTAAAAATATTGAATTCTATTCCAGAATAAAATCAAAAGAAAATATGTTCGAAAAGTAATTTGAATCTCGCGCGCGCGCTATTTGAATCTAGTGCCCAAAAATGCTAAGACAAGTCATCAACATCGCTTGCCGCCTTTATATAAAGTTCAAAATAGTAGAGAAATCAAGAATTTTCTAGCGCGGTGTGAGCAAGCGAGATAGCAATAGTCCCGAATTCCCGATTGCTCGCGTAGGTAGATACATGAAGCTTCCAAAGTCGTATGCGCGGTATAAAAGCCACGCTAACCGCTGCGACAAACAGTTCGGTTTTAATTTGAGTGAAGTGTCAACAGAAAGAAATAAGCGCGAAAATACAAAGCGAAGTAATAAGTGAATAAGTTCAGTTTAATAGTTCTAGTGTAGATTTTTACTCGACTAGTCGGTGTTATATATTTTCCTGTTGCAGTGTTAACCCGTTAAGTGCCGTGTATAATTGTGTTGTGAAATCGTAAGTAAAACTCTGTTATTAATAAGTGTTTCCCTACCTATTTAATCAATTTTAATCAAATTTAGCTTTAATGTTGGCCAAATATTTAAAAAAAATATTTAAAAAAATACAATTTTTTATCATAATTTCTCTAACTGTAATACTTACGTCATTATTTCAGATATAAAATCTGTATAAAACTTAAAATTTCTGAGGAATAATATTTAATCAATTATTTTTGATAGTTTAAAAAAGGATGGGTAATTTAAGTAGGTACGGTAATTGTTTTAAGGTACTGTGTTAATCCTAGCCAGGATTAGAACGCAACATGGAGAAACCAAGATCTAGTGAAAAACGTAAGGTTAAAGATGAAAATAAGCAGTTTCAAGAAATTTGGACTGAGAAATACTTTTTTGTATGGTTGCACAACAAAGTCGTTTGTTTAATTTGCAAGAATTCTGTTGCAATCGGCAAAGGAATATAATGTAAAAAGGCACTATGAAACGCAGCATCCTTCTTTTACCAAATTAACAGACGAATTAAGAAAGCAAAAAATGTTATCTTTAAAACGGTAGCTTATTAGTCAGCAAGCTATGTTGACAAAACCCATTAAAGATTCAGAAACAGCTACAGGAGTTAGTTATGAAATTTCTCGAATGATAGCAAAGCGAAGTCGCCCCTTCAATGATGGCGATTTTGTAAAAGAATGCATAGAAATTTCCGCTAAGAAAATGTGTCCAGAAGAAGCAAAAAAGTTTCAGAAAAATCTACTGAATCGTATGACTATCCAAAGACGAATTATGTCTTTGTCAGGTAATATTGCGGAACAATTAATTGAAAAAACTAAGATCATTGAGTTTTTTTCATTAGCACTAGACGAGTCCACCGATATTATTTCCACAGCTCAACTTCTCATTTTCATACGAAGTGTTACTCAAGATTTTGAAGTCTTAGAAGAGTTATTATGTTTCATTGAAAGGTCAATCCAAAGGAGTTGATATACTCAATGTACTTTTGGACGAGTGTTCAAAAACTGATTTGGACTTATCAAAATTATCGGGAGTTGTGACTGACGGTGCTCCTTCGATGATTGGTGTCAATTCCGGGCTAGTTACTTTGCTGAAAAAGCATCTGCAAAAAATAAAACATAAACGCTGAAGATCTCACGTTTCACTGCATTGTACACCAAGAAACCCTCTGTTCAAAAAAAAAAAATTATTTCAAAATGTTATGAAAGTGGTAGTTTCGACTGTAAATTTCATAAAATCACGAGGACTCAATCACAGACAATTCAAACAATTCCTTGATGACATCGAAAGCGCATACGGAGATTTACTATATTATACAGAAGTAAGGTGGCTAAGTCGTGGATTGACACTGGAATGATTTCTAAATTTAATAGAAGAAATTTGAATATTTCTGGTGGAAAAGCAAAGGGATGTCCCGGAACTTAAAAATCCTGATTGGTTGTGTGATTTGGCTTTTTTAGTTGACATTACAAATCATTTGAATGTCTTGAACACACGGCTTCAAGGCCAAAATCAACTGATATCCCAGCTCTATGCTCATGTTTCATCCTTTTAATGCAAGCTGACACTTTTCAGATCACAATTTAATTCTTTAAATTACAATCATTTTCCGAATTATAAGAAAATGCCTGAAAAATTCAACAAAACTGCGATTAATTTCAGTTATGTAGAAAAGTTAGATATTTTGATTTAATCTTTTCAAGACAGATTTTCGGAGTTTAAAAAAGTGAAACCTCTGTTGGACATATTCAGCAATCATTTCACAATTTCAGTTGAAAATGCGCCAGAGTCAATGCAGTTAGAAATTATCGACATTCAAAACGACCAAGATTTACGCAACAAATTCAACGAAGGAAACTTGTTGAACTTTTACCGCTGCATTGATAAAAATATGTACGATGAGTTACGCATAAACGCTCTGAAATGTGCCAGCTTATTTGGTTCTACCTATATATGTGAACAAACTTTTTCAATACTAAATAATAATAAAACAAAAAATGGAAAATGGCTTGCAAAATGAAAGTTTGGAAGCAGTTTTACGTGTTGCTACAAGTAAATTTGAGCTAAATATAAAAAGATTGTAAGCACTATGCAGTGTCACGCTTCATAATAATAAATACCACTCAATAATACAATAATGGTCCCTAGTCTTAATAAGTCTGTGCAACCATGATGTAGATAGAGCCTAGCTGTAGCATTGGACATTGACTCATATGCAATATCTTCATTTAATTCAATTTATTCTTTGTCAAATCATATTCAAAGAAAAGAAAGTATGACTAGTGTCTAATTTGATAATAGAAGAGTATTTACTTTCTCAAAGAATATCAGAGATGTTAAGAGATTTACAATAATTATATCAAGATTTGTTTAAATCATTTATCAAATAATACAAAAAAAAATCATTATAAAACTTTCCATATAAGTCATTATCCTTTTAGAATGTACGTACTTAAAATAAAATTTACTTAATGTTAGCTTAACATAAATTGTATAAAAAAATAGTTTCGTTCTTATATTTAGAGTTATACAACTAGTCTATTAAAATATTGTTTAAAATATTTTTAACGCAAATAATAAAGTATAAGCTTAAGTGTTACAACTTCTTAACAAAAGCTTTGCCGAGATTTTAGGTACAGTATGGGCAATAAGTATCATGAGAGAGCGATTATTTTACAATTTTATGAAATGCTATTTGCATCACATACAGTTGTAATCAAGTTGTGGTTAATTATGATATTGTATATATATTGTATGTATATGTCGGAAATAATGGTATTGTGGCGGTTTCGGAACGCCAGCGCCGTCTGTTGGTGCTCGATGGAGTTAGTGTTAGAATGCACCGATATGTAAGAGCCGACCGGCGCGGCGGCGTATGAGGCGGATACCGGCTCACTTCTAAGTTGGCGGTCGGCCGCTGCAGACAACACTAAAACTATCCTGTGTGCAGTGCTGCGTACCTACCGACTAATAATTACCTTACTGCGAATTGTACAATAAATTAGTGATTTCATAAATATATTTTATACTCAGCTACTACTACTACTTAACTGTTTGGAGATTTAAATATATATGGCTTAACGATATTAATTTTTTTACTACAATAACTACCTTTTCTTAAATAAATAACAAGTGAGGTGTTTTTGATGACTGTTTCTTCATCAAGCTAGAGTAAACTTTAGAAAATAACTTGAGCACACTGTATATTATAACTTATTATAATATAATGTATAATATTCATTATAATATTTCAAACACGTAACTATCTTTATCAACGTTAAATCAGATGGTATAAAAACTGGTACTTAGTACTGATATTATGATTCAGATTTATTAATTATTTTTATTGTATAACTGTCTCTGCTTAGAAAGTACCAACATAATTTTTAATTAATTATTTAAATAATGTATATTTAATAGTTATACAACTGTATAATAAAAATGCTATGATTTAATAGATAATATAATTCAAACCTTAAATGGAAGCAGGTCATCGTAAGATATTCGGGTAGTTTCGTGATTTCCCAACGGACACCTCTCTCACCGCTCATTTCAGAGATGCTAATGGATTCAACAAACTGATTATCCGGTCGCGGTTAGCTTCCGACCTGCTGAGCCGTGCCGGACTTTGGTATCATAACAAAGATAGTGAGCGAGAAGAATTCCCAGAAGACACTACGAACTTTAATGAAGTAGATATTCGTCTGCAAGCCATTGGAATTTGATATTAAACAAATATAAAAAAGAATATGCCATCAAAAAACATGGCATAAAGGAATCTTAGAATCCTTTATAAAAGAAATATTCCATATATCTGTATTATATCAAGAAACACAAATAAATTTCCCATCCCATTACAGAGTGTCATCTATTGATAAAATTGTTAGCTTATCTAAGCTTATATCGTATATCTATGTTTCTAATAAAATATTTTTATACATTACGCATATTACTTTTATGTTATGTTCTATATTTTAAATTGTTTATTTTTCTTAATATTATACAATAAATTCAAAAATTTCATCAGAATATAACGGTAAATGAAGTGTTATCGGTATTGTAATTCGACTTAGAAACTATATTATGTGAAAGTTTCTGATCAGAATCGTCTTTTGTGATACAATTTACTATAATTTAATACTCAACAAAGCTCTTTACGATGCGGGCTAGGTACATGGTTTCATATTGTTTCTTGTTTGCAATGTGAGCCGCTTACGTCTGATGAGATCGTTAAATTTATGCATCAAAGAAGGCTCTGGAATACTTAAAACTTGGCAGACTCAAGTGCATTAAGAGACCTCTGCATAAGGTTATTTCCTCAAAGCAATATTAATAACCCTCCTGAAGTGTTACTAAATAATATTCGCTCTACCTGAGAAATATTATTTATATATTGTGATATTATTTCACTGTTTCTGATTCGATCAATGTATGTGCGTTGTTTGCCAAAAGTTCTTCAGGCATATCAAAAAATACAAGGCGCCCAGAGAGTCGAACGGACATGTAAACCTATTAATAAAAATAAATATAATGTGAATTTATGCCGGTCGACACATGTGCGCCCGCCTCCAGCGAGTAAAGAAATGCAAGAAAACCTAAAAACAAAAGTCTAAAACGTCCTTTTATTGGAGTGAAGATCGTTATCTAGTAATTTTGGTTTTTATAAGACTGGGATAGGTTGATTTGGTAGAGTGGGAGTGAGCGAGAGAGCGGTATAATGCTAATATATAACAATGTACACCATATCTCTCCGGGGACAGGACACATAACAATAGTAAGTAATAGTTAATTTTGCAATTATCTGCGTTTTAGACAGTGTTGTAAGGAAGATTCCTAGCTATTTCATGCGTTTCTTAGTTTTGCTTAGCTTAGATAGGGTTTAGTGATTTTACGAGGACTTGGCTTGTATCTGGACTGGTTTTGTGTATGAAAACGCCGCGTATTCAATATACAGCTCAAAAATACGCAAATATGCTCTTCATTTATGATGAATGTAGAAGCAACACACATGCTGCTACAGCACTTTATAGGTACACTAAGGCACGTCATCCAGATTACCGCATATTTTATTTATTTATTTGAATTCTTTATTGCACAACAAGGCACCAAGAGTAGGCTTAACGCTAAACCATTTTCTATTAGACAACCCAAAACCTTTAAGAAAATACGTACAAAAGCGGAGTGAAAAAAAAACTGGATATTGATATATATATAGATATCATATATGAACTATATACATACATAAAAGTACACAGTAACTAATATACATATATACGAAGCTACAAATATGTCAATAAATAAGTTTTATACATATGCTTATACTCGTATATACTCAGATGGGTAAATAAAAGACTATTCACAGATGCTGATGTAGAACTTTATCACCTGTTTCTAGAATAAAATTCGTGAAGGTGTTTTAAGAAGTTTCAAGTAGTTGGTTTCTCAGTCGGACAGCAAGAACATAAAAGAAGTCAGTCCTAAAATCAGTATTTAAACAGTTAACAACTGGTTTTCACTCGAGCATGGCCCTTCGTGGGCATGAGTACGAAGTAGGAATTTATGTAGAAGATATCTTAATATATAAATCACAAAGACACTCACTCACTGACTCATTCATCGCTCTACAGCCCAAACCGTAGTACCTAGAAAGCTGAAATTTGGACACAACATTCCTGACATATTGAATAGGTGCAACAAGAAAGGATTTTGCAAGGGTAAAAACCGCTCTAAAGTTACAGCTAAAAACTGCAAAGTTTACCCCCCGCTCCCTATCTTCTCCCATTGCATTGATGTGAGAAACAAGAGTGTACCTATAACCCGATAGGAATGAAACTCTGTAGTTATCAAACTCAAGGCTTTCTCGCACTGATAGCGAGTCATGATGTGTTGGAGAAATGAAATGAAGGGTAGGGTCATGGGTTCAATACTCACGAAAGTCAGTTTTTTTTGTTTATTCCCGTCGCGAGGCACGGGTAACCTGCTAGTTTGAGATAAAAGTGATTGTAAGGGATAAAATATAGGGTGCAAAATATTATCATATACTTATGTTCACGAATCGGTAGCCACTTCAATTGTAAGCGATAACGCCAAACGTGGTTAAACTTACAAAGATTGAAGATAAATTTAATTTAACCAGAATTTAAAATACGATCAAGCGTATTGAGCAACTCTTTATTTAAATTTACATAGCAAAATGAATGAAATGAGAAAATGATTGAGGTGCATTGGAAAATGTAAACTATCATAAAATCGCCGGGAAAATTTGACAGTTCCAGACAAGATTTTGCTCGGGCTGCCCGTCGTATCTGGGGCGGGCAAAGTATCGCCTTTTGTGTTTCTTGAGGGCAAACGACGAGTCAACGCAGCGGCACCCCGACCCACTCTAAATGTGGACATTGCAACATCCGGGGAATTCATTCCAACTTGACTTCCAACATTCCAACTTGACACTATCATTTAGAGACGGCGCAGCCGGCCTTGTTGTTTCTGACGGAGACGCAGATATCTCAACCTAGCGACACAGCGTACCTATCATACCCCGGGTATAAACTAGAACATCATTTTATACCACACGCCGGGGTACCTGTGTTCGTAAGGGAGGATATCTGCTACCGTCGCCTTCAGGTTTTTGAAGGTCGGGACCTGTCTGTACTCTGGCTGCGCGTGGACATGGACGACCATGTCAGAGTCTACGCGTGCCTCTACAGGTCCCATAGTGGTAATGCAGAAACGGATCAACTCTTAGGCCATGTTCAGGCGAAGATTGACGATCTGCTTTCACAGACTCCCTCCGCCGAAGTCGTAGTCCTTGGGGACTTCATCGCGTACCATGCCGATTGGCTAGGGTCACGTGCCACCAACTAAGCGGGGAGATCTGTGTTTGACTTTGCTCTGGCAAATGGTCTGTCCCAATTGGTAAAGACGCACACTCGTCTACCGGACGTGGACACCCATATGCCCTCTTTGTTGGATCTTCTGCTGACTACACATCCCGGAAAGTACCAAGTCACTGTCGAGGCTCCCTTAGGGTCCTGTGATCATTGCTTGGTACGGAGTGTAGTGCCCATTGAACGCCCAGCTCGCACAAGACCTGCCACTCGACGCGTTTGGCACTACAAGTCAGCGGATTGGGATGGAATGCGGTCCATTTTTGCATCCTACCCATGGGGGCCGATTTGTTTCCCTTCCAATGATCCTAGTGACTGCGCTGCGGCTGTAGCTGATGTGATACTTCAGGGCATGGAACTATTTGTACCAAGCTCTGTGGTACCACTTGGTGGCAGATCGCGGCCTTGGTTTGATGCGTCTGTCAGGGCTGCAGCAGCTGGCAAACGGCAGCCTTATCAAGCTTGGGCTAATGCGTTAGTCACTAAGGATCCGAACTCTAGAGTTCTGAAGAGGAAATATAATCGTGCCTCCAGATTCTTTAAACGGAAAATTGCTAGAGCAAAGTTCAACCATGTCGTCAAAATTGGGGATCAGCTGGCAAAGTAACCACCTGGCACGCGCAAGTTCTGGGCGCTTTCCAAAGCCAGTCTGGGAAACTTCTGTCAGCCATCCCTACCGCCATTGCACACTGGGAAGGACTCTTTGGCCCACACGGCAAAAGAGAAAGCCGATCTCTTGGGCACTCTTTTTGCCTCAAACTCGACTTTGGACGACCAGGGGAAGGTACCGCCTATCATCCTACGCTGTCCGAGCTTAATGCCGGAAGTAGTTTTTCGGCAAAAACTCATCCGAAAGCCCTCCTTTCCTTGGAAGTTCATAAGTCGATCGTGTATGGCACAAGGGGCTTCTTTTGAAGCTACCTTCCTATGGGCTTCCCGAGAGTTTATGCAAGTGGATCACCAGCTTCCTCACTGGGCGGAGCATACAGATCGTTCTCGATGGTTTTTGCTCGGACCCCAAGCTCGAGAACGCTGGTGTACCCCAAGGCTCCGTGCTATCTCCAACTCTGTTCCTCCTGCACATCAATGATATGTTGGATATCTCCAACATACATTGTTATGCGGATGACAGCACTGGGGATGCGGTATATTCCGGCCGTGTAGGTCTCTCTCGGCAAAACGTCGACGAGTGCCGAAAGAAACTTGTGTCTTCTATAGAGATTTCCTTGGGGATGATCTCTGAGTGGGGTGAACTGAACCACGTTCAGTTTAATGCCCTAAAGACACAAGTTTGCGCGTTTACCACTAAGAAAACCCCATTTGTCGTATCACCGCTCTTCGAGAGCACTCCCCTCATTGCCTCGCCAAGTATCAGAATACTGGGTCTCGACTTTTCCAGCGATTGTCAGTTTCGTGGTCATCTGGAGAGCAAGGCCAAGTTGGCTTCGAAGAAATTGGGAGTGCTTAATAGAGCGAGGCAGTACTTCAGTCCTGGCCAAAGGCTTGCGCTCTATAAGGCGCAGGTCCGGCCACACATGGAGTACTGTTCTCATCTCTGGTCCGGATCACCCCAATATCAGCATCTACCATTTGACCGCGTACAACGGAGAGCCGTTCGGATTGTCGGCTCTTTGGCATTGCGTAGAGACGTGGCTTCTTTGTGCATCTTCTACCGCATTTACAACGGGGAGTGTTCCGAAGAACTATTCGATATGATGCTTACTGCCGAATTTCACCACCGCACAGCGCACCATCGACTCCTTTACCATCACCACCACCTGGATGCGTGGCGATCCTCCACTTTGTGGTTCTCAAGGACCTTTTTTCGACGTTCCACTCACTTGTTGAACGAACTCCCTTCGGTGGCATTTCCAGATCGGAACGACATGGGTACCTTCAAAAAAGGCGTTTACTCCTACCTACAAGGCCGGCAATACTCTTGTAAATCCTCGGATGTTGCAAGAGTTCATGGGCGGCGGTGATAACAAGTCATCTGTGACCCGCCAGCTCGTTTGCCCTCGTCTTCCATAAAAAAAAAAAAAAAAAAAGATAACCATTCATCGTTAGGGCAGGATTATTTAAATGGTTATAAAAAGGTATTTAAATATTACTAAGCCTTTTTTGGAAGAGCAGCCATTAACTTTGGCTAGTTGTTCCTGAGATTTGGAAGGGTTTATAGAAGTACCAATCGATCAGCCCACGCATATACGCCCAGATATGCGCATGAGGTCGGAATTAATTGAGGAAATAGTTTGTTCCAAACTAGTGATAGTGTGTTGATTTAGCTGCAAGTCGTCAGCATAAGGGTGATAGTGTGAATGAATAGAGGAAGTAATGGAATTGATAAATTTCGAAAACAATAAGAGAGATAATATTCCGCCGTGAGGAAAGCCAGTAGTAGTGCGCCCTTGAAGATAGGTAGAAAACTACTGTAAGGCAGAATCTGAGATATTAATTCTGGAGAAAAGAGCGAGGAGAAGATCTTGGTCAATAATATTGAAGGCATTACTAAAGTCAATAAGAACTAATACAGTCATATATGTTTGCTATCCATGGCTTCACGGATGTCTTCAATGGCTTTAAGTAGGGCAGTAATCGTGCTATGACCAGCTCTAAACCTTGATTGAAATGTATTAAATACATCATGTTTAATGAAATGAGAGAAGATCTGGTGATAAACAATAGATTCAGTAACTTTAAAAAGGAAGATGTATAGCAAGATAAATAAAAAAGATAATTTGTAATAAAAACAATCATAGGACGACTGATGTAGTCACATCCAATAACTTTGGAAGAAAAAAAAGTATTCTATTTTTTACCTAAAATCTGCCCACAGGAGAAAGGTGAAACGTTTCTAAAGAAAAAATCGGCAAACTGAATATATCGGCCAGGGTTTGAGATTTAATCGAAAGGCCCTAATTATACGTAGCGCTGCGCTTGATCTTATTGCCTCTTTCCTGAATCAAAGAATCCAGACAGTTTACGTAAATAATTCTAAATCGTCTGGTTCTCACCTAAAGATGGGTGTTCCACAAGGATCTATTCTGGGCCCCTTTTTGTTTTTACTTTATATTAATTACTTGCCCTTTTTTGTTAAGGGTCTGTGTGACATTGTACTCTTTGCTGATGACACCTCGCTTATTTTTAAAGTTGAGCGTGATAGGATTAATTATGACGAAGTAAACAGTACTTTGTCACGAGTCCTGCATTGGTTCGAAATTAATAATTTAGTGTTAAATGCTAAGAAAACTAAATGCGTAGAGTTTACACTTCCTAATGTAAAAAGTAAAAATTGTAACTTGCTCCTTAACAATGAAGTGTTAGAATTGATTGACTCAACAAAATTCTTAGGTTTAACATTAGATAGAAAGCTCCAGTGGAACCCCCATTTCTCAACACTCGCAGCCAAACTCAGCTTCGCCGTCTTTGCAATTAGAAAAGTTAGACAATTAACGGACATAAATACGGCTCGACTTGTTTATTTAAGTTATTTTCACAGCATTTTATCTTACGGTATTTTATTATGGGGCAGTGCTGTCGAAATTAATTCTATATTCATTTTACAAAAAAGAGCTGTGCGGGCTATTTATAACTTAAAAGCTAGAGATTCTCTGAGAGATGTTTTTAAAGAAATAGGTATTCTTACAGTCGCTTCCCAATACATATTTAATAACATTTTATATATACGTCAAAATTTAAATAGTTATATAAAAAACAGTGACAGACACGCGATAAATACGAGAAATAAAAACAAACTCGTAACGCCAAAGTTTCGGCTTCAAAAAGTTAATAAATCCTTCATGGGTTTGAGTATACGCATATATAATAAAGTTCCACAAGATATCTTAGACCTTCCATTTCTTAGTTTTAAATGTAAAATCAAAAGTTTATTGTTAAATAAAGCTTATTATAACGTTCAAGAGTTTTTAGTGGATCGAAATATGTGGAACTTAAGTTGTTGAATCATTTGCAGGATTTATATTATATTATAATATACATCACCTATTGTTATATTTCTTTTGAAAAGAGCAACTGTTGAGTTTCTGGCCGGCTCTTCTCAACAGAGCAGCATTCCGAGCCGGTGGTAGCTTGGTTACGGACGGACTACACTGACCTTTTTTTGTATTGTAATAATTGACGATTCAAAAGTGCGTGTAAATGCCTACTTGAATAAAGATATTTTGAATTTGAATTTGAATTTGTAATGATATTGTAAAGAATCGATGTTAATGTTGACATTAGAGTTGAGTAGAGTAGAGAGGTTGACGGTAGAGTTCCTTTTGTCCAACTCCAACGACTTTAGAAAATTATATGTTGCCTCCGAGGATAAAGAACTAATACGATCAATAATATAATGACGTTTTAAATTGTTACACAACTTATTACACCGATTTCCTGCAGCATTTATAGCATATTATATAGCAGCAAATATAAATGTATATGACGGAGGAAGGACCTCAACAGTATTTTTAAAAAGAGCGACGTCAGCACTGCTGACGTCACAATTGATATTTTCTAGGTGATATCTCATGCTTGGGTTGGTGAATAATAATAAACTTCGATATTACTTGATGAATTTCGTATATTCCACAGACAAAGTAAGAACGTTACAGGTAGGTCCCTACTGTTCGGCGACTTGAGCAAGAATGACCAAGCGCCGACAGCGTGGCCGTATTTATAGTGCTACACAAACATGTTTCAACGATTGCGCAATATCACAAAGCAATCTATCTATGATTTATCTACGGATTTTACAATAATCGGAACCCTAATAATTATAGTTTTGTAGATGCGCCGATATATATATTAATATAAATATAAATATATATGTGTATATATATATATATATATATATATATATATATATATATATATATATATATATACACATATATTTGCCTACCAAAATGACTCCACTGTACCTGATGTTGAGCAGTCAGTAAAGTCCAAAAATGGTGGGACACCATTCTCATTAAAACAAAATAGAATGAAGAATAGTGGTGGAATAATAAGGCCGCCATGGTGGACCATGGCGGCCTTATGATATGCTTTTTTCACGCCCAGCCTGAAAAACCCAGGGACGTACTGGAAAAGAAACACGTGCCGTGGTAGTGAATCCATCAAAATTCCACATTTTGATGGACCGACATAAATATGAAGTTCTAAACCGTTTGGTTCGTGATGAAACAGAATCCACCGTCAACATATGGTACTTCTGTCCTGCACGTGTTGTTTTGGATCGAAAAGGAGAGGATGGAATAAGTTGAAAGAATCGTTGTCATTAAGTCAAGGTACCCATATTAGATTAAATGAAAAAAAAATTGAGGCAAGGTTGAGAACCCGGTTCAGCTCAACAATAAGATCCTTTCGTTTCCCCTCAATGTCAGTCTGCTTTGCCGCAGGATGTTCGAAATATTATCTCCCGTGAACCGTGGAATCGTCCGCATAGCAATGAATGTTGCCTAGTTTCAACATATCATTGATATGCAGACGAAACAAGGTGGGCGATAGGACGGAGCCCTAAGACACGCCCGCATTTACCTGCTGAAAACTGGAGGCCGATCCGTCATAAAGGACTCGAATTTGACATTTATACAGGAAAGCGGCAACCCAATTACCAGACTCTATCGAAGGTTTTGGAGATATCGAAGCTAATAGCCAGAGATTCGCCATGCCGATCCATAGCCTCACCCCAGAGATGCGTAATATACGTAAGAAGATCAACCGTGGATCGATTTGGTATAAAGCCGTATTGACGATCAGTTATTAGAGAGTGATCTTCTCGGCATTGGATTAGTTGTTTATTGATGATCCGCTCGAGCACCTTAAAGAAAACTAAGGTGATGGCTATTGGATGATAATTTAATCAAGGGATCAGACCGATCCCTTTTATTGGGAATCGGTTGAATATTCGCCCCTTTCCATGCCTGTAGCACTGTTCCTAGGTAGGACTGGCGATAGAAGCAGGTTAGTGTCGGAGACAACTCCACCGTACACTTTTTGAGTACCACCGCGGTAATGCCATCCGGTCCTGGCTTTCCGTACATCGAGTTACCGTAGTTGCTTGCGTCATTGCTTGAGGCATTGGGTGGCTGTGTACCAGGGTCATCAATGAGGGAATTAGCCGCAAAGATATTTACCAGCTAATATGCCTTCTCTAGCAGCTTGCAGCATGGGCAAGCGATCCATCAGGCTTTCAGCGGGGGCAGCAAGGGCTGGCAGAAGTTAGATTGCACGGCTTTTGAAAGTCGCCAGTAGCTACGGCTGTAGGGTGCGGCAGAAGTTCTTGTCCAAAGCGTGCAATACGCTGGGCATCCGCTCTGATATAAGCCCTCTTGCATTCCTTAGTAGCTTTGTTGAATGCTGATTTTAGGCGATCAATATCTTGATCGTGGATAGCGGGTGCCTTGATCCAAGCGCGGTATAAATTCGGTCAGTTCGTGCGTAAGAGCGAATGCATGGGCAGTACGTCCGGCATGGTCCGATCTGGAGATCCCAGCCAGGACTTACGGTGGGCATTGAAGTCCCCCAGACATACCAATTCGGCGTTCGGAAACCGCTTCTGCACTTTATCTGCAGCCTGATTCAGGTAGTCGAAGAGTCAAGTTGTCCCAAAGTCTCCGGTGTGGGATCGGTAGATGCACGCGTGAATCTAACCATGAGAGCCATGACTCACGTGTACCTAAAGGAGAGATGGGGAAGGGTTATCTAGGCAGCGTAGACGACGACAACAAATATCCCACATGACGAAAAGGCATACTCCGGCTTTTGCTAAGAAGCTCGAGCAAATAATCGGGGTAATTTAGGTATGCCGTGTCATCAGGACGGCGTATTTGTATCTCCGTTAAGAAAGGCATGGCTGGGTGTGCCGTCTCAAGATGTTGGTGGACGGCATTAAGGTTTCAATGGAGTCCACGAATGTTAGCGAACTCCACCTCAAATAGGGTTTTGGTGGGAGAAGTAAGGGCTGCAGTCGTACTAAATACTTTTCTTTGTAGTGCCACGAGGTTGAAGAGAAGAGGGGTGGATAAAGATAACAGTGGTTGCAACAGCATGGAACAAGGTGCAAAGCTTTGTGTTGTCATTAGATTGTACGATAAAGC
Organism: Melinaea menophilus ssp. n. AW-2005; assembly: GCA_918358695.1. Taxonomy (NCBI): domain Eukaryota; kingdom Metazoa; phylum Arthropoda; class Insecta; order Lepidoptera; family Nymphalidae; genus Melinaea; species Melinaea menophilus. The sequence goes on from OU911038.1 coordinate 20,519,754, forward strand.
GGCAGCCGATCCACTGGCCAGAAAGGCCCTGTACCCTTTTAGATTCGGTTGCCGGGTCCCACCGTCTGGTCAACAATCAGCACGACAAACCACTCCGGGATTATTCGCGGCCTGGTTGGGCAGCCTCTTCAGGTGGTTAGTCCAAGTTAAGCCCCTGTACTATGGCGCGGGTGGTCAGCGGTACCACCATTTCTACAAGTTTCTCTGTCCGGTGGATCGACTCACACTATTCACATAATGATTCCACGAATACTTTACTGGTCCCACATTTACTGCAGCCGATGCCATCCTTGCATCTATTGGGCCTCCGGAACTCATCACTTGCCGAACGAAACGCAGCAGTTTCAATACTGCTACTTTACGCCGATTTTCTGTTCCCAGCGAGGCTCTACTACTCCGATGCGGGCCAATTAACTTCATTACGATCGTTTTTGTACTTACTAAAGGTTTTCCTTTTTTTGATCTAGCTTTCGAAAGTCATCATAAAACCACGGAGTGCTGTGATGTTTTAATTTGATGTTATGTAAAGCTGTATGTTTATCAATTAAATTAGGGATTTCTTTGCACAAATATTTGACTTTATCATCTACTGTCTCCAAAACCGTTTATCAGTCCAGTTGATTTTTGAGGCATTTAACTCCAGTATATTTAAATCAAGTCTAATAAAATTACTGAGTAACAAGGTCTTGGGTTTGAGTTTAAGAACCTTAATCGCATAAGAAGCAAATATGAGGACATGAAGCGAAAAAGAAGAAGCAGGGAGTTGGCCCGATTTTGCAACAACGTTATATTGGAGACAATGACTAAGTCTAAAATAGTGCTAGTGGTACTTAGGTGGTGAGTAGGTTCAGAAGGTCCTATTATTAAGTTAACAGATTTCACTAGCGAGCATAATTTGTCATAATTCAAAAATATAAATATTAAGATCTTTCATAATGATGACTGTAAATAGATATTTTTTCTAATGTTTCTTCCAAGGTTGAAAAATAATTAATATTAGAAGGACAATACGTATTCGTCCAAGTATACAGGTGTTATATCTGGTGAAAGTGGAATTCCTGGTACCAATATTGGTAATATGAGCACTAGAAGAATAACTAATATCAATACACAAGACAGTTGACAATCCCACAGACTGCAAAATGATGGTTGTCCTGCACATTATGCCACAAATTTCTATGCATATTTAAATGCCACATATTCAAATAAATGTATTGGTGTTTGGGTCCTATTTTATGGACCTCCAAGATCCCCGGACTTAAATCCAGTACATTTTTTACTGGGGCTGTCTAAAAGAACAGTTATACTCCAACCCCATTTCAGGTTTAAAGGAATTACGCAGTCGTATTCAGGAGACTGATTCAAAAATAACTGAACTACGTAGATTATCTTAGAAGAAAATTTATCAGGAGATGTCGAGCTTGTATCAGAGTCGATGGCAGACAATTCGAATACTTGTTAAAATAAGAATTTATATCTAACTTAACGTTTTTTACATATCACAACTTAAGACAACATTTCTTAAGTTGAATTTTCACGAACGAACTTTGTTCGTTCTGTTTTGTATATATAAATATAAATAAACATGTATTGAACATTTTCTTTTCTGCAATAAGTAATAATCATTTTACTTAAAAATAATTAAAAAAAAACATGACTGTCGAGAGATGGCGCTGTTTATAATTTACTGATTTAGTTTATTTTCATATTTAATTATATTACTATTTTGTTTTATTATTAATCACACTTTTTTGTAATCTTTTAGTAATTACAAATAACTATGTGTTTAACATTTTCTTTTCTTCAATAAATAATAATTATTTTACTTAAAAATTAATTGTTTTTTTATTAACATTTATAATTTTGTCAAAGTTCGTTCGGGAAATACCCTGGGTATTTGCATCTTTACTGGTTTCTTTTTGCATTAATAGTATACTGTTGTCACGTTAAATACAATTATTCATTAAGTATACAATTTTTTATCCGTATTATTTGCGCATTAATATGTTTAATGAAATGCTCTCAAACTTTTGTTATAATATTTTTTTATCAAATTTCATGTTAAAATTTGAAGTTGACTTATTTTTTTAAGTACATTAAGTATTTACATTATTTGCTGCATTTATATGAAAAGTGTATGTGGAGAGTGAGATAATACCAAAAACGTTACAAAATTCATTAATTTGGGCTGTGGTGTACATGAAAGTACAGGGAGGTCAATAAAACGTATTGTTTTAAGAAAACTTTATGATTTGGGCATCATTTTTTTATTGAGTTTTTTACGATACACCTGATAACTGTGCTATTAGGTGCTTCAGGATAATCTATTCTTTCCAGGCCGTGCTGTATAATACTTGAGTTATCTTTTAAAGACTATATTGAAATGCCTATTTCAGTAATCCACATCCTATTAATAAGGAAATAAGTAACTAAAAATAGTTAATTATCAAACCAGACAATACAAATAGGCCAGATTTTTAACGTCTTTATTGTTTTTAATGCAATATGTTATTGCTTTGAAAATTGATAATAATAATCGGGTTTAATCATTATATAACAAACATACTGAACTCATAGAGTTCACAATTACATTTAGACATAGTAGTGGAGTTAGCACTTAGTGTAACAGTAAGCGTTCAGATAATGAGCGTGAGTGGCCACCCGGCTAATCAGATTTTGGGTTTTGTTACCAAAGCTACTACGTAACAGTGTTTGCTCATCTGTATACCTACATTCACCAAATCTTTTACGTAACAGTAACTCTCAATTAGATTATAAGATACTTGGAAATTAATTAGTATATAACTGTATAGTGATTTTTTTATTTCGTATAATATCTTAACTTCGTACTAGCCATTGGTTAGGTTTTTTAATTTTATCTTTTAAAATCAAATGTCTTATGCTATACTTACAATTTGACGCTGCTTAAGAACCACGGCAATAATTTTTACATCTATTACTTAAGTTCTCAAATTGCTGCACTCTGTGCATTGTAAATATTTTCCTTGACTTTCTTTTCGTTTTTGCGAAAATTGTAATTTTTTGCAAGTTGCAATTTTTTTAAAAATTATTACAAAATAATGTCTTTGTGAGATCTATTAGAAACATAAGTTATCATTCTACTATGTTTTACTATTTTAGGTTTTTGATTGCATATGTTAAGATTAATTGTACATATACTTAAACATAGCAGATCAATTATACTTAAACATAGCAAATAGCTTAAAATTATAACATATTTAGGTAAATTAAACAAAACATAACTTCTCAGTGATAATTCATTGACAAATCGCTAAACATTACGCGTGCGTATTTACTCAAGTGATTTATCTCAAAGTCTGTTATTATACATTTACATATTCTTATATGTTCTGTGCGCAGTGTAGTCTAGTGCAGTAAATGAACTTTTATTAAAACATAAGTCTGAGATAACACGCATCAATTTCTATGCTTTGCAATTAATTGAGCGAAGCGATCGCAACGAGCGGAGCGTTCTACTGGAGACTTTTTCACATTCTTTGTCACGAATAGGCTCGAAAACTACTTGACGGAAAATTATGAAATTTTGCAACCAAAAGACACACAGTAGGTGTTGGTTTTAAAACAAAATTTTTTGATAAATGTCATGTCGTTGAGGAATAATCGTCAAAATACTGATATCCCATTGAAGTCAATGAGAAAAAAAAATTCTCGCGAAAAATTTGCTTTACTATGACATTTAACGATGAGTCATTACACTAGGCTAGCTTCGCTCAATATGCAAACGGCACCCGAGATTTTGCGAGCACAGCGAGTTGAAATTGAGGGTCTATTGACGCCCCTAGTATAATAAATAATTAATTTACCTAAAGGTAAAGCCGTAAGTGTATTTGCAAAAGTAAATTTATATAAATTGAGTAAGAAGTAATTTTCCAATTATTAATTAATACATTAATTTCTTTTATATTTTTTATCATTATTTTATTGTCCACCTCTGTCAAACGACTACAAAATTATCTTTTAAATAATATTTTATAAAGCTTCGTATTATTATTACACACCGTATCTAATGAGTCACTGCATTTATGCTGAATAATTTAAGTATGCTAAAGTTGGATTGTACTTATTATAAGATTTTCAAAATTTCATTACAGTAAAAGCAACCTGTAAGAAAACTAAAACTAGAATATTCTTATTGTTTTACAAGAAATATGCTGCTTCGAACACCACGTGTAAGACAATGAATTAATTTTAAAGACAACCTCAGGTGATACTGATATGTTCTATAAATACCATATACGTAATTAGTCTGACAATAAATTCTGTGTTTATCGTAAATTATTACACCTATTTATTGCCAACAAATTATTATTAATAATATAAATCACATTCACCTAATCTTCGTGCACTATTTCAGTCATAAATTTTGAACGGCATCATTTTATAACGCCCTTCTAGATTCATAGCATTCATTAATTAAAACTATAATTTATGATAAAATTTACCTTCAAAGTTAAATATGAATTTTTTAAAAAAGTTATAGAATTAGGAGGTAAAATTTATTCCTGTTTTTTTTTGTATATAGTCGTAAATGTTTTTTTTGCTATTATTGCTGTTAATATATTGTTATACCTGTTGTTAGTACTTCAATAAACGGATTCTGATTTACCGGCGTTGTCAGTTATTTCGGATTTGGTCTTCACAATTTTAGAAAACAATCAATAATATATAAAATGTTTCGTAATACCCTTCCCGTTCTTTATAGTACTCGTATACAACGTTTTTAATCAAAGCAATGGTATCTTCGCGGGCTAAATAAAAGCTTGTACTTTTTCAAGAAATTTGAAATGGAATGAAATGAAATCGATAATAAACTACCAAAATTTGCCAAACTCCCATAATTTTTATTTATTATTAGATAGTAAAGAAATGAACTTGAAATGTTTGTGATTTAGTATTATAAAACTAATTTAGCGCTTATGAAATAGATTTAAATTTTGTAGTTGGAAAGTTTCAGTTTAGGGTTCAGTTTAAAAGTTATCGTTATTCGCAAGGGAAAACCGCAGGGTGGAATCCATGTTACAATGATTTGGTAAAGGTCTTGTTACATCGATGAGGACAATCCCCGAGGTGGAAATATTAATTAACCAATACCGTTTTTATTCAATATTTATATTATTATTATTATTTATTCTTTACTATACACCACAGAATATTAAAAGAAAACATAAACAAAATAACAAATAAAAAGTACAACAGGTCGCCTTATCGCCTAACGCCGATTTCTTCCAGGTAACCTTACAAACGTTAAGTAATAAAAAAAGAAAAAGAATTGGTACAGGTAGGTGGCGTAAAGTTACATACTAAACATACATATAAATAATAACACACTAATAAACATATAATATAAAACAACAATAAAACGTAATAAACTAAACAATGCAATACACTACTTATATTATATACTACATAATTAAAATAAATAAATAAATAAGTGATGTTCAGTGAGTGTTATTCAGAAATTGTTTTATTTATACCTAATAATATCCACAGATTGGTCGTATTTTCTAGGTTTTTGTACCCCAAATTAAAAAATATTTTCCTATGTGAAAGGTGCGATATAAATTATTTAAATAAAAGTGAAATCGAATTTTAAAGAACTTTTATAAAATTCTGCAAACCAGAGTATATGGAAGTTAGAAATAGAAGCTAGTGTATTATAAAATATTATTTCTAATTTACGTTATACGTTCATATAAACAGTAAAGGTGTTATGTTCTTGACAATGTTGTTATGGATTAATTACATATATGGAAGTAATAAATTGTTTATTACTTCCATATATGTAATTAATCAGAACTCAATTATTGCTATTTCACGATTCATTAAATTCGTGATATTTCATTGACAATTAGTACAAGATTCTGATATTGGAGCTATGAACCCCTGTTTTTTATATTGTATCTATTTATTATTTTATTTTTTCTCACCACAAATGGATTTGTATAAGATAGAAATTAAATTAAATAGGTAGGCAAAAATCATTTGTTTCCGACTGGGGTCTATATAGGATAAACCGATAACATTTAATAAACTTGGATGCAAATATAAATATATATGTTATATTATCATGTCAATTATTACTACTATTATTAGATAATGCTTCAATTGGACTTTGCAACTCTTTTCTGTTTCCTCAGTCTAATTTATTTAAGTCAGTCAATGGTAAGCTTTCTGTACGTTGAATTACTTTTTGTTGGCGCTAACTTTTTTCTACTTGTATTTCTTTTTAACATTTTGAGTATGCGTACATTGCAAACCTATAATTAAAACTTTATTTTCAGTAAATATACTTTTATTAAACTTAATTGTTCGTTGAAGGACATACTCGAATTAACAGAACAACAATTAATTAATTAAAATAATGTTGATTAGTGTTAGAACAGTTGCGATACTTTTACAAAAAAAATGTCAGCGAATACTGGTTAAGTAAACTTCAATAAACTCAAAGTTCTCAAAATTTAAACTTCAAGTTGGCAAAACTAAAACTTTAATATGAGTTCATATATATTGCACAGACGGTAAATATGTCTGCTCTGTCAAAACTTCACATCGCCGCTTCGGTGGGCAAAGCAGTACATCACCCTTTACTAGAAGCAAAAATACATGAAAAAACTGGCCGTTGGCAAAATTCCAATGATCAGATTTACTGAACTGATAAATCCTTACCTTTAGCACTATATTTGAAACGTATTGATCTAACATAGCTAAAACGCTGAATTGGTGTTTTTTATATTTTATTAGCCGTTGAATTTCAATAAGATTTATTTTACTAAAATTAAAATTGTTAAATATTTTATAACTTTTCACCGTTTTTAAAATACAATACATATTTCAAAATTTATTTCACTCGAAAATAGCAAAATAAGTTTTAATTTTTCTCTTGTCGCGTTTTTAAAACAACGTTTATTAAATCTCTTTGTCGTCATGCCATGATAACGAGCAGAAAATTGAATATTGATGGCATCGGAATTGATTTAAAGAATATTTTATATTCGAAATAAAGTTGTTTGATTTGAATTTCAACTAAGCTAAGGGATTCTTGGGTTTTTAAAGTAGTAAAATCAAAATTATCACAAGAGGTTTTAAACAAAGAGTATGTTTTTGTTGTTATATTAATATATAGTCCATTAATATGTAATATTATACAGCCCATATATACTTTTCTATTCAGTACAAATAACGTATCCGGCACTTTCATTAATCAAAAGCGGGAGAGATTCCGTTGTGTACAGTAGTGTAAAACATTGTATTCTTTTATACAGTAAAATTTACTGCAGCCGTTTCGTAAAGCGATCCGCTTTTCGTTGAAGGTTAAGTAATCGTGAAAAGATTAGAGCCCAAGTTTAATTACAGCAGCTAAAAAAGGTTTAGAAAATACATTATATAGTTTTTAATAATATTTGATTTAGAAAATGAATTAATTAAAAACATAATTGCTAAATGTTTTGAGACACGTTCTCTGTTTAGTTAAATTTATGTTTCATTTGTTATTACCAGCAGTTGCTAGTGGCTTAGTTGCGTCGTCTCTCTAACCTGGTCCTTTTCGACTCAAGGCCTTCGATCATCACTTAAAATATATAGATTTTTAGTTTTATTATAATCATCCTAAATATTTTTTTAGAGTTTGACTTTGAATAATTACAGAAATCCATAATATAAAGTACCCTTTATATTGACCGGGGCAGTAATCTTTAACCTTTTCAAATTTTAAACCCTGTTCCATAGATTTTAATTTCGATCCCTGATTAAACAAAAGGAAAACATTTAAAAACTGTCATTTTAATTTTTCATGTACTTATAAATGTGTGTTTCGATAATATCGAATGTATAAATGTTACCCAGTTACTACTACATCACATATGTGTTTATACATAAATTGTATCCTCAATAATTTCAACATACATTCTTAACAACTTTTTTTTTTATTAAATTTTTCAGTAATATTGTCCATACTTGTAATAATAAATATGGAAATAATAAAGTAAAGGGAATAGGTTTAGCGGTTAGTAACTTTTTGTTTACCTAATTAACTACATTGAGGGAACCCTCCTTGATTGGATCACGTATTGAGAGGATCAAAATGAATTGGGCAAATGGAAACTTCCTTATAATGTTATTTTACAACAGCGACTGAATGCGCAAATTAACATTGGCTAAATGAATTCATTTGTGAAGCAACCTTTCCCGAGCAACATATTTAGCATAGTTAATATTAAAATTTGTATTTGTTTTTCGGTTGGTCTGTCAGTTGAAGATAGAAATATGAATGTTAAATGATTAAAAGATTTTTATAAATAGTTACTACACTATTTTTAGCTTATTAAAGGACATCTTAAAACATTTAACTCTCTACAAAGCACAGTAATGTAGCTAATAGACAATATTACGTTGTGTTTATAATATTACAGCAATTTACTAAGTCATAAAATAATTTAAATATGATAGGGATTAAAAGAATTTCATATACAAAAAAATAAACGTTAATTTACCCTATGTTTACACTACAAAGCGCTATTTCCAAGAAGTGAATTGGAAATGAATAGTACCAAATGGCGTTCGAGTCAATTAAATTTAATGGAATATAAAGCGATCGAAGTGAGTCTCGTTAGCAATATATTTAAAAACTGAACTCGGCATTCAGAAACAAAATTAACTTTTCGTATCGATTTAAATCTCAAACAACCTTATAAATAAATATTATTGGGTATATTCAGGTATATAGCTCTATAGCTTAACTGTAACAACCTTAGCACAAACTTGTAAAACTAAACTAATAGCAGTAAAATCTATTGCTCGACCTTGCCTTGTATTCTTTACGATGATTATCCCTTACACTGTACCTAGACACTGTAAAAATCTGGGATTAACCATAAACTCCCATTTCATTTGGGTAGCTCAATTTAGCGATATGAGCAGGTGCCTATATCGTTCGTATCATTTACTTAAACGTCTTCCAAATAAGCCCAATCTCTTCTCTTTTCTCTTCTTGATTACGCTGACATCTGTGATTTAGATGTGACTGAGTAGCTACTTGGCAAATAAGATCGACTTCAGAATTCATGCATCTGTTTAATCTACGGCTTGCGTAAATTTGATCACATTTTGAAATACCGCCGTGAGTTAAAGTGACTCCCTGTCCGCTTCCGCCGGAATGTGTATGTATTAACACTTCTCTATAAAGTTCTTCAAAAACCTTCTCTTTTTTACTTGCAAGATTTTTTTCAATTATGTCCACCTAGCCAATTACCAGAGTGCTCTTGTTTCTCAAAGTGCCGCACTATAAACACCGTTAATTACCGTAAATCCTTCTCTGTTCATGCTGCTCAACTCTGTAATTCTCAACTCTGTTCATGCTCCTTACTTGTGTAAAACTGCCACACTATTTCTACTTTTAAGTTAAGACTGAATAATTATTTCCTCTACCTCAAAGATTTTTCTTGGTACACATATTATATTTATGTTAGTATGTGTTTTAGTAATGTTTATTTGTATGTATGTAATTAGTATGTATATAAAATATATTTATAACTGTTACGTACAAATTCCATGTTTGTAGTAATAAAGTAAAATAGATAGAATACTGCTGTATATTATTTAAAATTAGCTGTTATTCGTTTTAGATGTTTAGACCCTGCATACGTTGTCGTATTAATATATTTAGTTTGCATTAAAGTAACAATTAAAAATTTTTATTTGTTTCCTTACATATTTAGACATTTCAGTTCTATAGTTTAATATTAATAAATTAATTATTTTGATTTCTAATAATTAGGAATTTACCCACATTTAATTCGACGTTTTGCGAGGGCTAGTATCACTCACTATTCGCGTATTTATTGTGTAGAATTCAACGTCAAGACCTTTCTATCGGAAGCACTTCCGATATATCTTTTTTAATTAGCCTCCGGTGAGTGTTTTTGAAATTAGTGTACTTAATAATATTTATAAGCCGTTGATCCTTTTAATGTATATTATTGCAGAGTTGAGTAAATATTGTGAATTAATTATAATTCGTATTGCCGGCATTTCCCGGTCAGTTAAAAAGTTAATTTGAGAGATATATGGTAAGTTATTTAAATTTTTACTATACATTAGGTGGTGTTCTTTAATTTTCATAATTTTATTAATGCTTTACGTTGCATAATTTCAGTTTTTGTCCTGTTTCGACAATTGAAGTCGACATGGGCTGTGTAGTATTGCTTGTGAGGCCTTTTTCCTACATAAGGTATTATAATTTGATATTGTTTGATTAAATTACGGCGTGATTAGTGCTAAATCATAGTTTACCCTGTATATTGTTCATTACAGGAGTTTTTTTTATTTTTATAATAAATCTTCACCACGTACATACGTGTAACTTCCGGTCATCGACCTGCATGTCCTGCTTCAGAACTGTTGCTTTAACTGTAGCTGCATTAGAGCTCTGTCTTTAAATGTCTGCTCCTCGTTAAATGTTAAGAAGCTATCTGGTGACGTACTACTTTATATAAAATTAATCTACACTATAAATAAATATTTCAAGATCAAATGTTTGACACAAGGAGGCTGTGCATATGTCTTCACTTGTCCATTGTCAGTGGCGCCTGGGAATTTAAGGCAAAAAAATTAATATTAAGGATATTATACAGTACAAGTATATGAGTTTTGCTTACCTCAAGTGACCCTCCGCTGAGTCTAGCTGCCAAATTATGCATTGTATTCAAATAAATTTAAGTAATCGTTTAAATTTAAATATTAATAAATTGAATCTTAAATATTAAATTGGATATTTGATTTAAAGTGACCCACTAACACTAAAGTGGGAAGGTCACATCACACATATATCTTATCTTCTCTTTGATATATATTAGAGTGATTCAAAAAATCCTAGTTTTAAATTTTTATAGGGGCACCGTCTTATATGGTTCCAATATGAAAAAATATACCCATATATATATTTTTTAATTTAAGTCAACTTTAGGGGTCACTACCATCGGAAAATGCGTTACATACGGCAATGGGGTTACAGCCCTTGGGAACAAAAATGGCGGTGCCTTTGTGTATTTTTGTACCTGAGCGTAAACAAGGTACGTTAGGTACCTGGTAAAAATCTTCTATCCACGTTTTCTAACCTCTTCAGGTTATTAAGCTACAAAAAGGGTTTAAAGATTAAAGTTGTAATTTCGAAATAGAGTGTGAGCTAGTCTTTAAGTAAGTAGTAATATAGCCAACCTTCTGCTCTTAAACTACGAGTAAGTGTGTAATTGTAGCGTACAGAACAATGGCGTCTACCAGCGAAAGCGCCGTTAAGACTAGGACGAAAACCGAAGTTTGGGTTATTGGACAGCTTACAGATACATTGTCTCAATCTAGATTACCGTCTACACGGTAATTACGGTAATCGGTCATGAGCTTATTCTTCTACTATAAAATTGTGAAGGAGAAGAACAATAGTTCAGCTGCAAATTGCACTTCATGCGACGTTCTGCAAGTCTGGGAAAAAGCTAGCATCCCTACCAGACTGAAAAAGCACGTGATATATAAAATACTTAAATATTTCACCGAGTGGCAGAAATTGAAAAAAAAACAAAGAAAACAAAGCAAAACGCTCGGCGGTTATTTAAAGTAAGGAGAAAAAATGGAAGACAAATTCAGAGTGATTTTTGATATTGCTCATGCTAACGCTCTGCAAATGATTACCGTTGAGGAAGATCGAATGTTTTTGCTAGCCCAGAGAGAAAAAGGACGCCCAGGTCGGATAGGCGGTTTAGACAGAGATCTTACGAAAAAACAAGCCAGAAAGATTCCAAAAAAAGCAAGTTTAGAGAGCATAGTCGCCCTCGCCTTCTTCGCCTACCTCTGCCCTAATGATTATGTTTATAGCATCTCAACCCCACCAACCCTCCGGTTATAAAGGTTGAGCCGCTATACATGTGGTCCAGGTTTACCCCGGTCACATGGATCCTTGTTACGGCAGATCTGACACCCGAAGTCATCCGACAACGGCACTATTAAGCCTAGTAAGCTCGCAAGGCTATCGGTCATAGACAAGTCCAATCGCGACCACCCTGCTGCTTTTTCTCCATGAAAGGTTCCGGAGCTGTACGGCACGCTCACTTCCCGTGTGATTTCTCACACTAGCAATAACTTGCTGAGATCGTTAGAGAGGCCAACTACCAGTTTCCTAGCTGGTGCCGGAGCTGTACGGCTCGCTCACTTCCCGTGTGATTTCTCACACTAGCAATAACTTGCTGAGATCGTCAGAGAGGCTAACTACCAGTTTCCTTGCTGGTGCCGGAGCTGTAGGGCACGCTCACTTCCCGACAAGCGATCGGGCCGCAAGTCTCCCCTATACTACAGTCGGGTGACCGGATAGATGCTAGCTCATCCATCTAACCTCTAAGCAGGAGGCTACCCGAACTGCAGGGACCCCCGAAGGGATCTCTGCTTATGGACCGTTCCAAGCCCCGAAGTAAAAGACCGCAGCAGCCCTTCGCCTTAGGCTGGTCAATTACCTCTCGCTGCGCACGAGATCCGACGAGCCCCCTACAACTGTGGGAACCCAGACGAACAGCGCCGAACCTCTGCAGCTAACCACATTACCACTACGAATCCAACACCAAAAGCCTCCTGCTTAGAGGTTAGATGGATGAGCTAGCATCTATCCGGTCACCCGACTGTAGTATAGGGTAGACTTGCGGCCCGATCGCTTGTCGGGAAGTGAGCGTGCCCTACAGCTCCGGCACCAGCAAGGAAACTGGTAGTTAGCCTCTCTGACGATCTCAGCAAGTTATTGCTAGTGTGAGAAATCACACGGGAAGTGAGCGAGCCGTACAGCTCCGGCACCAGCTAGGAAACTGGTAGTTGGCCTCTCTAACGATCTCAGCAAGTTATTGCTAGTGTGAGAAATCACACGGGAAGTGAGCGTGCCGTACAGCTCCGGAACCTTTCATGGAGAAAAGGCAGCAGGGTGGTCGCGATTGGACTTGTCTATGACCGATAGCCTTGCGAGCTTACTAGGCTTAATAGTGCCGTTGTCGGATGACTTCGGGGGTCAGATCTGCCGTAACAAAGATCCATGTGACCGGGGTAAACCTGGACCACATGTATAGCGACTCAACCTTTATAACCGGAGGGTTGGTGGGGTTGAGATGCTATAAACATAATCATTAGGGCAGAGGTAGGCGAAGAAGTTTAGAGAGCAGGAAAAAGCGAGAATCAGAAGCCATAAAACGTCTCACTGAAAGATGAGAGTTAATGTCGTCGTCTTCGACCTGTTTAGACAATCAGCCGGCTATTCCATTGTCAGGACCGTCTACCTCGAAGCCACAGCGAAAACAAGGGAGGAAAGAATTAATCGATGACCATTTGGTTGTAAGTCTTGATGTTGCTAAGTTAAGCGATCGAAAACCTGCTGTTGTATTAACATCGACTCTCAAGAGCGCTGGCTGTGATGCTGAGAAGTATAACGTTAGCTTTTCTTCTATTCGACGTCATCCGAATCCAGCGACGAAAAAAAATCGCAGAATCTCTAAAAAGCGAGTTTAAGTTCCGCTTACCGTTCATTGGGATGGTAACATGCTCGAGGACATAACGGGACATGAGGTTGCGGATCGCTTGCCTGTTATAGTATCAGGAGGGAACAGCTTTTGGGTGTTCCAAAACTTCCGAATGGAAGAGGGCAGGTGATGGCCTCAGCTGTTTATGAAATGTTATTGTCCTGTGGCTTGGATGAAAAAGTAAAATCAATGTGTTTTTATACCACAGCATCAAACACAGGTCGATTCAATGGAGTTTGTACCTTACTAGAGCAAAAGCTGGAGAAAAATTTAATATGGCTTCCATGCAGGCATCACATTTTGGAGATTGTGCTTGAAGCATCCTAGTTTCAGCAATTAATGCTTCTATTGGGCCAGATATACAAATCTTCAAAAGACTGCAAAAACGTTGGCCTAAAATACTAAAAGACTTAAGGACTTAAGGGCAGCTACTGCGGACCCTGAAACTCTAAAACAAGTAGCAGATGTTACCGAAGAGATGACCATTTTTGCTGAAAGCCAGCTTAACTAGTTTCAATCACGAGACGATTATATGGAACTACTTAACCTGATAATCATATTTTTGGGAGGAACACCTAAGAAAGGTGTATCTTTTCGAGCGCCTGCTGGTCTCCACCGGGCAAGGTGAATAGCGAAGGCCATCTATTCTTTTAAAATATATCTATTTCGGGAACAACTAAAACTGACGAAGACGGAAATTAAAGGAATCAAAGAAATTTGCATTTTTACTGTACGAATTTACGCCAAATACTGGTATCAAGCTCCTTGCGCATGGTCTGCGCCAAGGAATGACTTACAACTTTTGAAGGATTTATTAGCTTACAATAAAGTGAAAGAATCACTTTCAAAAGTTGCTATGAAAAAAACGTTGGGGCACCTTTGGTAACTATCAAAAGAACTTGTAGCTTTGGCCTTCTTTAACGACCAAGTTTCTTTGGAAACTAAGCGAAAGATGGTTGCTGCTCTTCAAATAGAAGGGTCAGAAGATTCTCCAAAGCGAGCCATCCTGGATCAAAACCTTATTGCAACAAAAAACCTGGAGGACTTCGTATCTTCTCAGACATTAACGTTTTTTATAAGTATCTCCATCTCCTGCTTTTTTTAAAAAAGGACGTGCAGACCTGGAAGGACGATTGTGAGTTTAAAAAATGTGTGACTGTTGTAAAGGTTCTAAAAGTTATCAACGGTACAGCTGAGAAGGGACTATCGTTGATTGAAGAGTACAATCGCCATCATACGATAGACGAAGACCAGAAACAGTACTTATTGCTGGCGGTCAAAGACTTTAGGCGAAAAATCCCCGATTGTAACAAATCTACATTAACATCTTAAGTTATTAGTCTTAGTTATAATAGTAGTATCCTTAAATTAGTTGTTTGCTAAAATAGGTTATTACTTATTTTTTACCTATTCATTAAACCCAACACTTTTCATCCCTGGTAGCGACCCCTAAAACCTCTTTTAAAAATCTAGAAAAAAATTGGTGGAAGTTTTTTAACCAATAGAACAAAATGATGGGTGCCCCATTAAAAAATTGAAATATAATTTTATTTTATTTTATACAGATTGTTTTTTTTTAGTAC
This sequence comes from Melinaea menophilus ssp. n. AW-2005, assembly GCA_918358695.1. NCBI lineage: Eukaryota > Metazoa > Arthropoda > Insecta > Lepidoptera > Nymphalidae > Melinaea > Melinaea menophilus. Next base: position 20,534,917 of record OU911038.1, read on the forward strand.
ATAAATAAAAAAATAAATAATATTATAACGAATGCGAAAAAGATAACATTGCAAAAGATGCTCTGAAGTGACAATAAATATTTCAATATTGGAATTTTAAATTCAACGGTATCTTAATATTACATATATTGTACAATATATCTTATATTATAATGTAAGATTAATTCAACACTATTTATCACATAATATACTTTTTATTTCATAGATATAAGTAGCTCAATTGTTCTTACGATCTTTCGGGGACTTTGAATAGTAAATAATTATAGTGTCAAGTAAAGGTCAATATTGTATTTTATAAGGTACCTTTGTAGAAAACCATAATACTTTTTAAAAGAAGTGTGACCTCTAAGCTACATTAATAAAGAAGACATAGTCAAATATTAATGTTTCTCTTTTTTACTACTTTTCAAATCTGAAATAAATATTAATCGGTTAATTGAACATTTACAGAATATCTTTGTTTTGATAATTAATTGATGATTTATCTTGTGAAATAATTACCGCAACCGCAAGTATTTAATGTACACAAGTGATGAAGTTGCAATAATATTATGATAATAATATTATATTTTCAGAATAATAGTAAAATCACTTTGACTGCGACCGCGGTCACAAACAGGATTTTAATAAAAGTTAATTTATTCAATAAAACCGCAGAGACAGCTGGACCCTTATTCGTAATGGATTTGCAATTCAAAGTTATTTGAATTCGCGGACAATTGACGAATATTTTCCGGTATAGAAATACGAAATTAGTAATAATTTTCATGAAAATAAGTGTTGATTGTTTAAAAAAAAATGGTATAATATTTAGTCCAACATAGTTGATTCTTAACATTATGAATTTAATATACATTAAACTTAAAACATAGCAAAGCGTAACAAATAGCAAGCAAGCTTATTATTTACTGTTATAATTTAAACTTAATCGAGATATTATAAAAAGAAAGCTTATTTATTATTTGGATTCGAAGAAATGCCAATTATAATGGTAGTCTGTAAGACAAAATTGGGTCTATCTAGTGTTATCCCTTATTAGTTCTCTCTAAGAAGAAACTGAAAAAAATATATATTCTCGTATTAAAGGCAACATGTTACATTAAGTTACATATTACATAAGATAAGATTAGATTAGATTACATAGATATAAAGATTATATAGATTCTGATGCAGCGTTTAAGCTTACATTATAATATGCAAATTATATTTATATCCATTTATTAATTATTAATAGCTAAAAAACTTTTAATACACTTCAGATAATTATAAAAACGCTATTAATTCTAGAATATATGTAAGTTAAAAGTTATATGTTTTTATCTCTATATATGTATCATATTATTATATATAAGTTACTCGACTAATATATTGTTCTCCTTTTGCATCCTTTTGCATCTATTGCAGGTTTTCCTGCAAAATGTATATGGGAGAAAATCTGAAAATGGAAACATTAAATTTAATTTATGGATTATTCTTAATATAATTTAATTATAAATAAATTGTGAAAACAGACTTATATACGATACGATTAATACGATTACAGATTAAAACATACAATTCGATCAATATAATTCTATTATTTGTAATATGTTAATAAAATACGTCTATTACGTCTGTTTTAAATAATTTTCTTAGATTTTTTCTTGAATACTCAGTAATAAAAAAATTACGTAAATTCTATTCATATTATACTATTCTATTGATCCTATTTCCTTTTAATTTTATTCAATAATCACAAATAAATTTAATTAAATACCATAGCCATTGCATTCCGTTTCCATCAAATTAGCTTTTGAAGCAATGGCTGTGTAGGGCCTGCAAATAACACTTTTTAAATTGAAGATAAAAAAAACAATATCGTAATAATAATAATAATAATAACAATAATAATATCAGAGCTTTTTAAATAATAAGTAATTTAGAATAATTTATAATTTTATGCAAAAAAAAATCTGGATATACTTACTCAGACTAAAGGGTTTCGTGAATGTTTAGTTTCACTATACTGGTAAACTAAACTAAAACTAAAAAATTTAATATTTCAGGTAAACTATAAAAAATTGTTATATGTTTTGGTAAATCTATATGATATAAACGATTTGAATTACTGAGGAAATTGTCTTATTAGGCTTGATAACAATACACATCTGGAAATCCAATTTGAAATACTTTAAAAGATAATTAATTATATTATCTATAATAATCCTGTTCGCAATTTGGCACTGTCAATATCGATACGGACTCGCGAGCATATTAAATTGACGTGAGCATGTGCAGTGATTCAAGAGATTTAAAATCATTGTATGTATGAATGTATTTCAATGTAGATAAATTTACTTTATTATTTAAACATGGTTTAAGATCGATATCTTTAAAGTATAGTATAAAAGTCGATACTTTTAGTATATGTAATATGTTCTTAAGGATATATAGGTTCTAATTAAACATAATAATAATAATAAATCCGCAATGCCATTGGGAAATACGAGTATAATAGAACAAAACTACATTTTAAAAAATGATTAAAATATTTTTTTTGGAGGAGTAATTTTAGTTAAAAAAAGTTGTTTGTAACAACTCGTAAATTATTAAAATTGCTGGTTGAACATGTTGAATGAAAAAATAATGAAGTGCGTATTTAGTGATACGGTGAACGTAGCGAGTAAGAATGAGCAATCTCCTCTGAGTTGGAGCCAAATATGAGTAGACAAATTCCGCGTAGATTAGTTATAACACTACATGGCGAAATCCTATTGATAGATTAAAGAAGTCTGTTAAAAGATAAGACCCTACAAGCATTATCTTAACTTCAAGGAGTAATATCAACACTTTTACAAGAGCTGCAAAGTTACACTTTACGTGAATCCTGAACGAGTGTCACCAGAGAGTCGTTGGAATAAAGTTAACCAACTGATTTATGAGAAAACTTCACAAACCCGCCCCGACAATAATATGTGTCCGTGCACTGTCTCTGAATGTTTATTCGCCAACTGCTCCATAATACACATTTGTTTATATTTACACGTGTCAACTCTAGGTTATGTATGATTTGCTCGGTGGAATTAGTAATATTTACATATTTTATGTGGAGAGAACTGCAGCAAATAATATTGTCATTAGTATTTGTATATGATGTCATTTTTTTCAGTTCACGCCACATCATTTATTTGTTCTTTTATTTTTTATTACTTTTCACCCGTATATATTGGCAGACAGATTTTTTTTTTTTTATGTACGAGGAGGGCAAACGAGCTGGCGGGTAACGGATGGACGTGATCACCGCCGCCCATGAACTTTTGTAACATCCGAGGATTTACAAGAGTGTTGCCGGCCTTGTAGGTAGGAATAAACGCCTTTTTTGAAGGTACCCATGTCGTACCGATCTAGAAATACCGCCGAAGGGAGTTCGTTCCACATTCGAGTGGTACGTGGAAAAAATGTCCTCGAGAACCGCACAGTGGAGGATCGCCACGCATCCAGGTGGTAAGGATGGTATTGGAGGTGATGGCGCGCTGTGCGGTGATGAAATTCGGCGGCAGGCATCAGATCGAATAGTTCTTCGGAACACTCCCCGTTGTAAATGCGGTAGAAGGCGCACAAAGAAGCCACGTCTCTACGCAATGCCAAAGAGTCCAGCCGTTCGCAGAACACCGGGTCCCCGACAATTCGAACGGCTCTCCGTTGTACGCGGTCAAATGGTAGAAGCTGATATTGGGGTGCTCCGGACCAGAGATGAGAACTGTACTCCATGTGTGGCCGGACCTGCGCCTTATAGAGCGCAAGTCTTTGGCCAGGTTTGAAGTACTGCCTCGCTCTCACTCCCAATTTCATCGAGGCTAACTTGGCTTTGCTCTCCAGATGACTACGAAACTGACAGTCGCTCGAAATGTCGAGACGCAGTATCCTGATACTTGGCGAGGCAATAAGAGGAGTGCTCTCGAAGAGCAATGATACGGCAAATGGGTTTTTTTTAGTGGTTAACGCGCAAACCTGTGTCTTTAGGTAATTGAACTGAACGTGGTTCAGTTCACCCCACTCAGAGACCTTCCCCAGGGAGGTGTCTGAGTGGGGTGACAGTTTGAAGACACAAGTTTTTTTCGGTACTCATCGACGTTTTCCCGAGAGAGACCTGCACGACCGGAATATACCCCATCCCCAGTGCTGTCATCCGCATAACAATGTATGTTGGAAATACCCAACATATCATTGATGTGCAGGAGGAACAGAGTTGGAGATAGCACGCAGCCTTGGGGTACACCAGCGTTCACGGTCTTGGGGTCCGAGCAAAAACCGTCGAGAATGACCTGTGTGTTCTGCCCAGTGAGGAAGCTGGTGATCCACTTGCATAAACTCTCGGGAAGCCCATAGGAAGGTAGCTTCGAAAGAAGCCCCTTGTGCCATACAGGATCGAAGGCTTTTGCCATATCCAGACTAACTGCCAGACCCTCTCCCTTGCTTTCAATAACCGTTGCCCAACGGTGAGTAAGGTATAAGAGAAGATCACCAGCTGATCGACCATGGCGAAAGCCATACTGCCGGTCGTTGATCATCTGGTGATCCTCGAGGTACGTTAGGACCTGTCGGTTTATGATAATGTCCATTATTTTGGAGAGAAGGGAGGTAATGGCGATAGGTCTGTAGTTAGCTGGGTTCGAGCTATCACCTTTTTTAGGGATCGGATGGACAAGAGCATACTTCCATAAGACCGGCACTACGCCTTTAAGGTAGGAGTACCGAAATAGACGCGTTAGCACTGGAGTCAACTCAGGGGCACACGTTCGTCGCACTAATGGAGAAATGCCACCCGGCCCACTCGACTTATGAACGTCCAAGGAAAATAGAGACAACCTGATAGTTTTTTGCCGATAAACTATTTCTGGCATTGAGCTCTGACAGCGCGGGTTGATAGGTGGTGTCTTCCCCTGGTCGTCCAAAGTCGAGTAGGAGGCGAAAAGAGTGCCCAAGAGATCGTCTTTCTCTTTTCCCGTGTGGGCTAGAGAGTCATTCCCCACGTGCAACGGCGGTAGGAGAATTTGCGCGTGCCAGGCGGGTACTCTGCCAACTTGGACGACATGCTTGAACTTTGCACTAGCGATTTGCGTTTGAAAAATCTGGAGTCACGGTTGTATTTCCTCTTCAGCACCCTAGAGTTCGGATCCTTAGTGATTAACGCATTGGCCCAAGCTTGATAAGCCTGCCGTTTGCCAGCTGCTGCAGCTGACAGACGCATCAAACCAAGGCTGCGATCTGCCACCAAGTGGTACCACAGAGCTTGGTACAAAAAGTTCCATGCCCTGAAGTATCACATCAGCTACAGCCGCAGCGCAGTCACTAGGATCGTTGGAAGGGAAACAAATCGGCCCCCATGGGTAGGATGCAAAAAAGGACCGCATTCTGAAATAAATATTTTATATAATACAAAAAAAGTACCTAATGTTTTTTGTAATTTAATAAAATTATACATATTTCAATTCTAGTAATTTTTTCTAAGTTAAAGCAAGTTTTTGTTTTTCAATACAAAGGAAGAAATAGATTTGGCTTTAATCCATACAATACGTGATGCAAATGTCAATTTAAGTACATCACAGTGTGGTAAGAGATGCCATCCTTTGCATACGCTTTCACTACACTTTTGCAATAACAGACATGACGTGAAGAACCGCAGCCATGTATTACACAAAGCAGAGCTTATGAATACTCACTGATATATAAATAAATGTACATATTTTATATACGTAACATAATTAAATATTGTACACAATATAGCTACTTAAATTTCATACATTTTGTTTTTGTTTCCCATTATTTAAAAAGTTATAGTTATAAGTTATAAGTTTATTTGTTTGATTCTATGTAGTAATTAAAACAAAAATATGATCAAATTAATATAATACATTCTTTTATTAATATTATTTTGGAACATAATAATATTTTTGTGCGTAATATATATATTTACTGCTTAAATTTTATATATTTTATTTCGTAAACTAATATTTTAAATTATAAAATATAGATATAAAATAATATATAAATATGAATAATATTGAATATTAGTAACTCTTTATTTACACTTATTATTTTATTTGGTATCTTATTATTCTTTACAATACGAAAGCAAAGGAATCAAGACATGACTTTAAGTCGCAAGTACTTGATACTTGTGTCAATATAATTTAAAAGACTTCCAGAACGCGTACACTTGTGGCTTTAGTAAATAAAATTTAAGTAACATTGACTTACTTGAACAAGTTAAGTTGCAATTACATTTTCTTTACAACTCGTTTTGTTTTTAAGTTAGAGGAGGGCAAACAAGCTTGCGAGTCACAAATGATACGTAATCACCGCCGTCCATGAAATTTTACAATATCCGAGGATTCAGGAGAGCGCTGCCGGCCTTGGAGGTAGAAGTATACGCCTTTTTTGAAGGTACTTATATCTTGTCGAACTAGGAAGAAGAGAGAAGAGAGTTCGTTTCACATTCGAAGAGAGTTCGTTTCACATTCGAGTGGTACATATAAAAAAGGTCATTGACAACCACAATGGAAGATCGCTACGCATTCAGGTGGTCCAGATGGTATTGGAGGCCAGGATGTGCTGGACGGTGATAAAATTCGGCGGCAGGCATCAAAGCGAATAGATTTTCCCTGTTGTAAATGAATGAGAAGACACACAGAGTTGTCACGTCTCTACGCAATGCCAAAGAGTTCAGCTCTTCGCAAAACAACAGGTCCCCGCCAGTCCAAATGACCCTTCGTTGTACGCTTTTACGCGGTAGAAGCTAATATTGGGGAAATCCGGATCAGAAATGAGAACAGTACTCCATATGTGGCCGGACCTGCGACTTATACAGCGCAAGTCTTTGCCCAGGCTTGAAATACTACCTCTAATGAACGGTCCCAATGTCATTTCATTTTCTCCAGACGACCACAAAATTAACAATCCCTGAAAAAGCCTAAGCCTAGTTTACTAGTATACTTGGCGAGGCATTAAGGGGAGTGCCGTGCTAGCTGTTCCAGAATTTCAACGACATGCTTGAAAGTTTGCTGTTGCAATTTGCTGTTTGAAGAAATTGGAGGCTCCGTTATATTTCTTTTTCAGAACTCTAAAGTTCGGATGCTTATTAACTAAAACATTAGCCCCAGCATGATACGACTGCCATTTGCCAGCTGCTGCAACCCTGACAGATGCATCAAATCAATACAGCGATCTGTAATAGTAGTTCATTCCCTGAAGTATCATCATCAGCTACATCCGCAGCGCAGTCTGTGTGATCAAACAAATTTGCCCCCATCGGTTAGAATGCAAAAACAGATTAATAAATTAAGTAGGTATATACAACCAAAATTTTCTTAAAATATTAAACTGAGATATATTCTTACATCCCTACAGAACCAACCTATCACTTTTTGTAGAATATAAAATTTAACATTTTTCTGTGTTCTGTTTTTTATAAAAAATAGTCGTAAACCAATAAACTGCTGCCCATCAATTTGTATGGTTTGGCCCGACTTCTATGTAATAAAACAAGACCAATACTACTTACACTAGAATAGAAAACATGATAGAATTAAAGTAGTATAATGGTAAATAAGCAATAATTAAATTCATTAAAAATAAAACCAGATCCCCTAACTAAATTTCCATAAAATTTTATTTCCTGCGAAAATGCCCAAATAGCCGGGTATATAAGATTGTAAGAGGAGGCAACGGTTAAGGGACAATTTATGGTCAAATCCCTCCCGTCGCCGTTTCAATTCCACACAGAGCAAACAGATAACCACCGCTGGCCGATTTATTGCTTTAATCAACTCTAAAGTGAAACAAAACTATGTTTAATATTTATTTTAATAGACGAATCGTCAGTTGAAACAAGAATTAACCGATGTTTGCGATATTCGTTTAAACGTTTTTGTTTATTTCCGTAACTTTTATAACAGTCCGTAACTTTTGTGTGCGTTAAATCATTTTGCAGTTTTCAAATAAAAGATAGATAAATAAAAATACAACTTTTGCTTATGACTGACGTTTATAATATTGAGTATAAAAGAAAACACGTGCGCCCCGGTCATGGAGTCCCTCCAGCCGGATTTCCTCGAGCGGTTGGTAGGGGACTTATTCCCGGAGTCCACCGGCCACTCACCTCCCGTGATGCCCCCCCCCTTCTTCTAATGGGGGGGGGGGGGGGTGGGTTCTGTCTCAGACATCATGGAGGTAGAGCTGGAGGTCGCACTGAGTCGCTTTCGAGCCCGCAACACTGCACCGGGGCCAGACGGTATTCCGGGACGGGTTCTATTCCTCGCCCTGGAATACCTGGGAGGCAGGCTTCGGGAATTGTTCAACCTCTGCTTGCGCACTGGACAGTTCCCGAAGGCCTAGAAGGTCAGATTGTGCCTGTTGCGGAAGGACGGTCGTTCTGCCGACTCCCCTTCCGCATACAGGCCAATCGTGCTGCTGGACGAGACGGGTAAACTCTTCGAGAGAATCCTCTCTGCACGTCTCGTCCAGCACCTCGAAGAGGTGGGTCCAGATCTCTCAGAGGCTCAGTTCGGCTTCAGGGCGGGTCGTTAAATGATCGATGCCCTGGGAGCTCTGAGAGACCTGACCCAGGAGGCTGTTCGAGGGGGGGACGTCGTCCTAGCGGTTTCGCTTGACGTCACCAACGCCTTCAACAGTCTACCGTTTGAGACATTGATTGAGGCGCTCCGGTTCCATGGAGTGCCTCCCTATCTCCTTAGACTGTTGGAGACTTACCTGCAGGACAAGGAGGTCCTTTGGGAAGGCGGCGACCGGCAGGTCTACCGACGTAGCGTATGCCGTGGGGTTCCACAGGGGTCCGTGTTGGGACCGGTGTTGTGGAACCTCGGCTACGACTGGCTGCTTCGCTGTTCTCTCGTGCCCCGGGTCACACCCTGGACGGAAGATGGAGCTTCGGGAACCATTTCTCCCTTCTGGCCCCGAAGTTGGTTTCCACCGCAGCTGCCTTGGGGAGGCTTCTGTCCAACGTCGGTGGGCCGCAGGCTCCGTGCCGGCGCTTATATGCCGGCATCGTGGGAGCATGGCCTTGTACGGCGCCCCCATTTGGGCGGCAGCTCCTACTGCCGACACCAGGACCCTCTTATGGAGAAGGCAGAGGATCCTTGCGGTAAGGGTGATTCGGGGATATCGTACGGTGTCGTACACTGCGGTCACACCTCTGGCGAGTGATCCTCCTTGGGAGCTACAGGCGGAAGTTTTCGCCGGGGTGTATTGGCACCGGGTAGAAGCCAGGGCCAGGAGGGTAAGGCCCGAGGCGGCTCGGGTCAGGACTCTAGCTCACCGAGCCCTGATTCGACGGTAGGAGAGGGACCTAGGGTTCCCTGCCGCCGGACTGACGACTGTGGGAGCGATCCGTCCCCACCTCGATCATTGGATCAACCGGCGGTATGGAACGCTTACGTTCCGTCTTGTGCAGGTGGTCACGGGGCATGGGTGCTTCGGTGAGTATCTGCACAAGATCGCACAAAGGGAGGCGACCACATCCTGCCACTACTGTGACGAGGCCGTAGACACGGCTCGCCACACCCTGGCGGAGTGCGTAACCTGGGACCACCAGCGTGTTGAGCTGGTGGCCGTGGTGGGCGACGACCTCTCGCTGCCGCACCTCATAGGCGCAATGATAGACAGCGAGAGGTGTTGGGTTGCAATGGCCTCCTTCTGCGAGCAAGTTATCGCCGAGAAGGAGGCCGCGGAGTGGGTTAGAAAGAAGGCCTCCACTGCTGACCCACTCCGTAGGGGAAGGCTGGGAAGAAGGAGGCGGGAGTATGCCCGTCGCTTCCTTCCCCAGTGCCTTGGTGGGAGGGGAGGGTGACCTCTCTCACCTAGTCCAGGCCTACGTCGTGAGGGTGCTCTAAATTGCTCGGAGCACCCTTACATGGGGGAGTACCACCGGGGCGCCACGATGAGTGCGCAAGCGATCCCATGGCGTCCCATAAAGGCATTGAGGGCATCCGTTGGTTTTTTAGTGGGTAGCCTTAAGAATGGCAGCGTGCTCGATGCTGCCGGGTACTCCTACAAACTCCGACCAACACCTTCTTGGTCGGCGGGTATCTGTAACGGATTTGTCCAACGATAAAAAAAAAAAAAGGCCTCAACCAGTTTTTTCCATCTATCCCTGTCCTTGCCTATTTCCATCCATTTGTCCCCTGCAACTTGTACAATGTCATCAGCCCACCTTGTTCTTGGTCTTCCTATGTTTCTTTTCCCCCTTTTGTTTTTTTTTTTTTGTGAGTACCCAGCTTTGACAACCATAAAGTAAACATGGTAAAAGGCATGTATTAAACACTATTTTTTTCAGGTGTAAGTCATAGTTTCCCTTCAGAATTTCTTATTGAGCTATAAACTTTCTCCAAGACGAAATAGCACGGAGAATCCTTGCTATTTCGTCTTCATTATTAGATTTACTAAATGATATTTGTTTTCCTAAGTATATCTACTCCTGGACGTATTCTATATTATTTCCTTTAATTACAATGGGTCGCTTGCTGCTGTTTGTGATTAACTTAGTTTTATTTAAGTTTTTTGAGTCCTATTTTTGAGCTTTCGTGGTTGAGTATTCTCATCATTTCCTCTGTCTTTTGGAGTTTCAGCTATGATAGCTATGTCGTCAACAAATCTTAAATGGTTTAGGTATTTCCCATTTATTAGCAATTCTTTATTTAACCAATATAACTTCCGAAATATATTTTCCAAAACTGCAATAAAAAGCTTTGATGGATCTCCCTGTCTGACACCTCTTTCTATTTTTATTTCATCTCCTCTTGTTTCTAATTATATACGGCTTGTACTATTTGATTAAATATTGCACATTGCAATGCATTCCAAATTGAGCAATGGCTGATGCTGTCGAAGGCTTTGCTGTAATCTATGAACCACCACATACATACGAGGCACTGTTCCCCATAAACGACTCCCATTTCATTCAAAATGGTTTGAGCGTTTTTTCCTTGCTTGGTAAGGAATTTTATCACAGCGCGGTGTTCAATTTTCTCCATAGTTTCAGTTTTCTTCCGGATTGACTTGTTCAGCAGGCGACTGTTCGTAAACGAATGACGCAATCGGGTTGAAACTCGGTATTTATACTAATGATGATTCTCTCCGATTCGTATGACACCAAGCGAGCGCCCCTACCCCCGCTCTATCCTCTCCATTCCACGAATTTTTGGACCTCCCCTCGTAGGTCTATTGAATTCTTGATATTTTTCTATAACTTGCTCTAATGTCTGTATGTGATATTGAGAACTGTTCAAATTTTGGTCGCAGAAGTGCTCCCTTTCAGATATTCCTGTGAAACTATTATTATTTTTCTTGTATTTTTTCTTTATTAGGAATCCCACTCAATGAAGGCCTTTTGTATAACCAACGCAGCAGAAGATATAGTTTTGGTGTTCTTCAATATTGCATCCCATTCTCCTGACTTCTGAGTGTCCTGGTATATCTCAGTTGATGGTTTTAGCGAATAATTGAGTTCAAGTTATCTTTCTGTAGATGATAAGGATTTTACATTGTAAGTGCACACTTTTAGACTTGATTCTTTGTTTACACATCTTTTACTATTTACTGGAGGGTAGTGGTCTAATTCCCCACGAGGACCAGTCGGCTTGGGGAATATTTTGTTTTTAATTTTGTTTTAGTTTGACTTACTTGTGTTTTTATTCCGGTGGCTGATGACTTTTTCCTATGCTTTTCGTTCAGGTGAGTAGTTACTAGAAGGAAGGGAGTTGCTGCGGTTTCTCATTAAATCAAATGCATTGAGCCTCTTTGTTTGTGATTTTAATTGTTGTTTACGTGGCTGTTCAGATGTCTAAGAAGAAGTGGAGGTCTCTCTTTTGCGCTTTTCGTTTTCTTTTCTTCCCGCTTTGATAATTAATTTATCATAATTTATTATGGCGTAATTTCCCTTCTTTCCTTCTTCTTCGAGTTTGGGCAGTAGTTCCCGTCTCTTGATTAGAACGTTTTTTGGATAGTCGTCGGAAGCGTATACATTGTATTTTAGTTTATTTCTTCTCTTCATTATCTCATTTTTTTTCCAGTTGTTTACAAATGATATAAGTATCGCCCTTTCTTTTTCGCTTGTCTTTTTACCAATTCTGTAAATCGTTTTTACATCTCGGTTATGGAATGACATGCTTAGATCATCTTTGAATTTCTTTCCTACTAATTCCATAAGAGATTTATTTGATGTCTCACTTTCTTTTAATCCGTATAAAATTAAGTTATTTAGTCTTGCGTTCTTTTCCAGATAATGGATTTTTTCTTTTAATGTTTCGTTCTCTAACCTCAATTCCTGTATATCCCGTGTAAAGGGTGCCAACTTTTCATCCAGTTGCACTAATATTATTTTCGTCTGGTTTGACATTTCCAATTTTACTTGGTCGAACAATTTTTGGAGATCATTCATTTTTATATGCGTGAAACTAAACGTAGTTGAGTGAACACAATTTTTATCTGTCAGGTTGGTAATAGTCTATAATATTTAATGTTGCAACACTGCACTAATATTGTCAATTATCTTTGGATGTCAACGGTGATCGATATATAACTTTAAACGTTTTTAGGTTTTTAATTACCAATAATAGTTTATTTATATTTAACACATTTTCCACTTAGTTTATATGATGTTATTGTACTATCGCACGTTTTAATTAATATTTTTATGGTTTAACACTGAGTTTGGTGATATTTTACACGGTTTTAATGTGAAAAAGCAGAGCACTATATCACTACGTCTTAAAGTCAACACAGCCGGAACCGGAAAATATTTTTTTTTTTGAAAATAAAAATGAAATATTTGTAGTTTGATCTGTGCCTCGTAAATAATTCGATCAAAGACCGATATGTTTTTCTAATGTTTTCAGATCAAAAATGTAAATTTCTTTCATAATCCATAGAAATATTATTTCTATAAAAAAAATTGTCTCTAATAATAAATAAATAACAGGTTACGTAGAACTGTTAGAGGAAGTCATAGTTAAGTGACAATTTATGGTCAAATGCCACCCATCACACAAAGAGTTTTTAGATAACCGCTGTCTTCTGAATTATTATTTTAATCAAACCAACGTGACAAAAGTATGTTTGTAGATTTTTTATTATGGAGTTTATGTATTATGCATACAACGTGCTAAGGTTATCGATTTTCATTTTCGTTTACTCATATTAGATATTCATTAACTTAGTTTACCAGCCAGTACCTTGTAGGTAGGATGTCAAAGAATTCTTTTTTGGTTATTTTTTAATTCTTTAATTTGAATACATTGATAGACAAATGTTTAGTGTATATACACTTGTTGACTTTTTGTAGATCTTTTTAAGATATACAAATTTAAGATTTACCCAGAATTTGCAATATAAGCGCACAAACATATACATTTTATGTTAAACTACTATGACTCGTAAACTTGGAAGGCCTTGTGATAGTTTTCTTTTAAATTCTTCCTATGGACTATCATTAATTTTATCACATCTCCAAAATTTGTTATTTATCTGGCAAGGAGTGGAGGGGAGACACTTAAATGTAACAAAAATTTTCGCTTATTACTTCACAAACCAGTCCCTAAGAGTTTCTATGCTAGGCTGAAGACAAATAGACGGACGGGGAAGACGAAACTGTAAGGTTTCTAATGGATTATAAAAGCGAAAAAAATTGAAATAACTATTTTAATTTAAATCGATCTAGATCGATGACTAGAAAAGAAAGTAGAGCTTTGTGTAAAATTTATAAAATTACCGTAGTACATATTATTGCGATAATAAGTCCTAGATTTTTAGTTTCTCAACAATGCAACCCAGATTTCTATCACTATCTAGAGACGCTTCAACGTACATTCAAAAGTTTGTAAACTTTAACAAATTTATACCTTTTGGAAAAAAATAAGTAATTAAAAACTTTAGGTTTAACTGTACTTAAATGTAAATAGGCACCAAGTAAAAATATATTGAGTAAAATAAAATATACAACAAAAGATGGCTTAAATAAGTTAAAATAATTTGTTTATTATTAATTTAACTTGTAATTATATTCATGGATAAACGTTTTTCAAAATACAGTCGGAGAACCTATTACACACTTAATTTAAGTGCAAGTAGAGACATTTAGCTCAAACAAGTCTGGAAACACAAGTGAGTACGTATTGTTTAAAAAAGTTTAGGTAATTTTATATATAATAGACCCTTTTCGTTTATAATTATTTGGTTGTTAAACTATATATTTATAATATCTGTTATAATATATTTGGAAATTAATAGTCACCTAACAATCACTACCGGATATATCACAATGGTGACCGCGCTTTGATCATTACCAAAATTACATTTTAACTGTAAATAAGGAATTGATTCCCCACACATAACTAATTGTTATTTAAAATATGTATATTGGCAGGCTAATAAAATAAGATAATTAGCGACGAAGAATATGCCTTAAGCTATTTCGGAATTAAGGTGAATATTTGAACGTTCGACTATCTAATCCATTATTATTATTATTTGCCTTCACGCCATATCCCTTGCGGGGTAGTCAGAGACGACGGAGCGCCAAACGCTACGGTCTCTGCATACCTCTTTCGCCTCGGCCACAGACATCAATCTCTTCATACATGCCCTCCGGGGGGTCCTCATGCTTTTTACGTGACCTTCCTCCAGTAACATTGATACTGTGTTTTCGAAGGTCACTCGAGGCCTCCCCCTGTCTCTCTTACCGCTCACTTTTCCTATATAAATCATTTTTACCATTCTTTCATCACTCAATTGTTCGACGTGCCCAAACCACCTGAGCACGTTCTTCTTCATTCTCACCGTGACATCTTCGCTAATACCTGCCATTCTGTGGATCTCTTCATTGCGGATTCGATCAGCTGGACTGACTCCGCATATTCTGCGAAGATATCGCATCTCCACAGCATTCATCTTTCTTACATTCTTCTTCTGTGTTACCCACGTTTGGCTGCCGTATAACAGCGTCGGTAGCAAAACTGCATTGTGTATAGCCAAACGTGCAGCTATACTGACGTTTTGCCGTCTCAACAATGCAGTCAAACACCATTGACTAATCCATTTATTTCAATATTTACCATAATGTATACAATTATGTATTAGTACTATATTTGCATTATTCACTATTCATTAATAAAGATTTTGTACATGTTTTGAGCTTTGTACAAACTCTTTATTTTCTTTCTGTGAACGAGTACCTTGTAGGTCATTTTACAAAGGAAGAAAATAATATTATATTCACACAAAATTAGGTAGTATTCGTGGTCCAGCCAGGAAAAAATCTTTTAATCGTAAAGTATTTGTTGTTCAGGAATAATTTCCAATTTTTATAAAAAAAATTCTAGCAAAGTTTTTTAAAAATATATTTCCCGTTTTGATACAAAATGACATTAAGCCATTCGTCTGACATGACGACATCAACATTATAGTAGTGCCGTGTTTTTAATGGGTTTAAAAACGACTTTGTTTTAATTCAATTCACGCTCCTAACCTAATCCTAATTGAAATGTCTCTTATGTGATAAAAATATATGTTGATGTTATTAAAGAACTCATGGGAGTAATATCCCTTGTGCTCTTATTAAGGCTGCTATACAATGTCAATGCGTCTGTTATAATGTAAAAGAGGCTGTAACACAAAATGATTCGATTGTATGTAATAAAACACTGCAACATAAATATCTCTTCAATTAATGGGCAACGTGATAAAATTACTATTCTCTAGTTCTTGTGATTTATTGCTTGATTAAAATCATTCTGTTAAGAAGTTGAAGTCTCGTTATAAACCTTGTACTTACTGTGATTGTTTTTTGAACATCGTATACTTTTAAATTTAGAACATTTTTATTATTTATTTTGTGATCGTAAAAATATAAAAACATAGAGAGAGCACAAGACTAAGTCACTGCTATACAAATATGTTAATATATGGATACCCCGACTTGGCAAATAGTCGATGGTTCTACCAGCTGTGTGAGCCATTATCATGATGGAAAAGAATACCGCGAACGCCGCTTATTGGGCGCTTGCTTTCCAACTCACTGAAAGCTTGAGGTATACAAACTTCACAATTCCACTCACTAGTAACTGTTCTATAATCTTCTTGTGGAATTACTGCTTTTGGTTCACTGTGTCGAAAACAAACTCCTATATTTTTTTATTACCGCTCCGACAAATTTTTTGGGTAATTCGTCCTATTCTTAATTCGACTTGGAACTTCCCGATGTATATTTTTTAATTTTCTTCCAATTTCAATCCTACTATGGTTTTATTTTCATGAGTTGTTGCAATTGTTGATCGGTTGGGTTTGGGGTCTTCGTTTAGGTGCTCTCGACGACATTTAAATTCACAGAACTAATAAGTAAAAATTGTTAAAACATAAGCAGATTCCCTAAAAGCAGCTTGTAAATTTTGATAAAATTCCTTGAAGGTTCATCATTGTTTATAATCATAGAAGATCTGAAAGGGATTCATGGGACGTCCGTTCGCTGCAAACGAAATAAGAGTGAAAGATAGTCTTAAAAATATTTAAACAAGTAACCGTACATAAGTGTCGAATGACTTTCACCAAGAAGTTTTATAATAAAATTAGCTGTGAATTTAAAATAGTTTTGGGAAAATATAAATTATATTCAATTTGTAACTAACCTTTTTTCGAACAGCCATCCTAAATTCCGCTCGTCGACGTTTTAAAACTATAAAGATTCTCCGGTTAATTGCCGTCATTAAATTTAGCGCTTTAATCAAAACTCGCAAGACAAAAAAAGTGTCACAAAACTATGTTGAGTAAATATTATAATGAGATAAGAGTGTTTTCTTATAATACCTATAATAATAACTTAAGGGTAAGTACACATGACCTTGTCCTTACCTTAACAATGAATAAGTGAAGAAGGTGTTCGTTGTTTTATATTAATATGTGACATTAAATGACATATTGTATAAGTTATATAAACTAATTACATTTCAAATAAACACAAAAATCATAATCAGTCAATATCACGTTTCTTTATCACGATGAAAAGATAAGTTATTTAAATTGTCATATTTTGTCAAAATTAAAATAGTTCTTAGAAATATAAAGGAAACTATGTAATATGTTGTCGAATAAAGGTGATTTAAAATGAGCTTGACGTACTCGTACGTTCTTTTTTGATATTAGTGTATTATTCGAATTTAGGGAAATAATTTATTAATTTGACTAATGATTTTAATCCCTCTTAAAAAAGTACTGACACCTTTGTGCTTTTTCTCGCATGACGTTCAAATAAAAAATGGATTGAAAGTTTTCTAGGTATATCCGAACATATTTTTATTTCTAAGAAAACCATTCATGTATGTCATTCTAAACGTGTCATAGGAACGGAAGAAAAATATATCTAATACATATACAAATTCTCAACTATTATAATACATAATATATATATATATATATATATATATATATATATCAATAAGCAGTAAAAATACATATTTGAAATTAAATACCAGCTTTGATGTTTTTTTATAGAAAATGCATTTTATAGATATTGCTAAGACGTGACTGCAATTTCACCTTTACTTGCTGTACAAAAAAAGAGGCACGTAGTGTGGTATATCTTACACACTCTCGCCATATATTATATTGATACAAACGCTAAATAAAGCCTTTTCTAAGGAGTATTAGCATGATTCATTCCTTTCAAAGAAAACCTATGAATACACTTGCAGGGACTTACAGTTTTTAATTATATAAATAAAATATCATCCTAAAGATTTATTAACAAAAAAGTTAATGTAAAACAGTTATTTGGTAATCTATTTACAAAAGTTATAGAGCCGTTCTAGGTCATAGATTCACAGACATTTCACGTATTGCTATGTAATTATCGAACTTTTTTTTCTACTGTCAGTTCTTTAATTTCTAACTCATCAACGTTTTTAAATTAGACGTTAATTTAAAACAAACCAAACAATTATTAATGAAATCTTTATTAAATTTATAATAAAATATATATCAAATTAAGCTTCACACTGTCATAAGAAACAAACATGGGACATATATTATGTAAATAAGTACAAATTAATTCGTAGGTAAAGGTTCAATCTTGCAAATTTATGCAAGTCGACTTCAAAACGTCAAACCGTCTTCGGCTCGAGAACGTGATTCAAATCCTATCAGCGGTGCTACATTGTGACTGTAATACTTATAACGATATCAAAATTAATTTGATTCTTCTTCAACTCTGAGTCTAAGTTTAATAAGGCTTTAATAAAAATATAATGAATGCCGGCATTGTAAATTAGTGCTCGCAACATTCACCTTTGGAAATAAAATTTGGTATATGTTTTGTTGTATTTGTTTCTCACATTATTTCAATATCAAAAATTTTTAAGTCATTATTTGATAATTTTTAATCAGTATACATTAAACATTAACTAGCGTTATTATAATCATAATAAATCTGGCGGCTGACAAATAAATAAATTGGTGTGTTTTATTTCATATCACATCACTCGATATCTGATGCTTTCAACCAGATGTCCGAGTTGCAAAGTGAATTGTATCCCCCCTATGTGCTTAAATTGAGCTGAGTATGTCAAATTTGCACTCAACCGCCCATGTTAAATACCAAACAATTGTGACATACTATATTTGACGTATTCCTAACATATACAACATATTTTAGATACTCGAATATTTTAAACAACCAGTGAAAAAACTCTTGTCTTTTAAAAGAAAAAAAAAATTTATTTATAAGAATGAAATTTGTTATAAGATTTAATTTCTTTGTTTGTTATAAGATATTTGTTTAAAATTGGTTATTATAAATTTAATTTATGATATTAGTATACTTATTTAATATTTAGGTACTGTAATTTTCTTTTAAAAGTTGTGAGATGTTTGTCCTTATCATTAATCTCCATGTTGTTCGTTGCGGTAGTTGTCTAAAGGGTTATTGCAAAATTAAACTCGTTATTAATGTGGTCAAGAAGGAAGGCTTATGAATTAATATTAAATCCTTATTTTTGTAGAGCTGTAATTATGATATAATGACTAATTTATAAATACAGAATTTAAAAATTCGGGAACCTTCTGTGCTAATAAACTGATTTCATAGCAGATATATTTTATGCAACACTACGTAGTGTGACGAGCTTTGTTCTCAATTTATTAAGTTTTGACTATGTTATTCTAAAAAAAAAGTAATTTATTTAATAAAAAAACACTACAATAAAATTTCAATAAATAACAGTATTGATCAATGTCACAGAATATGTTGTTAATGTTAATTATAATATTAGCACCTTACCTTAGGCGTCTACTCCTACCTACAAGGCCGGCAACACTCTTGTAAATCCTCGGATGTTGCAAGAGTTCATGAGCGGCGGTGATCACAAGTCATCTGTGACCCGCCAACTCGTTTACCCTCCTCTTCCATGAAAAAAAAAACCTCAATAATAGTGTGCTGCCCCACGGGAAGCTTGGATTATGCTGTGATACCTACGTGATGTCATGAGTATTCAAATGTCGTCCTCAATACGTTTATGTTACTAACATATATTTATATAAGAAAACATTTTACATTTAAAATCTATTAGTTATTACCTATATAACATATATTAATATTGGTAAATTTACGTAAAACAAAAAAAAATTAAGTACCAAATAAAATGAAAATTAACAAGTAATAAAGGTAATATTAGTTTCGCATGAGAGGCACAAAAAGTAGTTTTTTTTTTAATATAATACCAGTATATTATTTAATCAAAGTATGAACCATTGTTCCTCTGCACTTTTGCCATCTCATAGGTAGTTCGTTGATCCCTTTACTAAAAAAAAACTTTCGAATAGAAATCAATAAAATCTTTGAAGGCGGTTAGGGCTGCCCCGCCGGAGTAAATTTTTTTCCCTTGCAAGAAGTTGGAGCTAGCTAGCTAGGAGCTAGCTAGTCCGGGGAGTAAGTTGAATATCTTGGACATTCTAATTGAAGCTCCTCTCGTGGTAGCCGTCTAATGTGCAGAGTGTGGTCTAGAGTTATCGCGAAGCAGGAGTGCAGTACGGCGATTGACCAGCCTCGGTTGTTTAGCAGCTAACTTTTTCAACATGGTTTGCAATTGCTGACAATAGACGTTTGCCGTAATTGTCGGACCAGATTGAAAAAAACTGTAATGGACGACGTCGGCACTAGTCTACCAAAAGCTTACGACTTAAACAAAAAAAATAGAAAAATTAAAAGAATAATGGTTAACAAAACACGAATACATGTGTTAATAGCTGTATAAATTTAAATTTGGAGTTCCTAACCAAAGAGGAGAATTTTGTGATAAAAGTGGCCAGTAAGACAAAACGCAAAATGTAAAGACCTAATATTTTAGAAAGTAGTAGTTTAGTTTAATATCTAAACAAGCTATAGTGTTATTGGCAAATTACGTAACTTGGGGAGTGTCTCATTTATCAAAATATCCATAATAATGCTTATTTTTTATAGCCGCTTTCGCTGTAATTGATTAATGTGATATCTTTTCAATATTTCCTATTCTTAGTTTACTGGCGCTTTTTTTTGTAATCGTTACCAAATAGATGCACTTTGGAATGGAAGATTTGTTAAGTTAAGTTAAGGAAAAGTTTCATCATTGAAAAAATTTTAGTTTTCTTTTTCATTCTAAGGTAATTGTCACTCTTACCTGGAATTGATTTGGAGGCTTTACATTTTAACATTTGCTTACTAGGACGTTTTACGTCTTGGTCGGAGATCTACTTTAAATATTATAAATAAAAATATATTTAAGTAATTAAAAACCCTGACATTGCTTCTATGGAGTTTTATATATTATAAAAGCAAAGTTGTTTTGAATATTTGATATTTCGGGCAAGTATTATACTATTATACGTTAGCTTAAAGACTCAATAATTTTGTCTGTCTGGTAAAATATTGTTAAAAAATTGTGAAAGTAAGTATTTTTGTATATATACACCATGTCTGGTACTTTGGTTACGCCAAGAGCACGAGCACGGAGAAGATATAATAAAAATCAAGCCAAAATCTCATATTCACTTTTTATTAAGAACTGGCACAAAATGAATAAGAATTTTAAACACTTCTTAATAACAGTTGATATTATTTCTTCACATTTAGTTTATATTATCAACAATCTTATCACAATTACAATAAATTAACTATTTGTAACTGTTGTAAACCGATTTTTTTTTATTTTTGTTCTAAATATAATTATACCATCTTAGCTCAGGTTCAGCAACTATTTAATAAAGTGTTTGATTTTATAGTCAAAGCCTCAAAATGTTTTGGCTCTATCACTGCACTTGACAAATTAATGTATATCTTGTCAAGTGGATGCTTGGTTACGTACACTTCCAAATAAAGCAAAATTATCCATTTTACAATTTAAAATACTTACCAATGTAATTCAAGATATATTAAAGGTTAGAAAAGTATTTTCGAAACAATTATATAGTTAGTTACAATTATGTAGACTGATTAGGGTTTTTCCAATACATTTTCTACTTGCTAACATTAGTTGTTGCCAACGGCTTATTGGGTTCGAGCCTCCTTCATGCCAATTACTAAAATATTGGCCTACTTAATTTTTGTGAGTAAAAAGTTGATAAACAAAAAATGTGCCTCCCACAGATTGTATATTGCTGGACTGGCCCTACCCACATAATACCAGTTAAATACATCTAAAATATCCTAGAGTTTGATTAGATATGCTATAATTACCATCCATCGATGTAAGTAAATTAATAAACATAAACATTGAAGTGCTTTTAGACGTTTATTATGTTTGCCATTAATCTCTTAAGAAGTATTGAGTGTCACGTCTTTAACGGACGACCATAAGATAAAAGTATAATCATATAATACTGAACTAACTAATAATAGATAATATAGACACATACCATACATATTAAGGATTATTAGAATGTAATAATTAGTAGCGCTAGCCACCATATACTATCCACCCTTAGATATGAATCTCGCTTAGATTCTAGATTAATTATATCAACTTTACAGGTATTGTATATTAAAATAATATGAAACTAAATACATTTTTGAAAAAATAGAAGGTAAGGTAATATTTTTTTCTTAAAACGACAATTATTTAAAAAATTTTAAAATATCTTTCTTTCTTTGGAAATTCAATTCTTTTTTTCATAAAGGAAAGTTCATTAAATTTCAAATTGAAATTATTTTACCAATTAGAATTCTATGTTTTTACTACGTAATTCATCCGCATAAATTATTTGTATGAGGTAGAAAATAAACTAGGATTTTTTCTTATAATGATGTAAGAAATGTTACGGATATTTTAAATACATTAATCTTAATAATGAGATAAAAGTTAAGTGATATTTTATACAGTAATATAGGATTTACATTTAAAATAAAATACTACTTACTAAACCCTAACTATACAATAACAATATATATTAACAGAACTCAGCTAAAAATTTAGATTTTATGTAATTTTCCGACAGTATATTAAGGATCCCGAAATGACGGTAATAATAGCTGATAAAAGTATTAGTTTCAAACGTTATAGGAAGTCACAAATCTATCTTCCTTCCGCGGTAAATCAATTCTCCTTAAACAGTCTCACTACACGAGTATCAAGCGACGCGACTGACTGACTGAGTGACTATTATATTTTAAAATTTATCGAAACAGAAATATAATCTTATATCTTATATTATATTAATTTCGCGATGTCGTATTCAGACTAACATGAATATTTATAATCGCTACATATAAGTCGCTTAATATTTTAAGATCTAACTAATTGCTACAAATAAGAAAAAATATATAAAAGTAAGAAAAGCAAGATAAGTATAAAATAATGTTGAGAGACCATTTCAAATTTTTCGGTGATTTGATTATTTATGTATAACTTGAGTTGGTAGCTTAGGATTTTCATAAAAATATATAAGGATTAATGATTTATACGATTTTTTTATTATTAAACCAAAATTTTTTATACACAGAGTCCCGGGAAAATATTGATTAACAAATATTTTACGGACCAAAGACGGAGTATTTTCGTTTAATTTTCCTGAGTAGTCACTTGCTGTTATAATATATATTTTAAGACTTACTCACTTCTTATTATATTTTGGTGTGACCTGATTATTACATTATAAGAAGGTAGTAAAACATACAATTTGAATTCAATTAAATTATATTAGAACATAATACTATGTAGAAAAATATTAACACTTATATCTCCTTTTTGACTATTGAATAAAATATTTGTCATAGAAGAAGATTTGTAATAAAATATATATCATCTGGTTTGTAGCCGACATCTAAATATGATTTGGTAACCAATAACATATCATTATATAAAAACATCTTTACCAAAAATAAAACAAAATGAATATTATGATGAGTGTTGTATTTAAACTATACTTTTGTCTTTTCTTTGTATTCAATTAAATATGCTGTGTTACTTTAACAGTGAAGTTATGACACTTTCATGTGCAGCTGAAAGCTACTGCTCAATAACTTATCTGCTGCTCTATAAAGTAATGCGGAATACATCGGACAAGGAAAACTTGTAATTATAAAAACTATATTAAGATGGTCAATAGCATGGCATATCATAATATAGATTTCCTTTAAAGTTTACAATTAGAACGTAGATACATTCACATATATATACACAATAAAAGAAAATAAAGCTACCGTTTCCAAGAAATGGCAAGTTCGATAAATTTTTATTTTTCATTCTGTATACATTTAAATTTTTTAGGTGGTAGAGCCTAGCTGTAGTTTTCTGACTGCAGCTCGTATTGGGCTGGTACGACCGGGGAAGGACCACCCTCTCACAGAAGACCGACGTGTAGTAACCAAATTCATTTGGTTATGTTCCGTCGGTGAATGAGAGAATCCCAACCCCCCCCCCCCCCCCCTGCCAAACATGATGGCGATACCTCCAAAAAGTATACGCCAGGATCGGATTTTGCAGCTGGCAAACGGCAGGCATATCAAGCTTGAGCTAATGCGTTAGTCACTAAGGATCCGAACTCTAGAGTTCTGAAGAGGAAATACAACCGTGCCTACAGATTCTTCAAACGGCAAACCGCTAGAGCAAAGTTCAAGCATGTCAAACCGACAGGTCCTAACGTACCTAGAGGATAACCAGATGATCAACGACCGGCAGTATAGCTATCGCCATGGTCGATCAGCTGGTGATCTTCTCTTATACCTTACTCACCGTTGTCAACGGTTATTGAAAGCAAGGGAGAGGGTCTGGCAGTTAGTCTGGATATGGCAAAAGCCTTCGATCGTGTATGGCACAAGGGGCTTCTTTCGAAGCTACCTTCCTATGGGCTTCCCGAGAGTTTATGCAAGTGGATCACCAGCTTCCTCACTGGGCAGAACATACAGGTCGTTTTCGACGGTTTTTGCTCGGACCCCAAGACCGTGAACGCTGGTGTACCCCAAGACTGCGTGCTATCTCCAACTCTGTTCCTCCTGCACATCAATGATATGTTGGGTATTTCCAACATACATTGTTATGCGGATGACAGCACTGGGGATGCGGTATATTCAACATCAGCTTCTACCATTTGACCACGTACAACGGAGTGCCGTTCGGATTATCGGGGACCCAGTGCTCTGCGAACGGCTGGATTCTTTGGCATTTGGCATGGCATAGAAAAGTGACTACTCTGTGCTTCTACTAAAGCATTTACAACGAGGAGAGTTCCAAACCGTACCACCTGGTTGCGTAGCAATCTTTCGTGTGTTCTGTTCATGAGGTCACTTCGTCGACTGCGTTTTTACCTTCCAATTCCTACCAAAATTATGTTAGCACATTCACTTCTTCTGTCCATTCTAGACTACGCCGACGCAAGCTATACTGATCTCACCGAGGACAAACTAAACAAGCTTGAGAGACTTCAAAACCTTGCTATACGGTTCATATTTAGCATACACAAATATGACCACATTTCACAATTTCGCAAAATACTCAAGTGGCTTCCTATACGTCGACGCCGGGATTTACATTTAGTTTCTCTATTGTACTGTGTACTATTTCACCCGAAAACACCTCTTTATCTAAAAGAAAAATTTGTATTTCTAGGTCAGCAAGATACTACGAGATCTTCACAAATTCTCACTATAAAACTGCCTATTCACAATTCCATATTTTATAAACGTTCCTTTATAATTCGTGCAACCAAGCTGTGGAATGCTCTTCCTTTAAATATTCGACGATCTAAATCCTTAGAAATATTCAAAACTACCTTTCTGACGATAATAAGTTACCTTTGCTTATTAGACATATATCATATTTATTATATTGTATTTATTAGTGTATGGTTGTTATGTATTATATATATATATATATATATATATATATATATATATATATATATATATATATATATATATATATATATTGATATTTTTGTATTATTGAAATGTATCTATGTGTATTGGTAAGTATGTTTATTATAATAACACCACCATCCATTACCTAAGTGCTTGCAGTTTTCCTAAACCTAAGGTTGTCTGGAAGAGATCGCCATTAGGCGATAAGACCGCCTTTTGTACGGTACATTTTTTTTCCATACATGTCACTGTAACTTTTTTTTTATTTCATTTGTATTGTGGTGTACAATAAAGAATAAAATAAATAAATAAATATGATTTTTATATGCAACCTAATACATGTAGCGTCAGTTTCGATACGGGTTCAAACAAATAATACAAGTTCCAAATGATACTGGGTTCACATATACTCCTATTAATAGGTTACAGCTATTAGTGGATAGGTTTGATGAGTGCAGCATTGAGTAGGAGCAGGCCCTTCGGCGTATCACTGCCCTGGAGCTAGAGCTGAGGGATGCCCACCATTCACTTACTCAGCAAGTTGCAGCAGCAGTAGTAGATGTGTACGTACTACTAGTGTATACCAATTACATATGGTATATTTATATATGTAAACTAAATAACCTTTTTATATAAATGGTAATAGTAACAAAAATAAAATATATTAAAAAAAAATATTCATTATGTATTTGTATAATCCTAAATTACGCATATAAGCCAAAATTAAAAAAAAAGTTTAAGTTAATTTCATTTTATGTCAATAACCTTATTTTTAAAATTATATTGAAACTAGCATCACGTACGGCGTTGAATTAAAGGCATGTTTCCTTCCATGCGCCTTTCTTAGAGTACAAAGGAAAAGTTTATACAAGAACAGGAGATATTAACAGTTTTACCTTCAACACTCGCATACATAGCTCAAATTATATTTTATATAAGATATTATATAAAGTAAGAGTAACAAAAATGATTATAAAAGAAAGTTAGATAATACCTAACTTAAACATTAAATATTATTGCAATTTTGTGCATGCTGTTGCAGGAGATTCAAATTGAAAATAGATTTGTAATTTTAATAAAATTTTCTGAAAAAAAGTGTAAATTCATAAAGGTAATTAAGCGAAAAGTCGGTTTTACATAGGTCATATGGAGTCACTATTGACAAAAGTTGTATACTGGCTGAAAGAAATAAATATCAATACAATCAACAATGAGAAAAAAATAACGCAAATAAATGCTACCCAGTGAGTGCGTTCAACTAAGATTTTAAGTGAAAATATTATTTGGGAAAATTTATTTCAATATTTTAATTATTCTTTTTCCCATTTAATTTTGTAAAAAATGCATACACTAGATTTTCTTAGTCGAAAACGTGACTGCAATGCATGTTTCTTAGTTGTACAAAGCGTGTGGCACGTAGTGTAGTACGTCTGACACATTCTCACAATAAATTATATTGATATAAGCATCACGTACCGTGGCGGATTCGAGCCATTTCTTTGTAGTTTTCCTACTCTTCATACCATTTCATAGTAAAAGTATGAAGGTGCCTTTTAAATATTTACAGCTTTTTTTAATTTATTATTTCTATTAAAGAACTTCTTAGGCTTTAAAAAAATATATAAATTCATACATTAACACAACAATGTAAATTTATTCCAAAATAATTATCTAGTTATCTATATAAAAAACTTCTCACAGGGCCTTAGATATTGAAAACCTAATTACAAGCTCTAATATATAAGTTATATTTCAGATCCTTCTGTGTATAACGTACCTATTTTTATTTTCTGTATGCTATTCTTCTATTTGTACTGATATAAATTTTACTTGATGCTGATAATGAACTTGATAGATAATTATTAGTGTAATCTTTTTTAGTTTATAAGAAAATATACATCCTTTACGTACAATTTTAACGCTTACTGATAGATATGAAAAATATATCTATCTATATTTTTAAAAAGAAACTCATTATCAGAGGTAGATTTTCAACTTTACAAGTTTTTACCAATCAAGTTCAAAACATCAAACATACATTTTAAATAAAGCTTTAGCAATTTTAGTAAACTTTTAATTCTTTTGAAATGTTGTTTGAGTGCTTGTGTTTTCAATGGAGATATTATAATAATATTATAATAAGTCTTTGTAAATTTGCATGTGGAGCTTTAGGCCGTAATAATAGATTTTTTCAACTCCAGAAAAGAGGTTCAGAAGCACCGTCAATTCTATCCGTCCTACGTGCTTAAATTGAGCCGAGTATGCCACACTAACGTCCCATCGCCCAAAAAAACAGAATATAATTGAATAATATTATGTGTAACGCATGATTATCTCATACAGCATATTTTAGCTATCCGATTGTTATCTTTACTGGTGAAAAAATCATTTTATTTCCGATAATGCCAAAATTCCGCAATTTTTTAATTTATTACTTATGACAATCAAAATTTGTTGATTAAAAATTGTTATTTCAAGCCATTTTTAGAGTGTTCGTTATAACTTTATCTTCATTTTGGGTAGACCTCGAAGAATTCGGTCTGCCCATTCATTTGTACCCGACTTTCGAATTTTGGAAAAAATTCTTCACAGGAGGTCTTCTTATGACCCCCCGAGTCCGAAATGACCATTGGTCAAAATGTTTATATATATATATATATATATATATATATGCGTACGTGCGTCCAGATTCGACTTTTGTCAGCACGATAGCGGCCGCAGTTTCGCTCGGATTGCTTTCAAACTTTGCACAAAAATCAAACATCCAAAAATGAAGGTCAAGTTCGTTAACCAGAGAAATCCGGCCACAGGCGGCGCTAGGGCCCCACTTTTTTTGATTTCAGTTTTTCGACCATAACTTTTTCCCTATACATAGAAGATCAATCGCGTTCATATAATATGATGTCTTTGATGAATACCTATAACTAATGTAGATAAACCGAAAACCTAACTTAAGTAACTTAGGGGTGGGGGTAAAAAAATCAAAAATTTTTGGAAAAAAATTATAACTTTTTTCTGGGAAACATTCTTACATCACAATTATTTTTAATAGAAAGGTTATTTTTTACTCTAAATTTAGATACCAAAAGTTTTTCCGTAAATGGTACCGTTTCCGAGAAAAAAAATAAAAACCACTTTTAGCTTGAAACTTTTTGATGTAAACAACGGCATCATGTGTTATTCTTAGGTAGTAGTTACATTTTAAACGACTTACACACGAGGTCTACCCACGCGTGTCCCCCTGCGGGCAAGGATTTTTATTTTTGTAATTGAGTTGTAGAATGTCATATTATTAATAAAAATATAATTTGGGCTTATTACGTGTGGAATGGTTATTACTTTAAGATTATTCCAGTTATATGTAATTATATCATATATGACATTGCATTAAAAAATGGGTAGATATGTTTATAGTATTGCTAATTTGTCAATGAAAACTAATGCTCAATTTTCGAAGACGTAATACGCGATAACCATACTAGTTATCACTTACTTATCACATGTTTATTTCGTTTATCTAGTAGCTAAAATGAAAGACTTCCAACGTAGATAACTGGAATGAATATGTTATTTTCGATTATTCCGAATCACGAGGGCAGGAATTATATGTGGCATGGAGATAGAGTCTCCCCCTCCCTCTATCATGTCTTCCAATTAAACATCCATACATTCCATATATATTCAAAACGGTTTAGTAAACACTTCATTTTACAGTGCTTCAAAATGAATATTGGCAAGGACTAAAACTGTTGTATTTTGTATTCACAAATAGTGCCATTGTATCTTAATTAATTATTTTTGTGATTTTGTGACTTGTGACGTGGATTACACGTTTTAACAATTTATCTCTTTTTCTCGATATTTGACACTGTTTTTTAGATATTATTAATAACTCTTTGTCGTAGTCTCACTAACTAACTAAATCACTATCAAAATACAAGTTATTTTATTAAAATGTTTTCTATGTATAGTTCACGACATTGGTATCTCATGAATTAACCTAATGTCATAACGAATTAAAGTTTATAACAAATGTACTACTAGAACTCAAATTACAAACTTCCGCTAACTAACTGACTTTATGAGAATAAAACATACTCGCATTAGGAAACATAATCTTTAAAATAAGATATTATTTACATTTATAAAAAAAGATGTATCTTATATCATAATTAACTAATTAACAATATTGCGTAATTTAACTAGGTTAAAAAATATATTTTTTAACTAATTAAGTGTTAACAACACAAAATATAAGTTAGTTATGGTATTTTTAGTAATATATATGTATATTATGTGAATTAATATTTCAGAAGAGTGGTGTATATATATTCTATATACACCACTAATATATATACTATATATGCTATTTTAAGTATAATTATAAAAAATGGTTGTGAATTATTTGTGATAATAAACTGAATTTGACCTTTAAAGTTTGGTCGTAAGTTTAATTTATTTATTGAATACAAAAAACTGCAGTTTTATTATTGTCTTCGGAATGAAACACACATATTATAAAAATATATATATATTACGAATAAAAGAAAGAAATAGGGTTTCATTATTTTTTTAAATTGTATATGTCAGGGGATGTTTTGCTGAAATTATTAGTATTCTAAATAGTGATCCATCATGTATGATCATAAAAGGTAAGAATGCTTTAATATCTTCTCAATATAAGAACATCATATGACTAGTGGTAGGGTAATTAGTCGACTTTTAGTATTACGCTTTTCTAATTTATTTTATCATCTCAAATATGACTTTATAAAATAGTCAATACTATAAAAAATTAAAATTAATAATAACTTAAATGAATGTCAAGGAAATGTCTCGAATGTTCTTTTAAATGAACGTACCCTTTGGAACCACGCAACAACGCATGCATCTAACGTTACATAAGTGCAATACGTGCCTCAGTTGAAATAAAGTATTACTTATCCTTATTCGTATAACATATAATAAAGTTTACAACATGCAAGTGTCAGCACATCAAGCAATCAAACCATCTTCGTTTTGAGAAAGTGATCCAAACCATTTCAGCAGTAAAACGCTAAGCAGTTGGCACATTTGTCACATTATTCCGATCTCCCTGGAGCCTATTCTTAGTTTATTGGTGCTTTATATTCAAAGTCGTTGCGAAATCGATGTATGCACGTTTGAATGGGAAACTTAATTCGTTTTGTACAAGGAAACGTTTTATCCTTTAATTTAAGAAATATAAAAATATTATAAAATTTGGTTTACAATATGCAATATCCTTTCCAACTAAGTATATTAAAAATTAATTATTATCATTATTAAATAAAAAAACTGTAAAATAATATTAAACAAACAAAAACTTTAAATAATATACTATATCATAATAATGTACAATATATGTTATAGAATAACGCTTCCTGAGGACCTCGAACATACGAATATTAATTACATTACAAGTTCCACATGTTTTCTTCACAAAGGGGAATTCATGAGTTTTTTCATACAATTATACTAATTAGAATTCTTTTTTTAAAGTAGGATTATTATACATATCAAGATCACATTTGTTTCAGTGAGGCAGAAAATAAACAAGAATTCTTTGTTATAACGAGCGGACTAAAGTAACAGATATGTAAATAATTATATTCAGTTACTACAATGAGCAATAAACAAAATAAATTATAAACAAGATATAAATCAGAAATTTTGAAATATAATGATTATCAAAATTTATTTTTGCAATTTTAAATTTACAACAACGACAACTTACATTTTGCATTTTTTTATATGGTAAAAGTATTTTAATGTAAGAAAATAATTACAAAGCTTAACTTTTATTTCATTCTCTCAACAATTCTATAATAAATAAGTAAAATAAAAAGAAAGTTATGAGTGGGACGTTGGCATTATGTTCGGTTCCGTCGCATATCGCATTCATTAAGATATAAACTTCCATGATCTTCTTGAGAGGGGCATTTTTTAAGATGGCAAGTTTTAAGAAATGCCAACATTTTATATTTACTTGCTAGCTAATAAAATGTTATTATAGAAAAAATATCATGCTTGTCGAAAAGATAACGTTGTATATATATATTTTCCCCAAAGTCCTATTATTATATATTTTGAATCACATAGAGAATAAGTGTATATTCAGTTTTGCATTACAATAATAAGGGATGGATTTATTTATTAATTAATAATTTGCTTTAAAAATATAATATTGTATTTATAGTAGGTAGAAATATAATAATCTGTATATACAGCTATAGTTAAATATACCTTTATATACTTATATAACTTATATTCCTAACCTTAACCTAACCTAGGTTAGGTTAGGTTAAGGTTAGGAATATAATGTATCTTTTATTTTATATAACGGTTACAAATTGTGTAGACAATACTAAATGGTAAGAGCTAGCCGCCGAAAATTATATTTAGAAAATGAGAACCGTCAAAGAAGCATTTCCACGCCTGAGAAACTAAGAGGGAGGGTGGGTATTCAACAAATCTTAATCATAATTCCAGCTACGCAATATAACTATTAACTCTTATTAACATGAACATAAAAATTATAATCTCAAGTACATTAAAAACATAGGGAAATACATAAATAAATATATAAAACAATGTTTTAATTTTTTATTCAATTTATTATGCAAAATAGCAATCACAGAGTGATGTTCTTTTATATTAATAAAAGTGTAAATTTTTTTGTTCGTGGATGTATTGAGATTAAGTTATTGAGTATACATATCAACTGTATTTCATTCCATATTTCATCATCGTCACATATTTTTTATTCAAGTAAAATATGAAATCTTCAAATGAAAAAGATGAAGTATATAGTCTAGTGTGGTTTGCCCGACAGTTCCGCATACAATATGTATACGTGGCTGGAGGCCGTAAGGCGCTCAATGCAGACTGGAAATATAAGATTCACTAAAACATTTGAAATAAAATACTTAAATGACTTGCTGTTTCAGAATTTATCGAAACAAATATGTACTCTAGTATTTTTAAATTTCATGATGCCATAACTAGGCTAAGATAAATGTTTATGAAATTTTGGTAGCTTAATTTTTGATGGAAGTGATTGCGACAAAAAAGTATTTTGTATATTTATTTATTTCAATATTTTACGTTAAAAAAAATATCGACTCGAACACGCAGTCTTTGTGAAACGTTTGATTTCTTTAAGATGCAGAAGCTATAATATATGAACCTAATTTAAACGTTAAAAATTTAGTTTTACCTATGGATGTACAACTGCGAACTTTATTAAATCAGATAGCAATTATTGTCACGTAAAAAGCATGAGGACCCCCCGGAGGGCATGTATCAAGAGGTTGATGTCTGTGGCCGAGGCGAAAGAGGTATGCAGGGACCGTAGCGTTTGGCGCTCCGTCGTCTCTGGCTACCCCGCAAGGGATATGGATAGGGACCTCGAAGTGATTTGAATTACAAAAGTTAAGGTAAAATAGTCAACATTTAATAAATAACTTGTGTATTCGTATAGTTCTGATTCGATACTATTTATATTCATTTATCGCCCAAAAAGAGGAAGCAGATAAAAACTCATAAATAAGTACATAAGGCTTATTGCTGAAGAGCGATCTCTTCCAGACAAGGTTTGTGTAGAGGACATGATGTTCGAGCCTGGTTATAAGTATTGTACTGGAAATTATGGACACATAAATAATTACACAATATTCACTTACTGATTTTTTCACGTAACATTTATAAATTTATAAAATTATAAAATATATTGGTAACAAATAAAATGAGAGATACCACTGTTTTATTGTAGTCTACAAAATAACAATATCTGCAAATAACACAATTTATCCTTGAAATATTGAGTAAGAAGATATGTACGAGTAATGAGTACTAGTAACGATACAAGGCAGTTATATAAGCTGAAGGACGTTCACAAGCTAATCGTGATTGACTTT
Organism: Melinaea menophilus ssp. n. AW-2005; assembly: GCA_918358695.1. NCBI lineage: Eukaryota > Metazoa > Arthropoda > Insecta > Lepidoptera > Nymphalidae > Melinaea > Melinaea menophilus. The sequence continues at coordinate 20,568,223 of OU911038.1, forward strand.
ATCGAGCAACACTTGGTGGTTGTAATATCGCTTTTCTTCTATGTGCTAGTAGTCGCTGCCTTTTGTTATTATCCCCATGCACTTATTATTAATAAATTTTGCCACTATTATGTCATATATGGCATGCAGATTTCTCCTTCTTCGTATTATTCTGATCGTTAAACTAGAACAAGTTTATAACTCATAACTATAACTTTTTAATATTAATATATTTAATATACATAAAAAATTGGAATTCCGACAAATATATTAATTTTTATGATCGTTATTAAACAATAATAATGATTATTATTGTTTAATAACGATCATAAAAGCTTATATTAAATGATTTTCTAATTTGAACGTTATTTCAATCTTACTCTTTATTTTACACCGAAAGTGGCATCTCTTTTAAAAACCCTCGTAATGCTGAAATCGAATGGCTGTGATCTTAAAGAACCGATCGTGTTAGTATTAGGTGTTCTCAATGTCCTCAATGCACGATCACTTGATACGTTATTTAAATTTCAGTTTGAATATCTTTTTTGGGCTTCTTACATTAGTGCACAAATTTACAACAACAAAAAAAAATGAAAAAACATTAAAACTACTAAAAAGCAGCCAACTTTAGGGTGTACAATACAATAGAAATTTACTTTAGTGTCAATATAAAGCTGCCAGTCAACAAGTCGGTTCTATAGTGTTATTGTCACCCATAACTATAAGATGTATGCTATGTGAAAGCAAATGTTGGTGAAATCCAATTTGAGAAATAGTTAATATTAAGAAGAGAATAAGCTATACTACTACTACTTTTTTTTAAATTTCGGTGTTAATCCTATTAACTACTTCATTTTTTGGCGCTAATATTGTTTGTGCGCACAACCACTGAGCCCAACCCGAATTTTGTTGCAACTCCGAAAAAACTTGAACAATGAGTTCCACATAATTTTCTACTAAATTGCAAAATTCTCTTGATAGTGATATATAATCTTCACCATCAACATCTAAACCACCATCGCCAATTTTCAACAACATTTCTGCATAAAGTCCCGAATTCACGTCATTATGAAGATGCACTCTCATATATGTTTTCAGGCTGAGTTTTTCAACTCTCGACCATAAGCTTGATGATTTTCTGCATGCTTGGATTTCATCTGCTGGCGTCCCCCTCTGAATGACGGGAAGGATTTATCGAAAATCACCAGCCAATAAAACTACCATTCCTCCCATTATATCTCTACTATCTCGCAAGTTCTGAAGAGTCCGGTTTCTTTTTTTTTTTTTTTTTCTTTATGGCCATAGACATTTGTCCATGTCCTTTTATTGTAATTTTAAAACAATTTTGTTACGATTTTAATTGCGATGGTAACTTCGCAGGAAATTGTATACCTGCACAAGTTTTCGAAAACTATTTTAGAAATTAATAGTAATAATAAATAAAGTAAATAGTAGTAGTAGTAAGCTAGGTTATTAAGTTCACTAGCTTTTTCATAGCCTCGGAGTCACGGTGAGAAATTGCCATCTTGAGGTTGTACTCTACAAGGTTTCTATCGGAGGTATCGCCGGCCCGCCTAATGAATCTCACAATGGCGTCTTCGTCGATATCCGTGTAGTACGTAGATATTCTTGTGTGTCTAGATATAGCCACCACTGCGTGTGGGACATTTGTCAGGTACGATTTTGGTTTGGATTTGGTTTCGATGATTATTACCGACTCGTATGTTAATCCCTGAGCTTCATTGATGGTGAGGATGCGCGAGTTTTCCCCTTTGCCGTACCCTAGGTTTGTAAGGTCCGTTTTTTCAGTCTGTGTGTGGACCAGGTACAGCGTATTAGGGAAATCAGCTTCGATGGTAGCACCCGTAAACCTGACTGTTCTCAGAGAGCGAGTCAATGAAAGAACTGAGTATATGCCATTGTATACCTCGTTTAGAGCATAGCTTACGTCCAGGGGACATCGGTAGGTTCTTAAGAGCTCTTGACTGATAGACGTCACGAGGTATGGGCTATTATATTTCATATGGAACTGATTTAGCCGGTCTATATAAGGAATCTGGTTTGTGTCTCCGATTAGTGTGACTGCTTTGGCCTCTGTTAGTCGGACCGCCATAACGATCGCTCCGAAATGGTTCATCAAGGCCTCGTCAACGATAAGTCGTTCAGGCTTTTCTTTGACGCCATTTATTAATATTGAAGCGATCGTTCGGACTTTGGTCTTCCCGTCCTTTGGACAACTGAGGGCGAGTTTATTCCTGAGCTCTAATGCTGCCTCAGTCGTCGTTGTTGCTATCAAGTCACTTTCAAATACGAAGTTGTTTACTACCCAAGTCGATTTTCCACATCCAGGAACGCCGTTGACCCAGTGGAAAATTGGTGCTTCCCAGTCTTCCCAGGGTCTTGCTGAATCCTCTACGGCTGTAGCCATTTGGAGGATGTTATCTTCCAGCGAGACCTCCGTGCAGCGGGCTACTACAAGTATTGAGTCTTCGGCGGGTGTTAAATACTTGGGCGGTCCAGTTACTCCTTTGGGGGTTTCAATTATTTTAACCAATCCATTTTTAACGCTGTAAGCCGTCATGTGGGGAATTTTAGGTGTTTTACCCCGTACATTTTCAGATGTGGTGTTGTTGAAAATGGCGGCTTTTTCTTCCTTGAGTAATACTTTAAAAAGACCTTCGTTTTCAAATTCGAAGGTCCGCCTGATCTTTTCACAGATCGCAAGGTTAGTTTTGATTGTTTCCCTTATAGATGCTGTGTACTCAAGAAACGCGTTTCGCATATGTTCGTTGGCACCACTGGCGGATGGTAAATCGGGTGCACTTGTTTGTCCCATGTCGGCTCTAGTTCTGTTCTTTTTACGATATTTTTGCTTCGGTTTTAGCATTGTAATCATCTCATTAAATCCTTTCTTAGTTTGTAATTTGCCCTGCGTTATTTTGTTGGATTGAATTTCGATGGCAATTTTCTCTTGAAGGCGTGCGGCGCTGCTATGTAGACTCTGGTTGCTTGGTTCGCTCCAGGTGTTTTCGGGGGTCGTAGTCCTAATTGGTGTTTTTCTTATTTTAAGGAACGTTAGGTCTTCTCCGCACTCTCATTAGAAAAAGTAAATAAAATCGTCGCAATGTATTGGTTGTCAAATACAGATGACTTGAAATAAAACCATAACTTAAATGATCCTGAGTTTTGATATTATACTGGTTTTGGAATTGAAGTAATTACTTTACCTTTATATATACCTGGCTGCCAGTATTGTTTGTATTTTGCTGCTAAATGCGCTGCAGTATTTACCTGTTGCGCATCCGTATTTGATTCTCCATCGGTTTTGTCACACAGTACACTTGACAGGCTCACTTAATCTACAGACTTTAGTATTCAAAATTAAATTTTCATAAAATATTATATTACTTCAAAATTAATTATATTATACTATAAAATCCTTTAGAAAAGTCTTCTCATTACATATTATTTAAATATATAATGAGACTTATATTGAAATGAGCATTAGCAGACAGACATGTTTCCTTCCATCGCCTTTCTTAGAGTACAAAGCAAAAGTTTAGTTAAGAACAGGAGATATTCACAGTTTTAACTTCAACACTCGCATGCGGTATGTTATATGAAATTGCTTACTGCTGCTTAAATAATATTTTATATAAGATATTAAATAAAGTTAGAGTAACCTAAAGGTTTATAAAATAAAGCAATATATAAACAAACAATATTATTGCACGTTCTCGCTTGAGATTTAAATTAAAAATATATGTGAAATTTTAACAGCAACTTCTGATCAAAACCGTAAAGTACTTTAAAAATATTGAGTACGCATAAAGTCGGTTCTATAGAAGTTATATGGAATTACTGGTGACGATAGCTGTGTGATGGATGAAAGAAAAAAATATATTTGATATATGAGTAGCTTGAAAACAATGATAAAAATTATTAATAACACGACAACTGTATTTTATTATAAATTATTTTTATTTTTAAATTAAATTTTAAAAATATTTATGGAAAGATTATTTCAATATTTTAATTAAATGCAACTTAAAAGGAAGTTTTTGTGAATGCATATACTTAGATTTTCTTAGTCTAAAACTGACTACAATTCATCTTTCTTTGCTGTACCAAGCGCGTAGTACTTTGTGTGGTATATTTGACACACTCACATAATAAATTATAATGAAATAAGCATCACGTACTGCGGCAGATTAGAGCCTTTTCTTTGCAGTTTTCCTACTCTTCACACTATTTTAAAGTAAACGTATGAATACCGTAAGAATATACCGTATAACGTATGAATATATATATATATATATGTATGAATGTATAACGTATACCTATTATATACTATTTTTTTTTACAATTTTTTTATATTAGAGAAATTCTTGGGTTTAGATATATATATATATGTGTGTTATGTAGTAATGATCCAAAATATTTACTATGAAAATACTTTTTTAAAATATTTAACATTAAATATATAAGATATTTAATGTTAAATATTTTTGATAAGTACATTATTTTCATACAATAAATGTATATAATTAAAATAAAAAAATATGTATGTATGTAATTCATACACGGTAGAAACAAAACTTCTAAAAAGTAGCTTAAGAAAGATTGAGTTAAGTATAAAAAAAAATGTCTAGCTGCAGTTCGTATTATCCTGGCCCGGCCGCTGAAGAATGTCTAGAGACCTTGTTGTTCTTGACGGAGACACAGATATCTCACCTAGTGACAGTGCACTTAGCATGCTCCGGGTATAAACTCCAAGATCATTTTATACCATACGCAGTGCTATCTGTGTTCAAAGGAGATGATAACTTCTACCGTAACCATTAGGTTTTTAAAGGTTGGGACCAGTCTGTACTCTGACTTCACTTGGACATGGAAGACCATGTCAGAGTGGTAATGCAGAAATGGATCAACTCTTGGACCATGTCCAAGCGAAGATTGACGATTTGCTTTCAAAGACTCCGACTGCCGAAGTCGTTGTTTTCGGGGACTTCAACTTAAAACTATAGTAAGAATCCATTTTGGTTAAAAAAAATTAATAGGTTCAAAACATTACTCTCTATTTAAAATCTTATAAACGAATACATATGACCTCTTTTTAATATTATTTTATGTAATTTACATTAAAAATAAAAATAGTAAGTGGAATTTTAATAAATTTATCAATTATCATTATCCTTGTATAATCATTATTATCTAACCATATATTAAGTGATTGTATAATTTGGACGTTATTTCAATCTTACTCGCTATTTTTCACGGAAAGTGGCATATCTTTTAAAAACCCTCGTAAAGCTAAAATCGAATGTCGGTGGTCCAAAAAAACCGGATCTTGTTGGTATTGAGTGAGTGCCGGCGTCAATTTATAAATAAGTGTTGTGAATCATTCAGGACTCTCAATGTACTCAATGCACGAACGCTTGATGTATTGGTTAAATTTTAGCTTTTATGTCTTTTCGGAGGTATTACCAGTTTGTTACGTTATAAATGCAATTTCAAATGTAAAGCTCTTTAGTTTTAATTTTAATGAAAAAACATTTTAAGTTTTTTGTATTATTTAGAATGTAATATAAATTTATTAAATTCTAATTGTATATTCCTGATATTTAAATAAAAACAATAAGTTTTATTCAATCTAAAGTTTCGCAAAATCTATTAGTTCCGCAAGTTGTCGTCAAGAAATTATATTTATAAAAACACATGACAACAATGAATTTTGGCAATATTGTAATAGATTTGGTAAATTTAAACGCCAAGTTGGCGTTGATGAAATTTGAGAGTGATAAATAGAGCGGGGCAGAATTTTAGGCCTGGCCAAAGATTTGCGCTCTATAAGGCGCAGGCCTGGCCAGACATGCTGTACTCTTCTTATCTCTGGTCCAGATCATCCCAATATCAACTTGTACCGTTTTACTGCGTATAACAGAGAGCCGTTGGGATGATCGAGCACGCTGCTCTGCGAACGGCTGGGTTCTTTGGCATTGCGTAAAGGCTACTCTTAATAGGCCAGGAATTACGTAGGAATATAGTCCATTTAACAAAAATAGGAGGAGAATGGAAGGTTATAGCAAACAAAGACACTAGTGACTACTATATCAGTGACGTTAATAATTATAAGAAATTTATAATAATTTTTCAGGACTTACGTAATCAAAACACTTAAATAAAAAACTATTATTCCAAATTAGGATTAATATATATTTATATATATTGTTAATAGTAAAAGTTGTGATGATGATATTATTATCAGCTGCTTATAGCGATTGTAGTAATCAATATATACAAATGACCTAAATGATGGTCCTAAAAGATCTATTGCTCTATCCACCCAAGTTTCCATTGGTAGGTTGGTATAGGTAGGCGTTTCATAGGATAGGGTGGATTTGGTACTGAAACTAAAGTGCAACTTTGAATTTCTTGACCCTTTCCTCAGTATCCTTGATAGTGAGTTAGAAAGTAGTAGAAATGGAAGAATTCAGTAATAATAACAATAACTTATCAAATTATGTTAACAGAGTAAATACATACCAAACGGGTATCTCCAATAGTTCCTCTAATTAAAGAAAATGGTGATGTTAGAATATGTGTTAATATACGACGAGCAAACCAGGTTATGATTAGAGAAAATTATCCTTTACCAAATATGGACCAATGGTTATCACATTTTAAGAAAGTCTATATTTTCCTACTATATTTTCCTTTCTACATATTAAAAATGCGTTTCATCAAATAGAGATTCATGTGACATCTTGTCATATTTCTACTATTATAAGTAGTAAAGGAATATACAGGTACAAAAGACTCATGTTTGGTGTATCAAATTTGAAATTTTTCTAAAAGCCCTCAAAAGAATACTTTTAGGGTGCGATGGTTCAGTCAACTTTATCGATGACATTATCGTGTTTGGAAAAGACCTTAGCGAACATGATCAGTGGTTAAAACATGTTTTAGATGTTTTGAAAAATAAAAGCATCCTTTTAAATGAAGATAAATGTTTATATAGGACTTCAAAAATAAATTTTCAGCGAAATGAATTATCGCCACACGGAATTAAGCCAAATTTTATGTTATCTTTGCAACTTACAATTTATTAATTTATTAAACTTTTTTATGTTATCTTTGCAACTTTTATTATTTTTATAAACAACTATAAAATGTTGATTATGGAGTGAAAAATATTTATACATTTTTTTCTATAGAAAACGTGAAACAGAAAATATTGTATTTTCTTTCGCTAGTATTTTCAATATGCTCATTTTACAAAAAGATAAAGAAGCAATATTAAATCCATCCTTAAGGCCACGGTTAAGGGACAATTTATGGTCAAAAGTCTCCCGTCGTAACTTTAATTCTAATTAACAGAACCACCGGCCGATTTTTTACAAACAAATAAAATTGTTGATCATGACGTTTGCTTGCTCATGACGCTTATCGTAGTGGATATAAACTTAATCTCATTTAAAAGTCCTCTGAAAGTCTGCTACTGCATGCATGTATATGCACGTAATTGTCGCGCGTATAAATACAAAAAAATATTATTTTAAAATCACTAATTATATATTTTTTTATATATAATAAATGTATGTCTTACTTTTCTTCAATTAAAACAAATAATTTACGTTAAAAATATATTACGCTCTATAATTTTGAAATGCACAATTTTCAAAAACGAATATGTTTATAATATATATATAAAAATAAATACATAATGGAATTTTATATGAAACACCGTCAGTCCGTCTTTGTCTTTCACCCGATATGGTTATAAAATAAAAACTCGCATTTGTCATATGTAAGGTAATTTTGGAAAAAAAATTGATTGTTTATTCAAACAAGGTCACCTAGTGTTAAATTTTATTCTAGTTTACTGGAACGTTATACTATAATTCATACTATAATAATAAAAGAAAATAATAAGCCAGGCTGAAGAGGGATCGAGCCTTTCGAAAATTTTAAAATCGCATCTAAACTGGTCTGTGTATAAAGCTGCTACGAGTAGAAATAGTTGTAACCAATTACGTCGCAAGCTCAAACGCCGTCATATTCTCAACAAAACCTGCTGGAACCTTTAAAATTTCTTAAATTTTTTTGTATTAGCAAATCTCAACATTTGGATAGCTCTTCTTCTGTGGATGTCAATTGTCTTAATCGCCACTTCTCTTGTACTATAACCATTGATCTCCAAAGAGAAGCTAACATCCTTTCAAGCATTCTCTGTTTGCCTCAACCCGATATTCCAATATTTTACTTCGCACCTGTTGAAGAAGCCGAGGTTAAGAAGCACCTTTTAGCCATAACATCAAAAGCTTGTGGTTGTGACCGTATTAATCCTACTATGATATCATTTGTTATCGATACACTCATTACTCCTATTTCCAAAATAATCAACTTTTCCGTTTCCTCAAGCACTTATCCGTATTTGTGGCGCAAAGCTCACATTCTATCACTTCCAATGATCTCTAATCCCACCTTGCCTTCTCAGTATCGTCTCATTTTAATATTACCGTTTTTATCCAAGATAATTGAATCCATTGTTCACTTCCAGCTTTCCCTATTCCTTTCAAAGTACAATTTGCTGGACCCGTTGCAATTAGGTTTCCGCACTGAACATAGCACAAGTACAGCACTTTTAAAAGTCACCGAAGACATTCGCCATGGAATGGAAAACAAATTTATTACCGTTCTTGTTCTGGTAGACTTCAGTAACGCATTCGTCGGTGTTGACCATGACCTATTACTTACGTTGATGTCCAAGTTCAATATCTCGGCTTCTGCTAACAAGTTTTTTCTTCATATCTTCGAGGGCGTCAGCAGGCCGTTCGCATTGATGAGAGCCTCTCAGAGAGATTGGTGCGATGTAGTTGCTGGAGTCGCCCAAGGTAATATTTTGTCTCCTCTATTATTTTCTCTTTTATTAACTCCATTACCTCGAATTTAAATTGTCGTTATCATCTTTATGTCGACGACTTACAGATTTATATACACACAGAAGTTGGGTTAATCGAGCATTCAATTCACGTAATAAATGCGGTCTTGAGGGAATGTTGCGTTGGTCTAATGACTTCGGTATAGAAGTTAACCCATGTAAGTGCCAAGCAATCATTATTGGTATTTACCGCCAGTTGGCCCTTATTGACTCAAATTTTTTACCGAAAGTGATTTATAACAACAACATACTATGATTCTCTTCCGAAATAAAAAATTTTGAAATCTTCCTGAACAGTTTTCTCAGTTGCCATTATCAGGTTAAAAGACTTTCTCGTAAATTTTATAAAACATTTCATCCGCTATTAAGACTAAAAAACTTTCTACCCTATTGAGCGAAAATACAGGTGGTTAACATGTTCCTACTACCGATCCTTGACTATGCTAAAGTGTTATATGTCGATGCTAATGAAATACTTCTGAATAAATTAGATCGCCTCCTTAATACCTGTACACGCTTCATTTTCGGCCTCCGTAAGTTTGATCATGTCTCCGACTATAGACCAATACTTAAGTGGTTATCAATTCGTAAACGAAGTAATGTACGGCTTCTGTGTCTCCTTTACTCGATGTTGTTCAATTCTTCTACTCCTACATATTTAAAAGGTAATTTCTCCTTTTTAGCAGATGTACATGACAGATTACTTCGTTCTTCTAGCAATTTACTGCTCCACACTCCTCATCATCGGACTGGATTCTTATCCAACTCATTTACTCTCACTGCCGTCAGACTTTGGAACGAGTTACCGGAACATATACAAAAGTGCCGTCTCGTGACTCATTCAAACGCCAAGTAAAACAACTTTATTTCAATGAATAATTTATAATGTGTATAATATGCATGTATGTATGTATAAATTATAAATATTTTACTATTATATATAATAATATATATTATGCCATATTATAATGTATTGTATTTGTTATTATATTATATGATTGTAGTTATATTTCTGGATTTATTTATATTATTAGCTTTATTGTGCTTTTTTTTTTGTACGCCTACTAATTTTCTCTCATGTGCATTCTAAGGTTGGCTGGTAGAGAATGTTTTTGTGGCATGAAGCCCGCCTTTTGTGCACAATTTTGTATATTGTGCAATGAAGAATTAAATAAATAATAAATCAAATAGTAGAAGAGTAGAAGTAATATAGTGTAGTAGTAGAATAGTGGCGGTTTTGCCAAGAATTAGCATTAATGCATTTCAGTAGATAGGCTAAATTTGTGTCAATTTTATTTATGGCGAGAAGGAGTGAAATTACGACCTATTATACTGGTACAACAGCGATAACTAAACCGAGACACTCAAATACTATAAATTATAAACTCAAAAGATCTATTAGTATGAATAGCCTAGGTACAGTAAATAGTAGTGCAATAAGTTCCTTAACCTTGTAGATACTAGTACCATGCTACGTGGTCAAAACAATTATGAAATCCTAACATGTGGAATAGCAGTCACGTTAAAAACAATATTAATCTTAAATTTTATGCATTTTCGAATTCAAAAGTATATATAAATTATTTAAATTTTACTACAGGAGAAACCTATATTAAATTAGAGTACTAAGTAATAATAGAGCTCTTATGAAACTAATGTTAGAAAAGAAAACCCTTCAATATGGTATAAATACGGGAAACATAATTATTATGGTTAATTGACAATTTATGATCAAATCCCACTCGTCCTCTCTTTAGTTCCACGAAGAGTTTCTAGATAACCGCCGCTCTTGATTAATTGCTTTAATCAAACCTACAACATGACAAAAAGTGTGTTGTTTTTAATTATGTAGTTCTATGTATGGTGCATATAACTTTATATCCATTTATAGTCCTTACTACTTTTGTTCACCCTTTTAACCCTAGGTAAAATTTCCAAACCGCAAGATATCAGATTATCGTATACTTTTTTATTTTAAGTAAAATCATACAGTAATTATATAAACTAATCTTAAGTATATACCAAATAATATCTTGAAATGTGAGTGGAGTTTTGGATAATAAATTCTGGTATATATTATTGTGATTATAAATAGTACATTTTTAATAGTTATACATTTTTGCAAATACATTTATAAGTAATATCACCTATATTATTCATTCATTCAAATTATATGGAACAATCTCTTTATTTACATAATAATATGTTACTAAATTTCTAGTATTATTACCAAACCGAAAACGCGTCATAATTATATATTAACTTATGCAGAGATTTATAATATTCGACACAAGTTTGAACAAAAATAATTAAAACCAGCTGGAAATGATCAACAAAGCACATGTTGTAAAGTTAAAATAATAAGAGCATATATATGTTTAAAGAAAAAAAAAAGAAAAAAAAAATAAATTATTAGGTTACGTGTAATAAGAAACAAGTAATAAGAAATAGAAAGAAAAAATATTTGTTCTAAAGTATTTATATTTATTTGGGTTAGAAAAGTAAGTTACGATGACACGACAACCATCCTCTTGGCAAATTTTGAACGTTTGAGTAATTACTCACGTTTCATTTTGTGCCCATTTATACATTTACATACCGAATACAACCAAAACCGACTCGTGTCCTAAAGCTAAGGTGTAGACATGTCTCGTTGCATTTTTATTTTGAATTATGCTAGTTATGCAGAGGTTGATAAATAGACAAGTTCGGTTTAATATGGATATTCGAACCAGAACGCGAACTGTTTGTGAAATTTAAAATCTGAAAGAAGCCTTTTGTTGGGCTGATATGAGTTATTGAATTTCCTTCAACGAAATCTATAAATATTTCACTATTGGAATAATTCAAGTCAAATCTGATGTACTGTTGCGACAAAAATCCGCAGAGGATAGAGCTCTATAGATTATAAAAAAACATTATATAGCCATATCTCTGGCTACCCCGCAAGAGATATTGCGTGAAGATAAGTAAATAAATTAATTAATTAATGAAAATTATAAACATTTTTGAAAAAATCATTGAAATATATTGTTTTATTATAATTATAAGATGAATATATATTTTGCAAAAAAACAAGAATCTATGTTAGTTGCCAATTACTGTAATGTAAAAAAAAATAGGTTTTTAAAACATTTTTTGGGTAAACTTTTGTAATAGTATGCAAAATCCTCTCAAAAAGTAAATATGTCAATATTAAAAATTTTAATTTCAATAAAGACTACGAAGCTTAAATAATCAGCTTGTAGTTAATTTTCATTTTAATTACACTTACGGGTATAGGTTTCTAACGAAATAGTTGAAGAACCTATTAAAGCTTAACTGTTCCAGAAGGTATATTTAGCACGAACAAGTCTGGAAAGGTAAGCATGTTTAAGTTTCAAAGTTTAAGTAATTTTATTTACGAGTATAATGGGTACTCTATGGTTTCGAAATTACAGTAATATAATAAATTATGGCCCTTACTAATACTATAAAAGATAAACTTTAATGCTCCATATAGTTGTTTTGTGTTATTTTGTAAGTTAAGTTAGTTTTATTAAGTAGGTATATTTCTTTCTCTATATATACACACACATATATATATATGAGCGATTTACCACTCACTAAATCATCATGAAATCTCCGAAACTCTGTCCGATTTACTTAAAATTGTACATAGTTACTTCTTTTGTGACGTAGATGTCCACTAAGAATGGATTTTACGAAATTCCTATTCATATATATCATAGCAACGGTTACGATGACAACAGATAATATTACAAAGATTACCATAGTAACCTAAGTTCACATCCAAATTAATAGTGTGCCCAGCGAAGCGGGAGGGAATAAGCTAGGATTTGATGTAATTTATCTGACATTAACACTAGTGGCTACAAACTAGTGAGTTACAACTTACTCATCAACTTCTAGCGTGTACATAATAATGGTGTGAGCGCTTCAACGATTGCCAAATACATTTATCGCTAAATAACGAGTCGATTCCTTTCAAATACTGTATAAATATCTGTATAATATATATATACAATTTAAAATATCGGCAAAAGCATCTCAAGGTTATTTTTAATATACAATTCAACTGCACAATGTGTTTGCCTTCGCTTTCATTAGACAATCAAACGTTTCCACCGTCAATTTGAAAATGCTTTTTGCATTTAACTTATTCGGTCTTTGTGAGTCATATTTTAACAAAAAGACGCCCTTAAGGTTTTGAGTATAATCTTATTAAACCAATTCCATCAAAATGTAATTATATAAATCCATGGACAAATCATATAAAACTTTTCTTAAAAGTTGCTGTACAGTAATCAATTCGTCTATGAGTTTAAATATAATGTCATCTGGGTCGAACTGTCATCTCGATGTTATAAAACAATGCAATCTAAGGGACGTCTCCGATGAATGTTTAACTTGATGTTATTATTATTCCGTAGTTATTGTGTTTTACTGCTTAAAAATATATATTTGAGGCCAAAATATTTTAGTCGCTAAAGATTTAGATTTAGATTTTTTCTCTTTTTTCTGTCTTACTAATTTATAAATTTTATGAATTAATAAAGTGTTTGGTTGATTAGAATATTACATTGTGGTACGCACAACTACAGCAATGACAAGTACAACATACAATATGCGGATAAATTTCACTCGTCGCCGTTTTTAACAAAACGCAACTGAGCTATTTCTTTAATCAACACTGACAAGATAAAAATGTGAAAAAAACTATGTTAAGTGGTTATCGTAAACAACGACCTCTATGTAAGTGACTTTTTCTCATTATTTACTTAAGAAATATGTTTAAACAAAATCTGTCCGTTATTCTATATTAATGGCACAATTTTTCCATTACATTTAATATATAGTGTAGGTTCTTTTTTAAATAATTTGGAAATATTTTAAGCGTAATTTTTATGACGCCGTAGAAATAATTACCTTAAAAACTATAATATTATGTTGTTATAAAAACATCATATAAACTTATAGCAATTAAAATCAATTAATGCAATCAGTTGTTACATTTCTTCAGCAACATTCAATTAACCAGAATAAAATTGATTATTTATATTATTATTTCTCATTGAAAAAGTAATCTCATTTAAAAAAACTTAAAGAAATACTGACTTATAAATAAATACAAACGATTTGAAATAAAACATTAAATTAAATGATCCTGAGTTTTGAAATTTTAGTCGTTTTCGATTTGAAGTAGTTTTTTATCTTTAGAACAATAATTAAATAATAAAAAAAAAATAAAACTTAACTCTTTAACTCCAACAGCCTTGCTATCAAACGCATACATAAAAATTCACTCTCAATTGACAAAAAAATTTAAACCACCTAGAAATAATCAATACACATGATCAAATCACCAAATGATGCGCCCCACGTTTTCAGTCTTCAGCTTAGTACAAGATTACGAGTGACACAAATTAAGACAACAGCTGCAGGAGGGGTGATGGAGTGAGGCCGACGTGGAGCTCAGAGCTGCCATAGGGCAAAATTATTTTCTTCTTTTGAGTGCATTTGTAAAACGTGGGTTTTAAATTTCTTTTAATTATTTCATTAGTTTCTACTTTTTAGACTTTTTTTATGCTTGAATATTGCATTGTTATCGACTTCTGAGCGATCCTGCAAATTTCAGCGCTCTAGTTAGCTGGAAAGTGGGTTAAATTTCGATTGCAAGATTTGATCGCCGCAAACAGATAGACGTGACGAAGACGAGCTAAGTAAAACGTGGTAAAAAACGGTCGTGATGGTAACAGTTGCTGTTATCATTTGGCTGCCAGTTTTATTGTTTGTATTTTACTGCTAAATGCGCTGCAGCCTTTACCTGTTGCGCATTTGTGTGATTTGCTTATAACGTTTTTCTTCACCAGTTTTGTCATTCAGAATATTTGAAAGATCAAAATTCAAATTTCATAAAGGTTATATTACTTTGAGACCTATAATACCCTATAGGAAAGTCATTTCAATAAAACATGTAATAAAGTCCAAATTGTCACTATTTTAAGTAACTTATTTTGTAAAGTAATGAATAAATTCCGTATATTTTCTTTAAGTTTTTAAAAAGTTTTTCTTTAGGCACTCTTGCAAAGTAAGAAAATATATTCCGAAGCTAAAGTATTCCTGAATTACATATTATGTAAAAGACATTTACTACAAAAGTTAAGGAAAGAAAATTTCGATGCTTTTTACCATAAACCTTCCCTTATATATAATTTTACTTATATAATATTACATATAAGAGAAGGTTTATGGTATATAAGCATTATCCTATATAAGGTTTTTTACTCCCTTTTCACAAATTTATAATTATAATATTTACAAGACACTATCTTTAGAACGAAATTAATTATATTGATAGATTGCAGGCTTACTTCATTATTCCATATCTAATTTTAAAAATTTAGTACTCCCAAAAAGATAATACTTATACATTTACAAACATTGTTACATTTCCTCATATTTATACTTATCTCTATCATTTTAAGATTGATTAATTTTTGATGATATATTTGAAAAGGTAAGTATTGTATTTGATTACTATTATGAATATACACTTATACAAGAAAGTAGCCTAAAACCTAACTCCTTTGCTGTTAAAAACTTAAAATATTAAATTCAAATCAATTGACAAACTATAGTCAACATATCAAATTGATATTTGAAATTTGATATGTTGATCATATATAGCTCATCACCTAATTTTTATATATTAAAATATTTTATAGAAATTATAGAATATTATATATACGAGTATTTTTTAGAAACAGAAATAAGTACTTTGTTTAGAAGATGAAGCAGTATGTAAATAAATAAAACATCTGGCATATGTTTAAATACAAAAATATATTTGCAATTCTGAAAAAACTGTAGTGTATTTCATAAGGGCGTATAAAATCGCATAAAATTGCTTCTGTATATGCCATATGGAGCTAGTAGTAAGGAAAACATAAATATTGGATAAAAAAAAAATCCATTCACTATATATAACCACTAGTCAGTGGTTACAACACGAAATCTCTAAAACTATCTGTCCGATTAACTTAAAATTTTAGAGAATTACTTGTTCGGGACGTAGACGTTCACCAAGAACGGATTTTACGGAATTCCTATCCCAACGGATTTCAACTTTTTGCATTTCGCCAAGTTTTAAACCTGTAGGATCTATACACTCCACGCGGAAGTAAGAATTACTATAGCAAGGATTACCATAGCAACGGATAATATGACAAAGGTTACCATAGTAACCCAAGTTCTCATTCAAATTAATAGTGTACCCAGCGAAGCAGGAGGGAATAAGCTAGTATGTAAATAAATTTAAAACAATCACGTATAATAATATAAAACAGTTAATAATCACACTTGAATTATAATTATATAAATATATAATTAATATTATAATTGAACGGAATTCAATATTTTTTTCAATATTTTAATTAAATACAACTTTACATTATATTTTTGTTGAAGATGAAAATACTTATTGTATTTTTTTTGTTTTAAACGTGACTGCAATGCCATGTTTATTGGCTGTACAAATCACGTACCACGTAGCGTGGTACACTGACACACTCTCGCTATAAATTATATTTACACAAGCGTCACGTGCCGCGGCGGATTAAAGTCTTTCCTCTGCAGTTTTTCTATTCTTCAAACTATTTGAAAGGTTTAAAAGATTTGAAAGTTTAATGATTTTCTTACTAAAAACATTATAATAAAAAGTCCTATTAAGACAATTACACAGCAGCACATTTAACAAAGGTAATAAATGGTTACCTACTAATAAAAGACAACTGTTTATACGGATAGTGTTCGTGTAAACAGATTTTTATTGATATTTATAGAAAACAAACTTTAATACCAGTTCTATTTTTTAAACTCAATACAAACTCAAATAATCTACCTTTGTCCTACGTGAGTAACGAAATTAAAAGTACAGTTTTTTTGCATGGAATTCTTCAATCTGTATTCCACATCAATTAATTATAAAATTTTATTGTTCTCTTTAGTTATTAATAACCAAAACGATCGGTATTAAAGTAACCTATCTTTGATTTATAAGACCATGTTTAAACTATACAGCACATTTTTAAGCTAACATAACAACAACAAACATGCAAAATAAGTATAAATTTATGCAAGTCAACATCAAATCGTCAAACCGTCTTCGGCACGAGAACGTGATCCAAATCTGATCGACGCGACGACGCGACGTTTTATCTGTAAACTTTTAGCAATTATCCCAGAATTGGATGCTTCTTGAAGACTGACACTTTGAGTTATGAAACAAAAAATCGAGTATATATTTTTGTATCATGATTCATTTCACTCTTAAAGCGAAATAAATACCACGAAATCACTCCTTGCAGATATTTATTCTGATATACAAGTTGACTACGAGACCATCAAATCTTCGTTGCGAGAATGTGATACAACTAATTCCGTGAACCATTTCAGCTGTGAAACGCTTAACAATTGGCATAGTTGTCGTATATTCCGATCGCCTTGGGTCGATCCCGCTTTGAAATCATCCAGGGCTTGATTACACGTTAATAAAGCCGCCTAACTTTCCGTTAATTTCCTTGTGCAGGGACTTGCATCTAAGAAACAAAATAATCAAATAAACTGTTTCAACCGACCCCAAACACTCTTCCACGTATAAAATTATTTACAGTGAGATTGACAGTAATATTCAAAATAATCATAACGCCACACAGTTGACAAATTTCAATTAAAAGTATACAAAACTCTCCATACTTTAACTTTTATTAAAACGAAATAACTGCTAAAATTTTCAATCAAAAATAATTACTTTTTTATCAAAAAACACAATAGCACCTCCTACTCGCCAGTACAGCTCCCGAGAAGTTAAAATACTTAACACGCAACTCTTAAAAGCGTGTTACGTTTGTCGCCGCTTTGTTCTCTCTAATGTGTTACAAAAATATTAATCAATATAATAATCAGCAACTCAGTGCGCTAGAGACTGTGACGGTCCTCGCACAATACGAATAATTACAAACTTTCTTAATTTCTTAATACATTTTATTTAATACAACAGAGAACATATGTAATATATATATGTATATATATATAATAAATATTCTTGGTTCGAATGCTTTAAATGCTTAAAGCATACTAGAAACATATGATTCAATGAAATATTTTAAAATAAATTAATTAAAACTGCACAACATTCTTTATAAAATATAAGCAATTAACGGAAGTCTAGGAATAAAACTGACAGAATCTTAAATTATAACAGTGTACAAATATATATAATATGTCAACAGGACACAGTATAAAATATAGATCACGATACCGAAACATCATTAAATAGATGATATTAAAAGTATTAATTATAAAACTTTCTACAATTCACAAACCCATCTTCTGCGGTGAACCCGGTCTCATTAAAATGATTTTATAGTACGTGCGACTCTCTCTGTCTTTAGTTATTTGAAAATTTATCGAAATAAAAATGATATCTAAAACTATTTTAACATTCGTGATGCCGCAGCCAGCGCAAATATCTGTGAGAAACTAATAACTGCAAAAATAATTTGATTATAAACGCAAAAAAATTAATAGGATTTTTTTTCCAGTTATTTGCTTATTCATACATAACACGAATGCTACCAGTTAAAATCAAGGAAATGTTAAAATATGGTTTAATAAATTGGAAACTTATACTTACCTGTATAGTGTGTTCATAAAGTTTCGAGAAAATAGGAATAAAAAATATATTTCTTATCTCGATATTTAAGACTAAAGATGGAATATTAACATTTTTTTTTAACTCCTTGTATATTATTTTCTCTTACAGGCTAAATACTCCGTTCGTTGTCCGGTATCATCAAAAATGAAATCGGAATACTCGATTTTGATTATTGAATAACACAGTGCATTTGTTACATACGTCGATTTGTAATAAAATAATCGGCGACCAACAAAAATATAAACTTTCGGGTAAAATCGTTTTATCTTCATTAATCTAGTACGAGTAATATATTGACCTAATGAAAAATAAAAGTGGGCTAATATTATGGTAATTACCTTCTTTGTATTATTAAATCTCATTTTAGTGTAAATGTAATTACATTATAATAAATATATTTTTTGTTCGTCGTCGTGGGTACAACTTTCATAGTTGAAATGAATATAGGGCGGTATTCGTTTTCATGATTCCGTATGTAACCGTCTATTTATTTATCTACAATAAATAAATATAAAATATATTTTTTCAAAATTTCCATGAAATGCGACCATTGAAACAGGATATTGAACGGTTTTTGATGAATACTTTACTCATTTAGCAATAACGTACAAAGCAAAAACATGTTATTATTCGAATTTTAAGCTCAGCTCGGTTAACTAAAAAGTTAAATGTAATTTCATGGAAACGTCTGCTTCGCCTCAGCACGTAATTGATAACAATGTTGTTTTTTTTTGCATTTATTGCTACATAAAATTGTTAAACGATTAATATTTATAAGTTATTGTGATAAATTCAGGATACCTCTTATATATATTTTTCTATGTTTAGTTAAACACTAAATGACGTACTCATCGCTTGTGTTCACAGAAACATTTTATTATTATTATCATCTGATTATGAAGTAATTAATTGTTCCTTATTTTGATTATTATATAAGGTATACTGTTTTTATAACGGTTCCATTTTAGCTCTCTGAGTAGGTTAAAAAAGCAGAAAGTTCAAAACGTTATAAAAATAAATTTGAGAAGTTTTCCACACAAATTATTTTAATTGAAATCCAGTGTTAGTTATCAGTATCAATCGTTAAAGGAACCGTATTTATTAGGAATTTAATATTTTTGTATATAAACTATAATTTTAAAGGCAATTTTTTTTCAAAACAATAAGTTTAATTTAATTTGAGGATTTATTTTGTGAGTATTGCGTGTAAAAAAAATGGGAATAAAGTTTGTAAACCAAAAAAAATATTAAAATATGGCTTGTGAGGAACAAATATTTCTACAAAATTAACACTAGTATAGACTTGTGCAAATATAATATGAAAACTTAATTCCTTATTATAAATATTAAAACAAATCGCTTAGGCTATAGGGCGTTTTAATATCCATCATAAATTGATTGCACAAATCATTAGTTTACTCTCATAATGGATGAATGGGGGAGGGAATTAACTAGTGCAATGGAATTGTATCAACAGGGGTTGAGTAAGTTGTGACTTCAAAATTAAGAACCACCATTTATAATGCCAGATATATTACGAGTATATCAGATATCACAATTCTCAGAATCAAAAGTTTATAAATCAATAGGACTTACAATTAAATTATCAAGTTTTTCTTCGAGACTTTTTTGTGCTAAATATATCTTCTAAAACTCGAATTTGGTGCTCATATTATATATGGTATGTTCTTAGACTGATTGATGAATTGTGAAGTTAATTAACAAGCAAAATATTAACATTTACCTTAAGCGTCTTTTTATACTTTATATTATTTGATATACATTTTAGTATTTTTTATTTTTATTTTTGAACTTTAATATATATTTATTGACTTTCTAAGGATTTGCATACTAACCAAGGTTTACATCATAA
The DNA here is from genome assembly GCA_918358695.1 of Melinaea menophilus ssp. n. AW-2005. Taxonomy (NCBI): domain Eukaryota; kingdom Metazoa; phylum Arthropoda; class Insecta; order Lepidoptera; family Nymphalidae; genus Melinaea; species Melinaea menophilus. The sequence goes on from OU911038.1 coordinate 20,588,737, forward strand.
ATGTAAATCTAAGAAGTTTTTTCTGTTGTACTTGTGATTGTGTAACTATATTAACGAAAATCTGAGATAGATTTCTATTAATCAATTTTTTTTACTTTTTTTTATATTATTGGAAGGCAATCGAGCTGGCGGGTCACCGCTGATGTGTGATCACCGCCGCCCATGACCTCTTGTAACATCCGAGGATTCACAAGAGCGTTGGTGGCCTTGGATATAGGAGTATATGCCTTTTTTGAAGGTACCCATGTCGTATCGATCTGGAAATACCGCCGAAGGAAGTTCGTTCCACATTCGTGTGGTACGTGGGAAAAAAGTCATTGAAAACCGCACAGTGGAGGATCTCCATGCATCCAGGTGGTACGAGTATGGATGATAAAGGAGGCGATGGCGAGCTGTGCGGTGTGAAATTCAGCGGTAGGCATCAGATAGAATAGTTCTTCGGAACACTCCGCGTTGTAAATTCGGTAGAAGATGCACAAGGAAGCCACGTCTCTACGCAATGCCAAAAACTCCAGCCGTTCACAAACCACCGGGTCCCCGACAATCCGATCGGCTCTCCTTTGCACGCGGTCAAATGGTAAAAGCTGATCTTGGGGTGATCCGGACCAGAGATGAGAACAATACTCCATGTGAAGGCCGGACCTGCGCCTTATAAAGCGCTAGTCTTTGGCCAAGTTTGAAATGCTGCCTCGCTCTATTGATCACTCCTAATTTCTTCGAGACCAACTTGGCCTTGCTCTCCAGATGACCACGAAACTGACAATCGCTCGAAATGTCGAGATCCAGTATTCTGATACTAGGCGAGTCAATAAGTGGAGTGCTCTCTAAGAACGGTGATACGACAAATGGGGTTTTCTTTGTGGTAAAGGCGCAAACTTGAGTCTTTAGGGGATTTTACTGAGCGTAATTGAGTTCAACCCAACAAGAAGATACAAGTTTCTTTCGGCACTCGTCAACGTTTTCCCGAGAGAGACCTACACGGCCGGAATATACCGCATCCCCAGTGTTGTCATCCGCATAACAATGTATGCTGGAGATATCCAATATATCATTGATGTCCAGGAGGAAAAGAATTGGGGATAGCACGCAGCCTCGGGGTACACCAGCGTTCACGGGCTTGGGGTCCGAGCAAAAACCGTCGAGAACGACCTGTATGCTTCGCCCAGTGAAGAAGCTGGTGATCCACTTGCATAAAGTCTCGGGAAGCCCATAGGAAGGTAGCTTCGAAAGAAGCCCCTTGTGCCATACACGATCGAAGGCTTTTGCCATATCCAGACTAACTGCCAGACCCTCTCCCTGGGTTTCAATAACCGCTGCCCAACAGTGCGTAAGGTATAAAAGAAGATCACCAGCTGATCGACCATGGCGAAAGCAATACTGCCGGTCATTGATCAACTGGTGATGCTTGAGGTACGTTAGAAGCTGTCGGTTGATATTGATCTCCATTATTCTGAAGAGAAGGGAGGTAATGGCGATAGGTCTGTAATTAGCTGGGTCCGAGCTATCATCTTTCTTAGGGATCGGATGGACAAGGGCACACTTCCATGAGACCGGGACTATGCCTTTAAGGTAGGAGTGCCGAAATAGACGCGTTAGCACTGCAGTCAACTCAGGTGCATACGTTCGTAGCACCAATAGAGAAATGCCACCTGGCCCACTCGACTTATGAACGTCCAAGGAAAATACAGATTGCCTGATAGATTTTTGCCGAAAAATGATTTCCGGCATTAAGCTCTGAGTGGCCTTAGAAAGCGCCCAGAATTTGCGCGTGCTAGGCGGGTACCTTGCCAGCTTCCAGATCCCCAATCTTGACGACATGCATGGATTTTGCTCTAACAATTTGCCGTTTGAAGAATCTGGAGGCACGGTTATATGTCCTCTTCAGAACTCTAGAGTTCGGATCTTTAGTGGCTAACGCATTGAACCAAGTCCCATGCACTGTAGTATCACATCAGCTACAGCCGCAGCGCAGTCACTAGGATCATTGGAAGGGAAACAAATCGCCGCCATGGGCAGGATGCAAAAAATGAGCGCATTCCATCCCAATCCGCTGATTTGTAGTGCCAAACGCGACGGGTCGCAGGTCTTGTGCGAGCCGGACGTTGAATGGGCACTACACTCCGTACCAGACAGTGATCAGAGGACCCTAAGGGAGCCTCGACAGTGACCTGGTACTTTTCCGGATGTGTTGTCAGCAGAAGATCCAACAAAGAGGGCATGTGGCTGTCCACATCCGGTAAAGTGTGCGTCTTTACCAACTTGGACAGAGCAAAGTCAAAAACAGATCTCACCGCGTAGTCGGTTGCACGTGACCCTAACCATTCAGTATTGTGCGCGTTGAAGTTCCCAAAGACTACGACTTCGGCGGAGGGAATCTGTGATAGCACGTCGTCAATCTTCGCTTGAACGTGGCTCAACAGTTGATTTGTTTGTGCATTACCACTATGAGACCTGTAAAGGCACGCGTAAACCTTGACGTGATCATCCATGTCCACGCGCAGCCAGAGCACGGACAGGTCCCCGGACAGGACCTTCAAAAATCTGAAGGCGACGATAGCAGATATCCTCCCTTACGAACACAGATACTCCAGCGTGTGGTATAAAATGATGGGCTAATTTATACCCGGGGTATAATAGGTTCGCTGTGTCACTAGGTTGAGATCTCTGTGTCTCCATCAAAAACAACAAGACTGGCCGCGCCGTCTCAAGGTGGTAGTGGACGGCATTTAGGTAAGAGTGAAACCCCCGGATGTTGCAAAAGTCCGCATCTAGAGTGGAGCGGGGTGCCGCTGTTTGCCGTCGTTTGCTCTCAGAAAACACAACCTGCGATGCTATGCCCGCCCCAGATATGATATGACCGGATATGACGGGCAGCACGAGCAAAATCCGAGAATCATTCCCCCGAGTTTGCTCGGGAAGAGGTTCCCCGGCTTCATCAAAGCCGGTACCCTCCTGGGGTATACTTTTTGGAGGGATCACTATCATGTTTGGCAGGGGGGGAGAGTTGGGCTTCAGGATTCTCTCACTTACCGACGGATCATAACCAAATGAATTTGGTTACTACACGTCGATCTTCTATGAGAGGGTGGTCCTTCCCCGTTCGAGCTAGTCCAATACGAGCTGTAGTCAGATAACTACAGCTAGGCTCTACCACCTAAAAAATATAAACTAGTTCTATAATATATTGCGTTTATTTTAACAACTTTTACTAATTACATCTTTTTATAAAGCCGTGGTAATAAAAAGGTAAAAAAAAATAACAAAGTTGTAGATCTAACCAAAACAGCATAACACTTCTTACTTCATAAGTAATACAAACGCAGCCTGATTGGAATGTGCATATTAAACTTATCCATTCATGGTTCAAACATAGCATAATTCGAAATCTAAATGCAACAAAATATGCGTAAAACACGGTTTACTTTTTATAGTTTTTCAAATATATAAAAACAAAAACAAAAAGTAGGATCATTGTGTAAACCACTTCAAATTAAGGGTCCTACAGCTTCACGGAACGAAAAACCTACTTAATTATTTCGACAAGCGTAATGTTGTGACAACTTATCTGTATGTTATTTATTTAACCCAAATTTAATGTACTTTTAAATTTGTAACTACTTTATAACTTATTAAGATTTTCTTAAAAATGTAACTAAAAGTTTATTTTTATACGTGGCTTAATAAGTTCAAAGAAAAGATCCTAAGGTTTTTTTTTAAAAATCATTTTAAAAACGTATTGATTACATTTTACATACACAAATTTTTCTCGCGTTTCTTATATATATTTTATCACATCATGTACTCTAACCTCATTTAAAATGGGTTTGAGTGGTTTTTGTTCAATGAATACATTTGTAATAGCATAAGCACATAAGTTTAATTGTATTTATGACATATTTCAATCGACTCCAAGTTTGTAGTCAGATTGCTATGGATAGTACAAATTCAAGAACATGTCATTAAGCAAAATGCCAAATGGCTTAATGATTTAGGAGTAAAGGATAGTTGATAAAGTTACAACTTTATATGTATTATACAAATAGTTCCATAACAAAAACTAAAAATACACATTTTGTTACGTTGTAGGTTGTTATGTTGATTAAAACAATAAATCGGAAGGCTGCAGTTATCTAGCAACTCTTTGTAGAATTAAAGCGAGGGCGGGTGGGATTTGACCGTAAATTGTCACTTACCCATGGCTTCCTCTTGTATTTGTACTGAGTAGCCTAATATTTATACCATATTCAAGGCTTTACATTTTTATAATAATTTATTTGTATGGTGTTATTTTCAATATACACAGCCTTAACATATAATAAATGTATATCAGCTTTTAATTTGTTACTTTAAAATTTACAAATCGAATTAACCACTTGTTCTTACAAACAGTCTTTCAAGTGAAAAGTAATATAATTTCATAGAATAATAAACCTAGTTCCAGTAAGCTTGGGAAAACACAAGACTTACATTTAGAGTATTTAAAAATAAACTTAAATGGTGACAAAATCATCATGACCAAGTAAAATGGATATATTAATATTTTATAGAAATATAAAAAATCTGTTATTTTTGAAACTAGGCATCCAATCCTGTTCTGGACCGAGCTTACCACTGACGGCGGGTAATTATAGTATGCCACCTAAAATAGCTAACTCTTTTGGAAATCATTTCTGGTTCTTACAATCGTTCAATTCGTTTTCGGAAAATGATATGGCAGAAATAATAAAAAATGTGAATTCGGGAAAATCCCCAGGGCAAGACGATCTCACGATCTCGCCAATATTATCTCTAGAATATAGATAAAAAAGCGATATCTCAAAGATCAATAGTTATATGCCTATGTATTATATCTCTTGCAAACCTGTTAGCAAAAGGTGTTGATTGGTTTTTAGGAAAAAATTTAATATTGCTCAGTTTGACTCCAGACCTAAACTATCTCTAGAAAGCACGACTTTTTGCTTAAAATAGACCATCTAATTTATACACTCATACATATAGACATAAAACAGCGTACGCTTACGTTCTTGAACTTTCAAAAGTTTTCGACCTTGTTTCGTATAATATATTTATATATTTTGGATGAAACTTCGAGAGGAAATTGTGTCTGATGAGTGGTTGTTGGATTGACAAAATATGTGTCAATAGTATCAGTTACACGGAAGATATATTTCTGCTTGGTCCAATCGCAAGTTCTACAAGAGAGATTATAACAATTTGTGAGAAATATGCCAGTAGCCAATGCCAAAGCGAAAGTATATACCAAACATAGAACCTATAATAATATTAAATAGTCAGACACTTAGAAGTGTACAGAGTTCTAAATATCCGGGCCGTAATGTGACATAAGACCTTTAGGCTACGCTGAGATTACCGCGCCACTATGTTTACACAAATAAAAATAAAAACTAACACGGCTTCATTACTACTTAGAATTCGAGCTTTTCGATTTACCTTTTTTATCCAATTGTTTAAAGACATTAATAAGACCTGTAATAATTTTATTTCATAATTTTATTTAATTATATTTGATTTACGTAATATAATAACTTTCGCTAAATGTCTTATAATATATGAATAATTAAAAGAATAATTGTATACTAAAATAATTTATAGGAATATTTTATTTTACTTATAACTTGATCAAAGTCGTCGGCAAATTTTTTTTATTATTTTATAATAATTTATATAAAATTGAATAAATTATTAATAAAAGTTGTATAACAGTAATAGATAATTACAAAAAAAAAATGTTTGTACTGTCCTATAAAGCATAATACAAATGAGGTTACATAACATTATATTATCATCAGAATTACATATAATATAAAGAAATTACTACAAATGTTTTAAAATGTTTTGATTCAAAATAAAAATAAACAGAAATAAAAATTAAAAATGTGTAGTGATTTAACATTTGTGTAGCAAAAGCGTGTAAAGTTCCGTTATTCACACATTTTAAAAAGAATGGTAAAATTTTTATCACCAGAAACTGTCTCGGTATCTTCTAAATACAAGTATCTTTTAATTATTTATACTATGTATAAATATGTATATGTTTAATCTCTTAATTTTAGAATAGTTCAGTTAGCTAAGATTTGTTCTGGTAGTTTAATTAAATAACATACTTTGATATAAAAATGTGATTTGCCGGTTTTTTATTCAAATGATTAGAAAATATAAATTAAATAGACATAAATAAAAATGAAAATAGAGTAAATAGTTTGCAGTAAATATTCAAAGATAAAGTTTCAGAATTTTTACACAAATAAATAAGTTAAACTTGATACAAATGATTTTGTAGGAGATGCGGTGTAACATTGCAATTTAAAAGTATATCGTGTTCTTTTCACATTTTTTACGGGTCTGAAGGTCCATCTTGCAGGCCTAGCTTTTATCGATATTTAAAAGCATTAAATCGGGATTTTAGATAGACAAAGTAATGCAACTTAATCTTATACATATTTATTGTATCCATGAGTAAGTTTTTTAAATATAACTAGTTGAGAATGAAACTTAAAAAATATAATATATACCAAAATATACTCATACTTTCATACATGTTTTAAGAACTGACTTTTATTTTGTAGTCATTTTGAATCACATAACTCACTATAAATTTTTTTTTGCAATTTTTTTTTATATATTTATACGACACTACTATACTATTATTTATTCATTCATACTACTTAATATTAACTTATGTTATATTGGAACGTCTGCTCGTTTGTTTGTTAATAATTATTTCATTTGTATATTCAAACCTATTGGAGAAACATTCGTACAAACATAATCTTCGTAGAAGGGGAACAATATACATTATATGGACAAAGTTTCACAACATTGCTTTAAATGTCGCTTACAAAACTTGAATCTGGTTCCACAATTCAAAAGATTAATGAAAAGCAAGAAACTCACTTATCCAATTTAGAATATTTACTTAGAATGACTATTCTAAATTTGACTTAAAACTAAATTTCATTACCCTCACCTTAGTTAAAATTACAGAAGAAGAAGAATCAGAACTTATACGACATTAATTTGTTGATAGCCTACCCCTGTTTTAAGTATTGTATTTATAATATTCTAAATTAAAACTGTACACCGCGACAGCACCAAGGACATCAGTGCAGCTTCCACTTCTCCTAGTGGTCCACGATTTTCTTTTATAATATGAATACACGAAGACTAATTGTCTTTGTTTACATTTACAAGATATTTTTAAAAAAAAACCTTTAAACAAATGTTACTAATTTGGTTTGGTTACTAATTTGTTTGGCCAAGACTAAAATACATTTCTATATAACTTTATGCTGTGAAAGACAGAGACAAATTTAATTATGTAAATAATTATTATAATATATATATTTTTAGACTAATATCTGAGCTTAAAATATTTTAGAATTTTATTTCAAGTCTGATTCGGTAATTGTAGGGTATTTATTTTTTTTATAGAGATTCTTCAAATACAATAATTTTATGAAATGTTACAATGTAGTACGTTTATCCGACATCTGTACTGTTTATGCACTGAGACGCTTTAAGACGACTTTTCTATCCAATATTAGAAGCGTTAAAGTAAGGTATTATTTTATTATATTTTTTATCTGTCTGATATAATTTACAAATTATAATAAAGTAGGACACAAAAACCAAAAACAATATTAAAGTAATAATGTAAACATCCATATGTTTAATTTTCTAAACGAATATTGCAGATATCGGTTGATTCTCGGTTTTATATGTACGTGAGCTCTATTAAATAAATATTAATCATTGTTTTTGTTACACTTTATGTTTGATTAAAGCAATAAATCGGCCGGCAGTTGTTATCTGTTAGCTCTGCGTGGAATTAAAGTGGCGACGGGAGGGATTTGACCATAAATTGTGCCTTAACCGTGGCCTCCTCTTATAATCTTATGTATTCTGCTATTTAGGCGTTATCGTGGGATATGAACATTTTATGGAAATTTAATTTGGGGTTCTGGCTTTATTTTCAACGGGTTTAATTTATAGTTTGTAATACAAAAATGAGCATAGAATTACTAGATTTGAAATTAAAACTTTAAAAACATTAAATTAAAAATGGATAATTTCTTAATTATTAGAAATGAAAATAATTAATTTAGTAATATTAAACCAAAGAACTGAAAGTCTTTGACAACAATTAAGTATTATTAATTGACAACATTTTAATATAATTTAAATATATAAATATGTCAACGTAGACTGCATATATACATCTGATACGAATGTCAGCTAATTTTATTATAAATAATATACAGCAGAATGATATCAATTTATATAATTTATGATTTAAGTATAACTCTAAATCTAAATAATAAAATATTGTGACATTTCGAAGAATCTAAAACATACTCAAGCTGGCAACAGCTTATATCTAAGATGGTACAAATTATGAGACTATTAAAGAAGATTAAAGTCTTATGATTTTTTTTATATTATCTAGATTAATGCTTGACTACATCCCACCTGATGGGAAGTGGCAATGTATTTAATGAATTTCCTGTAAACAAATAATTAATCAACCTAATCACAGACAAACATCATACAAATTTGAATATTTGACTAAGTAAAAGAAATTTCATTTCTGTAGTAATTTAAATTACTACAGAAATGAAATTTCTACACCTGTATTTAATGAAATATTAAATGAAATTTCTACAATTCTACTGTAACAATTGATAAGTGGCTATAAGAATACCATTTTCACCAATTTACACCAATATACACAAAATATATATATTATATATATACATAAATAAATTTCACTCAGTACTAGTTTTTTTTTTTATTTTTGCTTTTGTTACGCCTACCGCAATTTCTCACCATCCACAAAGGTTAGCTGGTAGAGAATGCCAACAGGCATTAAGTTCGCCTTTTGTAATTTACAATAAAGGGTAAATAAATAAATAAATATATTTCAATATTATTATTCCATTATAGTATTGGAATTTCAAAGACTGCCGTGCACTGTGTGCTGAAAATAATAGATTTCATCTCTACCGCAGTGGACGTGTTCAAGCTGTACAACCGAGAGATTACAACGCAAGATTGTTTTTTGTCAATTGGTTGCAAAAATACAAGAAGGTCCTCAATTCTTTAAAATAAATTATTGAACATGTATTTTGAATGGCTAAATTGTTGGCCCATTTGAACCACCCCGAAATATATCTGGTTAAAATTTATAAGCATTTTCTGCAAAAGATCTACCTAATTTAATGAAAGAGGTACCTGTGGAGGTGAGATAATCCCATTGGCTGGTTGTTCTGCACATTATGCCGCAAATATCTGCGCATTTGAATGCTACTTATTTAAATAAATAGATTGGTCGTTTGGGTCTTATTTTATGGCTTCCAAGATCAGTGGACTTAAATCCACCAGATTTTTTTTTACTGGGGCAGTCTATAATAATAGGTGTACTCCAAGCCTATATAAGATTGGAGGCAATACGCAGTCGTGTTCAGGAGGCTGCTTCAAAAATATTTTTTTATTTTTTTATTTTTTTTTTGTGTGTCTCTGCTGTTAGTCCTACTGGCCATGACAGCGTCACCGGTGGAATGGACGGGTGCAGAGACCCGCCCTTAAAAAAGGGGGGCCTGAAGGGCCCCAGGGGAACGCGCTTCCTGAGGGCGCCTCCTGTGAGGCTCGGACCACGGCTCAGGACGCCGTTAGGTGGGAAGCGAGGGTTGGATGTGGGTTAGGATATGAAACTAACGTCCTCCGACGGCAGAACGCCGGAGCAACGTGCTTGGATGGGGGCCTCGTCTTCGCCGGCGAAGACGCTGTGTGTGTGTGTATGTGTAGTATTTATGTACGCTTTGCCGCTTTTACGTAGCGTTCCCTAACGTAATCGCGTCGTCCGGATCGAAAAGTACCGACTTGGGTCTTCTCTTTCTGACTTTAGGAGTCTTACGGGCCATGTATCCTGTGGCCTTAACCACCAGCGGGTTTGGGTGTCCCACAGCATTGTCAAAGTAGCTTTTGGAGAGCCCCTTGAAATACTGTGCGATCGTCGGTAGGTCTAAGTCTCTGTGCAAGTCGATATTACGCATAAACCACAGTGCCCCAGTGGCGAGCCGCATGAATCTGTTCTGAAGCACCTGAAGGGGCTTCAGGTTCGCGTGAGCGAAGGCAACGCTTGCATAGGACATGACGGAGGGTATGCAGGCTTTGTAAAGTGTGACCTTATTTCTAAGGGACATTTTACTCCGCTTGCCTAACAGGGGATAAAGTCGTCCTAGGATAAAGGCCGCTCTGTTGCGAACGTCCTCGATATGTGAGGTGAATATTAGCAGTTTGTCCAGCGTCACTCCTAGGTACTTGGCCTTGTTTTTCCAAGGAATCGGTTTGTCTTCAAAAATAACTGAACAACGCTACGTACAACATCTTAGAAGGGTATTTATCAATAGATGTCAAGCTTGTATCACAGTCGGTGGCAGAATTTGAACAACTGTTATGAAATAAAGCTTTATATCCAACTTAACATTTTTTTACATATTACAATTTAAAAAACATTTCTGCGGTCGAATTTACTCTTTAACTTAATGGTATGCACTGAATTTTGACCTTAATTACAATTATGCATTAAGTGTACCCTTTGGTAAACCATATTAACTGCGCATATTTTTGAAAGAGTTGGCCACTTAGGTTTTCATTTTTGTTTCACAAAGGGCTTTCAAGCTTTTGTTATAATTATATTTTTATTAAATTTCATATCTAAAATTAAAGCTGCCGTTTTTTTTAATAAAAAGTGCATTAAGTATTCATAATGGTTAATACATTTTTAATAAAAATGTCTATAGGGAATATGATAACACCAAAAACGCAACAAATTTCATCAATTTTTGACCGCGGTGTACATGAAAGTACAGTTAGATCAACAAAAGCGTATTTTTTAAAAACTTCATAATTTGGGCACTACTTTTATTATTTATTAGAGTTATTTTTAGAGCACTGATAACAATTATATAAGGCGCTCCAATTATCCATTCTTTCGGGGACAATGTCTATATAGGGTTGTTCATTTTTATCATGTATACATTATTACACATATAAACATATATCATTGTTTTTTTATTACTACTAAAGTTTTGGTGGTATTAATTTATGATTGCGAATAATTCAAAGAATGCTGTGTTATAAGGCTATTATAAATCATGATTATCCATTTCATCTACAAGGCCGCGTCCTGACAGTTGAATAATTTGTGTTTCTTTAAATACGTTTGGAGTTGAGTCATGTAAATCTATCTTAATAGACGCATTGCGTGGTTTGAATTTTTGTTGAACTTAATAATTTGAAACATTAGTCATTTCTTTCAAAAAATATTCAAATATTAATTGAATATTATACACCGTGTGCATAATTATTACGTTACACCAACAAAAAAAATACAAATGCCGGGATTTAGTGCTAACAGACATTTTATACCACTCAACTCTAGGTTGTGCAAGAGAAGACTTATGGGTATGAAAAAAGTTAATAACATAAAATAATTAAAACTACCTAAAGCAACATATATTTCACATGTATTGTAGAACTTTCTTAAAATATGAAACAATTTCCTCTTTTTCTTGCTATAATTATATGTTCATATTATAGTTTTTTTCGTTACGATGAAGTTGAATAAAAACCAACGAATTAAGCAAAAAAATCCGATAACATATCTTTTCCCAACTTACGTTTTTACTCAGATACATACAAAATAATCAAATTTTTTTTGCATAAGGTTCATATTTGGGCTTCGAAAATATGACCACATATCTAAATTCCGTAAAAAGCTCAAGTGGCTCCCAATTCGCCTCCGCAGGAATACTCATATTTTAAATCTTCTATATCGCATTCTATTCAATCCTGCCCTTCCTCCTTATCTAAAAAAGCGTTTTAAGCTTCTTGGGGAATCACACAATCATACTCTTCGCTCCGTAAATAAACTTCTCCTAGAAATTCTTCCCCACTCATCTTCCTTCTATGCTAAATCTTTTACTGTTTACGCCCTTCCCTTACAAGCAAGAAATGCGAAGTCCCTACCACTTTTTAAAAATATTGTAAAAGAGTAACTATCTCAAGCATGGTTAATTGGATTCATTTATATATATGTATATATCTTTTCTTTCCTTTCTTGATGCCAAAATTTTAAGTGTTTCTATAATATATATTTATTTTTTTATATTTATACATTTTTTTTGTATATACGAGTACGTATATACATAAAGTATTTATACTACTATATTTATATACTGTATACAGATATATGAGAGCGTCGGGAGAAGCCTCATAGCGGTCTTGGCTGTTATTGTTCATAATGGGCATTGTAACGATAGGAATTAAAAATAGAAGTACACTCGTATTGTTCAAAACGTTATTATTAAATTTTTTTAAACTGTTTAACAAAATATTACATACAATCAATAAGATTAAACTGGATTTAGTGCCAATAGGTTAGCAAATGTGCACTTCTTGCAACAGCTGTCAACTCCATGACAACCGCCATCACCAGTGACGACATCTACTACCCTATTCGGGATTATCCGCTCATATTTTAATATTTTTTATAACAATTCATTACAGAATCAAATAATATAATTGCCTAACTTATAATTTAAAATAAACTTCAATCAACGCGCCGTCAGATATATGTATTTATTTATGTATATGTAGATATGTATGTACATATATTGATTGTGTATTTTTATAATATTAAATTATTTATATTTTCTACTATAATATATTGTAAGTATCATTATTAGTAAGTTGAGGACCCCTTGTACTACTACCACAGCGTATCCTTAATCTAAAGGTTGCCTGGTAGAGATCGCTTATTAACGATAAGGCCGCCTTTTTGTATAACCAAATTATTCTATTGACTATTTGTAACGTATAAATTAAAAATATTTGTTTTTCTGGTGTGCAATAAAGTATATTTATTATTATTATTATTATAATAACTATTGTATACTAACTAAACCTAATATTATATTATATAATAATAATTTATTCACTATTTAAATGAATTAAAACTGAAGATACAGTTATGTATCTACTTGATTTCAACCATACGTTTTCGGAATAGAATTTTAGACATATTATCATGTTACATAAAAATTACATATACTGGAATGAAATATTAATTTACATTATATTTTTATACAGTTGTAAGTGTGTTAATTTTATGGAGTACCGGGCATAGAAAAAAAAGTTGTTCCAACTTTTTCCGAACGGCCCAACCAAAAAGATCAGTCACAAAAATGCATATCTGATATTTTATGCATATATGAAAATAGCATCCATAAATGTATATTTTAGCAATTAGAGCATTTTTATGATTTTTTAATGTTTGTCTATTTATTTCTTTCAAGGAATCTAATGAATTGATTTTGATGTAGTTTCGTATAATTTAGCTTTCGGGATATTTAGTCAAACAAAATACAACATAACAAATAGGACAGTTTGTATTCCGAAAAAATATACAATTTACACAAGAAAATCAAAAATTCGGTGGGCTTCAAAAATAATAACAAAACTGAACATTAATGAGTAAAAAAAATACTAATTACTTGAGTCTTGAGCAGAATTTCGCTCCCTCGTTTTTTTTTTTAATAAATAAGATGATCAAATAAATAACAAAGGTCGACCTTAAATCAGACCCATTAAGATATTTTTCATTATATTATTAATTAAGTTTTTTTCAGAAAGTGTGTGATTTAACTTTGTTCGTCAGTTTTTTTTAGCAACAGGTATTATAGTAAATATATTTTAATTATAATAGGATAGGATTGTCAACATTATAAATCACATTAAATAAATTCTGACGAGGCTTGTCTAAAAAGCGTGTTCTTCCTTAGAACTAGTTGATAACAATAAATAAATACGAATAACATAAGTCAAATTTATTTTTAACAAACAATTATAAAAAATAAATTAAAATGTATTTGATGTTTGATTTTAAATTATGAAACTGATAAATCATTTCCAGGTAAAATATTAATATTACCTGGAAATGATTTATTAAGTCAAACTCGTGTTTAGGTACAATAAAGCAATATCTATTAATACTTTTACAGCAGTGCTAGTGCTTATTACAGTATTAAGCATAAAACTGGAATTAACATAAACTTAAAAACATTTACACAATATATTAAGAATGATAATATTATTTATTTACTTAATTATAAAACAAAAAGAAAATTAAGTTATAACCTTTTAGCGGGAAGCTGAATAATAAAAAAAACAATTAAATGATAATTAGATATTAATTTTTAATTTTCAGTCACTTTCAAAATGCTTTTTTTGCGAATTTTGTAAAAGAGTAATAACAATACAATATTTGTATATTTTTGATAGTAATAAATAACAATCATACAGCTAAAGTTTGTTGTATGAGATACGAATACGTTATACTTTATATATAATATACAAATGTTGTGTATTTGACATGGACCGTTAGATGCAAATGTGACATACTCGGCTCAATTTAAGCGCATTGGACGGATACAATTCACTTTGCGTCTCGTACATCTGGTCGAATGCATCTGATGTCGAGTGGATGTGAAATAATGCCCACAAATTTTGCATTTCATTTCAGACGTAAGGTTTGCTGACATTCAAAGTTTTAACTGTTTTAAAAACATATGATTTTTGGTATTGATCCTATACGGTAAGAAAGTCATAGAATGCCTTTTGAGCAAATAAATTACAAAATATATATATATACTATTTTTTTTTTCAGAGATTTAAGTCAAAATTAAAAACAACAAGAGTTATTAACCTTGTGTTAGTGTTGAGGTTACATTACTTCTTACGTAATAATACGCACAATGTAGTAATAGGTACGATGTAGGGTTTTGTGTCTGTATAAAGAATATAACTTTGTAATATTGTGATAGATGATTTTTTTAAGATATGTTTAGAAAATAATAAGAGCTATAGATAAATAAATTATACTAATATTCACGTTCTTGCTAAATTGGTTACTTTTCCTTACTTCAGCTCTTTACTCACGAAATGCGTGAAATATTAAAATTATAGTTATGTTGATCTTACATATTAATTTTTTTGATGTTCTACAATGTTCTTTAATTTATACAATTTAAAGCTATAATTCTTAAAAAGCTATGTACATAGATTTTCTTGGAAATTGCATAAAGAATAGGAAACCTGCAGAGGAAAGTCTTTAATCCACGGCGGTACGTGACGCTTGTGTCAATACAATTTATTGCGAGAGTGTGTCTGATATACAGTGTGATAGACACACTACGTGCTACGCGCTTTGTGCAGCAAATAAACCTGAAATTGCAGTCACGTTTTAAACAAAGAAACTCTAAGTATATGCATTTTTGACAACAACTACATTTTAATTAAAAATTTGATTAAAATATTAAAATCAACCCTCCATAAATATTTTTATTTTAGTAAATATAGTTATTGCATTAATTTATCGGGTAATTATTATATTAGTTGTTCCATATTTTTATCATGGTTGTTTAGTATTTATTTTCATATTGGACATTTATTTCTTTCATTTTATTAGATTCGATTCGATTCAAAATGGTGTAAATTTTATGAAATACTATATATTTATATTCCGAATAATTCCTAGCTAAATATTTCTATACAAAAGCTTTTGTTGATATGACGATGTAATATTATTGGTTGGACGAATCAGTTCAGTCTGTTTGGATATTAACATACTATAGTGAATACATATTATGATATTGAATAATATAGAATAAAAAATAAGCATTGAAAATCGTACGTTTAAGTCCTGACCTACGCGTTTTTAAAACTTTTTAGTGCAGAAAAAATACTGAAAAGAACAAGAAAAATAAAATATTATACAGTCTAGTGATAATAATCATATAGAATTGGTTCTTGGGATCAGTTAAAAACTATTTTCATAACCCATAGCCTCGATTGTACTGTAATGTACCGGAATTATTAATTACCATTAAAAGAAAAGTAAGTAAAAAGGAAGCAGAGCTGACTAAAACAGATTGTACATAATATTAATATTTTATAAAGAAGATTTATAGTAAAAAAAAATTAAAGATTTATGGTAAAAGATTAAAGAAATCTTGTACCAAAAATCTGTAATAGATGTCTTTTACAAAATATTTTTTTCAGAAACAGGTTAGCTTAGGAGTATATATTTATACTTTGAAAAACTGCTTAAAGAAACATTTCTGAATAATTTTAGAAAGATAAACATCATTTATTTGTATTTCTTTTAAAAGTATTTTGTTTAAAATTAATTTAAATTAAAATTTATATTAAAATTAAGATTGATCGTGAAGTAAAGAAAAAGTAATTAGTTTCTATCTTTAAATAGCATTCAATGAAGAAAGTGCTACCTTCCTAAAAGGCTACACATTTTGGAATAAGATGTTATTTTATAAAAATAACATATTTTGCCTACTAAATATTTTCAAATAAGTGGCTCGTACAACACCGGTGAGGGCGTTATAAGCAAAGCACCGCGCATACCGCGCAACAAGTAAACGTTGCAACACATTTAGCAGTAAACTGCGAGCAATTCTTTCTGACAGCCTAACGATAATAGCAACAATTCAAATCACGAACGATTTGTTTCCTAAATAAAAACGTCAGTCAGAAAATCATCAATTAAATTGACTAAGTTCTTTAATACGAAAAGAAATATCAAAATAGATATTTAATAGACAGACTATCCCTTAAGGCTGAGCTTAAGGCCCCTTAATATAGCTCTGCAACGTTTTTTTCCAGTCAGTTTGTATTAAAGAAATAAATCAGGTGGCAGCAGTTAGCTGATGGATTTGTATGGATTTAAAACGAGGACGAGCTGGGTTTATTCTAAATTATCACCTGTATTTGTCTTTGTAGCCTTGTGTACTATTTTTTGTAAAATTGGCATTTATATTAATAGAATATGACGTTTAAAAGACAATCTATATTCATACTCTAATTTTAATGTTGAATAATAGTAAACATACAACTGACCCAATATTTAAAGGAGGACTATATTTTACTTTTAATATCATAAAATAAGAATTGGAACCTAAAGGATAAAGCAGACTATGCGACGGTTAGAACGCCTTATGTCTGGTAAATCACGAGCCATTCTTATTAAAGTATACGACGTAACACTGAAAAGTAAGATCTGGTTTCCTATGACGACTTTGAAGGATTCTAGAATTATGGTTTCGGAGTTTCTGACGAAGAACCGCCATGATGTGTATGTAGCTACTGGACTTCGTTTTGGTGTTACACACTGTTGGATTAAAAATGATGCCATTATTCTGGAATCCAATAATAGAAAACACTATATCACAACAAAATCTGAACTTGATGCGATCCCGAGTTGCGAAGCCATTATGCCTAGTACAGTAAAGAATACCACGGTCTCAGTAGTGGAGAATAAAATATCGATATTGAGATCCAAACTCACCGTCAAGAATAAATGTTTTTTTTCTGTTTTTGAGAGTAATCCCAGTCATTCTTTCAAATTTAAGTTACACTATTCTCCAATATGATATAAAAATTCTCGTATGTTTAATTTTATAATTGGTTATTCTGTATTTTAAAACTGTTCATGCACTTTTATTTATTTTATCTCTTATTTTGATGTACTTTTTTATGTTCAAAGTATAAAAAACTTTTTCAATTCCTACTCCTGCTGTATGTAGATTAAAAACATAAACACAGCTTTCAAAACGCTATGCACTCATTTGCTCTCTTATAAAGCAACGAAAAAATATTATGATTAAATTTGTCACGCGACTCTACTATTAAGAAGGCTGTTATAAAATATATGTTTTTTTAGGATTTCATACCGGAAAACGGAATTTATAATTTCGTCCAGTCCATCTCTTTGTCATTGGATCATTGCTACCATATTCATTCATTGATATTTATGATTTATGTAACGTCTTATATAATTTCACATATCAGTATATATATAAATTTAATGTAAAAAAAAATCAATTCGATACATTTAACAGTTTATAAAAAAAATACAATAAAGCTTGAAAAATGAAGTTGGTTTTGCAGATGAGACTAAGAAGTTTGTTTGTAGTTACTGTTTAAACTATAATTTACATCACTAGGTAGAAGTCACTGAAGTCGAAAACAAGGCTCATTTAACAGTTTTAAAATTATTTAATAGCGATTCTGCGCTGCAAATTGTAAAATGCAAAAAAAAACTAATTTACAGTTATTTTTGTATAGTACTTAGTAAACTGAATAAATAACACGTTTTTTACACGGGACATTTTTTTTATAGAAATTCACATTGTTGCAGTATTGGTTTTAGATGTCCTTTATGTCTATTTACATGCTTATAAAAACCCCTCTCCGTCTTCCCAATCCGGCAATATTTTCTAAATATTTATACATGAACTATAATTTTTATTTAATTGTGAGTACTGAGATACAACGTTCACATCCATGTACAATGTTTTCCATTTAATTAAACACACTTCAATGATCACTTGCTTAATCGATCGCTCATACGTATTCATGTTTATGTGAATTGTCTTAGAAAAAACGCGTCACCACAAACTAAAACTACAAATGCTTATACTTAATGAACCACTTAACGAAAACAAAAGTATTTGTGTAAGGTTTTTTAATAAATCGAATATTGTCCATGGCTTTGGATGAAACAATGTAACGATGTAATATTTCAATATTTTTTTACACACCTAATACTCAAATCGTCTGTGAAACTGATTTAGTTATCACATCCTACGTTACTTACAATCCTCAAAATATATAATTAATCAATAATTCATATATTGTACAACTCATAATATACACCAAAATCAAATAATACAACCAAAAATAAATAAAATGCAATTTAATTCCCTCTCTTCTTTGAAATAAGAATTACACATAAGAAATACACATTCATAAAACATATTAAATTAAGTATAGGTACTCGCTTGTATGAATTGTTCGTACTTGTTTTTAAAATATTTATAGTTTTGTTATTTATTACAAAATGTTTAAGAAATATGTAACTTATTAATAAGGATTGAAATTCTTATTTCTAAATTTGGTTTCTTAACCTTCAGTGGCAGAGGAATCTTCAAAAGGATTTTCCCATAAAAATATAAATTTAATTAACTGCCAAAAACAGTGCTGGAAATTTATTTTTAGTAAAAACAAAATAAAATCATTATTTTAGTGTAAAATTTGTTTTGTTATAGCGGCAATCTGTCAAGGTTATTAATATGTATGGCTTAGCTTTAAAAATAAAACTCTATAGATGTTTATGATCGTATATATTAATTGTACTAATTTATTTTTATAATAGTTTTAAAAAATATGACCTGATATTTATCTAACCATTTTTCTAACCAATTTTGAGTTATCGACTAGTAAAAGTACCCCGAGTAAAAACAGGGTGTCAATATGTCGTCAGAAAACACATGATTATGAAATTCAGCCCTTATTTTAATTATGAATTAACCGAATTGTATTTAAATTTTAATTGTTCTATGACTCACGGCTGCGCCTGTGACTCGTTCACGTGGATTATGTTTTTAAAAATAAAAGTAGCCAAGGTTACTCCTTATATCATCCGCTAGTGAAAATCAAACCATCCGTCTCAGAAATTAGCGAGGACACAGAGAAAAAGAGACAGATAAAAAAAATATATATATTTTTTATGTGAGTACCGTGTATACTTTCATACCCATTTAGTGAAAACCTGCTAATTTGAAATTACAAATTACACTTCAATTTAATTTAAAAGTATAAGTCCCGGAGTCTTAATAATTAATCCAGTGACATCATGTTTTTATACGAGTAGATAAGCTTCCATTATAATTATCAATAGTCTTATAGTAAACGCCACAACTAAAAGACTTTGTGCTTAATAAGTAACCCTATGTGAGTTGAGTAAATTAAAATCTGTTCGTCCTACAAAGTTAAAATAAATTAAAAATGTGATTTAATATTCCATAGTAGGTCGTCATAAATAAAGTTCTATATATATCCACGTAGTTCACTAAGTGTGATTGAAGAAGAAACATCGTATAAACCAACTTTTACATTTCATATTTTTATATTAATTTAGAAACACTGACTGTATATTACCTTTCTTTTAAAATAAGTTACTAAAATTAGCATACAACAGAAAATCTTCTTAGCATTAATTTAGTTTAAAATAGGCTTTTTTCCTTTTAAATTTTCTGGAGATATTGAAATTTTCATTGATACAGTCTAGTAATTATATTGAAGAGCGGCGACTCAGAAAATTAAACGATAACAATCCTTCTTGGGTCTCAAGCGTCCGAACAAGAAAAATATTAGTCTGCACAGTATGAAAATCTATCTTATGAAAAAACCCATCAGCTGATAAAGATAATATGAAAAGGGAATAATGAAAATATTACCTTACCGACTTATATTAAATAAAATATGTTCTTACATTTATTTAATATATATACTCATGCTCATCAAAATGGAAAGAACTCGTGCCTCAGACCTCGTGGATTCCGTCCCTATCGCTCTGTCAGTGTCTGCCTTGATGAAATGAGAATTATATATATTAATAGATTTTCATCGTATTTTCTTCGATTCACCAAAATATTGTCTCATTATAGTATATCAATCAAAAATAAAATAATTATTAATAATATTTTTCATCCGTCTTTATGTTATTGTTGATTTAATAAAAATGTTTATTGATATTTCACAATCTAAAAACTCTTAAACTGTTTTTGTTACTTAAATATACACAACTTTTATTGAATTGTGTAGAATAACTCACATGTTCCCGTGCTCGTAAAAGTGCGAGTGGACATATCCAGTTGTAAAACCGCTATCAAGTGCAAATGGGACCGCTGAGACAGAAAATTTATTACTGAATGAAAATAGATATAGAAAACTAACAAGAGCACATTACAATAAATGTTAGTTGTTTGGTTTAGTTATTTAATGTTGTCCCATTCTACTATAATTTTTCGTTTAATAATTTAATACACCATCCATATACTTATGTTTTATAATATATTCAAAACGTTTGCTTGTCATTAGGGCTCTTTGTCATTAATCTCCCTGTAATAAAAACCTAAAAATTAGAAATAAAATAAAATTACCAAGCTACATGTGAAAGGTTAGTATTACACCATTTTGTTTATAAAAACGTCAACAGTTGTACTTACCTAAATTGAATATTAAATTTTATTAAATAAATAGGCATAAATTCTAGCTTAATCCATGAACTAGTAGAAAATGTGTTTCTGGAAGAAATTACATGACATGTAACCGCCTACCCCATAACGAAATTATAATGTATTTAGAGAAGGTAAAGGAAACCCGCCATATAACAAGTAACATTTATTTTCTAATGACAACTTTATCATCTTACTGCCTAGATAAAACTTATCACAAATATATTAACAACATACTACAACATTATCACAGATACTTAAACATAATACTTTACTCCTCCCTACTAATTCTACTTAATTTAAGTATTTTAATGTAACCTCCTCGGTTTTAGACAGAAAAAAATATGACGTTTCATACATTGTTCATACCAAAAAGGCAATCAAAACAGTAAGGGAAAGAATTTAAAGAAATCCCTTCGAATAGCAAAGTATTTTATCTCGGGAAATAAAGAGAGTACCTAGAACCATGTCGCGCATTTTAGAAGATGATTTAGGACTTGCAGTCTATAAGAGATACACTAGTTATTTCTTAATCGATAAAAAAAAAATAGGATGATAGAAACAAAATAACTATTTAAGCGGTGCACAAAGGGAGGTCACAGAAAAAATTTGTTTACAAATGTTGATAGCTCTAAAAAAGCTTCGTAATTAGTATACAACGTGGAAATTATCCAACTTCAGTGATAGTTTGGTGGGACGTGAAGATATGAAGGAGTGACTGAATCATATTTTTTGTGAAAAACGTATCATTGGCACAAGTGCATCAAGATACCATTCTTGAGAAGGTAGTAAGGCCCCTTAGCAACACCATATTCAGCAACTAAGTATGGTCCTTTCAGCAAGACTCGGCGCTGGGATATAAAGCTCGATCCACCCAATCTTAGTCAGAAACTAATGTTCCGTTCTTCATCAGAGCTTAAAACTGGCCGTCATCTAGTCCTGATCTTAATCCCCTGGATTATGATTTATAGAGTACAGCCAGTTTTAGAGAGTACAGCTTACGCTAAACGTTTTGATAATTTGAATTCCCTAAAACAATCTATATGTTCGGCAGTGAAGAATCATAGAAAAGTGCGTACTACTATTGATCACTGGCCCCAACGTTTAAAGGACTTTATTGCAGTCAATAGAGACTACTTTAAATAAGCTCTATATTTTTTTTATGTTCTTATATTAATATTTTAAACTAACACACCGTAATAGTTTTAAAACTAGTACAATAAAAAATGTTCTCTTTTTGTAACAATATTTATGACTATGGCTTATATCAATGTAACAATTGGCTAATTTTATTAGACATAATGGTTTATTTCGAATTCACATTTGCAGCTACTAAAGATTGGGATTTTTATATTTAATTCTATTAACCACTGTTCACCCAGCGGTGAAGTGGTAACTCTTTTGAAAACAAATAATTCTAATCGTTAGTTTTACCATATTCCAAGTGATTTAATTTTAGATCCATCATAAAAAATTTACATCAATTTACTATGTTCTCATATTTGTGCCCGAAAACAATGTTTGTATATCTATTCACTGATATCTGAAACTGCAATACTCGTATCAAAAATTATTGAGATTTTAACATTCTGAATTATTTTGGGTAAGCTTCTCGCTTGATAATTATTTAAGCATAGGTGATGGAACTCTTCTTCCGGTATCTCTTCCTCCTTAAGTAAATTCTCACATGTATTTTCATAGTTTATCGTTTAACGTGAACTCGCAACTGTGCCTACGCCCGCGTTAGCTGCTATGCCCGGGTATACGTACCGCGAATGTCCCAGATGGTTGTTTGCATTTGCTGCAGAAGTAGTTCCGGAATAGGCATCCTAGATAGGTGTATTCTGTTGCTTCACAACCCGAATAATAAATGAAATGCTCCGCCGCCTCTTATGAAGTCAACCTTACTACTCTTGTGTGCGATATTGTATCGGCCTCCGCTAAAAACCTATCAATTTGATAAATCAGGATATCGTTCAAACCCTCATAAAATTTACATTGCCGATTGAGTTTCTTTAGTTCGGTTAGGTAGGTTACTACGCTTTGTCTTTACCTTTTCTATGCTAAATCTGTACCGTTCCGACAGTACTAATGTCGTTGAATCCAAACATTACAGTAAGAGTTCTATTGTTATCTCGAAAATTAACTCGACCGGCGTCTGTGCACTTGCGAGGTTGCTAAAGAGTTCATTGGACTCATCTACCATAGCAGTTATTAGTATAGGAAATTACAGTCCTGAATAATCTAAATGAGTTTGAAATACATGTCCAGCCGTCAACGTACCTGTCTTGACTTTAACGTCTTGATGTCTTCTTATTCTTGTGAAAATATGCGCTATCACAGTGGTTTGGAGTCCGATTTGGCACTTTTCGTCACCACTATAATGTAGTTGGAGAACGCAAAGGAAACCCGCTATTTAACAAATAACGTTTATTTTGGAAAGACAACTTTATCATTCTATTGTCATAGACAAAATTCTGCTAAGCCGCATATTAGTTAACAGAATATTGGAACATTACCACACTAACTTAAACAGAATACTACAGAAAAAAAAGTTAAGCTGCATATCCTCTCCATTCGTATTATTCTTTAAAATACGCATCGACGGCATTGGAGCTGTTAGTCTATTCTACATTGGTAGTATAAATTGGTATATTTTGTACTTTGGATATCTCCAAAGATACTAATGATATATCAAATAAAATATAATGTATTTTAAGATATTAGCCTAAAAATGTCATTATTTTTTAGCGTAAAAATAAATTAATAAAGTCGTAAAATAGACAAAAAAAATTGTATTGAATTTGCAAAAATAGAAACCATTTACGTGGAAAATCATGTAATGTGATAGCTGAAGCATTGCGCTTATTTTAATATTTCATAGGTCTGCGGCGTTTGATTTAAGTGATTACTGGAGAAATATATGGGCAAATGTGTGTGTATTTTTTTCTTTTCATAAAAATCTTTATGAACAATCTTGTTTAAGAGATAAAGTTATATTTCAATAACTAATATCTTATATATTAGTTATTGAAATATAATTATAAAGGTAATGTTAAATATAAAGCTCATTATATTATAGGATTACATAACTATGAGTTGAGTTGAGGAAATGAGAAAAGTGTATATTAATAAGTTCAAAGCGGTTCTAGGTCAGACATAGAAATTTAATCTTGCAAATTTATGCAAGTTGATGACAACGGCTCAAACCGTCTTCATTTCGACAACGTGATTCAAGTCAAATTCGATTTGTCTTGTCAGTTCAGTGGTAGAAATTCTTGTCTAGTTGGTTTATAAATTGCCGCATAATATTTTTTTCTTTTTAAGTAATTTCTGTTTGAAAGGGCTTAATATTTGAATGAATATGTCTTAAAAAATAAAATATATTCCTCACATTAAAATAAGATCATAAATATTTTATTAGCTATATAAGCTGCATTCTAAAAACCAATTTAACATGTAAGAATCGCTCGATACGTTTATCATCAATGATCAACTTTAACAACACTTCACTAACGATCAACATATTGAGATGTATCTAAGAAGGAGAATAATAAAAAAAAATATTTAACTTTACGCGGTGAATTCACCAAGCTACGACCTCATAAATAAAAAAATAACAATATTTTTGTTATCAAATAATAATTCATTTTCGTATATATATAATATATATAAGCATAGTAACAAACAGTATAACAGTAGCTTAAAATAGTAGGAGTTACATCGGGGAAAATAGTCATTAAAGGTATTGAGGTTTTATATATAAAAAGTATTTAAAACCAAGTATAACTAATCAATTGATATATGATACAAAAGATACAGATCACCACCAACCAGACGACACAATAAAATAAATCATGTTTTTTTTATAAAATCAATAGATATCGTTTTTAAGAAAAGGTCTCTGTCTGATATGAGACATGTACGGCTTCAAATTGGTAAAGTCAAAAATAAATATTTAATATTATTAATATTTTTATAAATTAACGCTAAATTAGACTTGGGACAATAATAAAGATATTTAACTGTATAGAACAAAACATAATTTACAAGAAGAATGAAAATTCACAACAATTAGAAAATCATTGAACTGACAATTAAGCTCGAGTCTGGGACAGCTGATCGAATTCATCTAACATTAATTTATTGACTTGAGACTAAATAGGATTTAAAATTTACATTTACATTTAAATGTGTAAAAACAATAAATTAAATGCAATATAATTAAAAAAACATTATTTTACACTCACTAATATAAAATAATTCTAAATTAATAATTTAATTTTCATAAAAGTCTAATATTTTGTATACAAAATACTTTCTTTTATTTACCAAAATTTACAGAAATACCAAAATCACATCAATAGTAACAAATAATATATAATGTTACTATGTACTTCACACTACTACACTTCAATGATAATGTGTTTTAACATGATAAAGCAACTCCCAGCGGAAACCAATACTAATATTGAGCTCTTTCGAAACCTCAGTATATTCCAATAGAATACTCTATGTTGTAGTGTTTTTCTAAATAGATCGAAATTATGCTACAAACTGGTAAAGACTTCCTTTTATATTTATATGATTGTTTTGCTAAAATGAATTTTCTAATCGGATTTGGAGCACGTACTTAAAACGAAGGCAATAAGATATGTCACCTGTGATATATTTTTCTAACAGTCATTTGTGTAATAATAACAGATTCCAAAAGCCATCATAATATTCTATTTTGCATTAAACTATGATAATACTTTTCCATATTTCTAAAAATATAATTTAAATGAGTATAATTTACAGTGATGTAACAGTTCCTTTTCGCTAAATAACTTTGGAACTGTATTTCTACACAATATTTATATTTCTAATATTTTTAAATATTTATTATATACAAATTTAACAATAATGAATATAGAAATTTTTTAATGATTTTTTTTTCATTAACCTGAGCATAGATAAATTTTTAATTTTTTATATTGCCTCCAAAAACAAAAAAAAAATGGAATCATTTTATAATTTTGTTTCGCACTAAGTTAGTTTTGGTAAGTTTAAAAATTGTTACATTGGGACCCAAGATTTTTAAAATTTTCCCTAGTCCTCAAAAGAGAGAGAGTGCAAGTTTTTTAGGATTTTCACCAATAAATGTTTTGTATGTAAACATATCGACCGATATATTTTTATGAACATTCAAATCGTATCAACATAATGAATCGCAATGAATGAATGTAGAGATTATAAAAACGTAAAATTGTTCTGTTAAAAAAATCAATAGAAACCACATCTTTAAAATTATTTTAATTTCCCATAATTATTTAAGCAGTTGTCAAAAAATATCACGTTGATAATAATATGACCATTCTTTAAGCGTGACAACGAATAATAAAAATATGATTTAACTGTAAGTATTGTAGATGAAACAGTTCAGAATGATTTGTGAGGGATTCCGAATAAGTTCACAGCTTTGTTCGGAACATTTACAAATCGAACGTGTAATACCCAATATCATACATTTATAGTGTGAATCGTATTGTAGCAAACTATGTACATTAAAACTTTTTTTTATAAAGTAATTGCCACGTCTGTGTATGTGTGTGAGTCGCCTAGACAGTACTTATCAAAAGATATTGTCTGTTTGCCGTTAATCCATTTTATTCGCGCATGGCTATACTGATAACATATTTGCAGAGTTACTAGCAATAAATAGTTTTAAATATACTCGTACTAACTGAGATAATTATATATATAGGTTACATTTTTTTTAATATTCTTTATCCTTTCCCATCTACAAATGGTTTTACTTTAAAGGCATTTAATATTTATACTAATTATCTAGCATTATACATAATGAATTTCTTGTTTTAAATAATATAATAGAGTGATACGGAATATCTTAATATGGTTTGGTTCGCCCGCAGCGCCGCATATTGATTCGTGGCCAGGGGCTATCGAGCGCTCAATTCATGAACTAGTTATTTCCGTAATAGGAATATACTCAGCAAAATATATTTGAAAATTGCAAAAAGAAAAAATATAATTATTGAAAACTTGAAACAGACACAGAAAAGAGGAAAAAATTTAGAAACAAACATTAAACCACCGACTTTGATAATCAATAACCATTAATATAAACAATAAACAAAACTGTAGTTACGAAAAAAGAAATATTTAATATTTTATTACGTGAATATTATAGTATTTTCATAAATTAACGTCTCTTCAGTGTGTGTTCAGCATTACAGTCGCTGATTTACTATAGTATCATATCGCGGTTACGGAAGGTTCAAGATGCAAATAAATGTAAATGTATAAAAAATCTATACGACTATTTAAAAAAAACTGTCTTAACATTCATACTGATAGTTGTTATTTTATACATTCATCGTTATAGCGTTTTTAGAGTTGCTCGGAACACACTTTTTCAGTTTTTTATTACATTTTTTTCTGTTATTACTTTTGTTAGAAGTTTTAAAATACTAAAATAAAACACAAGCAAAGGCAGTTAAAATGATAGGATATAAATTCTAAATATGAAGAGATGACGTGATCTTCGTAGGATCACAAGCGCAAGGACAACATTATTCAAATAACAGAAAATAAAACTGATGGTAATTTTGGATTTGTAAATTAATTACCATAGGATAAATTTAGGTGAACATAAAATAAATAAATGAAGATAAAGCAAGGTAGATATGTAGTGCTGATTAAAAATATGATTAAAATTATGAGAATTTTGATGTATAAATATTGTAAAAAATTGTATGTATAAAGGTTAAGCTGAGGTTGCTGCAGGGATTCAAGTTCTATATCTCTTATGTATAAGATGTCAAAAACAAATATACAGGTACGATGGAACAGCGTGCATCATGCGAGAGCTGCCTCGATCGATCGATCGGTCGAGATACAAGTATAAGTATAGCACGTTAAGTGAATCAAAAAAATCTCATCTATACAATTAATATATGTAATCCATTAGTTTTGTCAGGACATTTAAAAATGCATCGATTTGTATTCTAATTGTCTGTCTGTGTATCCATTTGATCGATTGTGATAAAAATAAGTATACGTACTAAGAAAATAAGATGACGCAAATTAAGTCCTATAAGAAAAATTTTATAGTATTTTATTAAAAGAATGTGGGTAAAAAGATAACTACGCTAACTAAGTTGGAATCTGCCAACGAGACAAGACGAAAAAAAATCCGAAGTGCATTAATGATGTTTTACGAATATCAGATCTATTGTAATTAAAAATTACACTAAGCTAGGAACTTCTGCAATTTACTTACAACCACAAATTATTAATATTTGGTGTCGGCAACCAAAAAAACATAATATAAGTATAGTGTTTGCCATATTTAGGATATAAATTATCACAGTAAGTATATATAACTTTTATAATATTAATATTCTTGTTAACGTAATACATAATTAGAAGATTTAAAGGGTTTTCAAAAGTATAAAATTTTATATATATATATATATAAAATTTAATACTTTTAAAACCTTACGCTTAACTTGAGTACGCTTTATATTTTAAATGAACAATTAAAATATTTATATTATGTATAATAATTAAATATAACTAAGTAATATATTTAATTTATTTATATATAGAACTGTTTCGAAAGTGTTGTGAAATATTACCTTGCACTGTTTATGTATTCAAGCATTTTAGTGAACCATCAAAACATGTAAAAATATATCTTGCAATGGATCGAAAAATATCCGTTAAAATTCTTCAATGACGTCTCGTCTGTGGTGATAAGTTTAGGCCCAAGAAAAATTGTTTTAATCACGGAAAATAACATGAAATCACATAGAGCTAAACCTTGATTGTAAGAAAGGTGGGCTAACATTTGTATTCCCGAAGATGTCAGGTGGCCTGTGGTTCTAACAGCTTCGTAAGCGGGTTCGTTATTTTGGTGGAAAAGAATGCCACGAACGGCTCCCCATGTTTGCTCGCTCTTTTAAATTCCTCGAAAACTTGAGGCAGACAAATTTTATAATAGCACCCATTAATAACTATTCTGTGATCTTCTAGCTAAATTACTGCGGCGACAACCGTAGTTTTGTGGGCAACCCGTCCTCTTCAAATACACATTGCGTGGATAGCTGCTTCTTGAGAGAATCGTACCTGTAGAGCTAAGATTCACCATGTTGTAATGATTTGGGATACGATTTGCGAAGATTGTCCTTCAAACTTACAAGCATAAATTTCAACTCAGTGAGATAATAAGGTATCCAACTCGAAGCAACCTTCCAAATTTTCAGATCTTTATGCAGGATCATGGGAACTACCTATAATTAAATTTTTAGTTCAGTCTAAATATCCCGATGTGTAATTTTTTTTTTCAACAACCACTCCACCCTGATGACCTTTTCATGGGTCACTACAGCAAACCTGCATTACTAATAATCTTAAAGAATATTTCTAGATAAAAACACTCATTTAAATCTAAATAATATATTAATATCACAATGTTAAGCTTTGATAAACTTTTTATATGTCATATATATATAAACAAATATTATATACAATTAATGAATATACACCCGCATTTCCTAGCGGTAGGTTGACTTCAGAGAAAGTCTCAGTCAGGCCGAGAAGTCATTAAGAAATCAGTGCTCAAATCTATTTTACACATATTTTCCACGCAAATGCTTATTTTTTACAGACATTTTTTATCAACCTTGTTAATAATAAGCGAATACGTACATTTTTAGTCGAGAAATAAATCAGTCTTTGTATATTTTTCTTCTTTTACAAAGAAAAAATATGCTACCTTATCAAATACAAAAATATTTGTGTTTTGCCCTTCCCTAAAAGTCCATAGAAATATAAATCATTATCTATATTTAATTGGTCGTGAAATATAATATATTGTTATGTTATATGAGAATATCGATATGAATTTATTGTTGTTTTGCACGAGAGTATCGTTATTTTATTCTTACTATTTTATATAATTATACTAGTTCTCTTATTATATTTTTACTTTAGAATATTTTCATATACATATACTTTAGATTAGACTTGCATAAATCCATCAAATAAATAACTAAGATTATTACAAAATGGACACGCGAACAGTCGATTAGCGTAAACACCGAGCCAATAGAATTTGTCCAGTTATTTATAGCTTTACAACAACATTTTTTAATAATGCTCGAGGCGACATGTGGTGACGGAGCGAATATTCTTATTTAATATAATAGTATATTTTTAATTGAATACTTAAAAAAACATATTGAAATAAATCATAGGAAAAATTAATAAGATTATGTTTATATTATATTTTATTGTTATAAAAAAAAGGATTAATGGCTTTGATTGATTGAAATAATAAAATTGTGAGATTATATTACTCTAAGGTACTTTCTTTATATTATTGTTTTTTAGGTACTTTCTTTATATTATTGTTTTAAGAATATTTAAAATGTAAGTTCCATGTTTCACTCTCGTTACCTTTCATCTTGACAATGCCAGTATTAAAGTGCTTTGCCAGTATTAAACGTATTCTATAAATATGATCCTTTTTTTTACCTTAATGTCCATAGACATTTGTCTATGCCTTTCATTGTAATTTTAAGGCAATTTTGTCATGATTTTAATTGCGATGGTAACTTCGCAGGAAATTGTACACCTGCACAAGTTTTGGAAAGCTATTTTAGTAATTAATAGTAGTAATAAATAAAGTAAATAGTTACTATTTACTTTATTTATGTAGTAAGCTAGGTTAATAAGTTCACTAGCTTTTTCATAGCCTCGGTGTCACAGTGAGAAATTGCCATCTTGAGGTTATACTCTATAAGGTTTCTATCGGAGTTATCGCCGACCCGCCTAATGAATCTCACAATGGCGTCGTCGATATCCGTGTAATACGTAGATATTCTTGTGTGTCTAGATATAGCCGCCACTGCGTGAGGGACACTTGTCAGGTACGATTTTGGTTTGGATTTGGTTTGGATGATTATTACCGACTCGTATGTTAATCCCTGAGCTTCATTGATGGTGAGGATGCGCGAATTTTCCCCTTTTCCGTACCCTAGGTTAGTAAAATCCGCTATGTGATGACGTTAGTATTGGTTGAAATGACTTAATATAATATTATGAGTGTTATTATTCGTTATAGATAGATGTCATCCGTATTAGGGTAGTGTTATAAAATTGTAATGGGAATTGGAAGTAATATTTTATTATTAAATTATCTAATCACTAATTTGTATTCGTATAAACATAGAGGTATATAATATCACCACTCATATATCTGTCATATGACATTGTTTGTCCTTGATTATATAAAACTACAGGGTGGGCCAAAAATTTTTCCACTTTTGAAACATGTCTAGAAATAAAAGTACAAATGTTATTTTGTTTATAATTTATTTAACGTAATTATCATTTAATTAAATTTATTTTTTAAAAATGACATCGTCGAGATGTGCTCCGTCTCGTCGTTGGCACTCCTGCAATCGACTACGTAAACTTTGGAAAACTCGTTGACACATGCTGCGAGAAATCGCGGATATCTCCTCGTGGATGTTTTCTTTTAATTGGGATATGTTCGTCGGTTTATTAAGGTATACTCGACTCTTCTGATATCCCCTCAAGAAAAAATCGCAAGGTGTAAGGTCCGGACTTCTGGGAGGCCATGGGATATTACCTCTGCGAGAAATCAATTTGTTAGGAAACATTTCTTTGACCACCGGTAAAGTCACGTTTGATGTATGGCATGTTGCTCCATCTTGTTGCATCCAAGTCCGGCTATTGTATCCTTCAAATTCATGCAACTGTTGTGTCAAAAACTCTCGCAACATTTTCACATATTCCACAGTTACGTTATTTCCTTGATTATTTTCAAAGAAGTATGGACCGATTATGCCCTTTGCGGATATGGCAGCCCACACTGTCGTTTTTGGTGAATGAAGAGGCTTTTGGTGTTTATAGTGAGGGTTTTCCGTGCTCCAATATCGACAATTATGTTTATTTAAGTGACCATTAATGTGAAAATGGGCCTCGTCCGTAAACAATACATTCTCAAGGCTAGAGAATCGCTCCAGTATAGTGTCAGCAAATAACTTACGTTGAATGTAATCGTTTGGTTTCATCTCCTGTACAATTTGAAGCTTATATGGGTGCAGTTTAAGGTCCAAATTCAAGATTCGCCGCAGACTAGTTCTTGGTATAGCAAGAGCCGCCGACCGCTTACGCGTAGATGATTCTGGATCGTCCCTTACAGAAATTTCAACCTCCCGAATGTTCTCTTCGCTTCTTCTTGAACGTGGTCGCCCAGTTTGTTTAATATTCATTGTCGATCCCGTTTGCTCAAACTTTTTAACCCAAGCTTTAATTAAATTAACACTTGGACACTCACTTACACGTTGTAATCCGTATTCAACTCTAAAGAGGCGTCGTACAGTAACGTAGGAATCGTTGTTTTCATAAAATTGTTTTACGCAAAAAGCACGCTGTTGTCCCGTGAAGCGCTCCATCGTGACTAAAATTGCATTAAACGACGCACAATTCCCCGCCACCCGCGCGCCCCTTGCTCTTACGGTTTTGGAGAAATCAAGTATTGCTATTTGCAAAAATTTTTGGCCCACCCTGTATTATCGTGGAAACTACTTTAAGAATACAAAAGAAAACTTGTTTGTACGGAAAATACTTTGCACATTAAGAATTCTTAGATTAATTAATTAAAGGGTAATAAATTATACATATTAAAAAAAACACTCGTACATACATACTTTCAGTTTGAAAAACCTGATATTCAGCAGTAATGAAGTAAATTACATCTGCAAAATTTTATATTTTTGGCAGATATATTTTTTTGAACTTAACATTTTATAATATACATATTTAAAAAGAATAATATAATATTAAGTATAAATGCTTTTAGATGTGATATTAGCTTAATAAACAACTTCTATATATTCACACTAAATATCGGTTACATTTTTTTTACTCCACATTTAAACCCACAACCAACACCAGATGTACTATCAATAATAATTAGTTAGTTAGTTAGTTTATCAAGCTTTTGTCCACAATCATAAAACATGTATTTCGAACTCATCGCCACTTTTTAGCATAATAATAATATACATATGAAATGAAAATACATACAACAACAAATTATTTCTTTTACTCAGTCAGTTACTTTTTAGGCAAATGTAATATTTTTTATTTTTAATAAAATAGAATTAAGTAAAGATTACAATAATTATTGTATGAATAATCTTAAAACGATTGGTTAGTTTATGCTGGCCTGTTATTATTTTTTTTGGCAGCGTACGTCCATTTTATAGCAAATATTTTCATTGCATAAATTCAGATATGCACTTCCGTGGCTGATCCTCTTGATTGGGGCGTTGGCAACAAGTATGAAGAGCTGCCAACAGTTTTATTTTCACTTCAAAAGGAATTTATTATGGAAACTAGTAACTGAAACTGAAATGTATTGAAGATTATAAATTAATTAAACAAAATATAATTTAAGATATTCAGTTATGTGAAAAAAATTACATTTTATAATTTCTACAAAGAACTTTATTTTATTATTATTTCAGATACAATAAACATGGGAGGGTTTTACAATAATTGAAGTGGCTTGTTTTGTAAAAAATAACAGCATTTGGTATCGATACCACAAGAATGTAAGCATTCTATTGACGTGAGTGAGTGACACATTAATTAAATAAATGGTGTAAATAGAAGTGTAATTGTAATTGTAAGTTTGTATTTATTATATTTTCTCCGTTTGTTCCATATTCTCTGAATATATTATAAACTCGTACTACTATACTAAGCTAGGCAAAAAAGATGTTATTAGTGGCAGACGATTTCATCCCATTTATAAAATAACTCTACAAAGGATAAATACCCTTGTTTAGTTATATAGTTACAGATAACACATTTACTACATTTTATAAAATATACAAATAATGAATACAGCCCAATACTATATTTATATATACTTTTTTTGTTATTTGTAAATTTAGTTGCAGAAGTTTAATTAAATACATTCATTCAGGCTTAATTAAATACATTCAGTCATACTCATAGTAGCGCATTTATGAGTTAAGTAAAAGTGGAACACGTTATGAAATTTAAATTGTTGTGTTTATGAATTATAGGGTGTATGTAATGCATGTTTAATTTTAATGTCAATTCAACCTTAAGGCTTGCGAAGATCAAAATTGTGTTTTATAAGTAAATGCTGTAATATTTCCTTTCATTGTATTTTCTAAATTATAACCATCATCCCATAAACATTATGTTACCCACTTAATGTCACAAGATGTCATGGCCGTCTTTCTAAGTAAAGACGTGAAATCCTTCCATCTTAACAACATCTTATAGATTTAAGGTCTTTATATCAATAGTCTAGAATATAATTTAACATAGTTCACTTGCATGACTAACACAAAGACAGTTAAACGATTAGTCTCTACATACATGTTATAAATATCGCAAAAATAAATATTCTTAACTACAAATTAACTAAATAAATTAAAATGTACTGAATTCTATAATTTATAGACTATTATTTTGACTTGTTCGGATTTCTGTGAACGAATATAGAGTGTTTTCATTTAATTTTCCTCGTTCACTCTTCAATATACATACATGGCTAAATGTACTTGAAATATTTCTATCTTCTTATTTTTATTTTGACAATATCCGTACTTCATATAAGGTCTTGTCTTATGTCAAATTTATAAATTGAGTTGCTTTTTAAATCAAGTTCAGTAAAAATAATAATTAAATTAAAAATTAAATTAGTACGTTTTTATTTTATAAAATATATCCAATTCTTGTTAATCTTTGTTAATCATGACGACAACAAAATTTTCAGTTTTTCTTTAATTAAATTACTGTTTTGAAATTATCAAGTATATATACATATATAAATTTATTTCTAATAATTGTCCTCAGAAATATAACGTCGACAGTCCGACGTTCTTTCAAAATGACAATATAAATAAAAAACTTACTTAAAAATATAAACTACATACCGAAAATTAACGATGAAAAGTAATTTTCATGTATTTGTAGTTTTTTCCACATTACTATGTGCACACATAACTAAGTTGCAACTGCAACTTTATTTAACTGAATCATATTTAAATTTAATTTTCTCAAGAGAATGTTACTGCTTGGAGATTTACATTTAGACTGATATAATATTATACTATTTACACGGCTCTTTGACATTGAAGCAATACCACTTTTAAAACTTTTATGATCTAAATATTTAAAAAGTTATAAAAAGCAGCAATTGGGCATATTTCAATCGAATATTACCTACATACAACGTACTTACCTTGAGCTTTTGATATATTTAGTTTTATATCAAAATTCGATTTATTGTATTTCTTCATTCCCAATGAGAATTAATTATTCTCTTTAATCTTCCTAAATTATTATTTTTGTTGGTTGATATTTTTAGTTTTATTATTAATGTCAAAACTTTCTGCGTACGTAGTAACACTATTTGCTTATAAGCATGTTTTGAATTTAGTGCCGCAACGTTTCTAATTCATTCATTAATTAAAATTTTACTATGTTTCGGACTGATAAAATATTATGGAATAACCAAAATTACCGGAAGTTTCCGTGCCGTTTAAAAGTACATTGGAAGAGTATTCTATATGTTCTAGTTCGAATCGTCATACCGTACTGACAAATAAGAGGCTGATTATGTCTTCGCGTGTCCATTGTCAGCGCCGCTTAGGATTGTAATTTAAGATATTATAAAATATTTCTGTCTAATTAAGTAAAAATATTCCATTAACAAGTTAATTAATGATTATTAAATTTGGTATTTAATTCTATATCGACCCACTGATTACACAAAAACAAGTAGTTGGATAGCAATCTTAAAATAGTAGTAATTAAAGGGCTTTACCGCGCTACAGAAAAATAATTTAAAATATTTATTTTATTCTTGCTGTTAAAATTATCATATTTTTGCGAACACTTACCGATCAAATAAATTGAAAAATATGAATGTGATTGTCGAATAAATAAAATATATTCATTTCTACAGCAATGATACATATATGAATTTTCGTCACATGTTTAATAATGGATTCTCACTTTATTGGCAGTTCTCATTTAAAATTTGCATAAGTCGAATTAATAATTAATTACTACTTAACTCTAAGGGTTAAAATGTAACATCATAAGGCTATATGAAAGAGCTCAATAAAGTGGACACGCGATCAGGCAATCAGACCATAAACCAACCAGGTGGCCAATAATATTATAATCTATTCAGTAATTTCCTGCGTCATAATAATATTTGCTAATAGCAGTCATATCCATATCCGATTTCACGAAGGAATATATATTAAAAACTAACAAAAAGAACCGGGTTCACAAGATTTCTATATACTATGTATTTAATAGAGTTTTTTATAACAAGAACATCACGCTTCAAAACTGTTAAAATTATTATTTTTAAATGATTTTTATTGCAAATTCTATGTTTTTATATCTTGTAGGTTTATATATAAAACATGTTTTTATTCGTACAAAACATATATTAGATATGTATAAGTAGTAAATATATTAAGTTTCGAGTATGAAAAATTATACCTTCCTTATCTTCTTCTGAAAGGTAAAATTTTTAACTGAATTTATTTTTTTATCTGTTGAGAGATAAACTATAAAATAAACAAGACGGAGTATCATGGTTGAGTGCGAAAGCAATCGCATAACGTCCCATTAAAGCAATGAGATTGAGCATTTGTTTTTAGCGGGTAGCCTAAAAAAATTACATTCTCCGCTATGAATACGATACCTTGGACATTACTAGGACCATAATGATCTCGATCGGAGGGGCTTATTTTGAATAAATTATTCTAAAGCGAAAAAAAAAACATGTTCTTGGTTGTTCGAGTTTAATAAGTAATAAAGTAATAAACAAAGAGATTAACTTATTGAGACGTGATATATTTGTACCGTGACTATTGTCACTAAATATCATATTTAGTAATATTTTTAATTCATATTCTTTAAATTCATACAAGATTTTCTAAATTTTGTGGATATATTATTCAAACTGAGACTAATTTACACTTGAAATCTAAGTTTGTTATCGTTAAAATAATTAAAAAATATATAATTTATAATGGCCTTCTTAATCGTAGAATCGCGTGACACGACAAAGGCACAATGCTCTTTAGCTTCTTGATAAGAGAGCATGCGAGTGGTTAGCGTCGTGAAAGGAGTAGTTTATATTTTGAAAATAAATTATGCTCAAACCTAACCGAGTGCAAAAATAAAATATCTTATAATTGATATTAAAGTTGTCTAATCATTTTATAAGAATGAAATATCACTGATCAAGTCATTTATATTTGAAATTATGTTTTCTGCATTGTAGCATATTTTTGATGAAATTGACAAATAAGACTTTGCACAATCAAATTCACCGTAGTCCACTGTAAACTAGAGGCATTGCAGCCGGCCTTGTTATTTTTGACGAGACGCAGATGTCACAACCTAGCGAAGCAGCGTACCTTTCATAACCCGAGTATAAACTGGGACATCTTTTTATATCACATGCCGCGGTATCCGAGTTCGTAGGCGAGCATATTCGCTATAATCGCCTTCAGAATATTGAAGGTTATGACCTATTAGTACTCTAGCTGCGCGTAGATATTGACGATTATGTCAGGGTTTACGCGTACCTCTAGAGGTCTCATGACGGTAATACAGAAACGGACAACTCTAAGGCCATGTTCAAGCGATGATTGACGACCTGCTTTCACAGACTCCCTCCGTCGAAGTCGTAGTCCTCGGGGACTTCAAAGTCTACAATACCGTTGGCTAGAATCACGATTACGCGGGGAAATCTGTGTTTAACTTTACTCTGGCAAAAATATACTCTTTGCTGGATCTTCTGCTGACTTCACATTAAGATTCAGCCACTTTCCTGAGAAAGTACGAGGTCACTATCGAGGTACGCCTAGGGTCCTCTGATCAGTATCTGGAACGGGGTGTAGTATCCACCCGACACCCAACGCGTTTGGTACTCGTACTACAAATCAGAGGTTTGGGATGGAACGCGGTCCTTTTTTGTATTCTACCCAAGGTGGCCGATTTGTTTCCCTTTTAATGATCCCAGTGACTGCGCTGTGGCTGTATACATTTAATATATAACGAAGTTAGATTGGGCCCCTCACTATCAGGACGGTCCGACATGACGGTAGTCTTGAAATAATAGTCTCAACGCGTAGTATAATAGTCTGTTTAATCAATTCACAACACAGATTACAGGAATATCACACGATTGAATTGATACACTCCGATTATGATTGGGAATGCGGTGAATTCGAAGCAACCTGGCGACTTAACAAAAATCAACAATTTCCTCTCGTGTTCCGTCAAAAACTGATTCCACCATACAAGTCACTCATTTTAGTAAACTGACCTGACATCTGTCAATCGATTGTCATGTCACCACGATACATCGACTACACCCAAACATACTGCTTGACATTTCCAAGAATTTTTGATTACTGCCTTACTGTCCCATCAATAATGTGTGAAACCTCAAATAGTGCCAGATTACTAAGGCTGCAATACGGCCATCTTGACAACTCACACGTCCTAGTGTGAAGCTTGGGTATCTGAAACAATATTTTATCTCTGCACAGTAAAATTTCCTTCGCTCGGCCTTCCTGACCGAAAGGATCAGGATTAAATAAACTCTCTTACGTAATCAGACTATTTTATTTGAACACAGCGTCTATCTACAATATTTTGACAGTTTGTACTATTGCCTACACTAGTCATTATGAACAATCGTTTTCATCTTAATCAACAAATTTGACACGACTCAACACAACACAGAGTCTGTCTATTTCAGAAAGATCAGATCAGTCTAGTATGCAATACTTTACAACTCAATCCATTGCCTCCATCCGGCAATCACCTGGGTGACCTACATCCGGTACCCATTTCCAAAACAACACATTGCCTCCATCCAGCAATCTGAGTTTCCTCCATCTGGAACTCAGTTTTAACCTAACACATTGCCTCCATCTCCGAAACACAACGATCGCCTACATATCCGAACGAAACGCAAGCCACTCACATTCGCGGCCGCACTGCGACGGGAAATGATGCCCGATCTTATGCCTACGCTACGAGTGGTACGGAATTGCATGCCATCTGAGCGACTTGCATACTTTTTAACAACTAGTGACATGAACGTCCGTCCCCTCCGTGATCACCTCTAGGCGATCACGGAGGGGACTATCTAGACTATCTAGACTAGTCTCGTTACTTTTGCTGCAGTCCGAATCAAAGACTTTGTCGTCGAAATTGTCGGGCATTTTTCGTAGGCGGTCGTGCGTATATTTGTAAGTCCGGTTTGAGTTCAAAGCTTTAAAAACATAACGATCCCCATCTAGTACCTCAGCAATTTTAAAGGGGCCCCTATATTTGGGATCGAGCTTTGTTTGATTTCGCTCTTAGTTCAGCGACAAGACAAAATCTCCCACAAAAACCTCGTATTTGAATCAAATCGTACTATGTCATATGCAGAACCCTTTTCCATATTCTCCACAGTCTCGGACCTAACCTCTTCAATGTCAATTTTCGGATGATTATCGACAGCAAGTAAAATGTCTAAGGGTAGCTAGCTACCTTACCGATAAACAGTTCCAATGGACTAGCCTTCGTGACTCGGTTCATGGTACAGTTGAGAATAAGCTGCACATCTGGCAGAGCATCTTGCCAAGAGCGATTACTTGTTTCTACAGCTATCAGCAAATTTTTTAGAGTGCACATAATACGCTCTAGCTGGCCGTTAACTCGCGAGCTACCTGTGGCTATTAGATGGAGCTTAATACTTACAGAGTCGCAGTAGTCCTTAAAATATTTGCTAGCAAAGCAGCTTCCCTGATCAGCGATTATACGATGGGGTGCGCCAAATAACGCAACACTCGCCTTAAGTGCTTTGATACTGCTAACTGTATCAATGTGGAGTATGTGTTATAGTAATACATACTTGGTGAATGCATCAATCAGCACAAAGACATACTCCTTCCGATCATTTTTACCGCTTAGTTTTCCAGTAGCATCGACATGTATCGTGTACCAGGGTATTGCTATCTTTGGGATAGGATGCATTTCTACTTGTACTTTGCCAGAAAGCGCCTTAGAAATTTTAGAAGTTATTTTAGAAGAAATTTTAGAACCTACGAACTTTTTTAACAATTACCTACGAACAGGTTGTTCTCTTTGTCGACTGGTAATGGATTTCTTGAAAAGAAATCAACATGAGTCATTCGCTTACCACTGCAATGCACAACATAAAAATCGAATGCCTGTAGGAACGCCCACCACCTGTGAACGCGCGACGTGAGGTCAAGTTTCTTCCGGGTGAACTGGAGTGAATTACAATCGGTCACTTCAAGAAATTTGTGACCGTATAAGTAGTGCCGGAAGTGTTTAACATCGTTGACAACCGCAAGAGTGTCTAACTCATAAGACTGATACTTGGATTCTGCGGCTGTTGTGCTTTTACTAAAATAAGCAACTGCATGTGATTTACCTTCCTTCCGCTGAATTAGAACAGCGCCGTATCCCATGGCACTCGCATCTGTGTGTAACTCCGTTTTGAGAGTTGGATCGTAGATCATAAGGAATGGCTCACTAGTCAAGTTAGAAATTATCTGCTGTCTGATGGACTTGTGTTCAGGCTTCCAATCTATCTTGCCATTGGTTGAAGTCAAAGCATATAAGG
Source organism: Melinaea menophilus ssp. n. AW-2005 (assembly GCA_918358695.1). Taxonomy (NCBI): domain Eukaryota; kingdom Metazoa; phylum Arthropoda; class Insecta; order Lepidoptera; family Nymphalidae; genus Melinaea; species Melinaea menophilus. Next base: position 20,629,678 of record OU911038.1, read on the forward strand.
GAGCCATCAGCTGAGAAAACTTTGCCACGAACTGGCGGAAATATGACGCCAGGCCGATGAACTGACATAGCTGTGTTGCTGTTTCCTCAAACATGGTAAAGCGGTTTGAGAGTGAACTTTACGAGAATTAGGGCGTATTTGTCCTTGACTGATTTCAAACCCAAGATACTCCACTCTCTGCTTCAAGAAAGCACACTTTTTATAGTTGAGAGAAAATCCCTTTTCGGCAAGGACTTTAAGTACTACCCGGAGTCGTTCAAGTGCCTCCTCTACGCTGCATGCAAAAATAAGTACGTCATCCATGTAGACCACGACATAGGTATTCACCATATTCCCAAGAGCGTGAATCAAAGCTCTTTAAAAAACTGCATTTCGGAGCCCAAATGGCATGTTTAGGTATTCAAATTGTCCATCAGGCGTTACAAAGGCTGTTCGTTTAATCGAGTCAGGCTTAATGCGAATCTGATGAAATCCTGAGGCCAAATCTAAAATTGAGAAAAATGACCCACCATGTAATCCTGGCAATCTGGTCAGATATGAGAGGTAGAGTATTATCGTTTAATTCGCGATAGTCAAAACACATCCTGTCTGTTCCATCCTTCTTTTTCACTAGCAGAATAGGACTCGCGAATTGTGATGAACTACAACGAACTATCCCGGCCTTGAGTAACTCTTCAATCTTACCTCATACCACTTGTCGCTCCTCAGGGCTCAATTTATAGGGGCGTCTATAGAATGTCTTGTGAGGGTAGATAAGACGAATTTTCATAGGCTCAGTATCAGCAGGTGAGGTAGAGGGAGGTAGGAATGCCAGTAACAAAATTATTTAAAAAAAAATTTTAAATGTCTAGTAAATGTATTCTGTTTTCAGGGGGAACGTCGGTGTCAATTAACTCAAAATCGATTTTATTGTCATTAACAACGTCACATACGTCAACTACTACAATCTTTTCAAATCTCAGTTTGTCTGATGTCATATGTACTGCTAACCCAAGTGCTAAAATTTCCCGCCCAATCATAATATCATGTTGCAAACAGTGGTCAGGTAAAACATGTAAAAGAATTTCAAAAAGTATTCCGTCAACTTCAACAGTGGACAATATTTGTACAGTGGCATATACAGAGGTCTGTCCTATGCCCGTCATTGTCACACGGTCATAATTTCTCCTTCCCCTAAATTTACACGAACTACATTTTTTAATCAGTGAACATTCTGCGCCCGAGTCGTAGTTAAAAGAAAATTGCTCACCATTGTGGCGTAAAATTCCAGCCGGTGCTTTCAGGATACATACATCCACTCGCTTTTCCTTTGTTGAGCTGCCTGCTGCGCTACTGCTTGGCTCCTTGCTGCTCCGCTCCGGGCAGTTGGATGCATAGTGTCCCTTCTCGTGGCAGTTGAAACAGGTGATCCGGTCCGATTTTCCAGCTGACTGGTTGCTCGCGTTGATAGGCGTCTTCGATCCAACTTTATCTTCCTGTGACCTCATATATCTCTGATTTAAGCCCCAATCTACCACAGTTGAAGTGTTTGAGAGCAGTGAAGGGTCCACCGAGTGAAGTTTTCTTAGCATCTGGACCTTCACGCTCATCACTAGATTGAGTGCTACGTTTTAGGAAAGAAACGGCTTTTAGTTCCCTTTGTAGCTCACTGCGCGTCTTTATGTCCGTGGTGAAGGATAATCTTTGAACACGCGGGTCAATTTTTGCAACATGCGCTAATATAGTAGCGATAGCAATCTGCTCTGTAGTAAGGTCGCTCCACCTAGACATTAAAGACGTCATAACGGTTGCAGCATATGCTGCTAGACACTCATTTTCTTTTGGTTTCTTGCTGTTCAAATTGATTAGAAAGAAAGCAGTAGTCTCTGGGCAATCGTATCGGCTAGTGAATAGCTCCTTGAATGCACCCCATGTCATTTCGGGGTAAGAAACAGATGATAACCAAGATGAAGCTTCACCTTTGAGCGCGCGGCTTAATGCAATCATGAGTGACGAGCCTTGGCGACGTTGATCGCACACAAGTCCGCGGTCGTCAACCAGTTGCGTGAATCTATGTCTCGTTTTTCGGGATCAAAATTCGGAAGGCAGATATCGGTACTAGAAGAAGGCGTCTGTCGTTTGGGTTACATCCCACTTCTGATAACGAAGTTAGATCGGGAACCTCACTATCAGGACGGTCCGACATGACGGTAGTCTTGAAATAATAGCCTCAACGCGTAGTACAACAGTTTATTTAATCAATTCACAACACAGATTACAAGAATATCACACGATTGACTTGATACACTCCGATTATGATTGGGAATGCGGTGAATTCGAAGCAACGTGATGATTTAACAAAAATCAACCGTTTCCTCTCGTGTTCCGTCAAAAACTGATACCACCATCCAAGTCACTCATTTTAGTAAAGTCAGCTGTCAGCTGACACTGACATCTGTCAATCGATTGTCATGTCACCACGATGCATCGACTACACCCAAGCATACTGCTTGACATTTCCAAGAAGTTTTGATTACTGCCTCACTGTCCCATCAATAATGTGTGAAACCTCAAATAGTGCCCGAATACTAAGGCTGCAACATACATATCTTACTTGCACAATATATCCTACATAACAATCCTTATATTTAAAAACAAAGTTCAATATTCTTATTGTGCCGTGATAATAATGAGGTAAAACATAAATTAACTATAAATATTACAACGTACTTTTTATTACGAGTATGTTATGTTAAACAATAATATCAAAAAAGTAAACACGATAACAGGCCATCAGGCAACAACAAACAAGTGGCAGGCAATCAAACATATTTTAGTTATTTCCTGCGCCATAATATACATACCCTTGATTATAAAATTATGCGTACCGTCAAATTACCTTTTTGAATTTATTAAATGTTACGGTTTTTTATAAATATTTATACATAAAAAATATTTAAGTTTAAGGCTGCACTCTTAATACAAATACAAGGATAAAGTTACATATCAGAGTACCAAGGTAGGATAAAATAATAGAACGTAATATTTTGTCTCTTTTATTATAATTAATAATTCAAATATTATATAATTATATCAACGTCGAAACAATTATGTGTCTTTTTAATGCGATTAAATTTGTTTAATTCTTCGTGTTAGAGAAGAAAGAGTAAAATATAAAACAGAATAGAAACTAAAATTGTTTGTTAAATTTAAATATCACAATGCTTATACATTCTAAACAATGTCAAAAACAAAATCTGAATATGCCAGAAATAGATAAGCAAGTATGGTTTAAGTACTTTGTATGTGTTAATTAATTATTTAAACAAAACCATGATGTATTATTGTTATTTTAGGCAGTAATGATGTAAGCAAATATCTTATTTAAGTAAGAATGTACTTCATTTTATATTCATTAATTAGAAAAAAGTTAATTGTGGCAGAATTATTATCAAATAGAAGGTATATATTTGACGAAGGTTTTAATATTAAGTCAACAAACTTTTCGAAGTTAAATTAAAACCATTTAAAATGATTACATCATTCTTAAACCAATGCCTGTCCATTATATGAAATGGCACTTTGGAAAGCGTCTAGAAAGTGAAAATGTGCCGATATATCAACTGATGAGCTTGGAACCGTGCCTGATAAACAACTCTTACTTATAAATTGAGCTCACTTTTTTCTTGATTGCAAAACTCGAGAGTATACAAAAGAAAAAATAAATAATGTTAAGTATTTACATTGAAATATAATTACTCTACTTTATTTAGTTTTAAGAATCGTTTTGATTTTTTTTTAAATTTCATATGACGATTCTTGCAATTTTTAATAGTATTGATGGATTACAAACTTTAGCATATGAATTTTAATCCAAATTTAAGAGTAATTTTACTTAGACTGATGGCAAAAATTATTGATTTAAGGTCAAATATAACAAACCGTTATAAGTCATGTTAGAAAAGCTCTGGTGGCAGGTTAAGCATTTAAGCATTTGAATATTATCTCAGAAATCTTGGTGGGAGGGGTAATAGCAAAATAATATAGGTAATTCTTATTACATTTCTGTAATCTCTATATATACATAAGTGATTCACTGACTCATCACGAAATCTCCGAAACTATCTGACCGATTAACTTAAAATTTTACATAGTTACTTCTTTTGTGACGTAGACGTCCACTAAGAACATTTTTTACAGAATTTCTATCCCAACAGATTTCAACAAATTTCAAGTCAATCGGTCTTATAGTTACAGAAGTTTCATGATGAATGTGTATACAGATGGGAGTAAGAGTTACTATAGCATCAGTTACAATAGCATGAATGTTTTCGACGTGCTTGAAACACAAAGAATTACGAATAGTAAGACTCGAATATCAAGGATAAACGTACAATGAAGTCAGCAGCATCATCGAAACATTATTATTTTAGATTTTTCAGGCTATTTAAATTTAAAAACACTCAAGTTTTAAATGTAAATACGGTTAAAGGTAAAGTAACTTACTATAACCTAGAACTAGTAACTAAATAGTTAATGTTGTACAATCCTATGTCAATGACTATACTGTACGAACCAAGATGTTGTTAATAATTAGTAGCCCCGGAATTCCTTATTTCAAGAAACCCGGTGAGGTAGATGACTAATTAACTGATTGACTGACAAACGCCAATATCTCGTCTTTCTATTGCAACGATTGTTGCAAAGTTTTCGAAATTTCGGGTTAAAATTAAAGTTTTTTTTTCATTAGGGCATCTCATATGCGGTGGACACAAAAAAAGTTATATTTTTATTTTTTCATATTTAGTATATAATATACCTTATAATATTATATCTCGTAAGTATGAAAGCGACTACAAAATATTTTTGCTCAACGATGTTAATTTTTTAAGTTATGGGCCCTTAAAATTAATCATAATTGAAATTCTGATATTTTCAAAGTAGAGTAGATACTTATCCATTTGTGTAGATTTGAAAATTTATTTTCATTAGAAAACGCAAAAACATCTCCACACTCCATAAAAAAAATAGTTTTTAAATATTCATAACAATTTAATATATTCATTGAATTGGTGAAAAATCTTTTCAAATGTATTTCTATATTCCTTCCATAGCAAAGGTCGACTTTTCCAATCATTGAACGAATGCTGGAGCTTTACACGTCACGATCCTGCACAGTGGGTCGGCGCGTTTTATATAATATTATGTTTTCTAAGATCGGTTGGTTTCCTCACATATCATTCTAGTGTGTGTGAATTATAATTAAACACAATGGCCTCCTTAATGAGGCTTATAAATAATTATATCATTTAAATTCTTATAAAAAATTAAATCGTCTTTGGCTAAAACTATAAGATTAAATTACAAGGCACTATATAGTAATATACAGACAAGAAATAGAATTTTGCAGTAAAATGGATAACGTAATTTGCAACATTATTTATATCCCTCTGAGGTATTTTAGTTTTGATAGAGCTTGCAGTCAACAACGTTCCGATGGAATGGATAAGCGCTTAGAAGTTCACTCAATTACTTTGTGAAAACATTTTATGACTTTATTTAAGTCAGTGTAGTAAAATCTATAAATGCATAAAGTATTTTATGGTTGGATGGTATCAGCTAATCAGTTTCTATGAGATAACATAATTACGAATAAGTGATGGTGGTCTCAGACAGCTGCATCAAAGGAGATTGATTGTGCAAGTTATATGTAATAAGTATACCCTTTACCACATGTTATATTGTCACATTTACATTTGCACATGTCGCAGTAATTGTATATTGTTCATTTGCTGTGAAAATTTGGTATAGTACTGGAATTTACTAACAATCGCCAAATTAATTATAAATTTGTGGTCACCAGTTAAAATACATTTGCAAACATATTTACAATTTAATTGGTGTTTTAAAAGCAGGGATCAGCAACAGTAATAAAATTTATATAAATTTGGAAATGGTGATATATTGAAATCAGATTTTAACTACAACTTCAATAATTATATAACTATAATAAATGTTTGCAAGATAATGTATTATATATGTAGGATGACGTACTTACCATAATGTAAAATATTATTAAAAATGTTAAAAAATCATTAGGAAATATCTTTTCTTTCAATATAATTTCAGTGGAAATAAAATGTATATTAAACATCTATCAAGAGCATAAAGCATTAATTCTTAATGTTGACCCTATAAATATGTAAAGTAAAAAAACAGGAATAAACATTGGAGTTTACTACTCGTACTTGATTACGATAAATAAGTGTCTTGAAGTATTTTCCCACTTGACTTGGTTGATTTATTTATTAGCAATGCAGAATACTATAAATGTAAAAAAAGGTAATTTAATTAGTTTTATTTTTTTCTAAAGGTTTGAAGGAGATAGAATAAAATATCTAGGTCTGCTTCACAATAATGTTAAGTGCTTTTCAGTTTAAATCTATATTATGTTTGTATAGTGATATATAAGAAACCCTTATAAGTCTACATTATAGTAAAGAAAACACCCTGTATTAAACAATAGAACTACAGATGATCATTTATATATGCGGCAATTGATATTAATAAATTTATTCACAATATACTCGTACTAATTCTTCTTAGTAGGTTTTCTGTAAGATTTGTTATGAACGATAGCAGCATCAAAAGCTTTCTCGAATGTAGAGGGTTATTTTATAATTAAAGGCATCAGAATCGATTGCATTAGAGCTGGCCATTTTTAAACATTCTTCAAACGGCAAATCGCTAGAGCAAAGTTTAAGCATGTCGTCAAAATTGGGGATCAGCTGGCAAAGTACCCGCCTGGCACGCGCAAATTCTGGGCGCTTTCCAAGGCCACTCTGGGCAACTTTAGCCAGCCTTCCCTACCGCCGTTGCACATGGGGAATGACTCTCTGGCCCACACGGCAAAAGAGAAAGCCGATCTCTTGGGCACTCTTTTCGCCTCCATATGGGGATGCGGTATATTCCGGTCGTGCAGGTCTCTCTCGGGAAAACGTCGACGAGTGCCGAAAGAAATTTGTGTCTTCAATAGAGACCTCCCTGGGGATGGTCTCTGAGTGGGGTGAACTGAACCACGTTCAGTTCAATCCCCTAAAGACACAGGTTTGCGCGTTTACCACTAAGAAAACCCCATTTGTCGTATCACCGCTCTTCGAGAGCACTCCTCTTATTGCCTCGCCAAGTATCAGAATACTGGGTCTCGACATTTCGAGCGATTGTCAGTTTCGTGGTCATCTGGAGAGCAAGGCCAAGTTGGCCAAGTTGGCCAAGTTGAAATTGGGAGTGATCAATAGAGCGAGGCAGTATTTCAAACCTGGCCAAAGACTTGCGCTCTATAAGGCGCAGGTCCGGCCTCACATGGAGTACTGTTCTCATCTCTGGTCCGGATCACCCCAATATCAGCTTCTACCATTTGACCGCGTACAACGGAGAGCCGTTCGGATTGTCGGGAACCCAGTGCTCTGTGAACGGCTGGACTCTTTGGCATTGCGTAGAGACGTGGCTTCTTTGTGCGTCTTCTACCGCATTTACAACGGGGAGTGTTCCGAAGAACTATTCGATCTGATGCCTACCGCCGAATTTCACTACCGCACAGCTCGCCATCGCCTCCTTTATCATCCATACCACCTGGACGCGTGGCGATCTTCAACTGTGCGGTTTTCAAGGACTTTTTTCCCACGTACCACTTAAATGTGGAACGAACTTCCTTCGGCGGTATTTCCAGATCGATACGACATGGGTACCTTCAAAAAAGGCATATATTCCTTTCTCCAAGGCCGGCAACGCTCTTGTGTATCCTCGGATGTTGCAAGAGTTCATGGGCGGCGGTGATCACATACCAACGGTGACCCGCAAGCTCGTTTGCCCTCCTCTAACATAAAAAAAAAAAAAAAAAAGTATTTTATACCCACTTAGGAAGATTATTAATATAAAAGAAATAAAAATCGGACCTTAGACCTTATAAAAACTAGTGACAAATTATTTGTTTTTAAGGAGACTGGCGTTATTCTCGTAACACGGCACGTAACACCTTTAGCGTATTGACATAAATGTCTTTTCCACCAAATACTGCGGCGATTTCGAGTATTCAAATTTATGTATATATATTGTATACTCGTATTGCACACTTAAAAACTTGCAAGAAATAAAGCTTGGATATAGCCAGTTCTTGCACCACGTGAACTGAAAGACTAAATTAAAACTACATTTACGTTTTTATAAACTTGAACCTACAGGTTCGCATGACATGACATCGTTTATAAGAGTGAATTCTCTTCAACAAATACGTGTAATTGAAATAATATAATTGTGAATTTATATTAATAGATTAACACTGTTGTATTTTATATACTTACATGGTACACGTGACATGACAGTACATAATATAAATTACACTTTCCTATAAATTAATTAAATGTTGAGCTTCTACTTAAGAAATGCTACACGTTCTACTTATGGTAGTTAACTGGGTTAAGAGAGTGGGACAAGAAAAACCAATTAATATACAAAAAAAGTTAATCTTCTTTCTCAAGTTGATTAGCAATTTCATTTTGTTTCATCAACATTACATAATTTAAATAAATCTGAATATCAAGAGACCATCATGACTGATATTGATTACTAAAAGATGTTTTTAATAATTTAACAAGTAATTGGATAGCGAGTGAATATAAAAATGTTGGCAACTCTTCAAACTCCTTGCCAACTCTGCAATCAAAAGGATAAGCCCCGGGAATATCCGAATTTATGCGTAGAATGAATGAATATTGAACTTGTTGCCAACACTATAATCCTGATGTATATTTTAGGCGTCCAGCTTATTTATGTATTTCAATACATACTACACTAGTAACATGAATAGTTCAATGTTATTGTCGTCAAATTACTCTAGCCTGTAATGCACTTGTCAGTGACTGTTACTCGTAATTTAGCAAACATTTACATGTTCGTGTAAAATTTGGCGTAAGTTATAAAATAAAACCTATTTAATTTATATAACACCTTTATGTAGTTATGTTATGTATGGCTCTTTCCTGTACTTTAACTATGATCTTATCGTCTCTTGAGAGAAATATTTGATAAATATCAATAATTAAATTATATTGTAGTCTCAAACTACGAGTTACTGTATTTATAAACTGTAACAATATTAAGGCTAAATTATTATTTTTATTTTACTTCGTCTTAACTTAGTAATCAATCGCTTCTCGTTTAACTTTAAGCTAACCCTAACGACTCGACTCTATGAAACTTCCATAATTGGGACAAATTCCGATCACGTATCCAAAGTCGTGTCACGCTCAGATATAGTCCGATAGTTCGTATTTAATGTGTCGATTCACATTACGTGTTACTTTGTGCACTGTTACGCCTCCTTATTTTATATTTTTGTAATTAATTTTTATATTATTTGTATATGAAGACTAAATCCTTTTTTACTGTAAATTACTTAAGAGTACGAAATAGCCTTTTTTATTTCTCACTAGTTTTATAAAAATTAAAAAATATATATACGATGGACAACACTGTACTTTTACGCTATAAAAAATAATAAAAAGACAGAAGTGATAGTCTAAATTTATTTTAATTCGTAATAATAAGTAATAAGGGCAAATGTGTTAATTTTACGTGCTGCTTTTTTCTCTGCGTATTGCTTTCTATCTTATTTCTAGTTGTATTGTATTGAAAAAGATTTGTATACAGTAAATCGACATGTATAAGTAAGTGGTAGGCATCACTTTATTTATTCCTATCTTTACCCTTTTTATTAAGGTCCCGTAACATATCTATCTGTCCGCAGGACACATCACATCATCCATAAACGAACATTTCCGGGATCTATTCCTCGACTGTATATTGACAGTATTCTATGACCTCTAATAATAGCTGTCCATATTTCAACTTCTTTATAAAAACAGATATTACTTTAAAATCTTCAGATTTTATAGAATTTTATTGTTGTTGCTATACATATGTAAAACACAAAATAAATGTCAATCAAAACAACTTCTATTTAAACAACTCTTGAAAATATTTGAGCTTTTAAGTTTCTAAAAATGAGCTTTTTCTTATATTTTAATTATTAATGTTGATCAAGAATTATTTAATTTGTAATCACGATACTAACTATTGGTACAATACTTGGTAAAAAAATATTGTAATTAAGTTAATTGTAATTATACGTATATAGATTTAGATATTAGCAATAGACATAACAACTCCGTGGTACAGTACAGAATAAAAAGTTAATTAATTTTTTAGATTACGTTGTAGTAATAATAGAGATTGGTTGGTGATTTGGAACACCAGCGCTGCGAGCAGATGATCTGAAACAATAATTCACTTTACAGGCTCTTACTTAAAGATACTTCGAAATGTTTTATTTATGTAGACAGATTTCGTTTAAGACATTAAAATTACTTAGTTAATAATATAAAATAAAAGGCTAAAGGCTTATACAATATATTAGTATACAATTTTTAATATTGTTTGAATCCACATACGAGATCGTAGTTAAAACCATATAATTATAAAGTATGTATTTTGATCAATATTTTTATACAGTTACGGTGTGTTTTACGTATATTTTTCCGGTTTATACTAACATTATCTCCACCCAAGTAATCTAAAACAAATAAAAATGAGTGGGAATCCTGAGACGTTCAACTCACATTGAATTTCCCTTTATGTTCATACGAAAAATAACACGTTTTTATGTTCGCTTTATTCGTGAATTGTGTAATCAGTCTGACTTTTGTTGATTTTACTGTGTCTCGTCACATAGTTGTTCCCTATTGTTTTGTATTCGCACCTGAACGTCGTATCGTGGGGTAGGTGAGAATAAGTTTTGGTTCTCCACCGTCACTCGGCGTCCGCGCAGTAGTAGAATCCCTCTGGCCATCCCAGTGAGAGTGCGTTTTTTTTTTATCTGTTGTTAATTAGTTTAAATATTATTAATTATTTCGCGAGTGTGTGTCGCGAGTTTTATTTTGGACCCTCATGCCTCGTGTCTTCGGATTTAGTTAGTTTTTTATACGATTAGTGTCGCGAGTGCAAATACCCCACGTGTTGGACTTTGTTCCCACCCATTAAGGAGTTTGCTGAGTGCTGCCCAACTAATATTTTACAGTTATTCCATTTAATAAACATTACACACTACATCTACACATACATAGCTCAGCCGCAGTAGAACCAGGTTCGTATATTTGGTGAACACCTATATTTATACATTAATAACAGTAATGGCAAACAATATTTGAAGAACAGTGTTTATATAAAATACATAACAATGTAAACAAAATTTCAAGAATATTTTTAATAATATTGATATTGCATCTAAGAAGAGCACAAAGCGAAATATGTTTTAGTTTAACTCTTTTTAGAGTGAAACTATATAAAATACAACTTCTATATACGTTAAGAATATGTTTTTACGTGTCCTTAACGTCCCTGAATACGTTCTATATTGGTTAGGGTCTTAACAACGTTACAACATAGTATTATTTTAAAATAAATATTTTTTATTTAGTACTTTACCACAATTCTTAATATAAAAGCAATCATCGCACGTTTACATATAAAAAATGTTAAGAGATTTATGGTACAATTCCATAACCATAACTTTTTTATTACTTGGCTATATGCTATAGTTCTCTGTACAAATGAAGTAAGTAACACCAAGTTCCTACTTTATAATACTGTCCTACTGCAATCATGTCAATGTTCATTTTGTTAGATTTATAGTATAATTGATAAATTATATATCTAATCAACAAAAATAAATGCTTTATTTTATTCAATGTTTAATATGGAAGACTACCAATTGTATAATATGGAAGACTCAAAAAACATTACCTTACATGAAAAGATATAATAACCTAAATATTATAATGATAAAGAAAAATTTAATAAATGTCTGTTATGAACTTCAGTTGAAAACAATTTATAAACAACTTTCTTACGTGGCTTTCTAAGTTTTCTTCAAAGTTTATAATAATTTATAGACGATATTCATAATTACATCTCAAAAACAATTTTATTTCATTGTGTTATATTATTGACAAGATTAGCTAAATAAAGCAACACTGTAAATACAATAATTATGTCCAACAAGTATTCATTAATGTATTTATAAAGTAATGTTTTCTGACAGGTCTAGATAATACTAATCTAATGTAGAGTAGACCACGCCATTCACTTTGTATTTAATACCGATCATGAAATATACACTACAAATATATCTACGAGTCAAAAAATACATTTAAAAAATAATTATCTATTTCTTATTTAATTTTTAATAAATATATTTAGACAGAAATATATTTGATTCATTTTAATTCTAAACTTGTCTCAAAATAATGGAGAGTTGTTATTTATACAGCGATTTAATTACAAATTTAATAAGACTTCCTTTGAACATATTTGAGTACAAAGAAACCTCGAATGTGATGTGAATGAGCTGGAAATCAAATATTAACAGAATACGTACCTGCCTTCTCATAATTTGTTTATTTCTTGACATGTTAAAATTAATAATACCTTGTAGGTTTTTTGTGCATTTTGGTAAATTATTTAAGACGCTACAAATAAAGATAGCGAAATAATTAAGAAAATGTATTAATCAAACTATATTACACTGTCAAATAAATAGATAATATATATAAGGATATTAGTTGGGATTATTTGAAAGAATGGAAATGTATACCAAATAACATATTTCATAAGTTTTAAAAGTACTCATAATAAATAAAATATAATAGTTGGCCTCTCCTCGTTTACGATATCAATAAGACCCTTTTGTTGAAGTTACGAGTAGATGCAAGCGTCATAAGTACACTGAAGTCATGGCTCGGGTTAGCGCATCTAGCGGACTCTTCTACCTTATTTAGAGACCGACACAATTTTGGGTTAAAATTAAAGAAACCATCGGAACTCTATATACACCTAAGAGTGACCAAAAGACATATCATCTCAAAATCGAATGATGATACTATAACGTCTCTCCCAAAAGATAAAATTGCCGCAGAGCTAGAGTCACGACTTCAATTCCATAAACAATTTATGATAGGTGCTCAAACAAATAAAGCAGGGCTAGGGTCAACTAGAAAAGAACAAGACTTAGAAATTATAAAATCCTTTATTCGGCAAGATGAAAACGATAATTACCGGTTGCACGCGATGAGCTTAGAATGGCAAAATGAATGGATGACCATAGGAGATTTTTGTATTCCACTAGCTTTGAGATGGCGCACCCTGCTTCATGATTGGTCCCCAGCATTATTAAAATTTTATCTTAACGCATTCCAAATGACTCCCAGATCAAAGTAACTTAGTAAGATGTGGCAAAGCCACCGAAAAATCTTGCAACATCTGCGGGGAGGCAGTAGGAACCGCGAAACACTTGCTAGTAGGGTGTAAGGTACTTTATATATAAATACTCGCGTCGCCACTATAAAGTATTAGAAATCATACGAGAAGCGGTTAGTCTTTCTATAGCAAGAGTGCAGAAGGGTATAACAACCACCAAAATATCAATGGAGTTCGTAAAGGCAGGTTCGTCCAAAAAATCTAAACTAAAATCTTATTCCATCTTGGACGCGTCTCCTGATTGGACTCTCATGATAGACACGTATGAAAGGCAATACAAAATCCCCGGGGATGTTTGTGTGTCGTCATCTAGGCCGGACTTATTCCTGTACTCAAAACAACTAAGGCGCGGTTATACTTGTGGAGCTTACTGTACCCTGGGAAACAAACATACCCAAAGATCATACATTTAAGCTTAACAAAGCTTAACAAGTATTACGAACTATGTAACGAACTGATCAGGAATAAATTTATAGTTAATTTGTACGCTGTAGAAGTAGGAGCGAGAAGTATAACAGCAAAATCTCTCTACAATTTATTTAAGGATCTCGGCCTTTCTAGAACGATCATCAGTTCATTTCTGAAACGTATTTCAAAGGCAGCTTTAGTAGGTTCTTAAGATATTTGGATAGGTCGGGAGAGGAGCGTGAACAGTAAAGGTGAGCGTGTATACGCATACTAAAGGGGCCCCTTAAACCTACACCTGGGTCGCAAGTCCCAGGCATTGTTTGCGCTCCTTTTCTTGCAACGCGATGGGCCCGGCACCCGCACGGTGAATCCATGGAATGCTAAGAAGCTTCGTCTCATAATTCTTTACTCAATTTAATAATTACACAATACATTAAAATACGGACGAAGTAACGGCGTTACATTTTTACAAGTGAGGATTAATTTTTTTGTAATCGGTCTGCAAGTAAATTTTTGGGTCCTTTCAATTTCACGATTAATTAAGAGAGAAAATTGTTGACCACAATGGTCTGAACTTAAACTCGATATTATCATATCTTCATATACGTTACAATGACAAAACATATTATCAATACAAGTCGCGGAAACACTAGTAATGCGAGTAGGTTCCGACAAAACGTTCAACAAATTATAATATTTAAACAAATTTAATTAACGTATACTACACGTACTTACTTGTAATATGTAATACATTGAAGTCATCGCACACTATCACCGACTTGTTTTTATGGCAAAGTGTTGTTATTAAAATATCCTCCAATTTATTTTCAAATTCATCAAAGTCGCCAGAGGGAGGTCGGTATACGCATAAGATAATATATTCATTGAGCTCAATGCAGGATAGATCAAAATTTGATCGACAGAAAGCGCGACTATGTCCGATCGAGACTTAAAAAGTACATCACTACGAGCTAAGATAAGCGAGCCACCGCGAATAGCTTTCTCTTTATAGAACGAACTTGACAATCTGTAATTTTCTATATTTATAATATTGTTATTTCTATATCAATATTTAAAGTATATATAAAGTGAATAATTTAATAATATTAATAATTTTATATTTTGTGTTTAAAATTTTGTATTTTGAATTTAAATTATGATTGTATGTTAAAATAAAATGTATGTTAATAATATGTAATATATAATATGAACAAATGCGGCGTTGGGAACCGCCAACCAACACGCCATGTTCCGAACGGCGGAAGGTGGAGGACGGAGCTACTAGGATAGGAGGGTAAATGAGGCTGGAAAGCTTATTTTGGAATTTTGTAAGGAGAGAAATTTGTTTGTGGCAAACACGATGTTTGATCACAAACAAATTCACATGTACACATGGGAGCGAGTGGAAGAAAGAAGTATAATTGATTTATTCTTAGTGGACTAGCGTATAAGTCAAGTTATGGACACGCGAATGTTCAGAGGTGCTGATCTGGGAACGGACCACTATCTAGTCGTTGCTAGAATAAGAGGTCTGTTTGCAGGTTGGCGCAGCCGCACGTCGTGTCCAAGCTTGGCGTCGAATTATCGCATAAGAAGCTGGAAGCTTCAAGATCCACCGATCAGAGAGGAATATCAAGAAAGGGTTTCCAAGAAGCTTGAAAGCTGTGATTCTGGAAATGAAAGTATTGAATTATGCTGCAGAACCTTAGGAATGGTATGGTGAAAGTAGCGACAGAAGTATGTGGTAAGAGGAAAAGAGGTTTTAGTAAAAAGCGTGATGAATGGTGGGTTGATCAAGTGAAAGATGCTGTAGAGTTAAAGAAGAAAGCATGGCTGGATTATAAAGCCTCGGGTAAGGATAAAAGTATGAGAGAGATAAGAAAAAGAGCGTACAAGCTGCAAAAGCACAAAACGAAAGCACTTATAAAGATGAAGCGTGAAAATTCTGAGAGAGAAAGAGATGAAAGGTTGACAAACAACTTCCGGGAAAACACGAAGCTTTTCTGGCGAGAAGTTAGTGGTTCCCGGGGTTGTTCGGTAACCTATAGAATGAAAGGGGTGCTTTCGAAAAGCGGTGAAATTTTAACTGAGCAAGCACACGTTTTGCAGTGGTGGGCGGAATTCTATAAGAAGATGTATGAACGTGAGGACGCCTCGGTCTTGACTACCAGCGTAATGCTGAGTCCAGATGTAGCCGATGGTGAAATCAGTTTGGAAGAAGTAGAGAGCGTGATTCGAAGTCTGAAATGTGGTAAGGCTGTGGGAGGAGATGAAGTTATTTCCGAGATGACCAAATATGGTGGGCCACGCGTCTTGGACTTTTTCTGGTTTTTGTGCAATTTATGCTGGAAATCGGAGGAGGTCCAAGACGATTGGCGAAGTGCAGTCATCGTACCTTTGTATAAAGGCAAAGGTTCACAGATACTGTGACTGGGACTGTGCAAGCTATAGGGCTATCAGTTTGATTAGCTTGGGCAGTAAAGTATATGCTAAAACATTAGCGAGAAGAATGCAAGAGAGATCTGAAAGGCTGTTGTGGGAGGCCCAAGGAGGTTTACACAGGTTTTACTGATATAGAAAATAATAATAATGTTGACTCATTTGCAGGGTTTATATTTTAATATATACATTGTATTTTTTTTTCATTGTATCTTTCATTGTATTTTTTTAAAGAGTAACTGTTGAGTTGAGCAACCGCTCTTCTGCAGAGAAGAGTAGCATTCCGCACTTGCTCACAGACAAACTAAGTGTAGACAGTCTGTGAGTAAGTTAAGTCGTCAGTTATTACAATAAAAAGGTCCACTAAACTGATTCAAGAGAGCGTGTAAATGGCTACTTGAATAAAGATATTTTGAATTTGAATTTGAAATATCATTAAAACACTATTATTGCAGTAGCTGATTATAAAAATGCGGAGTTACTGTGTCTTAATTATGAGCACGGTGGTTTTATCTTTGTGATGGTGTTCAGTTACAATATTATTGTCTCAATTATGTGAAATCACAATTTGATAGGTAGATTTGATATTAAATATTTAAATAAAATAATATTATATTTATTACCAATAACTTAAATTATTTAAATTGTTTAAGCTCTGGTACTAATCACATTATAATGTTGAATAAAAATAAGTTAGGAATTGACGTATTCGTTTTTTTAAATATTTTATATGGTTAAGCTAAAGAACATCATACTTAAAATAGAATATAATTTCACAAAAATCAAAGTGGTATTTTGTTAACCACTACTTCTAATAACAACTGTTCATAAGAAACCAACGGTTTTGACATAAAGTAAAGCTTGTAAAGCTTCCTAAAGAAAGGTCTTTACGATTCCCTTTTATTTAAAGGCTAATATTTTTTTATCATATCAAGACATATAAGTAATGATTTTTTCTCATTTCAGCACTTATAAATTTTTTAAAGAATCTGTAATATTCATATATTAATTAATTTTTGAATGTCATGCATCTATTTATACACACTTTCAATTATGGTATTTCTATGACGTTTGAATATATTTATTTAGCATTTTGGACATCTAGTCAAATGCATATGATGTCAAGTGGATATGAAATAATGGCGCAAATATTGCGTACGTCTGTCACTCGCAGAACTTGTCATCAGATTATCACATAATTTACTACATAAAATCTGCATTGTTATGGATTTGTCTATTGTCCGTGTTATTTCGTAGTCGAAATAATGTTGACTTTATTGACTTTATTGTAACAAGATATCAAAATAAATTTCTGTAGGTAATCAATATTAGTATAAATACAATTTTTGTTATATTAAAAGTTATAAAATAGACATTTGCATAAATATTGTGACAAATGTTGGCAGTGCTATATTTTGTTATTGTTTTTGGCTACAATGGCTACAATTTTCAACTCTTAAGAACATGTATGAGTTTATAAACAAGGCTACAAAATAATATTTTGATAATTAATTATAGGGAAAAAAATTCTAATCCTAAATAGATATTAATTTTTTTTAAAAGAGTTATGAGTTATGAGTTATGTTCCCTATCGCCGGAGAGATAAGGTACAATGTATTAGCATTATACCGCTCTCTTGCTCACTCCCGCTCTACCAAATCAACCTATCCCAGTC
Source organism: Melinaea menophilus ssp. n. AW-2005 (assembly GCA_918358695.1). Classification (NCBI taxonomy): domain Eukaryota; kingdom Metazoa; phylum Arthropoda; class Insecta; order Lepidoptera; family Nymphalidae; genus Melinaea; species Melinaea menophilus. Next base: position 20,647,550 of record OU911038.1, read on the forward strand.
TCGTTGTAAAGATATAAAGAGTGCCTTGAGCCACACTAAGGTAATCAGTTACTAAATACGTGATCTTTAGTCCAATAAAAAAAGGGCTTAGTTTTCTGTCCTTCAGATATTTTATACCATTTAGTAAACCGTATTAACTGGACATCTTTTTCAAATAGTTGGCCGTTTAGGTTTTCATAGATTTTTTTTTCAGCATAGGCTTTTTGACTACTGTTATAATTACTTTTTATCAAATTTCATGTTAAAAATTAAATTGATGTTATTAAAAAACATATATTTTATGTATTCACACTAACATTTTTAGTAAGAATGTCTGTGGAGAATGGCCGTCGTGTACATGAAAGTATAGTTAAGTCAAAAAGATGTATTTCTTTTTAAAACTTCATAATTTGGGCACCACTTATAATTTGGTTTTTGGGAATTTCGTTTTGCGTATCTGATCTGATTGCGTAAGTGATTGTGACCTTCCCACAATCACTTTTATAATATGTGAAAAAAATTATGAAAGTGTAATGATATAAATAAAAAAAGGCTAAGGCTAAGGCTAGTATATGGGCCATATTAAACAGTTAAAATTGTGATTCTTACTAAGCGCATTACGAAATAAAAGAATGTATCAATTATATAGTTTAATTTCAACTCGGATTTAAAATTATTATTTTTGAAATAATAATTTTAAATCCGAGTTGAATATAATTTTCATCGGATGGCGTGCTTTTAAATTATAAAATAATTACACTTTACTAATTAAGTGTACTGTGTACATAAAAATTTTTACGAAGCACTTTTTAATTTTATGTATAGTATAATTACAATATAATACTAGAATTTTGTGAAAATAATACATTATGAAGTATTTTATGAAGGAATTTTAGTCCATACATATAAATATATGAAAAAAATTGTAGCTCAAAAAAACAAGTAAACCAATGAATAAAAAAATATAACGAAAAACATTTTATTATCTGGGTTAAATTTTTTATACTTTCTTAGTTTGGCAGTTAAATTATTTACCACTATTATAAATAATATTGTACATAATATCCTTAATTTTCAACAAATATATTGAAACGGTATATGTATTCCGAAATTTGAAGGAAAATAGTCGGAGTTAGACTAGAACCCTAAAATTAGAGGCATATTTCTGTTTAACCGACGTTAAAAAAGATCACTTAAAAAAATATTCTAAACCAAATGACAGAATTTGTTTACAGCAACGAAATCATGCAGAGTGAACAAAATCATCAAATATTACTATTCAAACTTAACCACTGTGATGTACGTAGTATAGTACCTAGGCACTCAACCTTATTGCCTCTTACCCAAATAGTCTAGATGGTTGATGTAAATAATTTTAATGATGATGTAAGGTTTAAAACTATTTAGCTAATCTTTAGCAATTGAAAAAGTAATGTATTCAACGAGCGTTAATACGGCTTGGCTCGTTTATTTTAGTTATTTATGGGACAGTACCGCCGATATTAAATGTATATTTATTTAACAAAAAAGACTTCTGAAGGATGTTTATAAATTCAAAACTAAAGATTCCCTGAGAGATGTTTTTAAAGAAGTTGATATTTTTACGGTCGCTTCTCAATACATATTTAATAAAAAAAGATTTATACTCCAAAATGTAATATTTATATAAAATAGTAACAGACAAAAAATAAATAAAATTTAAGTAAACCATTTTTTATTTATTAAATCTTATGCTTATTAGAAATAATATCTTATTATTTAACATTACTTATCTTTTACATATAGTAATGTAAAATAGTATTTCAGCTCTTCAAAAAGATAAAAGGATTAAATTATTAAAAATCTCATAAATCTCAGCTTAAATAAAGTATATAGAAGACTGTGTACAATGGTATATTTTGTTTTCCCAACTTTATTTTTGTAACTTTTAGGGATTGAAAATCGAGATGAACTTTACAAATTGACGACTAAAATATATTGAGAACGGGAGTTTCTAACTTTTGAGAATTTAGTCTTGGCTTATCAATGACGTGGAAAGTTCGGTATTGAAGTGGAATTTGTCGAGATCTCGTCCAGAAAAAGTTTTAAACTGTACTGAAAGTGTACTTAAGCATGTTGACTTGATTGTAGTTTTGCATAATATTTAAAAATCATTTAATTTTATGGTATAAAGGAATGTTCCTAAAATGTTGTAAGATACGATATATCTTCAAAGTACGTTATATTTTTTTAGGAATTATGAATTTGAAGTAATTAGTGCATATTTCATTCATTTCATAGATTGAACTAAAGAATTTCTATAACATAATCTAACACCAAATATTCTTCAAAGTGATTTTCTTGTTAAATATATATTAAACAATAACATCATAAAATATGTACTAAATCGATAATAGCTGATTTCCGCATGTTGGGTTTTATTAAAATCAAAGTCTTATGCTCTGCTCTACTCTGCCTTTATCCTGTTCTCTCTAATCAATCATATGCTAGATATATAAAATCTCAATATATACCTACTAGTTAAATAATATCCGCTATTATATAATTTTGCAGTATAATGAATTAAGCTAATTTGACATTTATATAATATTAAAAGTGTATTTCAAATATTTTACAAAATTGCTAAGACTTCATAAGACAAAGAAGGTCATTATATTCATTCCCATCAAATAAAATATATTGATTTTACTTAAAACATTCTGAATATTAAGCAAATTGCTTGAAAACACGACAGCTTTACCATAGTTATAACGATTTTCCATGGCATATGTAACTAAATGAATTTTCTGATCTGTATTACTGAGACTAAAAAAATATTTAAACACCTTAATTCTTAATATGGTAAAAAATAATCATAGTTTATTGTCATTAAATATTTCTAGCTATTTATAATTTTGCTCCAACGGTTACATTATTTTTATAAATTATTACTGTGATTGATTTATTTATTTGTATAAACTTTATTGTACACCACAAGAAATAAAGTAAAAGAAAAAAAACACATATTGGGAACATACAAGAGGTGGTCTTTTCGCCAAACAAAGAGTTCTTCCAAACAATATTACGGTTAAAAATTTGTTAATAAACAGAAACAGGTAAATGTTAAGTTGAAATAGTTACGCACTAATACATATATATTTAAAGAATACATCTATATTTATATAGATTAAATATGTCGCAATGTGGGTACAAATGTAGCTCGTTTGTAAATAAGATAAGTGCCCTGGTGGAATATTCTGGAATGTACTAAAAATGTTATCACAATACTTCGGCCTATCGAATAAAATTAAATGTCATCTAATAGGGTTATCCGTTTTTAGTTAGACAGAGATTCAATTTATCCTTAATCTGCTTAAAATAATTCTGGCCTAATTTTGTTCCGATCGATAGAACACTTGCAACATTTGCAATCGATGCGATGACGGGACCCAGACGAAATGTTAATAGTAAACTAACAAAGTGTGAAATGTAACATAGTGGTTGGAAAGCTGCTCCCAAAGCTGGGTATACTGAATTAACTGACATAGTTTAGAGTGGATTTCATAAGTATTTCCGACATTGCCAGATTTAGCTATTTTTCACATGTTTTGTTTGGTGGAATTTCATTCGTTTTTTGTAGATAGTCCTTGTTTCTCTTTCTGAAACTATACGTGTCTTGCGCTTTAGCTGCGGGCTTTCTCAAAGTCCACTCACTGTTTCGGCTTTTCTAAGAAGTTTCGGTATAAGTGGACGATATACATCCATAATGTATTAAAAACACTCGGTGTGTAGATAGTATCGAAGCAACGATTTAGTAAAAATTTTAGTAAACATCGGTATTTTTTTATTTGATGCGTCGAAGCCGCCAACCTGCAATTACATAAAAAACATAACGTTGTTTTTTTAAAAAGTCTATCACTTTCGGTCAGGTTTCGGTATTTGGGCTATAAATAAAGTAGGGGCGCTACGCCGTCTATGAACTGGAGATTGAGAAAAAAAAATTATATATCCCGACATTTATATAAGTATATATGTATATAAGATCCATCAGTCCAAATTCAAGGTAGGCGAAATCTGACTTCACAGGTCGATAGGATAAATTAGTAGGACAAACGTAGCATCTCGTTTTTTTGGAAAAAGTGAAAGGGGGGGCTGAGAGGGGGAGTGAAAGTGCAAACCTTTGGAACACGCTACAGGTCGCAAATATTGACGGAGGTTTTTCAAACTCGGTATACACATTCTAACTTCTTCTTCTTGAACGGGGGAAATCGGTTGGGTAGTTGGGGGCTGGGGGGGTTGTTAACTTTCAACCGAAAAAAGTCACAGAAGAAGGCAAAATTTACCGTCGGAAAAATCTTAGAAAATTATCAAATTAAAAAAGGAAATTTTTTTGTCGGAAAAGGTTTTTGATGCGACCCCCCGTTTAGGAGATAGGGGTGGGGGGTATTTCCCCGCTCACCCAATATATGCAGAGTGACCCGTCATAAGACTCATAATGACCAGTAGAATACTGCTGGCTAGTTTTTCTTTGTCGATCCGACCGACGGGAATCTACCTAACACGATCGACCCTGTGGAACGAGGTATTTTACATTGACAATTCTATAATTGGAAATTTTATTCTACATATAAAAATTAAATACATAAATTTTATTTATAGATTTATATATTGGGTATTATTTAGCACACTCTGCCAATTATTAATACCATTTTAACTATATATAAGTTAAAATATATGTTAATAATAAAACACAAATAGCACGGTATGATATGACATGTTTTTACGTTACATCCCGGGGGTTACATTTATAAAAAAAATGCTACAGCGGATACAATTATCCAAAATTGTTGAAACAATACACACTCATGTTTTTACTCTCTATTCGTGCTAGGTCTCACTTACCTACAAGAAATTGCGATAAGAATATAATAGCTGCTCCTGCTAATTGTTTCCTGAGAAACCTACTAAGTGCAATTATAAAGAAAATTATTCTGAAGCAAAATCATTTGTTCACGCTCACACTCGGGTGCTTAAAGTATGTCGTATCTACATTTTTACATTATTTTACACACCAGGAATTTTTTAGTCACCCTTACTTAAACTTTCTTTTTTAAAATTTAAATGAAATACTCATAAATATATAGTTTTACATTAAAAATTTAAATTATCTTACTGAATCTTCTAAGTCGAGTTCTACTCTACTCAAATATAATATAGTAACACATTTTTATAATATAGAAATCAATTTACACATTATTAACAAAGAAATATTAGTGAATAGTCTTTAGGATTTAAAATATAAGCTTTCGGTAGCACAGAAATGATACGGCACTGTCAAATAAATTACTGTACGCAACAAGTAAACATTGAAACACTTTCCCGCGGTATAATTTGCACAGCAATTGCTGGCTGCTCTTGTCATAAATAACAAACGACAATAGTAATTATAAACTTCACAATCCTGAGTGGATCGTTTAAAAGTATTTTTGGAAACCGCCATTGTCACTTGCTTTAAGGAGCAATTGTTACATTGTCATATTACTAAACCTGCTGGTATTTGTAGCAAAATAAAAATATTTACAAATAATATAAATAACTAAGATGCTAATAATGTTATTAGCATCTTAATTATTTATATATATATATATATATATATATATATATATATATATATATATATATATATATATATAACTTACATTCGAATAAAATTACATTCCGAAAAAAAATCTGCGTCTCTTGGATCCGAGTCCCGCCAACTGTACTAATGTATCTTTACTTACATTAAAGAATATTTATTCGTTTTTATTACAAAAAAATAGGAAAGCATAACGTGGCTGACTACATAACATTTGTTAGGCGATTGCACCACTCACTGTACAACATGTACATGTGTCGTTGACTTTGGAACCACTTTATCTTATTAATTATCAATTGGCCTCGTGAGATCGATGTAGATTATTTAGCGCTCTTCTGCCTCTGAATTAGATATTCGTTGAATTAATACATTCCTTTTCGATAGTTATCACAAACGTGTTAAAATTCTCATTAAAATATTCTCATAATACAGATTATGCTGGTTTCAGAATGGGTCATAAACTACTTAATTTCAGTATGACTTGATATTTTAACCTCAATGAAGTAACGGAAGTTAGAATTAACTTGTTTACAATAAAGGGTTATTGTGTAAGTTTCTAGCGAAAGCGAAATTTGGGGAGAAATTACAATTTTACGCCCATTATATTCTGTTTCCTTCCGTTTAATGTAGTTCACAAATCCTTATTTGCTGCTTCCTATTACTTATTATATTTGTTGTATATTCTACATGATTGCAATATTTTAATCCAATGATATAGCAAAATGTAATACTATAGACGTAATCTTTGTTATCTAGATATAATATATAAGACATAAGAGTATAATAACAGGCCTACGAATTGATTTTTACGTTTCTTTTGTTACAATTTTTTTGATTATTACTGTTGATACATGGCTTGATTGGTTGAAGACCGGCATTTTTCAATATAAAACTACTTTTTATTTGGATATGTTTGTACATTAAACTGAAAACTAAATGAATATCAATTAGTAATAGTTTGTAAACGCGATAAAACAAATATAAATTGGTAAAGTTTTAATACATCTGAGGAAAATATAAAGATAAAACTACAATTGTAATCAAATAAAATTGTAATAAAATAAATAGTTATAAGAAAATCGAACACAATAGAGTTGGCTGTAATTCATAATATACGAATTTGTTTGACCGGAATGGCTTAAACTGCTCTGCGTCAGGTAATAGTGAAATCGTAAAGGTATGTAAATTATTTAGCTCAATTGGACTTAATAAACTAAGTATAAGAAAAATATTAATAAAGTGTGTCCTTAAAATCGTATAAATAGTATCTTGCTTACAAACCGCATATTAATAGGCTTTCATCTTAAGCACTCTGTAATGCATCAAATTATCACCATTTAAAATATACATCTAAACATCTCAAGGATATCCCTTACTTCATAGTATTTCCTTATTCACTAGTCTCTGTCTCCATAACCAGAATGTTTTAACGCGACATTACCAATGAATTGAATTTTTTAATTCAATTTTATCCTTATATTTGAATTTTTCCTCAACCAGTTAACAGTAGCCATCCTCTACCTGTCCATCCCTCCACTACCATACCCAGCACTCTTTCAGTTACATGCCCTAAAAAATGTTTGACCGTCTGTAATATTAAACTTATTTTATTCAGTCTTATAATGAGTAAATAATTTTTCCTTTCTTATTGTTTTCTACAATGTAATCTTCTTCTTCTTTATTTGTCATAACTGATGCCTGCATTTTAAATACAAATTATCACTACATATTATAAAACAAAGTCCCCCGCCGTGTCTGTCTGTCTGTGTGTTCGCGATAAACTTGAAAAGTATTTGAAAGTATTTAGTGAATTTTTATACTGTTTTCAACAGGTAGAGTGATCCCTGAGAAAGGTTTTAGTGTATATTAAGTTTAGGTTTTGAGCAAACTGACGATGTTAGTTTTTTTTTATACTGTCTAGGTTAGTACTCGACTACATTCCACCTGATGGAAAGTGGAAATATAGTCAAGGGTTGTAAGGCGTATTAACCTAGTAATCTATTCACTCTTCTCTTGAAGACACCCACATTGTATGTGGACGGAAATACCGACGCAGGCAAGCAATTCCAGTGCTTCGCTGTACGCATTAAAAAAGACGAAGCAAAGCGCTTCGTTCGGACAGGAGGAATGTCCACAACGTAAGGATGGATATCCGCCGTGCGTCGGAACGTTCTGTAGTGGAAGGGGGACCTGTGATGAATGGGGGAAGCCGGTCACTGTATTCCAAAGATACACTCTGGAAAGTAGGAGCCAAGGTAAAAGGGCTCCTTTTGGCGGTGAACAGACACGTCTGCGTTTTGGTGGCGTTGAATTTGACAAGATTGGCATTGCCTCATGCGGAGACTGCCTGAAGTTTGTCATTCAAACGTTGCACCATGGCTTCGCTTTCAGATTGTACTTGATCTCTACTAGCCCGACTACTCGGCAGGTATCTTTCTACAACTGTGCTGTCATCTGCATACCCATAGATACCGGGCTTCAGAAGATCGTCAGTGTGCAGCAGAAAGAGAGTTGCAGAAAGAACGAACCCCTGAGGCATTCCGGCATTTATTGTCAAAGGTTCCGAGGAACACCCGTCGACAAATACTCGGAGAGATCTTTGGTTCAGAAAGTCCGTTACCCAGCCGATCAGACCAGGAGATATGCCATATGCTGAAAGCTTGCTTATAAGGCTCGCATGCCAGACGCTGTCAAATGCCTTCGAGACGTCAAGATAGACGGCGACCGCTTCTCTGTTCTTCTCGAAGGCCTCTCCTAAAATGTGCGTAGCGTACACTAGAAGGTCCCCAGTGGACCTATTTCGGCGAAACCCGTACTGTCGGTCACTGAGGAGATCGTTACCTTCAAGATACGCTAAAAGGCGCGAGTTCAATACACGCTCCATAATCTTGCAGAGTATGGAGGTGATAGAAATCGTTCTATAATTGGCAGGATCGGCATGGCTGCGTTTTTTGGGCACTGGTTGCACGTTAGCAAGCTTCCCAGATTTCGGCACTATTCCAGACTTGAAGGAGAGGCGATACAGACGTGTCAATACAGGAGACAACTCAGCTGCGCATGTCTTGAGCAGAATGGCTGGTATACCATTAGGACCACTGGCTTTATTTACATCAAGGCGACACAATGCTCTCCATACCTCTTCGTTAGTGATGCGGATTTCAGGCATCGAAATACCGCAGTGAGGAAGATGTGCTGGAGAAGCATTGCCAGTGTCTAGATGTGAATTATCAGCGAACAGAGAAGCAAATACATTCGCTTTCTCTGTCGCTTTATGGGCCAGAGATCCATCTTGCTTCAGCAGAGCAGGTAGTGAGGGTTGGCAGAAGTTCGACTCGATCGCTCTGGCAAGAGACCAGAGAGCTCGACTGCCAGTAGGTCTGACAGAGAGCTTTTCGCCATTCTTAGCGATACGATCACGACGAGCCTTCCGTAATGCCTTTTTATAGGACTTGGCAGCTTGGTTAAAGGCTCTCTTCTTTAAACTTACATCCGGAGCTTTGCGGCTTCGAGCATCAGCCCAAATGAGGTATGCCGAATGTTTTCGGTCTTCAGCATGACCACATTCGGCATTAAAGCATGGGCGAGCTTTGCCACCGATGGGTACGTCAGCAAAAGGAATGAAGTACTCCATTGCCTGATGTAACACATCGGTTATAGCATCCGCGCAACTCGACGGATCCAAAGAAGAGAAGCAGACCTGCCGCCAAGGATAAGACGCAAAGAAGTGCCGCACCTCATCCCAATCTGCTGACTTGTATTTCCATACTCGCCTAACACTATGTGGTTCGGAAGCTGGTGGGGAATATGTAAATACAGATTTCACCAACCAGTGATCGGAGGTTCCCAAGGGGGAGGTCAACTCTACACGATACCTATCCGGATCAGTTGTCAGCAAAAGGTCCAGGCAATTGGCTGTATGGCTTACTACATCTGATACCCTCGTCGCTTGCATCACCAGCTGAAAGAGGTTTAATGACAACGCAAAGTTCCGCGCTTCTCTTCCAGCATAGTCGGTCTTCTGGAACGGGAACGGCCAGTCTTGATGACAGGCATTAAAGTCCCCCAGAAAGACGAGCTGCACTGAAGGGTACTGATGCAGAGCCATATCAGCAGTCTCACCGAGATACTCAAATAATCTAGTTTTCTCCTAATCACCACTTTGCGAACGGTAGACACAGGAATACAGGATTTTTTCGTTTCCTGTGTCTACTAAAATCCATAAGGAAGAAAACGTGGGGTCTTCAAGGTGACGGAGACGCAGGATACAGAGGTCGTTCCGTGCATACACCCAGACCCCGGCACGTGAGCGAAAGTTGTGCTCCAACGAGTAACCGGGATGATCCAGGTACGCAGCGCTCGAAGGACATTGTATCTGCGTCTCCGTCAAAAAGAGCAAGTGCGGTTGCTCTGTCTCCAGGTGGTGGTGGACAGGTAAGAGATTAGAGTGCAAGCCCCTGATGTTAGTGAGGTGCACTTTAAATGAGGAGGAGTGCAACCGCTGTGAAAACTTGATCTTCTTATTGGACCTTTCCATTAAAAAAAATAAAAATAAAAGAGTGAATAGGATGAAAAATGGCAGTTGAACGAGGCGATACGTATCAAACCCGGCGCCAAAATTGATGTTGTCATGCCACTGGGAGGCTAGTCAGGAGACTGCGGGGACGTCCGAACCCCCCCAGGGATCGCCATCGGGCCTCCTCATCTGGTCGCCAACCAGCACGATGGAGCCACCCTGGGATTTTACGCAGCTGGCGGGGCAGCCTTTCGTGGGTGGCTGACCCACTAATTGGGCCCCCAACTATCTGCGGGCTCCCAGCGGAAAGCCGTTGCTTCGGATCCCGCTACCCTCCTCGACTAGGCACCCGACACAACAACCACCAACTCAACGCCAAACCGGTTCGCTAACGCAACGCAACTGTTCAGGCCCATTTCCCATATATACGGCTTCATCGCACAACGTGCCGGAACACGACTAGGTCGCTTTGCGGCACGACTTTGTTCGATGGGTGGTAACCTTGCCGGCGACACGATGTTATGGTCTACCACCGAAGTTCAAAATGTAAGAAAAAATTAAGTCTATTAAGTTTATCTACAAATTAAAAAAAAAACATAATTTTGTAACCAGACAATAATAACTCATTAGGGATAATAAAAAGGAGAAATAAATATCTTGAAATGAAATAAAACTCGTACAAGAGTAACATTATATATAAACATCAAAACAACAAAACTTATAAGACAAAGAGGGAAGCTACGCTTCAAAATGAGTTTAATTTAAGGAAACGAAGTTTCGAAATTTAATTAATCCCATTATTTAGTAAATTTGATAAGAAGTTATGATTAAGTTCTTGGAAGATTAACCTTTTGATGAGTTAAGGATTATTGTTGGCTTCTGAAGAAATTATGAAATATCTGTTTAATTTTAAAAAATTGCAATAATCTCAAGGATCACTTTACATGTATACACGAAATCAGAACAGTTTATTTTCTAGGACCTGGCTACTACCTTGGGCTAGAGATATCAAATAACAATCGTACAAATGAAAATATATAATTAATCATACAATTATTCAATAAGTCAATTACGACTTTTTACTTATAATTGATGATTTGATTAAAAATCTCAATATAGTATCATGAAACATTAAATTAGTTAAATGAATTAACAATTATGCACACTTATTTTAGTGCTTTAAATTGTTTTGTTCGATGTACTAGTTAAATATTATTTACTTAAGATATCTCTCTCTATTAAGACTCTCCACTCCAAAAAAACATTATGTAAAGAAAAATACATACATCGGTTTTTCAATGTACCAAAATACATCAAAAAGTAGTTTCGTAATACGTTTGCATACACAGAGGAGAGCCTGATAAAAAGTCACCACAACGAGCGTTAGGAACTTTGAGATACGAATAGCACATTTATATTACTATTTTTACAAAACATATTTTTAAACATTAGAATGTAATAAACAATACAGTTGAGTGGAATATATACATATTATCAAACTCAGGTTGACACAATGTATCTTATGCATTAAGATATCCAATAGTCTTTATACAAATAGCAAACATTTTGACATTTTGATTTTTATTTTATTTAAAATATTGTGAATAAGTTATTTTGGACTTCATGCATTTAGGTTAAAATATCAAGTTATGCTCTTTCATTAAGTTTTGGAATAAACCTTTTAAAACTTTTTTAGGAGAAATATGTTTTTATGACCGTATAATATTCTTAACGTCAGTGACAAATAAGCGAATCTGATATATATTTAGATATTGACTCCTCAATTTACAAATACATTTTATAAAATGTGAATCAATTTATAATATTATCAATACAATTACATTGAATCATGCAGAGATTATGGATGTATGAAAATTAATTATTTTTATTTTTTATTGAATAATTAATAATATGTACTTTGATAGTAATATGTACTTATTATCATATAAGTAAGGACGTCATTATTAACAAATAATAATAATAATACAAATTTAAAAAATATAACAATTACATTCCTAAAATAAAACAAGTTGTAAATTACTATTATTATCCCAAAATTTTTAAATAAATGTACAATCATTTGATTAAAATTGTTAATATTATAATACATGTCATAAGTTAATGAAACTAAATATGAAAAACATTCAATTTAGCGCTTTAATTAGATCACTTAGTGAAGATATATATATAAAAGAGGAGACATTAAATGAATCAGTAGTTTATTATAACAATCATAAGCTGTGAACTAAATTGAAAAGCCAATAAATAAATCTAATAAAACAGTAATACAATATTTAATTTAATCTATAATTAAATTAATACAACATTATAATTTATTTTAACTTAATATAAAGCAAAAATTCATTTTAAAACAAAACACTAATTATTATAAAAACAAATCATTTAAAATAATGATAACAAGATGAAAATACTTCCCAATATTTCGGCAGCGATTCAGCGTCTGTCGATATATATATATTATAAGAGTTATCGCAATCAATTGTTAACAATTTGTTGATTGAAAATTATTTCTCGCAGTATAAAAGGACGTGCCAACCGCTCAAAGATTCGGAAGCGAGTCAGGCGTTGGACTAAGCGCTACTCCTGTGTTAGCGTAATAACACTGAATCGCTGCTGCAATATTGCCATTGGATAAAGCGCTGCTCCTGTGCTTGCATAAATAAGACGCTGAATCGCTGCCGAAATATTGGGAAGTATTTTCATCTTGTTATCATTATTTTAAATGATCTGTTTTTATAATAATTAGTGTTTTGTTTTATATATATATATATATATATATATATATATATATATATATATATATATATATATTTGTTTTTTAAACCCTCTATTGTATAAAAAATACAAAAATTACCCTTACTTTGGTGTTACCAATTAACAGATTTACATAAAAAGCAATAAGTATTTTCATTTTACGTCTGATTTGAGGAGAGAGGAAGTCAAAAAAACAAGTAACCAAAAGTTGTGTTAGTGAAGATACACAACTACCCTTATCTACTAATACCTAGATAAAGTATTTTTAAAATATTTTTTACAAACATATTTAAATTGAGTGTAATAAATAGATAACCCAGATGAATAAAATAAGTCATACATCTTATAAAATGAGGTCGTTCAAATATATACTATAAAGTAAGGTAATTAATTACATTATAAATAGCAAATTGTCGCTTTCTGAGAAATATGACACCTTATGAAATCTCTATTAGATTATAAATTATTTACATCGATTAATATATATTAATAGAACACGAGAGCATGTGTATACGTATATTACATATATTGGGTTTGTAAGGTGAGAAAACAACACCCATGGAAGGTGCGGGCATTATATAATCAATATTTTCCACAGTAATTGACTTTAAGGTTTTCTTGTTTTAGTTTAGGTTTTATTATGAGAATAATTATAACATTTGATATTTTCTTCAAGGACTCTTACACTGACGGTAGGAAGTGCAGTCATAATAGCAATTTTACACCAAAATTCTTTAGAGGGTGCTTAAAAAAATATAGCCAATGTTTTCCTTAAATTTAAGTCCTTTTATAATTTTTTTTGGAAATGCCTGTCTATGGTTAATATACTGAAGCAAGTACGTGATTTATAAGCAAGAAAAACTATACTTAAATTTATCGGTAATAAAATACATTTTCAGGCTGTAGTTTGTAAAAATTATAAAAAAATAATTGTCACAGAACTGGAGTATTTAAACAAATATGTGTTTCGATAAATGTTCTAAATTGTAGTCGGCACCTTCAGTGTCACAATATTTCGATAGTTTAATCTGATTTATATACACTATAGATAAATTTAAATTAATTGACATTAAAATTGGTAAACAAAATTCAAATTAACTATCACAAATGTTACTATAACTAAATATAGTAAAAGTATATTAAATCACATTTATGTCAAATATGTTAAAGCTATATCTATCTACTTACAATTTAATTGATATACTTGTACATACTTTTTCTATATTTAAGAATAAACTTGTTTTTACTTTTAACATACAATTTTTATACTATTTTTCTCGAAAGCAGCGTTAATTTTCAAGTTAATTTTTTTTTTTTTCAAATATAAATGGAGAAATATTTTTTGTCATACCTTACATATTCCAAACATTACAACTATGGGATAATTCATAATGAGCTGCAGATAAAAATAACATGTTGGTTTTTTTTTCAAATTTTAACATTTATTCTAAATACATATATTTTAGTTACAAATTGTACAATCTATAATTATTATCAAACGCTTCTACGGGTATATAGATTTACATTTAATAGGACTTTTGTAATGTGCTGTCAACGTACACGATGGACACAAGAAATAATAAAGATAATATACATAATATAAATTCAGCGTTCTTAGATTTTCAAGAATTCCAAACGAAGAAGAATAACAGAAATAGTTAAATATTAGATAAGACAGTGAATCTATTTCAGGATGAATTAACAAAGTCATGCTTCAACCGCATTAATCTTCATTTGATGGACAGCCATTGATTTGAAGCACAAAAGACTTATCGATTCATTGCGAATTAACTCCTTATTGTTCACATTAGTTTTTAATACTATATGGAATCAATCTATAAAATCTAAGAATCGAAGGGAACTTTTATACCATGTGGGTCAGATCACACAGAACCCCGCGTTGAAGAACGTTTCGAATACGATGAGTTTAACTAATCTTCTTCTATATTTTCTGTGTTTTTAACTTTATATTTTCTTTATGACAATTATAACGTAAACAGACATCAAAATAATACATGTAAACAGATTACTATTGAGACATTACTACCTTTTTTCTTTTTAAGTTTAATGATTATTCCATAAAATTGCAAAACTATTCCAGTACCTAATACAATAAACATAGTACAATTTATATTTCCTTAATTATCGACAGGTATCTAAGTAATCTTAACTTCCCCGTGGTCTCCGAATACGTACTCTTTAGTAAGTTTAGATACGATGTCATATATACTTTAAAAAAATATTTCGGGATAAATTTTAATTCCGATCCTTTATTAAGAATTAAATAATGCTTCCAGTCTCCATCGGTATTAGGAATACCTACAAACAATAACGCTTCTGCTAATTGTTTACTGGAGTTAATACTTGAATTATTTAGGCAATTATCCTGAAGCAAAATTATTTAGCTCGATTGTTTAAAGCTTTTCTTTATAAATTGTTAATAAGAAATTAGTTTTCCTTAAATAAATTAGAACAACTAAAAACTCTAATTCTCTTAGAAAGTCTTCGAATTCAACTCTTTCACACTTCAATTTCCTGGAAATATTTTTTTTTATATTTTAAAATTAATTCCAATAATTTATAATGAAACGTTGGACTTAATTTTAGGAGTAAAATATATTCTCTCATTTCCACAGGAACAATATGACAGTAAAGGTAAATTAAGTTATTAGGCAACAAATAAACACTGAAACGCATTCCCGCGGT
This sequence comes from Melinaea menophilus ssp. n. AW-2005, assembly GCA_918358695.1. Classification (NCBI taxonomy): domain Eukaryota; kingdom Metazoa; phylum Arthropoda; class Insecta; order Lepidoptera; family Nymphalidae; genus Melinaea; species Melinaea menophilus. The sequence continues at coordinate 20,663,140 of OU911038.1, forward strand.
ATCAATGGCGCAGTCAGTATTGACCGTTTTTTGACATTTCTTAGCTGACTGCAGCTCGTATTGGGCTGGCTCGACCGGGGAAGGACCACCCTCTCACAGAAGACCGACGTGTAGTAACCAAATTCATTTGGTTATGTTCCATCGGTAAGTTTGAGAATCCGGAAGCCTAAACCCCCCCCCCCCCCCCCGCGCCAAACACGAAAGCGATGCCAAGAAGAAAAATACCCCAGGCGGGTACCGGCTTTGATGAAGCCAGGGGCCCCTCGCCGAGCAAAATCTGCCCGTCGTATCTGGGGCAGGCAAAGTATCGCCTTTTGTGTTTTATGAGGGCAAACGACGAGTCTCTCTCTCGACTCTCGAAACTCGACGCGTTTGGCACTACAAGTCAGCGGATTGGGATGGAATGCGGTCCTTTTTTGCATCCTACCCATGGGGGCCGATTTGTTTGCCTTCCGATGATCCTAGTGACTGCGCTACGGCTGTAGCTGATGTGATACTACAGGGCATGGTACTATTTGTACCAAGCTCTGTAGTACCACTTGGTGGCAGATCGCGGCCTTGGTTTGATGCGTCTGTCAGGGCTGCAGCAGCTGGCAAACGGCAGGCTTATCAAGCTTGGGCCAATGCGTTAGTCACTAAGGATCCGAACTCTAGAGTTCTGAAGAGGAAATATAATCGTGCCTCCAGATTCTTCAAACGGCAAATCGCTAGAGCAAAGTTCAAGCATGTCGTCAAAATTGGGGTTCAGCTGGCAAAGTACACGCCTGGCACGCGCAAATTCTGGGCACTTTCAAAGACCACTCTGGGAAACGTTAGCCAGCCGTCCCTACCGCCGCTGCACATGGGGAATGACTCTCTGGCCCACACGGCAAAAGAGAAAGCCGATCCCTTGGGCACTCTTTTCGCCTCCAACTCGACTTTGGACGACCAGGGGAAGACACCGCCTACCATCCCACGGTGTCAGAGCTCAATGCCGGAAATAGTTTTTCGGCAGAAAACTATTAGGCAGTCTTTATTTTCCTTGGACGTTCATAAGTCGAGTGGGCTGGATGGCATTTCTCCATTGGTGCTACGAACGTGTGCCCCTGAGTTGACTCCAGTGCTAACACGTCTATTTCGGCACTCCTACCTTAAAGGTAGTCCCGGTCACATGGAAGCGTGCCCTTGTCCATCCGATCCCTAAAAAAGGTGATAGCTCGGAACCAGCTAACTAGAGACCTATCGCCATTACCTCTCTGCTCTCCAAAGAAATGGAGAGCATTATCAATAAACAGCTCCTAACCTACCTTGAGGATCATCAGTTGGTCAATGACCGGCAATATGGCTTTCGCCATGGTCGATCGGCTGGTGATCTTCTGTTATATCTTACGCACCGTTGGGCAGCTGTTATTGAAAGCAAGGGCGAGGGTCTGGCAGTTAGTCTGGATATGGCGAAAGCCTTCGATCGTGTATGGCACAAGGGGCTTCTTTCGAAGCTAGCTTCCTATGGGCTTCCCGAGAGTTTGTGCAAGTGTGTCAACAGCTTCCTCTCTGGGCGGAGCATACAGGTCGTTCTCGACGGTTTTTTCTCGGACCCCAAGCCCGTGAACGCTGGTGTACCCCAAGGCTGCGTGCTATCCCCAACTCTGTTCCTCCTGCATATCAATGATATGTTGGATATCTCCAACATACATTGTTATGCGAATGACAGCACTGGGGATGCGGTATATTCCGGCCGTGCATGTCTCTCTCGGGAAAACGTCGACGAGTGCCGAAAGAAACTTGTTTCTTCTATAGAGACTTCCTTGGGGATGGTCTCTGAGTGGGGTGCACTCAACCACGTTCAGTTTAATCCCCTTAAGACACAAGTTTGCGCGTTTACCACCAAGAAAACCCCATTTGTCGTATCGCCGCTCTTTGAGAGCACCCCCCTCATTGCCTCGCCAAGTATCAGAATACTGGGTCTCGACATTTCCAGCGATTGTCAGTTTCGTAGTCATCTGGAGAGCAAGGCCAAGTTGGCCTCGAAGAAATTGGGAGTGATTAATAGAGCGAGGCAGTATTTCAAACCTGGCCAAAGACTTGCGCTCTATGAGGCGCAAGTCCAGCCACACATGGAGTACTGTTCTCATCTCTGGTCCGGATCACCCCAATATCAGCTTCTACCATTTCACAGCGTACAACGGAGTGCCGCTCGGATTGTCGGGGACCCGGTGCTCTGCGAACGGCTGGACTCTTTACAATTGCGTAGAGACGTGGCTTCTTTGTGCGTCTTCTACCGCATTTACAACGGGGAGTGTTCCGAAGAACTTTTCGATCTGATGCCTGCCGCCGAATTTCATCACCGCACAGTGCGCCATCGACTTCTTTACCATCCCTGCCACCTGGATGCGTGGCGATCCTCCACTGTGCGGTTCTCAAGGACCTTTTTTCCACGTTCCACTCGCTTGTGGAACGAACTCCCTTCGGCGGTATTTCCAGATCGGTACGACATGGGTACCTTCAAAAAAGGCGTCTACTCCTACCTACAAGGCCGGCAACACTCTTGTAAATCCTCGGATGTTGCAAGAGTTCACGAACGGCGGTGATCACAAGTCATCTGTGAACCGCCAGCTCGTTTGCCGTCCTCTTCCATAAAAAAAAAAAACATTAATAACAAATGGCAACAGCAATTACACGCTCCATAAATGTGAGAAAATTTGAAAGTATTTTTTTGGAAACAACAATTATCATTACAGTTATTTTATTATTTCGAACTCGAGGTTGGTTGTAATTAAATCTAAATTATTGATAGAAATCGACGTATGATTAATATAAAATAAAATAATTGGTCAAAATAAATATTAACGTAAATTAATAAAATATATGTTTGTTTGTTGAAAACTACTAATTGTTACTAAAAATATTTATATATATTAGTCACAACATCAGTAACAATTTTTTTTAAAACAATGAGTGAATAATAAAGTAAACTTAAATGATTTTTAATACATATATTAAAGACAATAAATCTAAGATAACTCTGATAATATTCACGCTCGACTATTTTAGACAAAACCAAAATATTTCTTGGTAACAAAACAGGTCACACTTTAATTTCTATACATTAATTAAAGTATCTTTTAAATAAACAGAGACTGAATAACAAGGACAATAGTAATAATTTGTGTTAAAAATTGTAAAAATATTCTTGTTTAAAAATCGCAAACATAAAATTTGCTTTCCTCTTTAACACTACGTAATGAGTCAAAAGAAGTCAGTCAGCTGGGAGTGATATCAAAAGAAGGAAATTCTCAGCATTAAAAACATACAGGTAGATCTTAAGGATTTCGATTACTCGCAATATGTACCTTATTCCTGTAGACTTTGTCTTCTTAACGAGTCTATTTGAACGCGACATCATCAATAAAACAATTATTTTTAATTCAATATTTAACAAACCCTTTATTTGAAATTATCCTCAACTAGTAAACTGTTTTATGAAGTTAAAAATATAAATCTCTAGTTATACTTTATTTTAGTCGATGTTTTACGTATGGTATACGACGACTAAATAAACTGACTGATCTAAAATCTCAAGTTTGCTCGACACGGAATAAATTAAATCGTAGTTTTTTGCTTCTTTATTTAAATGATTTGACTACTACTATAACAACAATTACTGGAATGTAGTGGGGTGGAGTAGAAAGTTAACAGTATTAATTAAATAAATGCAAGATTCCTCATAGTCTAGTATAATAATATATAAGAAATGTCTATAAGTAAATATAATTATGTTTGAGTGGTCAATGAAGTGAATTGAAAAGCCCTATGACTGTGAGGGTCCTCTTAACCGGGACAATAACTTAGTTTCATTAGAGATTATAAGAGACTTATAAATATCGTTGCGTTGATCTATTTATAATTATATTTGAAATTTAACTCTACAACTTGTGTGATGTACGGAGATATTGGTTACATTGAAATTCATCCGCTTTTCAAAACTTGATAAACTGGGCATAATATTTAAATTGACGTTTTTATTACCGATACTGATACACAATAATATGTTTAAATCCTGCTTATAATCTGGAATAATTACTATTATTGTAATTAAATATTATATTAAAGCAGTAGAGATGATGGTGATTATTGCATTTTCTATAATTAGTGTGAGAAATAAATGAAAACTTTTTAAAACCTTCTATAATATTGAAATTGTTTTACAAAATACCATAATAAGTAAATCAATTTTCCTTTGATACTGCTTTTAAAAGTATTACTTGCTGATGTTAAAATCTGTCTAAATATTTAATAAGATAATAATAAATGGTATTAAGTGATAATTACCAAAAGTTATTAAGTCATTATTACTTAATTAGGAAACCAAATTGTCACATTAGTCACCGCCACAAAAGATAATGTAAATTACAATAATATTAAAACGATACGGATTCAATATTAGCGAAGGGTGGGTCGTACAAATACAAGCTTGGGATGTTTGTTCGTCCGACAATGTTCAATAAGACACAAAGCGAAGTCCATCAGTTTGTTTCCGTAGCGCTATGCGTTAGCAAATTGTTACTGTAATGTTCGTCAGACACCGCCAGTGTTTTGAAATGAAATACTAAGTTACTCCCAGTGCTTCTTACAATTGTATTCACTATGATATATTAACGATCTATCTTGGCGTTAACTAATAATATTATTTGTTTTTAAATACCTTAATGATTTTTAAATAAATATACAATAAAAAATTACTTTCCCCTAAAGTTATCAGTTCAAATTGTTATGTAAAGTTAAAAAAATACCGTAAAAAGTATATAAGTCAAATTCTTTACCTCACCTTGCCTATCTACCTACCTATTCAGATAGAGGTATATTTTCTAAATCGAAGGTTATATATAATCTCCTTCCTTTGTCGTAACTGTTTCCTACTCCATTTAATTAAAATAAGGACTTCTCCATCATCTCCTGTTTTTATTGTAAAAGATATATATTCAAATAAATGCGATGGGGCAATGTTTGATTTAATTTACATCACGTTCAACTTAGCTTCGTAAATATGTATTTTTTTTTTAAATATCGTTTCAAAGAATTTGAATTTTAATTTCATGAAACGAGGCATTCTAACGTAACATTATCTTATTATCTATTTACCTAAAGACCGTTTTTTTTAACGGAGGTTCGAAATTTAATAAATCGTTTTATTTAGTAAATTTGATAAGAAGTTATGATGGAGTTCTTAGAGGATTGACCTTTTAATAAATTAAGCATTATTGTTGACTTCTAAAGATGTTATGAAAATTCTGTTTAACTTAAAATAATTACAATAAGCGAAAGGATCACTTTATACTTACATACTTCACTTCAGAATAATCCAATTAAAAACTATTTAGAACATGCAAATTTCATTCTCACATTAGGTAGTCATAAAACGATCGCAACTTCAAGGCAAATTGCAGATTAGAACTTCCGAAATATGGCCACATGGCTTTAAACCTTTTATCGCCATTGAACAGTATTTGAACGACATAAATATGACGTAGAATGTACACGCAATTTGGTACTGAATATTTAAACAAGAAGAATATTTAAAGAAGAAACTGCTAGAGTTACAGCTGATACTTTATATATATAGTATACTAATAATTGGATCGCTTAATCTAATTAAATGAAAATATTAGAAAGCATTAAAATTCAATAACCCTTTATTGACAGAAGGACGAACGCTGAGCGTAGCGAAGCGTTTGTCCGATGTACTACGTTCCCATTACATAGGCCCATTCTGCTATTTTTCCGTATGTATGTATTTCAGTACGTTTGTTCCGGCGTAGTCGGCGTATTTTTCATCCTATCGTCACGAAAATTAGCAAGCGTGTTCTTTGAATTATTTTAATTTTTATGTCGAGCCATTTATTTGATTGGGCATAAAAATCCAAAATGGCAGCGTCTTTTACTTTTATTTTTGGCGTAGCAGGAGCAATTTTCATGCGATCGCCACAAAAATTTGTGATGTTGTTCTTTGAGTTCTTTTTTGTCCGGCCATTTATCTTACTAGGAGGAAAAATCCAAAATGGCGGTGATTTGAGTTTTTGTTTTGGCGTAGCATGCGTATTTTTCATGCAATCGTCACGAAAATTTGTAGGTATGTTCTTTGAATTATTTAAATTATTATGTCGAGCCGTTGTTTTGCTTGGGTAAAAATTTCAAAATGGCGGTATAAAATACCGGTGAAATATCGTAACCACTGAACCTCGTGAAATCCACTATAAATAATTTCCCAACATTGTCTCATCCCCTAACGTATTGAGGTCTACTGTTCACAGAACGACTAGTCTAGTTACCGGTTTTGAAATTAGTAATCTTAAATTTAACTCTAAGGAGCCATGTTTATGTTAAGTGACATTATTGTCAAATGTCTAAAGAATAAAAGTTTATTTTTGACTTTAAGGTTTCTCAAAACTACAACAATTTTTTTACTGACAATTCTATCCACCTTTTATTTTCTTTTATTTCATACGATATTTATCCTTCAGTAAAAACTCTTTTTTACATTTCACAGACCAGGAAAAATACATTTTAAAACTATTTATTTCGAGAGCAGCGTAAAATTTTCACGATGACTTTTTTTTTCGAGGAAAATGGGGGCTTCTTGGTTTTGTTTGAAAACGTACCTACGAGTATATTCCAAATAGACTTTAACTATGAGGTAATTAATATTGAAGTACATATAAAAGTGGCAGCTTTTTTAATACTAAATACACATTATATTTCAAGTATTTTGTTATCTGTGACTAGGGGCGCCAACAAACCCCTCAATTTCAACTCGCCGCGCTCGCGAAATCTCGGTTGCCGTTTGCATATTGCGAAGCGAGCCCGGTGCAATGACTCATCGTTTCCCATTGAATTCAATGGGATTTCAGTTTTTTGACGATTATTCTAAATGTGTGTCTTTTTGATTGCAAAATTTCGTAATTTTCCGTCAAGTAGTTTTAGAGCCTCTTCGTGACAAAGAATGTGGAAAAGTCTCCAGTAGAACGCTCCGCTCACTACGTTCGCTTCGCTTAATTATAATTTAACATATTTAACGATATTATATGATTGACGAGGTGCAGTCACCAGTCAGATAGACTATGCAAGCTATCAGTTTGATTAGCTTGGGCGGTAAAGTTTATGCTAAAATATTAGCGAGAAGGTACAAGACAGATTTGAATGGCTGTTGTGGGGAGGCCCAAGGAGATTTTTGACCTGGAAGAGGGTGTATAAATCAGATCTTTTCTCTCCGCATGATCACGGAAAAATTTTTGGCCCTAAACTAAAAAGTTTTTGTGCTTTTCTGGATTTGGAAAAGGCGTTTGACAGTGAGTTTGGTTTTTTTTTCGTTTGGTTGTGAGAAAGAAATTAAGGGAGATATTGCCCCAATACAATATGAGCGGATCCTTGCTACAAGCTATGTAAAAAGTGTTAAGTCTCTTTACAGAGATCACCCAGCCTGTGTGCGAGTAGGAGCTGGTATGTCGCCCTGGTTTGACATCCAATCGGGTGTTAAGCAAGGTTGCGCTATGTTAGCATGGCTGTTCAATTTGTATTTGGAGAGTTGTCTCCAAGGCGTGAAAGGCAGTGACATGGGAGTGAAAGTAGGTGACCTTAAAGTCAATTGCTTGCTATATTCAGATGATGCAGTGCTCATTGCATCATCAGAATGACTGTCAAAACCTTAAAACCTAAATACAAATAAGACGAAGGTTCTGATATTTGAAAGAAATTAAGAAAGAATAGAATGTAAGATCAACGTAAATGGTAAGATAATAGAACAAGTGCATGAAGTGGTATATTTGGGAAGTATGTTTAGCAGAGACGGAAGGTACGAAATGGACGTGGAAAGGTGTATTGCTGCTGTATAGCAGATTTGCTACCCACTCTGTTATACGGCAGCCTAACGTGGCTAACACAGAGAAAGAATGTAAGAAAGATGAATGCTGTGGACATGCGATCTCTTCACCGAATATGCGGAGTCAGCTTAGCTGACAGAATCCGCAATAAAGAGATCCACAGAGTGGCAGGTACAAGTGAAGATGTCACGGTGAGAATCAAGAACAACGTACTCGGGTGGTTTGGGCACGTTGAACGAAGGAGTGATGAAAGAATTGTAAAAAAGATTTATAAAGGAAAAGTCAGCGGTAAGAGAGACAGGAGGAGACCTCGAATGACCTTCGATAAAACAATATCTATGATACTGGAGGAAGGTCACGTAAAAACCATGAGGACTCCCCAGAGGGCATGTATAAAGAGGTTGACGGCTGTGGCCGAGGCGAAAGAGGTATGCAGGGACCGTAACGTTTTGGCGCTCCGTCGTCTCTGGCTACCCCGCAAAGAATATGGCGTGAAGCCAAATAAATAAATATAAATACATAATACGAATTACACAGTAATCAGATTTCTTACACAAGTAAGATTGATGTTCCTAAAGTAATAAAAATTCCAAAAGAAAACAGTAAACGATTCACAAGTCACAAAGCTATTGAGTTAAAAATAAAATTCTTGATTATTTATTTTATTTACCTATTGAATACAGAATATAAAATAACTTATACCTCAGTTTTACCAATATTTGGTACATCACATCAAAAAGCAATTAGTATTTTCATTTTACTTGTACTGTGAGCAGAGAGAAGAGTCAAACAAAAAACAACCAAAACCAGCGTCTGTGCCGATACAAAACCACAATTATTCATTAATACTGCATAAATTTAATAGTTCAATCCCCAGAAGACAATAGTTAAATCCCCAGAAGACACAAGTTTACCCCTAAGAAAACCCAATTTGTCGTATCACTGCTCTTTGAGAGCACGCCCCTCATTGCCTTGCCAAGTATCAGAATACTGGGCCTCGACATTTCGAACGATTGTCAGTTTCGTGGTCATCTGGAGAGCAAGGCCAAGTTGGCCTCGATGAAATTGGGAGTGTCCAATAGAGCGAGGCAGTATTTCAAACCTTGCGAAAGACTTGCGCTCTACAAAACGCAGGTCCGGCCACACAAGGAGTACTGTTCTCATCTATGGTGCAGATCACCCCAATATCAGCTTTCATTCATCAGCTAGCATTTGACCGCATGCAACGGAGACCCCTTTGAAATGTCGGTGACCCGTTACTCTGCAAACGGTTGGACGCTTTGCGGATATTGCGTAGAGATGTTGCTTCTCTGTGCGTCATCTACCGCATTTACCGAGGGGAATCTTCCGATGAACTATTCGATCTGATGCCTAACTACGAATTTCATCACTGCACAGCGCGCTATCGCCTCCAATACCCTATCCACCTGGATGCGTAGCGATCCTCCACTGTGCGGTTCTCAAGGACCTTTTTTCCACGTACCACTCGCTTGTAAAACGAACTCCCTTCGGAAGTATTTCCAGATCGATACGACATGGGTACCTTCAAAAAAGGCGTTTACTTCTATCTTCAAGGCCGGCAACACTCTTGTAAATCCTCGGATGTTTCAGGAGTTCATGGGTGGCGGTGATCACGTACCATCTGTTACAAGGCAGCTCGTTTGCCCTCCTCTTAAATAAAAAAAAATATAAAATAAAAATTACTGCAGCTCTTATTGGGCTGGCTCGACCGAGGAAGAACCACCCTCTCACAGAAGGTCAACGTCTAGTAACCAAATTCATTTGGTTATGTTTTGTCGGTGAATTAGAGAATCCGAAAGCCTAACTCCCTCCCCCCTCCCTTGCCAAACATAACAGCGATGCCTCCAAAAAGTATACGCCAAACGGGGCTGGCAAAGTACTGCAGTTTGTGTTTTCTGAGGGCAAATGAAGGCAAACAGCGGCACCCCGCTCAACTCTAGATGTGAAATTTTGCAACATCTGAGGATTTTACTCTAACCTAAACGCCGCTCACTACCACTTTGAAACGGCGCACCTGTTCTTGTTGTTTTTGACGCAGACGCAGATATCTCAATATTTGCCGTCGTTTGTCCTGAATAAACAAAAAAAAATCTATATTTTGCTCGTCCCAGATACGACGGGTAGCCCGAGGAAAATAATGAGAATAGTTGCCTAATTTTACTCGGGGAGCTGTTCTCCGGCTTCATCAAAGCTGATACTCTCCTGGGGGTATACTTTTCATGTTTAGCTGGTAAGAGAG